>CALYLW010000041.1:2456518-3071518 GCA_944989445.1 Ampullaceana balthica | reverse complement strand
AAAATAATTCAAATATTTATCGTTTTAAGAAGTATTGCATTTATCATTTACCTAATAGAAATTTCACTCAACCTAAAAAAAAACTTTCCTTAAAAATACTATCTGTTTGTAACTTTTATTATATGTACTAGCGAATCAGCCGTCAAAAATGACGGAAGTTTTCAGCTGAAATCTATTTATTTTGAAAAAATGCACTTTTTAGGGTGCCTACGGTGCCCACCTTTTTCAAAAGCCCAACTAACGTGTCCTTGTTTGATAAATACGAAATATTAAACTTTCTGAAATGCACACAAAATATTTTATAATAGGAGTTGTAAGGCACCTACGGCGCCCCCTTTGTTTTTTTTTATTTTATAATTAACCATCATCAAATCCTCTTTTTACATTGTTCCCTTTCCCAAAAGTAAAATATGAGCTAAAACAATGACGTCATATAATATTTTTTACAGCGTATCTTTAATTTGCACACCTTTTGATGCATTGGTGCAGTAATTTGGTGCGCGGCTTTCTAAAATTAGTAGCGTCACGGACAGACATTGCAAACTATATTGTTTAATTTCTCAAAAACAATATCCTAGTAACTGCAGTGACTAATGTACCATGGCACTCTAAAGCTAATTTAAACAATTACATCCAGGACAATAATCTGCCAGAAAATACACTCATATTGTAGGTCTTATTCATTTGCAATTTTTAAGTATTTAGCGGCGTTCTTATATATGTTATATATTAATAAGTTAATAGGTTTTCAAAGATAAATCAAAGTTATTCACTATTGATTTCCTCATAATAATATGTGTCTGAATGTGATATTTGTAATGTATACACTAAACTGAAATTTTTTAATTCATTGTAAAAAATTATACATTTAAAAAAAAATATATTTATGTCAAAAGGTTTCTCATTACGCAGATATCCAATATTATTTTTAAAATGATAATAGTAAAATATGACCTTCGAAAAAATGTCGTTTATTTTGTCGTCCATATCTGAGCTATTTTATTCACACATTTCAACATCTAATTAACTTAAAAGTACAATCATTTCCAAAAATATTTCTTTTCACCAATTCACTAAATGCACATGCAGTAAAGGTCTAAAATATTTATATCTTTCACAATGAAATATAATCTTCTTTACTTACAATATAATATTTATATAATTTACTTCTTGAAATTTACACTTGTAAATATATATATGTGTGTGTGTGTATGTATGTATGTATGTGTGTGTGTGTGTGTATCATTTCAAGTATCGAAAAATATGTTTTGACTAAATTGTGTTATATGTTATTATAACTATATAGGCTTAATAGGTACATTTTCTATAAGTTTATAAATATTTATTTATAAATATATGTTTGTTTAATTAATTTGTAAAGAAATCGATTTGATCGTGAAAATCTCCTAAATAAGATTTGTTCCTTAAAAGCACACACCAAAATAGTTTGAAACAAATCTAATGATACAGTTGAACATGTTCAATTTTTCAAAAGACCCGCCAACTAGACCACCAGAGTTGGTTAAATTTCCAAGTCAGGAGTTTTACAAGGAAGGGGACACCATCAGCATAACGTGTACAGTGAATGGAGGGTCTCCCGCTGTCTTTTCCACAACAATTTCTTGTGACCCAGAGATTCTATTGCAGTCTCGAGAATATAACCGAGTCACTACCAGTGGCAACACAGCTAGCATTAACGTTACTATAAACGTGGAAATGAATGGCAAATCATGTAACTGCTCTGGCCAGCATGAATCAAAACTATACATTCTTCAAAGCTCGCTGACATTAACTGTACTACGTAAGTTTCATTTTAATTTATCTAGTTAGTTATCTTCAATGTGTTTTATACATATCACTTGAAAACACAGTGCAATAATGGGAAGTCATTGGATAATAATTATTTACAAAAGCTGATTGATTTTATATTTCATGGAATAATATAAAATAAAAACATAAAACAAAAGAAACTAAAAAAATAATAATTTCGTTTCGCCATCTATTAAATGCGTCAAAATTCCTACACACTTTACAAATGATTTTTTTTTCTAACATTCATTTTTCAATTCTTTAATTTTGAAAAAATTAACATAATTTATGCACAGCTTCAGCGAAGGTCACCCAGCTAACGTTCACAAATGTTATTTTTAACGGAAGAGATTATGAAGCCGACGCTAATGAAGAACTAAGGATAACGTGTTCGGCTTCGGGAAATCCGACACCTTCACTTTCTTTGTACTACACAGATACTCAACACGTACTTAGTACGGTATGTGTATTTTTTATTCTTTGAAAAAAAATTAAATTAAAATCAGAAATAGAATGTTATATTGCCAATACAAATATATTTAGATTTTTATTTATAGCACAGTGAGTTAACTTCAAACATTCTTTTTTTTTACTAGTTAATTAGATTTGATGTTCTAGGAAATCAATGTATTTATTGGTTGTAAATAAATTGTTACATACATAATGCGAAGCATAAAATATGTGAAACATTAACAAATTTTTAATATTTTAGCTAATCTTCACTTAACCGGAGATGTAGACTGTATCTCAAACAATGGCAAAACGACACGTATTGCGTCCCTCAAGACATTAATGTTGATGGTTTTAGGGGCTGTCCATAAATTACGTCAACAAAATAGAGAGGGGGGCAGGGGTTCTGAAAAATTTTGACTATTGTTGACAAGGGGGAGTGGGGGAGGTCAAGACAAGTTGACGTCTACAATGTTACTTTTTAAAAAAAATTAATTAATTAACAAAGGAAAATTAGGCAGAGTTTGTAGTCCTGTGTTACACACACGCCCTTCAGTATTTTGCTTGAACTAACTAAAACCATATTACTACTTTTTAAAAACCATGCTGTGCTATAAAGAGACCCCTAACAGATCTAAATATAGACACACGAGATGTTTACTCGTAACACTTATTTTTTTCAAAGTTGTTGTTTGTTGGTATGCTATGCAAATAAAGATTTATGTAAGTACACAGTCTGCATTATATTGTTTAAATGTCTATATAAATTATAAAACGAACTATTGGTTATACTAGACTCTATTTGAAATAATTGGCTTTCACTGTGAAGTTGGATTAGGTCTAAAATTAAAGATTAAAGGGTAATCCTGCAGTTTTTGTGAGAAAAGTGTTGTGTTGTTGTATTGACATTGTATGAGCGTGCGAGTTGACTAGTATGAAACACGTGGTTTGTGATGTGAACTGTAAGCGTGCGAGGTCGTGTACTGGGAGGATGACCGACTATATATAGAGGTAACCGGGGTTGATTGTACAGTTGATTGCAGTGGATTGTATAATTGTAAAGACAGTTTTTAGCCAGAACACAGAGTTTTTAAGTCTTGTTACTTGACTATAAGTTCTATTACAGTTTTGGCACGTATATTATTTTGCAGCGAATTTTAATTTTCTCGTGAGAACTTTCGTTTTTTTATTTATTGAATGCATTAATAATTAATATATTTATATTTTTGCGATAACGGCGCTAATTTTTTAGTTTTTAAAATTTCTAAGGCATAATACATAGTCCGAACACGATACGACTATTTTTATCACGCTACTTGCCGGATTGTAACAGTTAGATCCCACCTAATAAAAAAATTCAATTAAAAACAAACAAAATAAGAATCAAACATCTAGTAACGAAATACATATAAAAATTCGGTAAAATATTTATTGATCTTGTAAGAACAATAAAATATATATTGATCTTCCTAGAACAATAAAGTAGATGAATGGTTTCTGGATAATTTTGTTTTAAAGTTCTTCAGTAAGTAATTTTATTTTAGCATGGGTCAAAAATATTGCTATCAAAGTGCTAGATAAACAAAATGAATGTATTTTACTTGGATTATGTATCGTCAAAAGCCAACAAAATGCCGTAGAAATTTTAAAAACTGAAAAATAAGCCATTTAATAGCTAAAATATAACATACATTAATGCATTTAATAAAATAATAATGAAAGTTCTCACCAGAAAATTAAAACTCGCAGCGAAGTAATATACGTGCCAAAATCTTACAAATACATTACATGTCTTGGATGTTCCTAATTTTCAAATATTGTTAAATAGGCCTAGGCCTAATTGTGTTTTTTTTTCTATTTTTTTTTATTGTTGTATTTGTTTTTGTTGTTTTTTTTGTTTTTTTTAAAATAACAAATTAATTAACAATTGAATTAAAACAATTTAGATTTACAATGGAGACACAAGACTTTCACAAGTTGTTGTATGAAGCATATTTTAGGCATTTCCCAGCAAGCGTAAGCAAGACTGTCAGAGAGCGGTGACTGAAAATTGGAATAAATTTAAATAAAATAATGTAAAAAAATCTTTTTTTAAAAAGGACACGCTTTTATTTACATATATAAAGTGCACTAAAAAGAATGCGATCGATCTGAAATTTTGATACATTGTTTTTATTATCGGTACAAAACTGCCTGCAAAAATTCAGCTCGCTAGCTTACGAGCAAGTGGGTTAAAAATCGATCAAATGTTTTGGCGACAAGCAATCAAGCAAGCAATCAAAGGTGCAGACACCACGAGTTAATATAAAGGATTTAAAAAAAGAAAAAAAGAAACTTAAGCTCAAATTTTAACTGGAAAGCATTACATCAGCAGCAAATTGAAGATCCGACAGAAAGCTGGTCGACCAACAAATGTAGAAGACCAGCCGCTCCTTTTAAAAATCATTGTTGACATTGCATTGTTTGGGTCTGCTACTCACGACAAAAAAACAGAGTGATGTTTATTGTAGTTTTAGACATCTCGATGATTTGACAGAACAATTAAAGATTCAAGGTTTATAAATAATTAGAAGTGCTGTTTATACTCGGCTCTTTCCAAAACGATGTTTGTCATCGGAAGGCAAACGCCAGGTAACAAATTTACCAGTGAAGTTAATTCGAGCACAAAATGATTTATTCTCAAAACACATTGATGGTAGATTTTGTACAGCTACTTTGAATCACCTAGAAGAAGTGGCTTCTTTGTTGGGACCTAAAGAAGTATGCTTCATTAGTCAAAATGACAAAGCCAGAGTCCCCATTGGATTGACAGCAGCTAACAAGCAAGCTCCAATTTTAATGCATGTCTAATACCGCGCTACATTTCCTGATTACGACTGGATAATAGCATCTAGACACGAACTCATATCATCTGTTTATGCTGGCATTGAAATCCAAAAAGACGGTTTAAGTAAATCCGAAGCTGTAACATATGCAGGCCCAACTTACATAGCCATCGGATCAGGCAAGCATTGCTCATCATCAGCTTATAGCCATGGACTGGGCCATGAAAGGCTACATGAATTGGAAGAGTTTGATATTGTTACAAAGGATCCAAACAACAAGATGATCAAACCGACTCATATTATGTCTGTGGATGGTGGACCTGATGAAAATCCAAGGTATCAAAAAGTTATTGATGTGGCTATACATAATTTTGTAACGCAGAACATTGATGCAATATTTGTAGCAACGAATGCGCCTGGTAGAATTGCGTTTAATCAAGTAGAAACGCGAATGGCTTCTCTCAGTCGAGAACTGTCGGGACTAATTTTGCCACATGAACATTTTGGAAGCCACCTCAAAACACAAGGTCAAACAATTGATGAAGAGTTGGAAAAACTAAACTTCAAATATGCTGGTGAAACATTGTCAGAAATAAGGAAGCAAGTAAGCATTGACAATTTTCAAACAGAGGCAGAGTAGATTGTGCCTGAAAAGTTTGAGATTGAAGTTGAAAATGAAATAATCAAAGATCAATTTTTGTGCCAAAAACGTGTAAGGACAAGTCAGTACTTTCTACAACATTGTCAAATTTTGTGATTTAACTTGTTTCCAACCGATTAGAAGCTCGTTCTTTGATATTATTGCTCATCAATGTATCCCCCCCCCCTGGCCAATTCCAATCTGCCAAACTAATGAGGGCCTTAAAGCACCAGAAGTATCTGATATAAACTCACATAGATTTCCATCTCTTTTCTTCAATCAGTCTGTGAAAGTTGAAAACATACTACCTCGATCAGCAAAAGCATTCAAAATTCGTTCATATGATATAATATTGTCCATCTATTCAGTTGCTAATGTTTGAACGTATCTGTAAAATCTGTCATCTTTATGTTGCTTCGCAAGCCATGTTAAAGAACTACGTTCAACATCACCAACAATGTATGCCTGGGCCCAGTCAAATAACAAATGCACCCCAAATGCAAAGAATTCGTCCAATGCGAGTGGCAGCCAAAAGACAGAGAGAGTGGCAATTATTGCTTATGGGGAGATGCTAAGTGCAGAATGGCTAGATGAAGAAAATGTTGAATTGTCTGGTGTTTCGGTTCCACAAGAAATTATTCAGCCAGACCCTATGACAACAATAATATTAGAGGAACATTTGACATGTCATGGGAAGCTATAGAGGCTAGGATATAAGATTTGGATTTGTTTGTAAAAAATATGTATACTATTTAAATTAAAAGTGTTTTTATAGTTAGACTTTTTAATCTCGTTTCTGCTTGAAATTAGAACAAGTCTTTGAAAATATTTAAATAGTCTTTAAAATTTAAAGTGTTAAATTAATTTGAAATATGTTCATAATTTAAATGTGTAATGTGTAAACATTTTTGTAAACCCTATAATCTCTTTTTTTTTATTAGAGTAAGCCTTTGTAGTTATGAATCCTCCTTATATAATAAAAGGCAATTTTCTGTGCGGTCATCGATAGTGATTGTTCTCTATAACTCCTACAAAATTCTACAGCCAATCACTGGCGGAGAAAAATTAAATATAATTTACATATTGAACGACGTTCAAAACGAGTTATTTTTGGTGCAGTTTTTTTCCAAGAGTTTATTTTGAGCGGTGCGCGTTGGGATTTGTAGTCAAAAACTTTGTTTTCATGGGTTATTTATTAGGTGTTGGGAGGGGGGTAGGTTGTCTCGACAGAACACGGTGTTGGGGGAGGTAGGGTCTCTGGACAGACCGTGGTGTGGGGGGGGTAGAGTCTCTTGAAAGACCATCGGTGTGGGGGCAGGTAGGGTGTCTTGACAGACCGCAGTGTTGGGGAGAGGTAGGGTCTCGCGACCGACCGCGGTGTTGGGGAGAGGTAGGGTCTCTGGACATACGGGGGTTAGTGATGTTGATATAACTATAATGTATAGTATTTTTGACGTTATACACATATATGGCCGGTCGAGACGGTGGGTCTCTCGACAAACAGCGGTGGAGAGGATGTAGGGTCTCGCGACAGACCGCGGTGTTGGGGGGAGGTAGGTCTCTGGAAAGACCGTGGTATCGGGGGAGGTAGGGTCTCTGAACAGACCGCGGTGTGTGGGGAGGTAGGGTCTCTGGACAGACGGGGGTGGGTAATGGTGTGATGTCCTACCATGAATTTCACAGGTCACCCTACACTTATTCCAGTCTTTTGACAGACTTTGTTGCTGGTTGGATATATGTACATAAGTTAAATGTTTATTAACTTTGGTATTCTAACCATTTTACTTTTATTCACTTTTGTGATGTAGTTATAAACTTGTCTATTTAAAATATTGTTGTTGTTTTTTTAACATTTTATTATTTATTTATTCTTATTATTCTTATTCTTATTATTTTTTTTTATTTTTTTTATTTGTTGTTTTTTTTGTTGGTGGGGGGGGGGTATAAAGTTTTGACGTAATTTTATAGGGGGGGGGTCCTCTGGAAGTTTGATAAGTGTTGACAGCGGGGAGGGGGGAGGTAAAAATCGCCCAAATTTTTTACGTAATTTATGGACAGCCCTTTAAAGAATTTTACCTATTGTGAAAATCTACGCGTTTAATTTTCAAGAGTTCAATCAAAACAATTTAACGATCTTCAAAGACTATTTTATATGTTCAATAAATGTTCATGAAAACTGTCCACAGATTAATATTTTCCTTTCAGATAAGATGCTTAAGTGATTACGTGAATTTTTTTGATATAAATCTTACTATCTTAATGCACTAAATAATTTGATTAACTGCAAAAAAAATTAAATGTCTATATATTTATACTGAATATGTAGCCAACACACATTTTAAATTTTTTTTATGATAATCATTAGCGGCAGGTTTAAATATTAATACATAATTAAATGAAATTATCCGAACAGTTTCTCTAGCAATAGCAAACGTATGAATGGTTATTTTGCATTGGCGTCAGTTAGTTTACAGTAACATTATAAAATGACTTTTTTATGACCAAGGGGAAACGTTCACTTGAATAAACTCGACTCAAGCCACATGTTGAAGTTTAAAAATAATTTAATATTTGAACTTGAAGATATCAATGTGTAATGTGTAGTACTTTTTAAATCCCTTATATTAACTTCACCGCCGTCTCTCTCTGTCTGTCTGTCTCTCTCTCTGTCTCTCTCTCATCATCTCATGGGCTCGGCGGGCGGAAAAACAAAAGTCGAAAATGACCCACTTCCAATGATCCGATCGAACTGAAATTTGGCACACGGACCCGTCTTACCTAACAATGCATCGTATCAAAATTTCAGATCGATCGAACGTACCGTAATTAAATTAATGCATTTTTAGTTTATCCTTATATGAGGTATGTAATTTTAATTCACGATTTGTTATTGTTTTTTTGCCACGTGAAAGTTTGAGCATTGAGGCGACCCAACGAAACGACGGTGCGCTTTTGTTTACATTTTACGTGTCACTCTGAGCTCGGTCAAGCGAATCGGTGACCTGACTTTTCCCCTCTCCCCCCACCCACCCCTCCCCCCCCCCACTAGGGTTATGATGCAAAGTTGAGTTAAGACAGATTCAGTCTGTAAATGTTTGAATATAATCAATACTTTTAGTTATGTCTCATCTATAAGGGATTTATAGTCAAAAACTTTGTTTTTACGGGGTTGTTTATTAAATCCCTTATATTAACTTCGCGGCCGTCTCTCTCTGTCTGTCTCTCTCTCATCATCTCATGGGCTCGGCGGGCGGAAAAACAGAAGTCAAAAATGACCCACTTCCAATGATCCGATCGAACTGAAATTTGGCACACGGACCCGTCTTACCTAACAATGCATCGTATCAAAATTTCAGATCGATCGAACGTACCGTAATTAAATTAATGCATTTTTAGTTTATCCTTATATGAGGTATGTAATTTAAAATCACGATTTGTTATTGTTTTTTTGCCACGTGAAAGTTTGAGCATTGAGGCGACCCAACGAAACGACGGTGCGCTTTTGTTTACATTTTACGTGTCACTCTGAGCTCGGTCAAGCTAATCGGTGACCAGACTTTTCCCCTCTCCCCCTCCCACACACCCCTCCCCCCTAGGGTTATGATGCAAAGTTGAGTTAAGACAGATTCAGTCTGTAAATGTTTGAAAATAATCAATACTGTTAGTTATGTCTCATATATAAGGGATTTATAGTCAAAAACTTTGTTTTTACGGGTTTGTTTTATTAAATCCCTTATATTAACTTCACCGCCGTCTCTCTCTGTCTCTCTCTCATCATCTCATGGGCTCGGCGGGCGGAAAAACAAAAGTCAAAAATGACCCACTTCCAATGATCCGATCGAACTGAAATTTGGCACACGGACCCGTCTTACCTAACAATGCATCGTATCAAAATTTCAGATCGATCGAACGTACCGTAATTAAATTAATGCCTTTTTAGTTTATCCTTATATGAGGTATGTAATTTAAATTCACGATTTGTTATTGTTTTTTTGCCACGTGAAAGTTTGAGCATTGAGGCGACCCAACGAAACGACGGTGCGCTTTTGTTTACATTTTACGTGTCACTCTGAGCTCGGTCAAGCGAATCGGTGACCAGACTTTTCCCCTCTCCCCCTCCCACCCACCCCTCCCCCCTAGGGTTATGAAGCAAACTTGTGTTAAGACAGATTCAGTCTGTAAATGTTTGAAAATAATCAATACTGTTAGTTATGTCTCATATATAAGGGATTTATAGTCAAAAACTTTGTTTTTACGGGTTTGTTTTATTAAATCCCTTATATTAACTTCGCGGCCGTCTCTCTCTCTCTCTCTCTGTCTTGGGCTCGGCGGGCGGGCGGAAAAACAGAAGTCGAAAATGACCCACTTCCCATGATCCGATCGAACTGAAATTTGGCACACGGACCCGTCTGACCTAACAATGCATCGTATCAAAATTTCAGATCGATCAAACGTACCGTAATTAAATTAATGCATTTTTAGTTTATCTATATAAACTATATGTAGAGGTCACTATCGTTTACATTTTACGGGTCACTTGACTTCAGGCCAGCCACCGGTGTGAACACGTCTCGTGCTTAAACCAGGTAAAGCGGCGTGCTTTTGTTTACATTTGGCGTTTCACGGTGAACTTTCCCCAGCGATCGGTGACAAGACCTTTCCCCTCTCCCACCCCCACCCCACCCTTTTTGGGTTAAAAGCAAAGGGGAGTAAAGACAGATTCAGTCTGTAGATATTTGTAAATACTTTAAGTTCTGTCTCATATATAAGGGATTTATAGTCAAAAACTTTGTTTTTACGGGTTTGTTTTTTAAATCCCTTATATTAACTTCACGCCGTCTCTGTCTCTCTCTCTGTCTGTCTCTCTCTCATCATCTCATGGGCTCGGCGGGCGGAAAAACAGAAGTCAAAAATGACCCACTTCCAATGATCCGATCGAACTGAAATTTGGCACACGGACCCGTCTTACCTAACAATGCATCGTATCAAAATTTCAGATCGATCGAACGTACCGTAATTAAATTAATGCATTTTTAGTTTATCCTTATATGAGGTATGTAATTTAAAATCACGATTTGTTATTGTTTTTTTGCCACGTGAAAGTTTGAGCATTGAGGCGACCCAAAGAAACGACGGTGCGCTTTTGTTTACATTTTACGTGTCACTCTGAGCTCGGTCAAGCGAATCGGTGACCAGACTTTTCCCCTCTCCCCCTCCCCCCCACCCCTCCCCCCCTAGGGTTATGAAGCAAACTTGTGTTAAGACAGATTCAGTCTGTAAATGTTTGAAAATAATCAATACTGTTAGTTATTTCTCATATATAAGGGATTTATAGTCAAAAACTTTGTTTTTACGGGTTTATTTTTTCTTTTTTTTTGTTTGTTTGTGTCCCATAACCTCGTGGTCGTAGGGGGTTCTAATGTTTCCATTAGAACTTTCTCGGGGCTTGGTAGACCTTGGTGGCGCCCACCTCCTCTCCAGGTCAGCGAAGGATTTTCTAGCAATAGTCATTCATCAACATTTTTAATTAGGCTTTAACGTGGGCTAGATCACACGCCCTCAGCTTCTGAGGCGAGCGCACTATTGTGTTCGCTATTTAGCCGCCACTGCGCTATCCAGGTCTTTTTACAGTTAAGAAATAAACAAGATGCAGGAAATGCGTCCATCTAATTTCCATCTTTATACGAGTAGCCGCAGATCGAACCAAAAAGAGGCTCACCTGGAACTTTTGAGACTAGAAATGAATGAGTGCGAAAGCGCGGAGCGCACTTCAGACAATTTCACCTTCGCAGAAAAATGATACACATAATTTCTAATCAAAATAGAGCATTAATAAAAAACAAACCCAGTGTACCTCTCAAATGCAATAAAAACTAACAATGTAGAATATGACGAAAATAGGTTAGGATAATAAATTGATAATATACTTATTATAAGTACAAGCCTTAGATTTTTTATTTAAAGTTTCTTTTTTTAATTCCTAAGATAGCTTTAAACGTTTTTACAAAATGTATTTCAAGAGAATGATGTAAGTCACTTCAATAAACAATTAATTTGTATATAACAGACTATTTCCGAGTATATTCGAAAAACGGCCCATTGCAATTCATCGGGTATAAGTTGTTTTATCGATAGTAACTTATTTTCTTAAATATATCGTTTATCTCTAGGTAATAGGACACCAACTATATTACTCAATAAAGACATCCTGTAATAACAGTGGTAGGTATATGTGCGTTGCGTCAAATAGCCACAACGCTGCTCCATTTACATTTGAACGAATTTTGAAAGTTAAATGTAAGTACCAAATTTATTTTTATAATATGTAATGAAAAAATTGATATTTAAATTGTGAAAATTTATTTTATTTAATGTCAAAAACCATATACATTTTATGTATTATTTCTGCAATTAATATTCTCTTGTATTAAGCTTGATAGATAGAAAGCAGTGTAGTTTATCTCGACTTCTCACTATCTCCATAAAAAAATTTGATAATTTATATAGCGATGTAACCCCGTAAGGAATTAGGCTCACAAGGCTTTACATGAAGATAATAACATTCCTATTAGTATTAAATACACATTCATATCATAACTAACATATAAATGACAGTACGTTACACAAAAGTTACGTTTAGCATTAAAAGAAATATTTTTTCATTAATTTTGAACATAAATTTGAAAAGATGTGTTTAAGTGCAGTCTTGTAGGCCTTAGTAGTTGAAATACAACTGATGTGTAATGGTAGATAATTCCATTCTTTGGCTGCACAAAAAAGAGAAAGACCTTTCGCCAGATGTTTTAGTCTCTAACATTGTTTTATCGTAAACATTCTAAGTATTTTATCTTATATATTACAGGGGCTTCTTATAAACAGAAGATCCTTGAGTTGTACTCTTTTTGAAGGTTAATGTATAGTATTGCATTTTAATTGGCGTTTTTGAATGTTGATAGTGTTTTCGTGGTTAGGGTTTGTTCAGGCAACGCACCCGTTTAGAAGGAGAATTCTTATTAATTTTCTTTCATATGGCACAAGGAAATTGCGTTTACCCCTATGTCTATAAGAGTGTTGTATTAGATAACCATTTTTTTACGAGTTAGTATTAATCATTTGTGTATTATTACTACTTTGACCTGTGTTTTATATCCTTTAGTGTTAATACATTTAGTGATATAACCAATGGTGTTATTCTTGTAAATGGGCACTTTAAATAAAAACTAAATCCAATACGTTCGTTTACAGATACATAAAGTTTTGGTAAATAATGGAAAGATTTAAATAGGAAAAAATAACGTAGAAATTCTTTTTATTTCCTTTCCTTGAAAAGTCAATAAATGTGCGCTAAAAATGTATCAAGTAAAATTAAGTACAATTATTATAAATATATTTTTACATACAAAGGTATTACCCAGAAGGTTTACACGTGTGAGAAGTAACATACATTTCAAAGATACAGATATTCTTTTTAACGATGGTAGTTGCATTGGTCTAAGTTATGTTAATGTACTATTTTATGAATAGGTACCTGAGCATAGTGTAGATGTAAATAGGCATTTATTTCATTTTTTAAAGCCGTTTAATTTTTTAAATTCCTTTATATTAACTCGTAGCGTCTGTTTGTCTGTCTCAAAAACTTTGGATCGATTTTTAACCCACATCCCGGTATCAAATCGGTTGAAATGTTGCAGGCAGACTAGCGGTGACGATAAAAATAATCTTTAAAAATTTCAGATCGATCCAATACACTAATTAAATTAGTACATTTTTAGATTATCTCTATGTATCTCTATGTAACATGTAAATGTTTATGCTAACATGTGGCGCGGTGCATATTATATTAAACATAATCAATACTTTTAGTTATGTCTCAAATATAAAGGATTTATAGTCAAAATTACTTATTTTAAGGGGTTTTTTTAATTCATAAAATTCAGTACGCAATAATCATCTATCTGTTTAGAAGGACTGTTTGTAAAAGATAATATAAGATAAGTATATTTTAAAGACGATTGTTTTACTTTAGAGCGATATAATTTTTTTTTCTATTTTTAAGATCTATGATAATGTATCACGTAAGCTTTTGAAATAAAATTCTACAGGATTATATTTTTCAAATTAAAATTAAAACGTATCCTTTTTATTTGTATATTTGTCTAGGTACCCCAACGATATGTCCTACAGAAAAAATAAATCCACAATACGGCGTTACATTGAACAAAGATGTCACTATAGAGATGTGTACTTACGCATATCCCAAGCCTCAAAGATTACTTCTATACAGTGGTTGTTTTTTAATACAATTATTTAAAAACTATTCACATTTATATTCTGAAATAAAATGAAATGAATAGACCTGCATGTTGCACATTTGTATTTTAAATTTCAAAAATTTAATTACGATTAAACTTCAAACATGTGGCATGATTCGAAAGCATTCAAGTGAACTTTCCTCTAAAATGAGCTAAAATGTTTATAAAAAATGTTCTGTAAGGTAATGTTTTACTTTAAAACTCTAACATTTTCGAATACTAAAAGCTAAATTTCGTAATGTTTATAGCTATTTTTAAATCCCTTATATTAACTTCACCGGCGTCTCTCTCTGTTTGTCTGTCGTCATCTCATGGGCGGGCGGGCAGAAAAACAAAAGTAAAAAATGACCCACTTACCGTGATTCGATCGAGCTGAAAATTGGCACACGGGTCCGTCTCACCTAACAATGCATCGTATCAAAATTTCAGATCGATCAAACGTACTTTAATTAAATTAATGCATTTTTAGTTTATCCTTATATGAGGTATGTAATTCAAATTCAAAGTTTGTTATTGTTTTTTTCCCACGTGAAAGTTTGAGTTGACGCGTTGAGGCGACCCATCGAAGTACCGCGTGCTTTTGTTTACATTTTACGTGTCATGCTGAGCTAGGGTTATGAAGCAAAGTTGAGTTAAGAGTTTGAAAATAAAAAGTACTGTTAGTTATGTCTTATATATAAGGGATTTATAGTCAAAAACTTTGTTTTTACGGGTTTGTTTTATTAATAATACTGATTTTTTATTTCATGTTTTTGTTAGGTTCCCAATATGTATCATCCAATAAGTACTCTGTCAAATTCGACTACACGGATGAAGTTAAATCTCGTGGTTTGATTAACATTACATTAAATGATGTACGACAAGAGGACATGGGAAACTATTTGTTCGTAATGGACAGACAATATCTACCTGTTACATTTTCTTTTGTTCCACGAGGTAATACATTTTTTTGGGGTCTAAAATTGATTTAGTAATCATATACAACCCATATCTTGTAGCACTGAAAGGAGTAGTTAGCTCTTTAAAATATGACATGTAATAAACTATTATTTTATTTTTAAAATGCATTCAATTAGGTGCATAAATTATTTTAAAAATGACACAAAAACATATTATTTGAATTATGAATCAATGTTTAAGCAAATCATTTTTTTTTGTTGTAAATCCTTTATATTAACTCGTGGTTTCTGTTTGGTTGATTGTTTGCTTGCTTCTCGCCAAAACTTTGGATCGATTTTTAACCCACTTTCTCGTAAGCTAGCTAACTGAAATTTTGCAGGCAGTTTTGTACCGATGATAAAAACAATGTATCAAAATTTCAGATCGATCGCATGTACTGTAATTAAATTATTGAATTTATATATTATTTCATTTATCTCTTTGTATCATGTTATTTTTTTAGATAGAGTGTCGCGGTGCGTATTATATTGAACGACCTTTCTGTCGCGCAATAAGGTGTGTATTTTATTGACAAAACTTTTTATAAACATATTCCTGATAGGTGCGCATTATATTAAACACGTTTTACGACACAACTGCAATTTTGTATTTTTGGATGGTCTTTCGCTGCGTATTATAATGAACATTCTTTTAGTTACGTCTGGTACATAAAGGATTTATAGTCAAAAACTTGGTTTTTTTTACTTTTTAAAAAAAAATCCTTTATATTAACTCCTAGTGTCTGTTTTAACCCTTGCTTGCTCGGTGCGCATTATGTTAAACATGTTTTACGACAATAACTACCATTTTGTATTTATTGATGGTCTTGCACTGCGTATTATACTAAACATTATTTTAACTATGTCTTGTTCATAAAGGATTTATAGTCAAAAACTTGCTTTTTTAAAATCCCTTATTAACTTCGCGGCCGTCTCTCTCTGTCTTGGGCGGGCGGGCCGAAAAACAAAAAGTAAATAATGACCCACTTCCCGTGATCCGATCGAGCTGAAATTTGGCACACGCACCCGTCTTACCTAACAATGCATCGTATCAAAATTTCAGATCGATTGAACGTACCGTAATTAAATTAAGCATTTTTAGTTTATCCTTATATCAGGTATGTAATTCAAATTCACGGTTTGTTATCGTTTTTTTCCCACGTGAGAGTTTGAGTTGATGCGTTGAAGCGACCCATCGAAATTCCGGCGTGCTTTTGTTTACATTTTACGTGTCATGCTGAGCTCGGCTTTAGGGTTATGAAGCAAAGTTGAGTTGAGAGTTTGAAATTAATCAATACTGTTAGCTATGTCTCATATATAAGGGATTTATAGTCAAAAACTTTGTTTTTACGGGTTTGTTTTATTAAATCCCTTATATTAACTTCGCAGCCGTCTCTGTCGTCATCTCATGGGCGGGCGGGCGGGCGGAAAAACAAAAGTAAAAAATGAACCACTTCCCGTGATCCGATCTAGCTGAAATTTGGCACACGGACCCGTCTAACCTAAAAATGCATCGTATCAAAATTTCAGATCGATCGAACGTACCGTAATTAGATTAATGCATTTTTAGTTTATCCTTATATGAGGTATTTAATTCAAATTCACTGTTTGTTATTGTTTTTTTTCCACGTGAAAGTTTGAGTTGACGCGTTGAGGCGACCCATCGAAGCACCGGGGTGCTTTTGTTTACATTTTACTTGTCACGCTGAGCTCGGTCAAGCGAATCGGTGACCATACTTTTCCCCTCTCCCCCTCCCACCCACCCTCCCCCCTAGGGTTATGAAGCAAAGTTGAGTTAAGACAGATTCAGTCTGTAAATGCTTGAAAATAATCAATACTGTTAGTTATGTCTCATATATAAGGGATTTATAGTCAAAAACTTTGTTTTTACGGGTTTGTTTTATTACGTTTTTAAAAAAATTAAATCCTTTATATTAAATCGGGGTGTCTGCTTGCTTGAATGCCGTAAAAACCTTTTGTTTACAGTTTTTTTAAATAATTTATTTGTTAAATTTGTTTCTTCTGATTATTTATTATCACTAGTACTGCCTAAAACGGGTTGGCGCTGGCCATGTCTGAACTTTCCATAAACTTTGAGAAGAACTATTAATAAGAATCCCCTTTAACTTTACTATCCCCTTCTTGAACTCCACTATGCGTGATGTCCCCCTTAATTAGGATAGAAATCATGCCTGACACGGTCAACCACCCCCTCTCCCTTTTCCCCGCTTTCCTCCAGCTATTCGTTGAAACAACGTGTCACCTGTGATTGGAACAATGGTGTATAAGTGAGGATCCACGTTGGGTTAGTTACCCACAAAGCCAATTAAGGAATAGTATTAATGAAGATACTTTTTTTGTTTCTTCTTCATTTTTTAACAGGACCCCCTGAGTGCCCCAAAGAAATTGAAGTAAGAGATGTGTTCAGTAGCATGATTACACTTGCCTGGAAACCTGGTTGTGATCGTGGATTACAGCAGACATTTATTGTTTTGCGACGTGACGTCATGAAAGAAATTGGCAGGGTACAAGTACAAGACACAAAGAATGCTGTAATGTATTACAACGTGACAGGGCTATCTGTCATGACATCATATAACTTTTCTATAGATGTCGCGAATGAGCAAGGGCGAACAAATTGTACGAATATTAGTGTAACTGCTACCACTAATGGTAAGTTTTGTTCTTAAAATCAAGTTTATTTTCATTGAATGCCTACATTTCTTTCAATTTCAAATTCGTATTATTAGTAACAAAAAATGTATGATTTTAAAACATCATATCACAAAACTTTCCTTGCCCCCCTTTTGTCTTTCTTTCTTCTCTTCCTCTCTGCTCCATCACTGTCTCTTTCTTCAGCCTCTTTTACTCTCTATCCTCCGTCTCACTCTCTTTCTGAAGTTCCTTCTAACTTTCTATCTCTCTCTCATTTTCCTCTAGTAGCTTTTTATATTCTTCTTATCTCACCAAATAAGTGCTTATCAGAACTTCCGTCTAAAATGTTGACAATTTATCCAAAAAAAAACAAACTTTAAATCTATATTACTTAACTTGTTAATGACCAACCCCTTAAAGGTCATTCAAAATAATATTCTTTAGTTTTGCCATAAACAGTTATGTATTTACGCATGTAGAAGTAAAAAAAACAACATTTGTATTATTTAAATTGATTTAACCGAAGACAACCTAATTTAGTGAAATCTTAAATATCCCTATTTATCAAAAAAATTAATTAATTTTTGATATATTTATCGTCGTCCTCTGTTGTCCCTTAACTTGGAGATTTTAGATAAGTGGGGTAAGAGAGGTTTGAGGAGGTGGCGCCTCACCTGATGCCTCGATTTTTACGTAATGTCATAAAGGGCGTCAGAAAGTTTCACCTTGTCTAACGAAAGATGAACCTCTAATAATGAAGCGCTTGTCAGTGAGTTTTGAAATATTACAATCAAGAATTTACTAAAGCGTCAGGCCAGTCAAGACGTTATCTAAACATTGAAAAAATTAAAAACTGCATTTTAACCATTTATATAAGGGGTCACCAAACACGTGGGCTAGATCCGGCCCATCTTCGACGATCTTTTATGCAACCTGCCAACGGTATTTAAATTTTAATGATAAATGCTCTTGAAAGAACATATGCCACATGAGACGTTTTGAAACAGTTTGAATAATTTTCCTAGAATACAGAAGATCATTGCAAGTGCTGAGAAATCATGGCTGTTTGTGATTACATTTATTATGTTTCTATCATTTTATTTAGATCTTTTTTAAAAAATGTAAATTCTGCTAAAATCGCACCACTCATAGTCTTTTCCGGCTAGTGATAGCTAGCTCCCTTCATTTTACCAAACACTCATTTTTTAACCTGTCCCAAGGATGCGTTCAGTTGTCAACATAGATTCGAATCTCCGTGAAATTTCCTTTTTGTTGCCTGCCATCTATTTTAAATGTGAGCTACAAGAATTTCTTTGTTTAATGTGTTAGGTAAGTGAAATTAAAGTGTGAATATAGTAAATAAATTAGCAAACATAGCATTGCTTTTTTCTCAAAATCTTTATTCCAAGCTTTAAAAAATTCCCTATGTAAAGCTACTATACGTTCCACAAAGGGTCATTTTATTCCTAACTCTAATTATGTTTTGTATGGGCCAATATGGGGAGGTGATGGTCTGAAATCTGAAAAAAACTAGCTGACCCGCGGCGTAGCATACGCCGCTAATGATTTAGTGACTGGTGAAGACTTCCTGAGAGATACAGTTGTCAAAATGGGGTTGGGTTTTGGCAAACGACTGTGAGTGAATGAAAAGAAGGAACTCTGGAGAGACCCGCAGCGTAGCTTACGCCGCAGACTTGCTCATCATAGAAAGTGCAAAGAACAGTTGTGAGAGTACAGACACAAAAAAGCAGCACTAAGTAAATAAAAAATAGCGATTAAACGTAAATACATGCACACTGAGGTTGTTGTTATACGCCTCCTATTTATTAATCGACGTTCACTCGGGTTGTTTTGATTTCTTCGTGCTGTAGTTTATGTCCGTTCTTTCTCCACTTTTAAAAAATTAAAATATAAGCATAAAACAATGACGTCATATAATATTTTTATACAAAATCGATCGCAGCGCCACCTAACAGCATTATTCCATACATGCATACATACAGACAACGGGAATTATGTTTTATTGATATTTACGCATTTCTACATTTTGTTATAATTGGATTTTGCGGGTGAAGGTCTTCAAAACTTCAATTATTGTAGCAAGATGTTAGAAAATATTTTTTAAGTTTATAATGCTAATATTATAAATTTATGTAAAGTCATATTTTAAAAACAAAAATCAAAAGCATTATTTTTCATAAATTTCTTATTAGTCTCCTCATTTCCTACTCTTCAACATTGAACTTTCAGAAAACTAAGTTTTTCAACGGATAATGTCTTTGGAAATTATCTTTTTATTTCGAAACAAAGTCACGTTTAAGTTTTTCATAATATGCCGACAGAGCAAATAAAATCTTTGTTAATTTATTGGAAAAAAAGTATCCAGCAATAATATTTACCCTGCTTTATGAAATACATCGAATGGTTAGAAAATTTGTATCCATGTGATTCGGTCTGTTTCATTGAAACACGTGGCTGCCACTCTCGGAAATCCGGTTGAAATCACTCTTTTTAGCAGGGTTTTTCGACACGCCTTAAAACTATATATTTAAAACCTTTTCAATTGATATACATGTACTTAATTGTCAAAGCCTATAAGCTCTATATGTATTTTAGGTCAGCATTAGCTTCTCAGGTGAAAAAAGTGCGTTTTCAGTGTTTCGATAGGATTTAAATTACGGTTTTTCTATTATTCAATGCCTTTTTCATCTGCAGTTACCGTTTACTTCACCCTTCATTGAGGCAACAAAGAAATGAAAATGTATGCCGCGTATTTTGTTTTGATTGAAGAATGTGGACTTAAATATTTCTTTATGGAAGGAATCAAAGGAGCAGAAAAAAATTGCTTAATATGCAGCGAAAGTGTTGCTGTTTATTGTTGCTGCAATAATCTTCTGTATAGAAGGAGCGTCTGAAACACATAAGATAAAATAGTACAATCTTTTGCCAAATACCTTTCAGCATAGTTAAAGATTTTTTTGACAAGTTCTTTGTCTTATCGATACAGACACTCCTTCTATACAGAAGACTATTGCATCCACAGAACATGCCAGTCTTTTGGCAAGTGACGCAGCGTTCCCAACTACGGCTATGAGAGTTCCACGCATTTCCCTACCACCTTTGTATTCCTAACAAATGTTAGGTACCTATTCGGAGCGGGGTGGACTCAAGGGCACCCTTAGCCCTGGAAATAAATCTCTGTCTTCACGAGGATTCGAACCCGTGACGCCACCCGAACGCGCACGCCACTCGTCCACCGTGCTCCTGGTACAAAATGCCAAGTATTGCATAAGATGGAAGAACGAGGAGGACCATTTACTGATTGCAGCTGCATTATAGAAGTTAATCAGGCCACGCTTGTCATTTAATCAGCCATCAGATCCACCATGAAAGTATTTACCACAACAATTTGTCCTATATGCTAAAATATAATTTCAATTGCTAAGGGTGGTGACATCGCTTACGCGTTTTAATTTTTTTTTAAATTCATATCCCAAGGACGTTTCTCCAATGCGGAGATTAAAATTAACTGGTTTTCACTTTTGCCTATTCTAATGTGCTTTATAGCAAGCCCTGAATGCTGATTTCGCCATTGAATTGGTGGCCCTTAAAAAATAAATGCAAAGTCATATACGCAAGTTTGTTTTCAACTTGTTGCTAAAATACAACTAATTTATTGTTATCAAATTCTTAATTCGCAACAACAACAGAAAGTTTTTTCACACAAGATTCTAAGAAATGTCGATGAAATGCAAGATAGTGTGAACCTAACTGTAAAGCACGAGGAATAATAAATTTAATAATGGTTCAAAACGTAAATATTCATTTATTTCTGTTATATTGTAATTTAAATTCTATGTATGAATTTATTTGATAATCTGATAAGAAACTTTCCGCTTTTTTTTTCGTTTTTCTATTTCACACTCTAGGAACGTCCAGTTCTCAGAGTATTGTGTCCGATGTCAACCCAGCCACATACATCATCCCTGTGGTTATCCTCCTACTTCTCGTAGTCTGCGGAGTTCTCGTGGTCATTGTTGCACGAAGACGGAAGAGGAAAAATCAAGATATCAAGAAAATGTGTACGTGTCTTTGTTATTCCTTCATCATACTTCTTAAAGTCATCTCAGGTTTGCAAGTGTCTTCATTTAGATGAATTGTGAAAGCTTAAATATTCATGAATACGAATTAAATTATCCGAAATGTAATCTTTGAAAGGATCGATATAATTTACAGTGTATAGTCTTTAAAAAAGACATAGAACTGTAGTTAAGTGAAACGCTAATCTTTTATCTAGCTATCATCAAATTATGTATATGTTTAGTTGTTGTTTTTAAACAATAAAATAAAAACAAAAACATTTTCTAACATAGTAATCAAAATTATTTTAATCAAGATGTTGGAGATAACAATATACATAATTTCATCAAATGCTGATGAGTCACGTAATTGCACAGTTGAATTTTAGTCAGATAAAATAAAATATATTAACTTATACCGCGTAGTATTTTTTAAAGTTATACCTAGTATTTAGTATAAAAGATGTGGTTTGTTTTATTTTTTAACATTATAATCATTATGTCTCTTTTTTTTAACTTAAAAATGCAATCTTGCGATGCATACTTTCATAAAAAGTGCAAATTAATTTTTTTATTATTATTGAATTACTAGTGTATCAAACGTAAAAAATGACGGAAGTTTTCAAAATAAATACACATCAGATTACAAAATAACGTAATACAGAACTTTCATTTATTTTTATTTAATTTTATTTGATTCATTTATTATCCTATTGAACAATTTTATGCGGACCGTTCGAAAAGTGTTATTTTTAGTGCAGCACTATAAAACAAAATCGATCGCAGCGCCACCTAACAGCATTACATCCATATCGTAGCGCCACCTAACAGCATTACATTACATTACAACCATACAGACAACGGGAATTATGTATATTGATTAAAATATTACAGTCTTCCTTTTAACAATGACTAGTGGGATAGAAATATGTGGGATCAACGAATTATATTTTGACATAACTCGCTACACAATCACAGAGAGGAATATAAATTCTGGTAACGAACTTTAACTTTATTAGAATCCCTGTTATTGGTTTTAAACCCCTAGTGGTACGCCACATCATTTTTTTAGACTAAATTAATATATTAACAACTGTTTCGATCACCTATTCATTTCATCATTACGCAAAATTCCGTTGAGGAACAATAATAATTAGGGCATACAAAGAATCTCATTTGGTTCAGTTATCAGCAATTTTAGTAGCATTAGTTTGAAGAGCACATTTGATTACACGAAATGACTGTTTTCTACAGGTTAGTGGATTTTGATATCTAAAACTTGTTTATACATTTAAAAAATGTGAGCATGCGTCACAATGTAGTTTCTTAGCTGTCATCAGTTCATCTACTAGATCAGTGGTTCCCAAAGTTGTCCCTACGAACCCCCAAGGGTCCCGAAAACCATTCAGGGGGCCGTGGAAAAAATAAAAGTGATTTGGGGGTCCCTGAACAATGTCAGGGGGTTCATGCAAGGCTTAAAATAAAATAATAAAGTTGTGATCCATTTTTATTATTATGGAAATTAAAATAACATTATAAAATAGTGTCTGAATGCTTTTCAGAACTAGAACTATGGTAATTTCCATAGCTTTAACCAATCAACATTTTTGGTTTATTAAAAAATAAGTTTGATGCAAAGAAACGGTAAAGCCCTATAAGTAGGTCAGAAAATACAATTTTTGAATGAGAGTCAATGAGGGTTGCAGAATTGGGTATTTTTGATGTATCGGGATGTTTATTAATCTAAATTGTATCGTTACATCAAATAATATTTTTCAAAAGGTCTTTACTGCAGCATTCCATTGAAAAAGTTATTAACAGTGGTTTGATACAACAGTTAAGAGTATGAGTGAGCCAAATAGAAAATATGCCGACAATACAGTATTGAATATTTTAAAGTATGGCTTTATTTCAGCAGCAGGAAATGGTATTTGACCTAGGTGTCTGTTATGTAATAGAACTATACTAAATGATTTAATGAAACATTCCAAGTTTAAAGAACATTTAATAAAAATCCATAGTCACCGAAAAAAGATAATGATTTAACGTTTTTTTCCTAACAGTCAAAAATAAATATTTGAAAATACCGTCATTGCAACAACTCATAGGAACAACATCAAAGCGAGATGAAGATCAACTGTGAACATAAATGAATACATTTCTTTATTTAGTGCATAGCGCAAAGACTTCTATGCTCTCTTTGATTCATACTTAAAATTGCATAGCCTATATGACTGCTTTTTGGCTAAATTTCACGAAACTAATTTGAACTAAAAGGTGACCAATTAAAATTAATCAAAACTTAAATCATTAATCTGCGTTTTTTCTAAACGTTTGCTGTGCAAATAAAACTTGGGACGAGGAGAATGTTCTCAGCTTTCAAATCTTTCTGAATTGCAAAGCAGAGATGAAGATTTTCTGGCTTTCTTTAATGGCTATTCATGCGGACCTGAATCAAATATTTGATATTCGCAACTTTTGAACCCATTTGTGGTTGGACAAAGTCAGATCCAAATCAGAGATGAATCCATACTAATACAGGAGAAGCTTATTGAAATATCAACAAATGAGGAACTCAAACCAAAGTTTCAACAAGGATACCACAAACTCTGGTTACAAAAACAGATCCCAATTTTATAGCCTGCATTATTGGTTATTATGCAGCAAAATTTTATTTCATGCATTATGGATTATTGTACAGCCCAATTTAATAACCTGCATTATGGATTATTGTACAGAAGTTGTTTACTGCTTTCCCGTCTTCCTACTTGGTATTACAAGTTTCAGTGCCGTTATGAACCTCAGCACAAAATTTTTTTTAACTGACTAGACATTATAGCTCCTGGAGATTTGTGGTTGCTACTCACAACCATTGAGCCGGATATAAATACACTCATAAAATCTCATCACGTTCATCCAACTAATTAATTGTTTTAAATTTTTTTTTAATTTATAATTTCAATAAATATTTCTTCATATTTTTTTTGGTTACTTTTGTACTAATGCATTCATGTAGCTTTTTAACTTGGGGGGTCCATTGGCAAATTTTGACTATAAAAGGGTCCCTGGGTCAAAAAAGTTTGGGAACCACAGATCTAGATGTACGCTGCTCTCCTTTTCATGAAACTCAAAATCTTACTTTGACAAAAATTGAGTCACCGGATAGATAGCAGTTTCTTTCTTCTCCCACTCCCCCCCCCCAAAACCCCAAAAAAACCTCTCAACCTTTCCTATTCCAAAACATGGGGCACATGTTAACATAGTTAAGCAATGAATATTTAGTAATATTCTTTTAATCTACCGTTGTCAGTACTACTGGAGGAAGTCAAGACGATGCCGCCTAAACTAGATGAGAGCGAAGAGAAAGAGGAAGACAAAAATCTTCACACCTCCATATACAACACTTCAACACTGGACACCTCTGAGCCAAAGAATAAAATAAAACCAATCGGTGAAATATACACGTTTGTTTTAGCCTTTAGCTCTTCACAGTAAATTTTCAAATAATTAATATTTATCTATTTATAAGTTATGTAAATTTTTTAATTCACATCTTTAATTTCGTAAAATAATTAAATTGACACATAACATTATTTATACAAGTCAGGTATAAATAATTATGTTCACTTTTCTTAGAATTCTTTAAGATAATTAAAATAATTTTATAATAAATAATAAATAATAATAATAATAAAATAATAATAACTTAAAATAATTTATTTTCCAGAATTTAAACAGCCAACCACTTTATCTTTTTAGATTTTGCCCTTAAACTTACTATTTATTGTTTTGAAAGAGAACTGAGATCGTTTCCATAATATACAATCGCCAGTACACTATACAAGGAGAATTGGATAGAGAAGAAATGCATTTTATTGAATTCTTTCGAATCTTTGCAAAAAGGAACTTTCCATTTTTGTTTCCTTTAATAATGAAGTGAAGACTTTTCATTTTTGTTTGTTTCTTTAAATGACTTTTGACAATTAAATTACTTCATAGATAGTGAGTGTTGTAAATGCGCGTCTTATAAATGTATTTATTTATTTATTTATTTATTTTTGTAATCAGTCAGAAAACCAAAGAGGGACTCCTCTAAGTCTAAACCATCATCTATTAAAGATGTCGACAGTAAAGGAGATGAAACTGGTACGGAAGGAGAAACCTATATCCAGGTGTTGAAGGTTAAAAAACGTAAGTCAGGAGAAAACCTGTCAAAACTATGCTTGACTTGACTCGAGATGACATGAATATGAGTATTGGTTTTGAACAATTTTTAAGAGATTCTTTACCCGTGATACTTGGTCAAAAGTGATGGAGTTGAACACGAGTCTCATGAAAACTCACACTTATTCAGATCTGATTATTTATTTTAATTTTTTTTTAAATAAAAAGATAAGAAATTACAATAAATTGCCCTCCTTTAAAATTGTAATTTCAAGTACAATGTATCGTTAACACTTACTACAAAATTAATGAGTAAATTAAACTTTTTTAGTCCTTAAACCATAGCGAGAAATAATTGTGGGCCATAAAAAGGGGATAATACAGAAACATCTGCTTGATTTAGAGAGCAAAAGGTCATCCGATGAACGTATGTTTACCCTTTTCTTAACGATGATTAAAACTTGGAGCCAAAAAGGTTTAACGTTATGTTGGCCCATTCACTACGATGTAGAATGCCCAGACACGATGTATTGAGCCAATACTTGAAAAAATGAAACAATTAATTGGCATCCAGAAAATGCAGTATAAACATTTTTTTATATTGAAGAAAATTAATAAAAGATTTAAAACTTCAAGAAAATAACCACAATAGACTTCGTTTAAGTATAAATCAAAATATACAACATTTTTACGAATTACCATACTGTTGTTGTTGTTTTTGTTTGTGTGTGTGTGTGTGTGTGTGTGTGTGTGTGTGTGTGTTAAAAAAAAGAATTCCAAAAATGGAGAGCTGGGTCGGGTAAATTGCACCACAATGAACTTTTCCCCTCTGCTTTTGTTTCGATATCGTGGGAAGTGCATATTACGGGCAGACATTCATACAACGTGCAGCGAGTTTTGGCGGAAAATTTTCGTGACTAAATTATCAAATAAATTAATGCAATCATTACGATATGATCATATGCAGGAACAGAGAAAAGCGATGAGGTGACTGAAAACATATACAACAATCAACTGGAAATAGTCAATCAAATGGGAAATAGGTCAAGTTCCGTCCCTCATCAGTCAGCCAGCGATATGCCTAAAAACATGGCCCGTGAAGACAATGACGACACAGTTGTCTACGCCAATGTAAGTTGTCAGATTACAAATACACAACTGTTAAATATATCTCCAAGTCAAAGCTTGTTTTGAATATGAAAATGAAAGTTTTTAAATTATGAAATAAACAAAATTACAAGTGTGTTTACGTAAACAGTATCACACTATCGGCTGTGAAAGAAAAAGTGTAATTAATTTATTTTTTTGTCAATAAAGTATGTTATGGATTTTTTGTATTGTCATTCTTCATGTAGAGAAAAAATTTAGTTTCTCATAGGTTAAAACGAAATTTACGTGTCAATAAAAATTGTCTTTATATTGTATTAAAAATAATTTTGTTTTATTTACTTTGCAAATCTTTTCAATCTGTTATAAATGTATAACAAACACATTTATTTTCTTGTTTAACGCAGATAATCCAAACAAATGTTTCAAAATATATAATTTACTTTTTTTTCTTGTTCACAGACTAACAACATAATCTCGAATCCAGACGTGTCAGATTCAGGGACAACGCCTGAACTGAGCACGATGCGGACAGAGACCCAGAAGCCATCTCGGACAGTGAGTCCTGAAGGACTGGTGTACGTCAGCGTGGAGATCAGCGCAACGACGAAAAACCCAATAATCAAGGAGCAGAAAGTGGTCGAACCACACGACGAAGTGGAGTACATGTCCATCGACCATTTGGCCACGTCAGAGTCCAAACTCGTCGTTGAAGAGGGTGGAGACGATCCGAATTGAAGAGACTCTAGTACAATCAGCACCGGTTGGGTTAACTGGGTTAAGCGGTCACCTAGACGTACCACATGGTCCAAATTAACGACCTGACATATTTGTTATAAAACATACTTTTTCTGGTGATTGTAGATTTTCGTGGGTTTGTTTTAAAATTATTATTTTTTTTTAATTTACTCGCATAATAATTTCTAAGAAACCTACAAGAATGGCCGTTAGAAAAACTCCAGCGTTAGTTTTCCTTGTGACTAACTTACATTTTATGTTTGCATATTGTCAGTGTCCATTAATTTAGACCTAGTTGCTTCATAAATAGTGAATTTTTTATATGCATTATTTAAAGGGCCAATAATATTTAATTCTGAACTCCTAGAACATTGTTGCTGTATTTTATTGTTTTAGTTATTAAGATGATGTCACTTTACCTTCTGGCCAAATGATGAGAAACTATTTGTATTTTAGTTTTTAAATTGATATAAAACATGGATAAGCGTAATGCGCAATATTCTTCCACATGTAAGGAGCCTCTGTTATGTAAAACATAAGATTAAGAAATAATAGTTTTATTTCCATCGTCTTACCTTTACTCTTGAGTGTAAGTTTATTAATTATTCATGCACGTAATCAATTAGAGGTTAATTATTAGTTTGTCAGCACTATTCAATGTTAGGAACTGTGATTATATTATATTATGTGAAGATCTTTTCTCGTTATTATGGCAACGTTATGGTATATCCATTTGTGGTTAGTTTACAATTTAAATAACATTATTATTGTTATTTTTAACATTTTTTCACACACAAAAAAACTCATTAAAATATAACTATGTATTTAATTAAAATCATTGCAAGCTTTCAAAATATATCTGTCAAATTTAATTTCCCTTTAGTTTTCCAAGTGAAAACTGTGACATAAGGACTTACTCTCAAATCCCGGAGAACAGAAAATGTATATGTTCTTTCGAGTAATGTTATTAGCAAGTCATATAATGGATCCTCATTCAAAAAGAATAGGCACGTTGGAAGATTGTTTTTCACGACACATCACCTATGCAATATTTATATGCGAACTAAAAAACTAAACAAGTATTCGCCAAACTATAGCGTTTTTTATTTGTACATAACAATTCTTGCATTTAAAGTCTCTGTAATTTCATTGCAATGCTCACACATACTGCTCCTTTTACTAAATATCTAATCATCATTGTGAATTGAATCCTAAAAAGTTAATCATTTTAATTTACATATTTTAGATCTCAAGTAATTTATACTACATAATTTGAAATGTAACATAAACTGTTCATGCAAATTTCTTTTAAAATTGTATCATCATAAATTTCTTTAGTAATATCTGCTTTTATTTGTATATTTATTACTTCAGTTAAATATTTTAATATTAATCCTACTACTTATAAAATACTGCTTAAACTAATAAAAATGACTTGTATATAATTTAATATTTAATATTTTACTAATGTTCGAAAATCTATCTGCTGTACTCTTATGCACTCAACAGGGTGGAGGGAGAATAAATTTTAAATGTTTCTTGTATTATTTATTCGTACCACATTTCTCTTTGTACAAACAAACGATCTCATATTAGCATGAATCGTTAGCATCATCTACTAGCTAGGGTACCCGGCGTTTCACGATTTAAAAAATAGTAAACAGATTCAAAAAAAAAGAATAGAATTTCACACCGTTGGACCTAGGGTAATGAAATTTTGCATGGGACACTCATTTGACCCGGGACAGGACATAGGCTATGTTTGAACCCCAGGTGACCACCCCTAGGGTAACCTAACCCTACTCAGGGTCACCTTGAATTACTATTCTGTTTAATAATGCTAAGAAGTGTAAATAAATAAAACTATTTATTGTTGTTAAGAAGAATAAATGAAATTAATCTCTTTATTTCTCAAGATCTTATAAAATCTTAAACATTACCCGAAAAAAAGACATTTGGTGCCCCCGGCCCCGAAGAAATGGACATTATGAGCTCAGTGCACTGCAGTATTTTTATAAGGGCTCTCACGTACCTATAAACCAACTTTGGTCAAGAGTCATTCATTTACACAGTAGCTAACGCTCAGACTAATCTTTATATAGCATACATAAGCAAAACAAGCAACATAAAGGGCCCCCTTACTCTAGGGGTGGTCACCTGGGGTTCAAACATAGCCTATGACCTGTCCCGGGTCAAATGAAGGTCCAATGCAAAATTTCAGCACCCTACGTCCATCGGTGTGGAATTCTATGGGTAACAAACAAACAAACAAACAAACAAACAAACAAACAAACTTTCATCTTTTTGTATTAGATTGTAGAACAACTGTAAAAGAAACACCTCCATAGAATGCGTTAAATTCAGTTGCACGCATAAAATCAAGCTCAAAGTCAACCATGGAATTCATCTCAGCTTCCCCTATAGTATTCATCACAGTTCACCCATGAGATACATCTCAGCTCTCCCCTATAGTATTCATCACAGTTCACCCATGAGATACATCTCAGCTCTCCCCTATAGTATTCATCACAGTTCACCCATGAGATACATCTCAGCTCTCCCCTATAGTATTCATCACAGTTCACCCATGATATACATCTCAGCTCTCCCCTATAGTATTCATCACAGTTCACCCATGATATACATCTCAGCTCTCCCCTATAGTATTCATCACAGTTCACCCATGATATACATCTCAGCTCTCCCCTATAGTATTCATCACAGTTCGCCCATGATATTCATCTCAGCTTCACATATAGCATCCATATCATTGTCGCCTATAGCATTAATATCATGTTCTCATAAATCATCACCAACCCTCATATTTTGTGTAAATAAATAGGAACAATAAAACAAAATTATAGTTTTATTTCTCTTTTTTTATATTATAATAATTGGTATTTTATAAGTTATAAAATATGAATAACTAGCGTATCACTCGTCAAAAATGACGGAAGTTTTCAGCTGAAATCTATTTATTTTATAAAAAATGCACTTTTTTTAGGGCGACCCGGCGCCGACCTTTTTCAAAAGCCCAACTAACTTGTCCTTGTTTGATAAATACGAAATATTAAACTTTATTAAATGTACTAAATGTACACAAAGTATTTTATAATAGGGGTTGTAGGGCGCCTACGGCGCCCCCTTTGTTTTTTGATGTTATAATTAACCATCATCAAATCCTCTTTTTACATTGATCCCTTTTCCAACATTAAAATATTAGCGAAAACAATGAAATCATATAATTTTTTTTTACAGCGCATATTTAATTTGCACACCTTTTGATGCATTGGTGCAGTAATTTGGTGCGCTGCTTTCTAAAATTAGTAGCGCCACTGACAGACTGACACTACTTGCGTGACAATTGTAAATTATATAGTTCAATCATGTATCCCTTAAATAATGTTATAAATAAGTATCAAGTAATTAAACCAATACATTCAATATGAATTAAACTAGTAAAAGTAGACATCCCCAACATTGGAAGACAAAAATACATTTGAAATGGAATTATATCATTGACCCTAAAATGACATCAAGTTTCTTGTTTTAAAACACCTTAATTATACTTGTGAAGCGTGCACTTATTACTTTTATTGAAATCCGCTAAGCTCCGGACAACATTCAGTCTGTTCGAGCTCTTCTTTGGTTAAGAGTTGCTAAAATGTTTTAAGAAATGATCTTAAATTTTTTTATACCATTATTGTTAACCAGATATTTGAAAAAGAAGCACATACTGAGAACAGTATTAATAGAAGTTGAGAGTAGTATGCCGTGTCGAAGGTTTGGAGCAACAAGTCTGGTAGAATTGTGAGGGCAAGTGTTTCATCCTCGAGTGAAATTGAATTTCTAAATTACTAATCGAATAAAAATCCATGCATTCAAGTACTTCCAGTAGATCATTAAGTCATTAAGTCAGTAAGTATCAATTCGTTTTAGAACACTTGAAACTTTCCCGTCATGTAATTCATCTCCTCTCACGTCTTGCTACTTCTCCATATTTGGCTTCAGATCTGTGTCGTGTGTTCAATATTTGAACCGATGCTTTTATTCATCCTTAAACTTAAAGAAAAACAAAACACACTGAAGAATTTTTTTTCTTTTACGTGTCTTTAGATGTAAATATATTTTAGTTCAATTGTGTAAGCACATTTGCGCTTCTTCACTAAACTTATATCATATGGAGGATAAATGTAAAATTAAATAGGCAATTAACTCTTACATATATATATTGAAGATGGCGAGCAGAACGTTTTAAAAAAGCTGAAAGTGAATGATTAAAAATGTGTGTCATGCTCTAGCGGAAGGGGAGACTATCCAAAAAGATAACACTTTCGTTTCAACATATTCGGCTCAAAGGTTATTGTAGACCCATCCTATTGTGAAAGAGATTTGCAGTCTGTTACCGAGGAAGTGAAAATGTTTAAAGCGTTCATCCATTCACGTAAGAGTACATCAACTAATCTCTTGCATCAAGGACTATCGGTTTAAACAAATATAGCAGAGATGCAGGCGTCGGCGAAATCGCAGTGTGCAAGTTTTCTTATCCTAGCTGCTGGCTGTTACTATCTACGTGTATCAGGTATGTTAGAAACCTGTCAAATTTATTTAAATGTTTATTGCATATCCTGTAAAATTAACTTCTTTTTTTTTAAATCCCTTATATTAACTTCGCGGCCGTCTCTCTCTGTCTTGGGCTCGGCGGGCTGGGCGGAAAAACAGAAGTCAAAAATGACCCACTTCCCATGATCCGATCGAACTGAAATTTGGCACACGGACCCGTCTGACCTAACAATGCATCGTATCAAAATTTCAGATCGATCAAACGTACCGTAATTAAATTAATGCATTTTTAGTTTATCCTTATATGAGGTATGTAATTCAAAATTCACTGTTTGTTATTGTTTTTTTTCTTCCAGTTTCACGTGAGTTTGAGTTGACGCCGACCGTCGTGTTGACGCCGACCGTCGTGCCGACACCCCCTCACATCCCACCCCCATTTATTAAAGACAAGGGACATCACTCGGTGTCAGTCTGTAAATGTTTGAAAATAATCAATACTGTTAGTTATGTCTCATATATAAGGGATTTATAGTCAAAAACTTTGTTTTTACGGGTTTGTTTTATTAACTGCTTGTATGTGTATCAAAATATCAGGGGACGCGGTGGTCGAGGGGCAGCGCACTCGACTGGCGTACCGATGGTCACGGGTTAGAATCCATGTGACGGCAAGGATTTGTTCCCGGGGCCTAGGGCGTCCCTGAATCACACATCTCCGAATGGGTAATGCGTGGAACCCACATAGCCGTGGCCTGTGAACGCTGCATCACTTGCCAACAGATCATCTGTCATGGTCTGTGGACGCAATTATCTCATGCATAGAAGGAGCGTCTGTATAGATAAGATAAGAAATGGATTCCACAGACCTAAGGCCATAGATTAACATTTTTATTGGTAGATTGTCTCCCCTTTATTTGTAATTTTTTTTTAAATGTTATTTTATTTTGCGTTGTTACTTTTGTGTTGCTTTTTATTTGGTAGATAGATGTATTTTAAAATATTATATTATTTTAACTCTATAAAGTATAAATATTTCTGTTGGTAGATAAATGATACGATTTTTGTTTCCCTTTTAAATGCTAATTAAAGAAATATCGAAAAACGAAGGATCTGATATAGTGTTTCAAACACAACGAACCCCATGGAACTATCAAATCCACTGACACTGATCACCCCCGTGAGTCTGTATCCCATACTACTCATATGCTGAAACACGAGCCCAAATCTTTCTCAGCCATCGATCCATACTAAATGAGACAGTCATACACTGTCTTACGCATCACCAAGAAAGATAAGAAGAAACAGAACTTCTGAATCTGTGCATGGTATTAATATCATTTCACACACGTGGATTTCATACTTTAAAGCACGCACTTGTACTAATGAGTTATGGGGACACAAAAAGAAATGTTCAAGGATATATTTATATACAGTCGGAACTCGCTAAGTTGAACTCAAAAGGACACCCAAAAAAAATTCGACCTACGGAGTTTTCGAGTTAGGGAAATTGGCGTATTAGGCGCAGATTCGTCAAGGAATTTAGCCGTGACCTAACAATTAATTCAATATATGGAAGTTTTCGAATTATGGAAGTTCGACTTAGCGAGGTCCGACTGTATATCTACACATTAAAGTAAACTAGTTCCACGCCCTTTTACATTTATATCTAAAGACTCTACCTGTACAAAGTAAACCGTTTGTAAACATTAAACCAAAATAGATATGATTAAAGAATATTTATATTTTAAGGTTATATGTCACCATCATTTAAAGTCTGACTAATATCAGGGTAATGACAGCATAGAAATTATTGGACTTCTTCTTCTTACAGTTACTTGTAAACTTGATCATTATCAACAAATATACGCAGTCAGGAGTTAGTTAATATTATCACAAATATACTGAGTTGTTAAGTGAGTTATCGTCTTTTCACGTTAGGTCGTGTTTACTGTAAATTTTATGTGTGAAATTTAATTCCATCAGATCTTTATTTAAAAAATATTATTTACCAAAAACATCGAAACTGTTTCAGCTTCTCGAGCGCCCTCCATGTCATGTCCAGCTGTCCAGTTTGGACAAAAAGGTCGGAACATAAGTTGTGTGACCAGTGTTAACGCCAGCTCAATATCCATGTCCATGAACGATAACGCGTTAGTTGAGTGTAACACAACCTCATGTTTTGGTCACATGGGGTACACTGGTCTTGTAACAACAAACGACACGCATCTGGTCTTGTCCATGACGATAGAGAAGGTTGAGGCTCACGATGAATCAACGCTGACATGCGGCGTCGATGTTAACGGAGAATCGATTCAAGAGACAGCAATTTGTTTGCTTTTCCTTTATGGTGAGTAGGGCTGTCAATTTTGTTGAAAAAAGCTTCCCGGGTACCCGTGAAAATTTCCAACGGGTACCCGGGTTACCCGTTCTAAACGTCGCATAATTTTCTCCTTTATGACCGCTATACAATACAACCTAGCCACCATCCATGCACCTCATTTCACATAGTAGTAGTAGCCAACGGCTTGCTTCCAGTAACATACTATTACTAATGCACTACAATTACCGGTTTAACTATAATGCACTAAAAACTGTTATTCAATTCCTGCTGTAAATGCATTCGTCATACTCATAATCATAAACAAAAACTTCAGTAAACTGAACATGCAAAAAAATGTTAACGGCAATGACGTAACGTCCATTGTCATACCTTGAATGTTAATATCCACTTGGCGTCGGTAGTTAATGCTAAGGGCGACGAAGGACGCAAAGCTGCGGTAAATCTCAAGTAATCGTGCTTTTGTCAGTGGTACTGCTTTTGTTGACACCAAAAATTTTCTGATATTGGGTGGATCGGCGGTTTGTTTATCAAAACCAATTTTACGAATAAGGTTCAGATGGCGTTTTATTGCGTTAGGTTGCAACCCTTCGCAGACACAATTTCATTACAACGGTTGCATTTTGCCGTGTCGCTGTGAACTCGATTGGCCTCATTGCACACGACGTCTTATCCATCTTATTAACCATAAAAGCTGACAACTTTGGGTGTATTAATATCAATTTTTAGGCTAGGCAAACACGTGTCAATGAACACAAGAAACACAGGCGAATGCAAGGCGTGTGTGTTTGAGCAGTGACTCTCAAAGTGGGGGTCCGCGGAAGCTATCAAGAAAGGAGAGAAAAATATAATTATAATCCTACAATTGCTACCAATAATACTAACCCTATAGAATTTGTCCTTTTTGACAATAAGAGAATAAATATACATTTCGCGACCATGTAAGTACAGGGAAAATAGTGCACCGATTCCTAGGGCAATGGAAGAATTCCTGCCGGTCCACAATACTAAAATGTTTGAGAAGCACTGGGTTATAGGAGTGAAGAAAGGAATGAGGGGGGGGGGTAGAAAAACCAACATTAGATAGTATCAATCGGTGACCCACTGTCGGCTATTTCAAAGCAAAGTTAGTTTCAAAGCAAGGGTGTTTTAATGAACAAAAAACAAACACGGCATCTTTCATCTCTATGCAGTCCATCCTCACAGCCAACGTCTTTCCCATCTTACACTGTTAATAACTATTTAAATTTATTAAATTTAAATACTGACGACCTTGTAGCATTATTAACATCTGTTTTTCTAGGTCACCACGTGTTAATGAACACAAGAAGTAGAAGCTAATGAAAGGGTGTGGGTTATTGAAGTCAAGGGGGGAGAGGGGGAGGGGTGGATAAACAACATTAGCTAGTATCAATCGGCGTATTTCAAAGCAAAGTTAGTCAAAGCAAGGGTGTGTTTTTTTTAATTAACAAATAAAGCGTCTTTCATCTCTAAGCAGTCCATCCTTTTTTTGGCAGAGGACTTTTGTTTTCTTTTTATGATTCTTTTAAAGAACCATAACGTTTTTGTGTTGTGCGATTTCTATTTCACGTTGACAGATATTTCTACTTAGATGTACTTCTAAGCATATTTTGGAAACTAAAATTTTCATTAAATAAATTGTTTCGCGAGCCACAATGTAAACACAAAAAATCCGCATGGGAGCCGAAGTTTGGCCTACGGTTAATATAGACCTTCAAGCCACATTTTCACGGGTACCGAGCGGAATTTTATTACCCGGGTAACCACACGGCAACGGGTACCCGGGTCCCGGGTACCCGTTGACAGGCCTAATGGTGAGTCGGGTGTTTTGTTCTGTATTTTAGTATTTGTATGAACAACAGGACAGGCTTAAACTCAACACAACTCTATACCATCATGACTATATATATATATATATATATATATATATATATATATATATATTATATATATATATATATATATATATATATATATTATATATATATATATATATATATATATATATATATATATATATATATATATATATACTAAGGTATCACCCGCAAAAAATGATGGAAGTTTTCAGCTGAAATCTATTTATTTTGTACGGCGCCCACCTTTTTCAAAATCCCAACTAACATGTCCTTGTTTGATAAATACGAAATATTAAACTTTCTGAAATGCACACAAAGTATTTTATAATAGGAGTTGTAGGTTGCCTACGGCGCCCCCTTTGTTTTTTTTTATTTTATAATTAACCTTCATCAAATCCTCTTTTTACATTGTTCCCTTTTCCAAAATTAAAATATGAGCTAAAACAATGACGTCATATAATATTTTTTACAGCGTATCTTTAATTTGCACACCTTTTGATGCATTTGTGCAGTAATTTGGTGCGCTGCTTTCTAAAATTAGTAGCGTCACGGACAGACACTACAGACGTGACATTGCAAATTGTATTTTGTTTAAGATATATATATATATATATATATATATATATATATATATATTATATATATATATATATATATATATCAGTTTAATATATATATATATATAACTCTTTACTACGTGCTTCCACTCACCACAACATCCATGGTGTAACTGACCGTCGACTGCCTGACCGTCACAACATCAAATTCCCAGCACGCGTCATATGCCCTAACACCGCGTCATAAGTAAAAGTGTGTTCAATATAATATGCACCGTTCAACAGACTAGCATAAACGTTTACAGATCGGAAAAACCCCATTAATCTCTTAAAATATTGACCTCGACATTGGGGAACAAACAAAAGCCACTGATTTATAGAAATTATTGTACGTATATAAATGAACAAGCAATGTGCTCGTCATAGATTGAGTTCGCGAAGCCCTTCTTATTTTTCAAAAAGCACAGCAGATGTTTTAAAGTGCTCGGAAACTAATCTACATTCATATCACATAAAAACAACGGTCAGAGTTGTAAACTAGCCAATGAAGTTCATCTACTAAAATTCATCAAATAATGTGTTTAATAGAAAAGGCGTTTTTTTTATAATAAGAAATGTATCTCATTGAAGTTGCAGTGCGCCCCAAACATAGAGTACTTACCTAAATAGAGCGCCTCAGAACTGTAGGGTATTTACAGTACAGCAAGCCTTTTTTTTTAAATTAGACACTTTAAAAAAACACCCCCCTCCCCCGTTCTTACCCTCCCAACCACTTTTGTGTGGTCTAAAACGACTTCGTATTAACGTGAATAATGAAATTCTAAGTCCACCAGTTAACTTGTCTGTTTGGGGAAACCCCCTTGGAAAACACCTGAACCTACAAAGATTTAATATTCGGTGGAAGTGGACTGTCATGAGATTAGTGAGTTATTGGCGTTGGTGGTAAGGGGAGTCATTGAAAGCCCAAGGAAAAGAAAGGGTTGAAGACAGTTAGGAACCGTGCGTGGTCGGGGGGGGGGTGAGCATGTAGTGAGTTGTTTAGCAGTGTTGCTTGTATGCGAAGTAACGGAAAAACTGAGAGAAAGAATGAGAACGAGAAAATTGAGAGTCGGGATCAACCAATGGTGAACAGATTAGGGTGTTTAAAAAAATAACCGAGGAGGACGCTGACAAATAAGAGGGAGAATCTTGCAGGATAGAGGGAGACAGAGATCCGAGATGGGAATGTGAGCTAGTAGCACTAGTGGGGCATATGTTGTGTGTAAGATCCTAGAACTGTTCACTGTTGTTCCTGGATTGAGCTGCAATATACGTAAAAAATTACCAATGGCCTAATAACGGTGTGCTGTTTCCACCCTCCGACAACATTAAAAGGGAAATTACTGAGATGCTTAAGCCAGTTATGTCATCACAATTTTATCTAAGCAATTAAAGCCATTCTCGTGCATAAAGGAGCATTAACACAAATGCATGTTTGAGAGAAAAAAAATCATGTGATTTTTAAGGTGATGGAATCGCGCTTTTCAAAAAGAAACAATTTATAAATGTCAATATATCATACAGAACTAAACCCCAATGGAACTTAAATTTAAAAAAAAATATTTACCTCTTGTTATTTTTGTATAATATATTTTTATATTTTTATTATAATTTTTATGGCCGCGATTTTATTAAATTAATTTTTTTCCAGTCCCACCAGAAAATCCGTCGTGTAACTATACCTTCAATGAAAGTCACGCTCTGATCACGTGCAGCACGGCAAAGGTTTACCCACAAGCCAAATGTGTGTGGACTGCATTCTCGGAACCAAAGGTGTGTGTTTTAAACAGCTGCAAGACTTTACCAACAAAAAAAAATAAATAACAACAACACAATGAAAATTTCACCTGCGAATACATATTCAAACGTGTTGCGTCAAAATTTGGTGTTTGGAGGTGGGGCGCGTCAAGTGATGGTATATCAAGAGAGCTTATCCTTTATAGCAGCATCTTATACGGGAAAATGTTTAGTAAACCAAATCATCAACTAAATTCTGCCCGAGTTCAACAATTTCGTTTCGGTATTTGTTTACAAGTCTATCAGGCAACAAACACTTAATATTTAATGTTGCGTATATTAAGGTTAATAACTACATAATAAAGGATCTTTATTATTATATTGCATGGGTGTTTGTCTTTTCATTCGAAGGTGGAATTTGCTACCGACTCATCTGTTGTAAGCTTTCTAGGCGGTGCAATATATCTCTACAACACAACATGTACGGCCAGCTTCCCAATAACAAACAGGACAGAGTACCAGCTAAGTGTCTCATTTCATCCTACTGACATTAAAGGCCAGGACATGTCAAGTGGTGCTGCTGTGAAGACACGGGACATTTTTATCATCGTTGGTTTGTGTCTTGTCCTTTATTTTATTCGCTTTCCATTTAATGCTGCCAACGAATTTTCAAAGAAACATTTTGCCAATTGTTTCTTTTTTTTATGTCAATGATAAAGAGAACACAATACATCATACACTCTTGTGATACATGTTTCGAGAAATTAAAATCATCGGGTATTGAACTCAATGAAAAAAACTGAATAAACGGGAACAAGGAAGTATATCTATCTTCTCATTTTCCTTAAAAGAGGATGTACCAAGGCGAAAATAATGACTCATTGGAAATCACTTTTCGTTTGAAATAATTTAGGGAAAGATTGGATACAATATGATTGGTTTCAAAACGAAAAGTATATTTTTTTTAAAGAAATGTATTTATGATAAAAAATGCAGTTTTTCTTAGGTAAAAAAACATGGTTTAAATTCACTATTGTGTTAACTTGGTTAGAAAACGTTTTTAGAAAGAATTTTCATTTGTATCTAAATTTATAAATTTAAAAGTCTACTTTAATATGATAAATTTTTAAAAATTGAATCTTCAAAGAAGTTTTAACATTAAAACTTTTTTTTAAAATAAGGAATGTAAGTTTAAAATTAAACGGTATTTTTCAGAACCACCAGCAGACGCTCCAGTGCTAGTTGTTAAGGCGTCAAAAAGTGAATACTCAGAGTCAGACAACGTCACCATCTCTTGTAGTGTACTCGGTGGACGTCCGCCCGTGTACAGTACGTCATTACGTTGTGACAGTGAGAAAGTGGACGCAACGTCTAAATCCAGTAGTGTCACAGTTCAAGGTCAAGTTGTGAGGATGAGTGTTCAGCTCACGGGTAGCATGCACAAGGTGTCATGCAACTGCTCCGGTAGACATGTTCACCCAAGTTATCATCCGGAGAACACGTTGAGTTTTAAAGAGTCAGGTAAACACGTCAACAATTATTCGCTTTGAAAGTAATTTTGAGTGTTCCAATGAATGGATCAGTTAAACCGGTGTTTCTCAATTATTTTCTGTCATGATCCCCCTCCCCTTTAGGAAGAAAGAAAACTTTTCGGCCCCCCCCCCGCGCGACTGTAAATAGTATCATCTGTCTATAAAATTGTCATAAGTACACCTCTGCATAACGGTCAAACGAGACCCCCTTTACGGAGCCTCGCGCCCACCCCGCCTTGAGGGGCTCGTCCCACTATTTGAGAAACGCTGAATTAAAGTAATTAGTATAGGAAATACTGAAATTCTTTTTTTTAATAAAATTCATATAACAAAACTAAAGTGTTGAAAGGCAGTTGTTGGAACTCAAATTACGATGAATAAATACTATGTCATAAAATATAAACAATGTGTTTAACATAACATTTATTTCAGAAATAAACATGAATAATGGTTTCCCTCATACGAGATAACTGTATTTCATGGATCCCCAAAGTTTATTATGTAATATCTCTGTTGAATCCTTAAGTCATTTTTTAAAAACCCTTATTTATTTGGATATGGTGTAAGACACTGTAAGTGGATTATTTGTTATTAAAATGGCCAAAAACCACCTAAGCGCAATGGAGGTAAAAAATTTTAGTGCTGTGACGTAGAAGACTTCACAATTTTGGGGGCATTTTTTGTATAGAGTTTGTTTTTTTGTTTTTTAAAAACTATTCTTTTAAAAATAATTAATTTTATAATGGAAGCGTTTCGTTACATTTTATAATAAATAGATAATTATTTATAATAATCCTTAAAATACTAGTAATGTGTCTACAAACAATGCGATTTTGTTTTCATGGCAATTAAATATAAATTTGGGATATTTGACGGTAATTAGTTACGTGAATTTACTTTAAAAGAAGTGAATGTTAAAATTATACACATGATTAAAATTATAGACATAAGCAGTGCTTTTTTGTGTGACGGTACGCACCGGTACGGCGTACCGGCACCTTTTTAAATGTGGTAAAAAATTATTAGTTTTCTTGTATTTTAACGTTTATTATTATTGGTTAATTAAAAAATAAAATTGTTTTAGACATTCGGTATCTTTACAGTTGTGATTTAGCTTGCATCGAGGTGCGAACTGGTAGTTAAAAGTTAGGCAATCCATCACTGGGTACCGGCACCTATTTACTTTTACCAAAAAAGCACTGGACATAAGTATTTGCTATTAAAGACATAAGTGTTTACAATTATAAACATAATTACAATTACATATATATGTTTATACAATTATTAAAATTTGTTTTTGTTTTTTGCCACGCTGTTTTCTGTAACGTAATGAAAGTCAATTTATCAAGAAACACTTCCTGTTATCCGTAGATCTTCCGGTCTGCCCAAAGGACCTCCATGTTAAAACCACCACCCAAGATGTGGTCACTTTGTCATGGACGTCCAGCAACCCATATGGATTACAGCTAATATACACCATAATGCATAATGTTGAGACTGAGCCACCCTCGAAAGTCTACAGAACACCAGTTGGAGAAGTGAATGTTTCAAGTGAACGTTTCGTTGAGTACAACATCAGCCTGTCAAAGGTGAGCCCTTACATCGTTGGGAACAACGCAAGCAGTCTGTCAAAGCTGAGCCCTTATGTGTTCTCGTTGGATGTTAAAAATGTGATTGGTGAGAAGGAATGTCTTCAAGTCAGAGTGAATGTAGCCATCAAAGCTGAAATGGGTAAGTGGAATTATTTCCTTTAAACAAAAAAATAAATAAATGTAATCAAAACGCCTAGCTCTTATGCTACTAGACTAACTTTGTTTCAATTTTATTATTGGTTTTAATCCAAAGCCAAAATAATGATGTGTGGTTGTTTTTTTTTCATTCTGCAGACCAAACATCCTCTTATTCAATCCATAAATTGGGTCTTACTGGAATTGTTGTTATAACACTACTTCCAGGCATAGTGGTGGTCATCATAATATTAGTTATAAGTATATGGAAAGGTAATTATATTAAACAATTTGTTTTCTAAAGTCAAATCCCAGCGAAGGAAGTCGCTTTTCGATTTAAGGTGTGTGAGTTGTTGGGGTGGTCATTTCCTGGAAAAAGTATTGAAGCCGTTTATATCACTACGACTAAACTTATTGCACAGATTGACTGTTAAAAATTAGACTTTAAAAAATATTAATGCTTGTTAAATAGGGAAAAGCCATTTTATATTTATTTAACAATATCACCAGCGTGATTTTTTTTATACTAAATTAGCAAATCATTTAGCGTGCTTTGAAGAAAAAAAAATTCCAAGTTTAATCTTATGTGTTTTTAAATATGTGTCCGACTGTTGTTGATAAACTATCATAATAAAGCGTTTTAATAATTTCTATATCAAACTCTTTTATAGGTAGACGAAATCAAGTGGCAATACGTAGGTAAACATTTAAGTACATTAATTTATTTATGCATTTTAACAATTAGTTCCAGCCATTTTAAAACAACTTGACAAAATTCACTATTGGGAGCTTGTGTTGTAAGATTAAATCAGTCAATTTTATAAATGTTATCTAAGCACATGAAAGAGAAATTATTTTGGGCATTTAATTCAACGGATATTCAAAAATTAAAAGTTTTTGTTCGATTTTTAAGTTAAATTCTTTTTAATATATCATGTCTCTGATAGAACTGTTCCACGCTTTTCCAAATCAATATTCGATTTTTGAAGCAGGCGATTGGCTTAAATCTCGTCAAAACGAGGCAGAACTACTCCAAGCCCCCCCCCCTAAAAAAAACACTACGCGCGCACACCCACAAACAGTAATATATAATAAAATTAATAATATTAAATAAAACTCGTTCATTTTACATGTTACAGGAAAAATAATTCCCAGCCGATGGGAGACATCACGGGAGGTAAATAAATTATGAAGCTTTTATACGTTTATTAATATTATGTTTATTTGAATGTATAACAGATATATTTTATCATCTTTACTTTAGACAAAACTCTAACTGTATTAGATGAATTTCTTTACTAATAGGTCCATGTAAGACTTTGATTTGTTTAACTGAAAACACGCTGTATGATAATGTGGATATTTTTTTTTATATAACAGCGAACTTGTGCGTTAGATTTGTTCTGGTAACAGATCACTGAAGGACTTCAATTTGCTTCGCTCTTTATATGCGTTTGAATTATTAAATTAACACTCACTGTATAAGTTAGATTTGTGTAGCTTAAAATAGATCCATCGATGTAAATCAAAGAAGGAAACCACACAATTCGAATTTCCCTTTCTGATGATGGTAAAAGTTATTTTATCATTACACAAATATTTTTTTTAAACTTTCTAATTAAAGCAACACTTATTTGACAAAACAAATTTCATTAACTTCAGGTAATCCAGAATCCGTTTCAAGAATTACAGAGCTCACACAGGTGAATGACACTTACAATGAATGTGTGTCAGCAGAACCAAACATCGAACACCCATACCAGGCATTTCTCCCGAGTGAAGTTGTCAAGTGATACTGGCTGTGACAGATATGGACACTTGCTTTCTTAGGACTGTGGTCTAAGAGTTGACAATGCTTTGTACTTCAGTCAGCTCCCAGTTACGTGCACTTAAAAGAATACCAACAATTGGGTGAAATTAGTTCAAGTTTATAGAGCCTTAAAATACTGGAGTAATTTCGTAATGGTTACTAAATTATATTTTTTTATTTATTGTTTGGTTTTGTGTCCAAAATCGTCTAGACAATATTTAGTTGGAATTATTTTGAAGCGAAATTGTTTATTAAAATGACATACAAATCTTCCTACAAAAATTTTAACATTAATTTGTTTCTTCAATAATACGCTTTTTAATTATTTATTTGCTTTTTATTTACACAAGTGTTACTCCAAACCAAACATACAATCATACGCACGCAATAAAATAATTTTAAAATTTTAAAGTTAGCCATACTCTAAAATGATTGAAGTTGAAATCAAGAGTATATTTATAGCATGGAGGCCTACATCATTTTAATAGACACAAGCTAATGAAGACAAAATATAAAAACAACATGTCGTTACGATGGCCCATTTCGTTTATTTTGCAAATAACTGAATTATAAATTATAATTCTACTGCTGTAGCGGCGTCATTTGTAGATTATGTGTGGTTAACGCACTGATTAAAACTATGTTCATGGCCACTGCGGGACACTAACAGCTGTATAGTCATTAGATACTTATATTGTATCACTTCATATACATCAATATCAGTTGCTTATCATTTATACGTATGACTTATAATAAACATGACGTTGGTGTAATTTCAATCCTTCCATGTCATTATTTGCTGTGATCATTGAAATATGCCATTAGAAAACTACTTGACATAAATGAGGGTATCAGTTTTGTTGGTATTTTAAACATGACAGACGCCTTCGCTGCAACGGCAATGAGGGAACAGGGTGGCACAATGCCCAGCTCCATTGTTTCTCTATCTAGTGTCAAATACCCAATCGGCGCTGGGTTGATCAAGCGGTACCCTTTGACAGATAACTAAAATCCTTCCTTCTCGTAGAGTCGAACCCTTGACAACTCGGTACACCAGCCGACAGCGCATGTCGCTCGACCACCACACTAGCTCATGAGTGGGTTTATGACTTCTTTAAAGTAACCAAATATATACAAGTAAATAATTAAAGTGTTGCTGCGCTTTAGCTTCGTGGCTCCGAAATAAATTATAATCGTAATATTTAAATACCGTATATACTCACATATGAGCCGAATTTAGAACTATAAAATACAATACTGAAATCAGGGGGTTGGCTTATATCAGCATAAAACAAAATGGACATAAGGACAGACAGTGAATAAATAAAACACAACAAAAGAATTTTCCTCTTTACTCATATAAAAATGTATAATTTTTTCCGAATATATACTTCGTTAAATCATCAGTTGTGAACAACTTATGAGCGGAGGTTCAAATATTATTATAGCAAAGAATGTGGAAAGAGCAGAACACGTTTTTTTGTCCTTCCAAAAGGTAAACAAAGTGGTATCTAATATATAAAGCTCAAATGTTTGTATGTTTGTATGTTTGTATGTTTGTATGTTTGTATGTTTCACTTTTCGACTTTCTGTTAGACAATCACGGAAAAACCAAATGACGGACGGGGACCAAATTTGGCAGGACGGTTCCTTTTACCCTGAAGGTGGTTTTAAGTTAGTTTTTGTAATTGTCCCTTTTGCCCGAATGCCGTAAATTAAATAATCAGAAAATGCAGAGACAAAGAATAAAAAATTTAACCTCATTTCTGTATTGAACAAATTTACGCGGACGTTCAAATGCCGTTCAAAGCGAGTTACTTTTGGTGACGTTTTTTTCCCCCAATACTTTATTTTCAGCCGTGCGCATTTGAAAAAATATTATAATGTCTAATTACGGTGCGCATATTTTCGTGTACGCTTCATAATTTGAGCTGTGTAGTACAAAGAATTGTCATTTTCTTTACTGTTACTTTCTATATATTATGTAGACACGTAAACATATTTAATTACAACTGCCACACGATGCATTAGATTTAATTGTTTAAACGTTTAAATTTAATTGCGAATTTGTTTTAATTATTTTCTGCTCCATAACTCGACATTTAATGAAAAACCTATTTATGTAATAATTGTGTCAGTATTTTTTTCAAGGCTTCATTTTTAGCGGTGCACGTTTTAAAATCTTTTATCGCCTGATTACTGTGCGCACATTTTCGTATACGCATCTTAAATTTAGCTGTGTCCTATTAATATAAAATTTATATTTTGTTTGTCTTTTACATAAGCTGTTGTCTTTTACATAACCTATACACTTATACTATTTAAACTTAGGCTACCGGACTTATCAACATAAGTAGATTAAACTAAATAAAGTGATCCTGAAAACGCTTAATTATTTTGTATTGCGAATTGAATATGTTATGTTCATTCCTTTGATGATGGATTAACATAGGCCATTTTTAAAATCGATTATTGTGATGGTTTCACATGCATTTTTAACATAAAATTGATTTGTTTTGTTTGTTTTTTTAAAATTAGGAATATAGCCTAATTTTTTAAATTTATCTTTATTATCTTTATCTCATAGACGCTGTTGCAAATATTGTATTAATTACAATTGTGTTACATTGCAATAAAAATGTTAAATATTATTTCCCTGTTTAGACAATGATGAATACGTCAAAATGAAGAGTTATTTTGGTCCAGTACATTTACTTTATAACAAGACTTTATTTTATGCGGCCAGCTTTCTATATGTCTAAATATGGTGTGCACATTTTTTATATCATTTTAATACGACCGTTTTTTTTTAAAAATAGTATTTTAGAAAGTACATTTATAATTTTGTTTATTTGCGCTATGAGTCAATTAGCTTTTGCCTTTTAAAGGGATAGTGCCACATGTTCTTTATCTCATAGACGTGGTTACAAATATTATATAACTTACAATTGTGATACGATGCAGTTTCGTAATTATATATTAAATTTTTGAGTGACGAGGGTGGTAGAGCTCTTTCGTAAAACATATAAGTTATGTTAATTTTGTACAAGTGGGAATGAAATTGTAAATTTAGTTATTATGGTCGGCAAGAATCATTATTTAATAAGTCATATCTTTTGAATAGTAAGGTTATGTTAAAAGGCACTGCATAAAGGGAAAACAACTCACGCGGTAAAATGGCATATCTCTGTTTCTCATAAGATTTTAACTAAATAGTTGAATCTGAAATTTAACTATGCAAATAAAAATTTTAATAACCATCACCTAATACTTGGATAAAGGGTCAGCACACTCCCGCTACAAAGTGCGGGTATATATATTAGATATAAATTTTTAAATATGTTTGTGTGTGTATGAATGTCCTTTATAGCTGTCTAAACCATTCACCCGATCGTCATGAAACTTTTCAAGACTGTTGAGTATGCTCCCGGGATGGTAACTATCACTTTTTTCAAAATTTAACACTCATGGGGCGCCGGGGGGCCCATATCGTCATGTTTTGCTTATACGAGCTATATAAAAATTAGTTTAAGCTTTAGCTACTGTGTAAATTATTGGATCTTAACCAAAATGTGTATATGACAACTTGATAGCCAATATTAAAATACTATAGGGCACTAAACTTCTAATATTCATTCCTTTGGGGCTGGGGGCCCAAAAATTCACATTTTTTAAGCGTTTAAGATTTTATTCACCATTCAGTCATTAACAATCTTGACAAATTATGACACATGTATCAATTATTATACTAATTGAAATGAAAAGATGTTTTGAACTTTATATCTAGCCCAGAATGGGCCCTGGGACCCTTAATGTCGTTTTTATCTGATATGAGCTACATAAAAAATAGTTTCTACGTTAGATACTTAGTAAATGAATAGATCTTCACCAAACTTTGCACACAAAAACTTGGTAGCCTATATTAAAATACTATAGACACTGCACTTCTAATGCCAATATCTTCGTGACCGGGGCCCCAAATATCTTTTTTCGTATATGTTTAAGATATTTTTCCTATTTACTTTTTAAAGAGCTTGAGAAATATAGCCACAATAAAAATGAACTAAAATGAACAGGTTTTTGAAACTGACCTCTTGCACCGAATGGGCCAGGGCCCCTTAATGCTATTTTCCCCCTATTGTAGGTATATAAAAAGTAGTTTAAGAGTTAGATATTGAGAAAAAAACTGGATTTTGACAAAACTTAGAATATAAAAACTTAAGAGCCTATATTACTATAGGGCACTGAACTCTTAATTTCCATTCCTTCAAAAAAGTCTTTTTACTGAACTTTAATCATTGTATTCCCTATTCAATTTTACACGATATTGAAGAATATATATTGAGTACAATAGATAAAAACAACATTAAGGGCCCCAGGGCCCATTCTGGGCAAGATATAAAGTTCAAAACACCTGTTAATTTCAATTTGTATAATAATGGATACATGTGTCATTATTTGTCAAGATTGTTAATGACTGAATAGTGAATAAAATCTTAAACGTTTAAGAAATGAGTACAATGGCAATAAAAAAAACTATAATATCACTCATTTTGGGGCCGGGGCCCTTAATAGCGTTTCTTCTTTTGTACGCTATTTAATTATTAATTTATTTATCCGTTTGCTATGAAACTTGGATTTTTTTTCCACACTTCCACGAAGATTTCTTCAGAGATATTTTTAAACATACCACTCATTGGTTTCTTTAAATTTATTCCTTTTTACTTTGATCGTTGCAACGCACGACGGGTCTACTAGTGTAACATAAAAGTAAGAATTTGACATCTTTACAGTAACACATTTCTATCAACCAAAAATATGGGATAAAATAAGACATTTGTATGGTCGGCTTATATGCGGGTTTTTGCAAAAAAAAACTGGCCATTTTAAAACAGTTTTAGGGGGTCGGCTTATATACGATATACGGTAGTATTTTTTTCATTAATTTTTTTAAAGTATTAAAAATTCTACAATAAATTCTTCTCACTCAAAAGCTTTAGGAAGGGAAAATTTTCGTCTTTTATCACTAAGGATACAAAATCTTCAGTTGACTGAAAATGCATCCCATTCCTATACGCAAGAAAATGGTTAAATAGTCCTACTGGCAATATTTTATGATTTAATTGATCAGGGGTTTCTTCCATCCCAAAATAACTTCTTCGAGTGAGTCAGTAGAAGATGTTCGAAACAAATTAACTTATATTATTTAGTTAGTGTAAGTAGTCTAAGTAGTCTAACCAAATTAAGATATGACAGTGAGTCAGTAGAAGTAGTCTAAGTAGTCTAACCAAATTAAGATATGACAGTGAGTCAGTAGAAGTAGTATAAGTAGTCTAACCAAATTAAGATATGACAGTGAGTCAGTAGAAGTAGTATAAGTAGTCTAACCAAATTAAGATATGACAGTGAGTCAGTAGAAGTAGTATAAGTAGTCTAACCAAATTAAGATATGACAGTGAGTCAGTAGAAGTAGTATAAGTAGTCTAACCAAATTAAGATATGACAGTGAGTCAGTAGAAGTAGTATAAGTAGTCTTACCAAATTAAGATATGACAGCGAGTCAGTAGAAGTAGTCTAAGTAGTCTAACCAAATTAAGATACGACCGTGAGTCAATAGAATTAGTCTAAGTAGTATAATTAAATTAAGACATGACAGTGAGTAAGTACAGGATGCTCAGCCGAAATTAACATACATTAGTTGGTCAGTAGAAGTAGTCTAACCCAAATTAAGATATGTTGGTGAGTCAGTCCAACATGTCCAATAAAAAAAGATATGTTAATGAAACACTAGTAGATTCGTATCTTATGCCCTGACTTATTAAAACTGTGTAACCGTCTATCTCGGAAATTGATATGATGATCTTCAGTTGGACGGAATGAAGAATCAGTATATTTCACGCTAAAACCTTATTGTGGTGTTCATGTGTTCTCTTCGATATAAGAGGGATATGTTTGCGTTCTATTCTCGTTCAGTCCTTTCAAAAATCAGACAAGAGAATCTTAACACCGAAAATTTATTTGAAAAATCCGCTTCAAAATTGTCACGGTTAGGTCTGCCCAAAAGTTCACAACTGTGTCACTACTGCAGGATGTGAAATTATACAGCATACACCAGGGCCGGCCTAAGGGAATTGGAGGCCCTTGGCGAAGTGAATTTGGTGGCCCTAAATGTAATAGAAAAAATAAATAAATAAATATGGAAAGATTCTTGTGCGAGGCTCCCGCTAATGATGAGACTAATCGGAGGCCCAAGGCGGATGCCTTGTTTGCCTATGCCTAAAGCCGGCCCTGCATACACATGCATGACACTTGTCATGTAGGTGAGTCATCACATTAAATATATGCCTCGCTATGTCTTGCTCACTGCATTAAGCACTCATTCTAGACAGCAACAATCACGGACAAGGTAATGGCATCCATGATTAATAATATTTTCCCACACAGCATTAACCCTATAGCTCAAACTTATCACCATTCAGCTATATTTTTTACACAAGGTTATAATCAAGGCTCTGAAACACATCAGGAACCACCCTTATACACTGCGACATTAATCAGTCAGTTTTTATCTTGTCAAGGGTTGTTTTTTTTTAAAAACATTTTAAAACTTCCCTGTGAATTGATTCATTTCCTATCGCGTGTCATCACTGTTCCATCGTTGGCTTTAAAGCTGTGTAGTTTCGTATATTATATAGTTATTTTTTATTTTTATTTTTTATTTTTGCTGTCAATTTTTATTTTTGTTTTGTTTTAGTGTAGCAATTTCATAAATTTTATTTTTTTTACGAAAATTGAAAACAAATTAGTCATTAATTATTTTAAAATATATGGGTTTTTTTTATTGTATATAAAATAAGTATACCCTATCAAGTGACTAGAAGTGAACGCAAACTGTCGTTAAATTGATGGAATGAATAATATAATTTTTTTATCCTATTTAATTACAATAATCCATATTCGTGTGCTGAATAGTTTCACCAAAGACATATATATATATATATATATATATATATATATATATATAGTTTCACATTTATTGTGGTCAGGCAAAACCCATGACCTAACACAGGATATGTTGTTTCAACACAGTTGCGTCAAATGTTATTTAATGCTATTGTGAGATGCATGTGCCGTGTTGTTCAGGAAGTGAATAAGAAATAGGACAGCCATTGACGCAATCATCCATTTATCTTAAAGGGAAACTAATTCTTCTGTTCACCGTAGACACAAATTTCAATCAACAATGAAAACTTCCCGGCCATCACCGCTTGTCTTGAGTATTATTATAAGCCTTCGTCTGTACTCATGTGCATCAGGTAAGCTACAGCGATAATTAGAAAATGATGCAAGTCGTATTATGCATAAATTCAATTGTAGCTGTTAATATTATATAGTCTTATAAACCCCATTTAATCACTTTGTTATAAATTTTAAACAAGCTTCCAATATTTCAAATTCTGTTTGACGAGCTTCACGCGCGTCCAGTGTTCAAATAACTAAATTAGTTCATTCACGAGGCTTAAATTTATTGTTTTGAACACACAATCGTTTGTGTATTTGGTATCTAATATTTAAACAATGTCTGTTTAGTAAAGAATTCCATATTTCTTTTCATTTCATTATCATTTCGAGTTTTAATTCGGAATACAGACAATCTATTAATGCAACTTTTTGTGATAAAATGTTCACAACTGAATCAGATGCAGAGCTGTTGTTTTCCACGCTCACAGCGCACCCGACATTGCACTTAAACTTTTGTGTACAAGATTTATTTCGATCAAAACTTTATACAAATTTTTTTTTAGTTATATAGTAAAATATTTACAGAAGAACTCAAAACTTTTTCAGCTTCTGAAGCTCCTTCTAATACCTCCATGTCATGTCCAGCTGTCCAGTTTGGACAGAAAGGTAGGAACATAACTTGTGTGACCAGTGTTAACGCCAGCTCAATATCCTTGACCAGGAAGGGTACAACGTTAATTGAGTGTAACACAACGTCATGTTCTGGTGACATGGGATACACGGGACTTGTAACAACAAACGACACGCATCTGGTGGTGTCCATGACGATAGAGAAGGTTGAGGCTCATGATGAATCAACGCTGACATGCGGCGTCGAGGTTAACGAAGAGTTGGACCAAGAGAATGCAACTTGTTTGCTCTTCCTTTATGGTGAGTTGTGGGACATATAAAAGCCACAATGTTCAAGACAATGAGTGACAAATATCAAAGACATCTGAGTGAATATGCACTTTGCTTGTCATAATTGTATCTATTTAGCCGTTTTAAGGCCATTTTATTTTTCTTAATTAAAATTAAAACATTGTATTTTTTAAATATCTAGTCTAATTTTAATCACATAAAAACAATTTTCCAAATTCTACAAATACCCAATTACAAAATGTGTTCCAGTGCATGGTTTGCAAATCTAACGTGGTAATTCCCAAAATGTGAAAACAATACTATAAGCAACTACACTCTTTTAGTCAACAATGTATATATGAAGTGTAACACTTGTAAAATCAAACATTCATAAATGCATAATTAGACGTAGTTTTAGGACTGGCAGATTGGTAAGCAGATGAGACTGACTGTGAGACAGAGAAAAAGGGGCAGGGAGGTGGGAGGGAGGGAAAGAGAGAGAGGAAGATAGAGAAAAAGAAAAGTGATTCAAATGAAAGCTAGTTCAAAGGATTTGTTCTTATTCAGTCCCACCAGAAAAGCCACAGTGTAATTACACCTTCAATGAAAGTCACGCTCTGGTCACGTGCAGCACGGCAAAGGTTTACCCACAAGCCAAATGTGTATGGGCTGAATTCTCAGAACCAATGGTATGTATTTATGCATACTGTAGCTGTGATCAGCAAGAAAAAAAAATTGAAATAACTAAACAGCTGTAGCGTATTATATGCGTTATTTTTTTTAATATAAAAATACATGAGTGGGCTAACTTCCGATAACATTTCTAAGCTTCTTTGTGATCATCTTCTATTAATTGGGGGGGGGGTGCAGATTATTCTTAAGCAAAATATCAACCCTGGACGAATTCAACTCTCTAAAATTAAATCATTGCCGCATACATTCGTGCATATTCTTATGGTTATTTTTCAGTAAATTTAAAAAAAAACTGTTACGAGGAAATACGTAATTAACGTTGTCAATGTTCATATGACTAATAGTTACACGATTGAGTTTATTTTTTACTGTCTTTAACATGCCTTGTTTTTTTGTAAAGCGATGCATTTTATCTTTAAAGATTCAGCATATTTTTATTTTTCAATCAAAGGTTAAGTTTGCAACCAACTCAGCCGTTGTAAGCTTTCTGGGTGGTTCAATACATCTCTACAAATCAACATGTACGGCCAGCTTCCCAATAACTAACAGGACAGAGTACCAGCTGAATGTCTCGTTCTATCCTGTTGACTTTAAAGGCAAAGACATGTCACGTGGTGCGGCTGTGGAGACCCAGGACATTTTTATCATTGTTGGTATGCGGCTTGTAATGATATCAATTTTTGTATTCTGTCCACTTATTGCCAACAACGATTTGAAAATTCCGTAAAATATCATCTGATATTAAAAACTTTATCATGGTAAATGTGTTAGTACGCGGAAGTATATCTACTGAGTAGAAACGATGTACCAAAGCAAATTTATGACTCATTGGAAATCTATTTATTTTCGTTTCATTTTCGTTAATCAAAATATTCGGAAATGAAATAACTAGTCCCCAAATAACAAAAGGTTTATTTATAAAATGAAACGTATAAAAGAAATAATAATTTAGTCTTATACTGCTTCGCTCAAAGGAATTTTTTTTTCTAAATACGACGTGACCCACATGAAAATCTTTGAGGAAATTTATAAAGACAGTGAGATAATTAAGACGCAGCTAAATTTACTTTTGTTTAAAACACCGTTGAAGCCATCAGAATGTTTTGACCGTTGTAGCTTAGCAACGACAGCGGTTACATAAGAATTCCCACTTAAATCAATCAATCAGCCACTGCTTAAATAAGAGCTGTTGATCAGTTAATTGAGTTATAGAAGCTTTCAGTATTGTTGATCTTCTATAGCATCGTGTATTTAGTTTTGAAAATTCACTTTGATCTAAAAAAAATTATAAATGTTACATTTGTTTACATTTTGCAGTAGAGCAGTGGTTCTCAACCTTTTGAGGTTCAAGGACCACTTGAAACATTTGTGTCTTAGCCGCGGACCACAACTTAAAATGTTGATACTCCCGTGCAGGAAATTTATAGATAATTATAATGTGTATATAAATTATAATTTCATCCTCGCGGACCACCAGGGACATCTCCGCGGACCACTAGTGGTCCGCTGACCACAGGTTGAGAACCACTGTAGTAGAGAAGTAAATTTTAAAACTTGATGATATTTCCAGAGACACCGGCAGACGCTCCAGTGCTAGACGTTACACCGAAACAAAGTGAATACGCAGAGTCAGACAACGTCACCATCTCTTGTCGTGTACTCGGTGGACGTCCCCCTGTGTACAGTACGTCATTACATTGTGACAGTGAGTACGTGGACACAACGTCGGGTACCAGTAATTCCACAGTTCAAGGTCAATTTGTGCGGATGAATGTTCAGCTGACAGGGAATATGCACAAAAGGTCATGCACCTGCTCTGGTAGCCATGTTTACCCAAATTATCATTCGGAGAACACGTTGAGTTTTGAGGGTAAGTCAGATAAGCACGTCACAGATCATTCGATTTGAAAGTAATGTTGACTGCTTGAATAATTGTATTAGTTAAATTAACTGGTATAGGAATTAGTGAAATTCATAGTTTAAATTTATAGAACAAAACAATTATTATGCTGAATTATTTATTTTTTTAAAAAATGAAATACACTTTTAACAATGCTTAAAATAAAATCAAGTTTCAAACTTATCAATTTTTTGTTGATTAATGATTCAAGCCATATTGCATATAATTGCAGAACTCCAAAGCATGAATTCTTCTCAAGCTGAAAGAGGCCTAACAAAATACAGTTTATCGATAAATAAGTCAAACGGGGGTAATATCTAAAACTTATTATTTTGTAACATAAATGTTATAATCTTATTACTTGCATGTTTTCTATTCATTATTTCCAATTAAATAAAGCATGCAAATTGTTTTGTTCAATATTATTGCGTCATGATCCCAGATCAATTGAATCTTACGAAAGTGTGTGTAGGTAGTTGTTGGAACTCAAACAATGATTACATAACTGCCATAAAACATAAACAATGTAATTGACATAACATTTATTTCAGAAATAAACGTGAATAAATGTGCCCCTCATACAAGATAACTGTATTTAATGGATGCCCCGAGTTTATTATGTCATATCACTGTGGTATCCCTGAGTCATTTTTTAAAACTCTTGATTTTTTTTATATATATTGTGTAAGACACTGTAAGTGGGTTACTTATAAAAATTGCTAAAAGCCAACTAAATGCAATTGAAGTAAAATGGTTTAGTGCTGTAATGTAGTAGTAAAGGGGGCGCGGTGGTCGGGTGGCAGCGCGTCTTAAGATAAGAGAGAGCATGCACTATTTAAGGGGCATTATGTATTGAATAATTTAGAACATTTATGAAAAACCATCATTTTGAGTTTTTCATTAATTAATAATGTTTGTAATGGGAGAAGTTTGTTGCACTTTATAATAAATTTTTAACTATTTATAATAGAGGCCGTCCATAAATGACGTCACACACCTGGGGGGGGGGTTCCACACATTTGTGACGATATGTGACGAGGGGGTCGGGGGGTGTTTAGAAATGTGACGTCACAGCAGAACTTGCAATTTGAAATAAAAGTTCCACTTAAAAGTTTGATTTCTTACAATTTCTTTTATGACGTTTTAAATAGCTTCAAAGCGCGTTACGATATTAGAGTGCAACCTTACATTAAGTACAAAGAATTGATTTGAAACATGCTCTTTTTCAAATAGAAAAAACAGAAGTTTAGGGGGGGGGGTTGTGACGTCATTAGGGAGGGGGAGGTCTAAGTTTTTGTGACTACGCGTGACAAGAGGGTAGATGTAGCGTAATATCGACTAAAATCGCGTGATGTCATTTATGGACGGGACCATATTCCTAAAATAACGGCAACAGGTCTTCAAACAATGAAATTTTGTTTTAATGGAAATTAAATTAATAAATTGTTGGGATTCGATACAAGGCCACAGTTACGATAATTTAAATTATAAAGACATGAATATTTATAATTATAGACATGGTTACCATTATAATAGACATTAGTATTAACTAGCTATTAACAACACACGTTTTACCATTACAATTATAAGTGTTTAAATTTTGGACATAGGTGTTTCAATTGTTTCTATTTTTGTCAGACTGTTTTTCTTAAACGTCATTTAAGTCAATTTATCAAGAGACACTTCCTGTTATCCGTAGATCTTCCGGTCTGCCCAAATGACCTACAAGTAAAGCACACCGCCCTAGATGTGGTCACTCTGTCATGGACGTCCAGCAAGAAAGATAAATTACAACTAATATACACCATTGTATATCATGTTGAGGTTGAGCGACCCTCGAATATCTCTAGAACACATGTGGGAGAAGTAAATGTTACAAGGGAACGTTTCGTTGAGTACAACATCAGCCTGTCAAAGTTGACCCCCTACGACGTTAGATACAACACAAGCAGTCTGTCAAAGTTGAGCCGTTATGTTTTCTCATTGGATATTGGTGAGAAGGAATGTCCTCATGTCAGACTGAATGTAGCCACCGAAGCTAAGGAAAGTAAGTAAAATTATTCCCTTACATGGAAATGTATCAAATTTCTTTTTTATGCGGCTCGGCTGATTTTGGTCTATAGAATTAATTAGTTATTTCTGTTATTTTCAATGTATTGAGCTTTATTTAGATATATTTAGTCCATTGCAAGTTATTATTATTTTTTTTATTATTATTGTTATTATTATTGTTATGAATTATTAGTATTATTATTACTATTATTATTTGAGATTTAAAATCTTTATGTTTATCATAACCTAATATATTTAATGAATGGAATTATTTTTAAAGTTAATGATTGTTAGATCATATGTTTAGAAATATGCAGGGAACTATCTAAAGCAATTATAAAGTATTTTGTTATTTTATATATTCCAGTCTCAACAAAAGTTCCTAATCCTGGAGATAATAAATCGCTTCTGATTATTATTGTGTTTAGTGTTTCGATTGTCCTTCTACTGCTTCCAGCCATCATTATCGTCATCGTAAAAATTAACCGGATGAAAAGACGAGGAGGCTACAAGACAGGTGGCCCTTTTTTGTGTGTGTAACGTTTAAATGTAGCTTAGCGTCGGTGAAACGTGTCTGTTTTTGTAATGAAATATTGCTATACAAAAATGTATGAGTAGTCACCTATTTTCTACTTTTTAATTTATTTTTACATATGTTTGTTCTTTTTTTCTGTTTTTTAAGGATATGGCTCACAATTTTTTTTATTTTATAAAAAAATTTATTTTTAATCCAGATAACTGGATTTTTAATCCAGTTATCTGGATTAAAAATAAAAATAAAATTATAAAATAATTTTTTTTTAAAAATTTTTTAAATAATTTTTTTTTAAAATCCAGATAACTGATAGTTGATTTGAAAAGAATGGGGCCAAAGCCCCAAGGAAATCATTCATGATTAGTGATAACTTTTGAGGGCTAAAATAAACACTAGATAAAACGAATAAAAAAACTTTTTTTTTAAAGATGAGGCCCAGTTGCAGTGAGGAATGTAGAATCTCGCATAAAAAAGCAGAAAAAATATTTTTAGTCACAAACTAAGTAGTCACACAGGAGGGACTCAGACCTCTAAGTTTTATAGATATTTATTGTGATTGATTGCGGGATTTAATGTGAGATATAAAATTTGATCGACTAACACAAAAGAATAACAATTCATTGATGTGATCTATTCGGGTCAAATTGCGGATAATTGAATCACTTCTGGTTTACTGGGGCTATTTCTGTTTTTTCTCATTTATAAAGTGCATATATATTCCGTCAGAACAGTGGCCTTTTTAAAAAAACAACAACATTTAGTAGCCAAAATGTTCATTTAAACATTGCCCATGATTTTTACAAAAATATATATGGATGTAGTATAGCTGTTTAGGATTTTAACTCAGCTTATATGGAGCACTACTTGAAGGCTATTGCTGTATTTTCAGAGTTTCATTTAGCTTTGTCACTGGAAAATTTATTTTTTGCTATGGCATTTACATAGAAAATTAAATCATTGGAGAAAATAAGTATTTGTTTAAGCTAAGTTTTCATGTCTCAAAAAAAGAAACTTCTCGCAATCTTATCTATCTATACAGACGCTCCTTCTTTGCAGAAGATAATTGCGTCCACAGACCATGACAGATGATCTGTTGGCAAGTGATGCAGCGTTCACAAGCCACGGCTTTGTGGGTTCCACGCATTATCCAGCCGCCTAACTAGTGTTAGGTACTCATTTGGAGCTGGGTGACTCAGGGACGCCCTAGGCCCCGGAAACAAATTTTTGCCTTCACATGGATTCGAACCCGTGACCATCGGTACGCCAGTCGAGCGCGCTGCCACTCGACCGCAATCTATTTTAGCCTATATTAATTTAGACCTTAAAGATGAAATAGTAGATATGAGGTACCTTAGCGGCGTTTCGCATAGTAATTGAGAGATAAGTTCCCTTTTTAGACCAAGATTCCCTACTGGCTAGTAAAGCAACGTTAACACATTTCATGTTTGATTGTGTCGCTAACACAATGCCCGGCCACACTTACTTTACTCCACATAATCTCTGACACATATTAGGGCTGTGTAAGCTCAGAGGGTTACACCATAGAGACTTCACCGAGGACTTTCGGATAGCTATTTCCCCCCTGGATGTTTTAAAAACCATAAATTATTTTTGTTGATGCCAATTAACATTTTGATCATTACTAATGAGATTATGGGATTCTTTTCTTCAATGTTTACAAGAATATTTTTGTGAAAAAGAAAAATGTATTCAAATTTTAAAAATTAATTTAAAGTTTTAATTTTCTTTCTTTTTTTTTGCGTTGAAATTAAATTTCATTTAAAAATGCCATTAGATATTGTTACAAACCGTAACCCATACTAATTATTTCAACATTTCCTTCAGTTACACTGCCAAAGAACAAGACCTCAGAGACGATTTGCAACACCGAGATCTATTCCCTCTCAAGTGGGGGAAAGGACCCCTCAGCAGGCACTGGTGACATGGTTATCGTTGGACCAAAGTTCCACATAGACTTTGAAATATTTAAATTGCGTCCACGGGTAAGACATGTGTACACCTGAATTTTAAGGAAATCTGAACAGAATATTCGGATATTTTAGTTACTTATCTTGGGGCTAAAACCTGGCCAAAGGACCACTTTAGGAGCAAGTGGTATCAGGAGTGTGCTAACAACACGACATCCAGGGGGGGGGGTCGCTAACATGTCCAGGCCAAGCCGTTCCGACCAGTGGTGGAACCTGAGTCGCAAACACCAGAGTTTAGTGACTCAGATGAGAACAGAGCACTGCCCAACCAACTCGTACTTCCACAGGCTAGACCACAACAGGGACTCGAACTGCCGTCATTGCAGCCAAGCCTCTGAGACGGTCGTACACCTGCTGACGTCTTGTCCCGCGCTAGACATAGCCGGGGAGGTAAGGGAGGCAAAAGAGTCCCACGTTAAGACAATGTTGTGTGGCACTGCTCAGCAGATTCTGCAGGTTGCCCAGGTACTAGCCAAGACCTTAAGAAACTAGTCTCAGGCCTGCAAAATATGTTTAGTTTAGTAATATCTTAATAGATTTAGTTTCAACTGAATACCAGGCTATTTCTATTAATACTTCCCGTGATGAAATGAACAAACGCTGTTACGCTAGTTGGGCTGTCGGCCAACTTTCGTATCCAAAATTTCGAGGAGCAGATAAGCTTCTGTAAATTTTAACTCATTTTAATATATAATTATAAACTTGATATCTTTTAAATGAAACAACATCCGTGGAACTAAACTTGAATGATTTTATATATAACTATTTTATGTTTTTTTTCGCCCAAGACTTACTTACAGAAAATAATTTTATTTTTACACGTTTTATTCCTTGCGTATTGATAAACTATTTTTAAAAAAATATTTCAAACAGATCAATGATCAAAAAGACGAAGACTCCTCAGGTAATCATAACACAGCTGGGGAACTCAATGGAGATGTGAGCAGAAGACTGACGGCTCGTAAATGCAGCGGTGAAGGCAGCGCGTACTTCAACGTTGAGATCAACCCGATGTCTAGAAATCCAGAGATTAAAGAGAAGAGCGAAGCCAAAGAACTCGGGAGAGTGGAGTATCTGACGCTGTCCAAATCGTGCGTCAACGATGGTGAAGACGGGAAGGAAGCGACTTACACCAATAGAACCTTATAGCGATGAACACTCATTCACACCGTATCAGCTCAAGCGGACTTGTACTTAGTGTATGGAAGCTAGATTATTTATTTCTTACATTATGTTATCTTATTTATTAAATACGCTCCTTCCATACAAAATATTATTGCGTCCTACGCTTATATATGGTTTTGCATTTTTATTATATCTCTAAATGTTGATAATAGGTTCGTTTTCTTGGTTTGACCAGGTAAACCATTGCACGACCGAATTCCGGATTTGAAGAATGAGATGAAGAATCGATGAAATTTAGGAACTAAAAGTCTAGGGTAATCGATGAAATTTGGTAACTAAAACTGTAGTCTAATCGATGAAATATAGTAACTAAAACTGTAGTGTAATCGATGAAATTTAGTAACTAAAACTGTAGTGTAAACGATGAAATTTAGTAACTAAAACTGTAGTGTAATCGATGAAATTTAGTAACTAAAACTGTAGTGTAATCGATGAAATTTAGTAACTAAAACTGTAGTGTAATCGATGAAATTTAGTAACTAAAACTGTAGTGTAAACGATGAAATTTAGTAACTAAAACTTTAGTGTAATCGATGAAATTTAGTAACTAAAACTGTAGTGTAAACGATGAAATTTAGTAACATAAACTGTAGTGTAATCGATGAAATTTAGTAACTAAAACTGTAGTGTGATCAATGAAATTTAGTAACTAAAACTGTATGTAATCGATGTTTTTTTTATTGCGCACGTAAAAAGAAAAAGAGTTTTTATCCCTGTCTATGTGAGGTCTTGTTGTTTTAGGTTATCTTTGGATTTTTTTTTAAAAAGTGATATCGTCAAGTTAATCTGTGCATATCACCCAAAAACAGGTGTGATTAAACATATATGTACATTTTGCTTCTACTGGGAATAAATAGTAAATTAGTATAAATTAACTTAGCATAATTTGGACATCGAAAGAGGTTTGGAGATGAACGATCTTTTCCCAGCGGTGAGCAAACTTTCGGAGAGAGGGCCGCATAAGTGGGTCATGAAACGTCGAAACAGCCGCACCTATATAGGATCAGCCTCAGTTCAAGTACAAACATGTCGACTTTAATGGGTTTTTTATATATAAATGGCTGCAATTTTCCGCGGACAGCACAAAAACCCCTGTAGTGGGTTGTATAATGATCTGATATATAAGCAGTTTCCCATCCCATTGTCTATAAATAAATTCAAGTACGTGAATGCATAAATATATCATATGTTTTATCTTTTTTTTTAAAATTTAGATATTTATAATAATGATGACATAATAATGATGATAATTATGATTGTTTCTTTAAAAGCGCTAACTGTCCATTCTAATGCTAAAATGATTTGATTTTCAAAACCTAGCTAAATTTTTTAAGTCGTTATCTTCTTAGTAATTGTTTCTTTGTCGTTACATTTATAATTGATTTTGGAAGACTATTCCATAATTTTAGTGCAGTCGCTTCAAAAAACCGCACTTCAGAGGACTTATGTATGAGTGCCTCCACACCGGGAAAATTCAGATGGGACTGTCAAGAGGAACGCAGCCCACATGTTTCCGTGGTGAATTTGATCAAATTACGCTGTGCTGTCACATCTACACATCCGTGTGCTGACACATCTATACATGCGTGTGCTGACACATCTATACATCCGTGTGCTGACACATCTATAAATCCGTGTGCTGACACATCTATACATGCGTGTGCTGACACATCTATACATCCGTGTGCTGACACATCTATACATCCGTGTGCTGACACATCTATAAATCCGTGTGCTGACACATCTATACATCCGTGTGCTGACACATCTATACATCCGTGTGCTGACACATCTATACATCCGTGTGCTGACACATCTATACGTCCGTGTGCAGACACATCTATACGTCCGTGTGCAGACACATCTATACGTCCGTGTGCTGACACATCTATACGTCCGTGTGCTGTCACATCTATACATCCGTGTGCTGACACATCTATACATCCGTGTGCTGTCACATCTATACATCCGTGTGCTGACACATCTATACATCCGTGTGCTGACACCTCTATACATCCGTGTGCTGACACATCTATACATCCGTGTGCTGACACCTCTATACATCCGTGTGCTGACACATCTATACAACCATGTGCGGACACATCTATACATGCGTGTGCTGACAAATTTTTAGATCCCTGTGCTGACACATCTATACATCCGTGTGCTGACACATCTATACATCCGTGTGCTGACACCTCTATACATCCGTGTGCTGACACATCTATACATCCGTGTGCTGACACATCTATACATCCGTGTGCTGACACATCTATACATCCGTACGCTGACACATCTATACATGCGTGTGCTGACAGATCTATACATCCGTGTGCTGACACATCTATACATCCATGTACTGACATGACATCTATACATCCGTGTGCTGACACATCTATACATCCATGTGCTGACACATCTATACATCCGTGTGCTGACACATCTATACATCCGTGTGCTGACACATCTGTACATCCGTGTGCTGACACATCTATACATCCGTGTGCTGACACATCTATACATCCATGTGTCAGTGATAGTGTTTTGTGGTTTAGTCACTCAGCTACAGGAAGCTAGTTGATATACTTAAGAGCCTGTTCGATATGGTGTGATTTCTATCATTCGTCTCCTTCGTTTTTCCGTCCTGTAATTACTTGTTAAACATCTACGCTACTCATGGCAGCTGATACACAATCACAATACTTGAGGTTTTTAGAAAGGTTTCAAAACTGTTTTAAAAAGATGGTTTTTATTTTTTAAAGATTATTTTGTACCCTGATACTTAGTTTTATTTTGTTGCTGCTTGATTAAAATGCTTAATAAATTCAATTAAAATGTGAAATATTTTGATGTTCATTGTCAGGACTGTTGTGCTTTGTCTTCACCTGTGAAAAATCTCACCGTATCTGGAAACTTCCATTTCTGTTTCCAACATTTTATTAAATGATATGAGAGAAAAAACGCTTTGTCAAAGTCATTTCTATGCCTCCAGTGGTGTGTTTTACATATTTCAACGAATCTCCAAGCATAAGGCGATACACAAAAATGAAACTTTGACTCTAAAAGTTCGTAAGTTGTGATTGTAAAATGTTATCAAACTATATTTCCATATTATGGTAAAACATTATTTTTTTAAAATCCTTTATATTAACTCGTGGCGTCTGGTTGTTGGCTTTCCCAAAAAACTGAAATTTTACAGCCAGACTCATGGCAACGATAAAAAATGATCTATCAAAATTTCACATCTGTCGAATGTACAGTAATTAAATTAATGACTTTTTAGATTATCTCTATCTGTCCATATGTAGCATGTAAATTGTTTATGCTAGTCTGTTGTGCGGTGCGTGTTATATTGATTATACTTTTATAATATTTTCCCGATCTGTAAATATGTATGCTAGTCTGCGTAATATATTGAACATATTAAACACTTTTAGTTATGTCTCATATATATACGATTTATAGTCAAAAACTTTGTTTTTTAAGGTTTTTTAAAAATAAAATATTGATTATTGCACAGATTTTATAAAAAATCTTTATTTTATGTCTCTTTGTCTTTTGACGTTTTTCCTTGCGATGAACTATTTACATGCTAAAGAAAATTGGGAAACAGATTTGCATGTTTTATCTATTTAACAATTCTACATTTATTAAAGTTAAAACAATAGCTAAACATCAATTTTTGAGTATTAAGTCGTTACGTATAAATTATATAATTTTTTACATAAAGTTCCATTAGTTTGGGCTGAAAGAATATTTTGTCAACAAGTTTGACGTCATTTGGATTTCGTTCGTAGTTTTTCTCCAAATCCAATACCAACAAATCTGCTTTCTTATTTATCTCCCTTAGCCTAAAGTAGAGTTAACTAAATAGAGTGGGGACGGGAGGAAGGTTTCTGTGAACTAGTTAAGTACGCTTATATTTTTTCATGTGTTAAATAAGAAACAAAAAAAACAGGTCGCAATTATCTATATATTACCACCAAAAAAATCAAAATTATATCAATAATATTTTCTTTGTAATTTCTTCTTTTTTTACAAATAATATTTTTCTTGAAATTATTTATTATCTATGAAGATTCTCAAGCAAAATAGAATTTGCCATACCAGAACATTCAAGATCAGTTGTTGTTTTTTTTGCCTTTACTAATTGGTCGTTGTCTTGCATTCAATAACCACTTAAACCTCAAAGATACTAACGATTGTGCCCCAGAACAACAGTGATCAATACGTGCCCCAGAACAGCAGTGATCAATACGTGCCCCAGAACAGCAGTGATCAATACGTGCCCCAGAACAGCAGTGATCAATACGTGCCCCAGAACAACAGTGATCAATACGTGCCCCAGAACAGCAGTGATCAATACGTGCCCCAGAATAGCAGTGATCAATACGTGCCCCAGAACAGCAGTGATCAATACGTGCCCCAGAACAACAGTGATCAATACGTGCCCCAGAACAGCAGTGATCAATACGTGCCCCAGAACAGCAGTGATCAATACGTGCCCCAGAACAACAGTGATCAATACGTGCCCCAGAACAGCAGTGATCAATACGTGCCCCAGAACAGCAGTGATCAATACGTGCCCCAGAACAGCAGTGATCAATACGTGCCCCAGAACAACAGTGATCAATACGTGCCCCAGAACAGCAGTGATCAATACGTGCCCCAGAACAGCAGTGATCAATACGTTCCCCAGAACAGCAGTGATCAATACGTGCCACAAAAAAAGCAGTGATCAATACGTGCCCCAAAACAGCAGTGATCAATACGTGCCCCAGAATAGCAGGGATCAATACGTGCCCCAGAACAGCAGTGATCAATACGTGCCCCAGAACAACAGTGATCAATACGTGCCCCAGAGCAACAGTGATCAATACGTGCCCCAGAACAGCAGTGATCAATACGTGCCCCAGAACAGCAGTGATCAATACGTGCCCCAGAACAGCAGTGATCAATACGTGCCCCAGAACAGCAGTGATCAATACGTGCCCCAGAACAACAGTGATCAATACGTGCCCCAGAACAACAGTGATCAATACGTGCCCCAGAACAACAGTGATCAATACGTGCCCCAGAACAACAGTGATCAATACGTGCCCCAGAACAACAGTGATCAATACGTGCCCCAGAACAGCAGTGATCAATACGTTCCCCAGAGCAGCAGTGATCAATATGTGAATTTTTTAGCACGATTTTTGACTATTCTTAACAACGCTGCCAATCCATAGAAGATCCTATTTAGTTCATTATGTCGTTTCCATGGCATTCACTATTCAGTTTCATGACTAGAAATATCAGATTTGAAAGTTAGTTATTTTGGTTTTAGTAAACTACCGCCCTTTCCATCAACTCATGTTTCTATCAGCCAAATACAGCTTGGTAGTTGTTTTTTAAATATTTTTTTTACTGGAGTAAAACGATAAGGCCTAATTCCAGAACCACATTTTTTAATATTCTATATTAAATCTTATTTTTTAAAAATCCAATTCAACTGTAGAATTGAAGCTTGGAAACCATCTGCGAGCGTTAGGTGCGATATAACTTTGGGCTTTCTTATTTTAAGGAAAGCGAAGTCAATAGTGCGCTCGCCTCACAAGCTGAGGGGGCGTGGGATCTATCCCACGTTAAAGCCACAATAAAAAACGATGAATGACTAACGCTATGAAAGTCCTCCGCTGACCTGGAAGGGAGATGGGGTGCCGACCAAGGTCTACCAAGCCCCTAGTAAGTTCTAATGGAAACATTAGGACCCCCTTCGACCAATGTTTATGGGACTTTATAAAAAAAAGCACACAATCGAATCAAAATGTGTCTGGATCAAAGAGTTCTTTACGATAACATTTCAGTAACAATGTTCACACGATAACATGTCAGTAACAATGTTCACACGATAACATGTCAGTAACAATGTTCACACGACACATAAAAACCTCCCCAAATAACCATATGCGACGCGATTAATGTGTTGTGTGGAGGCGGGGGGGGGGTTGGTTGATGGATCAGTTACTGCCCCAGGTAAATCGCTGCCTGGATTTATTGATTAAAATCTCCTGTAAGTCTGTCAACCTGTGACATGATTAAATTTTTTTATTGATTAGAAATTTCCAGCCACCTTCAACCCAGGCGTGCGATAATTGTTACAACAAAAATTATTGCTTGTCGAAGTTGTAACAACAAATGATTGTTCTCCCCCTTGTTTGATACTGCATAGTCATGTGACATGCAGCGGGGGAAAAATTGGGGGATCCTAAATTTTTGCTAATACCTGCCAATGTTACGACTACGATCAGTGGTAACATACAGCAATGAATGAATGTCGTACATCACTGATGGAAGGTCATACATCAATGATGCTAGGTTCTTTATGAGAAGTCATGCCTCCATAATTTCACATATGCATGCAATATGTATACTACATAACGCTTGTTTACATAAACGATAAAATATAGTGGTTGATAGCCGGGAAAATGATATCATGGTATTTTTGTTAAGTTTGTTTTTTGACTTGCTAGTCATTTACTTTTTAAGACCCTATCTAATAAAGCGTAGTTTAGAACTGTTATATTTTTTATTATACGCGTTTATTAATTTTCTATGTTTTTTTTGTGTTTGTATGTATGTTTTTGATGGCATATTGCAACAAAATTTTGTCACGGTACCTGATATTTAATTTTTTGTTTAGAGCTTTTCTATAATGATGCAGCCACCAGACGATAGAAAACCACATCGCCAGAAAGGATCGAAATTTTACCAGCTCATATGTTGTCTTTTTTTTAAGCTTAGCTTATCTTATATTATATATATTAGACACGCTTCTTTTATACAGAAAATAGTTGTGTATGGTGGGTAATTAATTAGTTGGATATATATAATTTCAACTGCAAAAAGTTTCTTTTAACCAGAGTCGTCTAAACATATTCACACGAAATACTATGTATGCATTAAGTTATCTTTAAGTTTGATTAAACAAAAATGAAAGGAATGGTCAGCGGCTCTGAAAGACAAAATAATTAACACAGAAATTTAAATTTTTTAATTTCATGTCTATGATGATCTCAATAATTTCATGTCTATGATGATCTCAATAATTTCATGTCTATGATTATCTCAATAATTTCATGTCTATGATGATCTCAATAATTTCATGTCTATGATGATCTCAATAATTTCATGTCTATGATGATCTCAATAATTTCATGTCTGTGATGATCTCAATAATTTCATGTCTATGATGATCTCAATAATTTCATGTCTATGATGATCTCAATAATTTCATGTCTGTGATGATCTCAATAATTTCATGTCTATGATGATCTCAATAATTTCATGTCTGTGATGATCTCAATAATTTCATGTCTATGATGATCTCAATAATTTCATGTCTGTGATGATCTCAATAATTTCATGTCTGTGATGATCTCAATAATTTCATGTCTGTGATGATCTCAATAATTTCATGTCTATGATGATCTCAATAATTTCATGTCTATGATGATCTCAATAATTTCATGTCTATGATGATCTCAATAATTTCATGTCTATGATGATCTCAATAATTTCATGTCTATGATGATCTCAATAATTTCATGTCTGTGATGATCTCAATAATTTCATGTCTATGATGATCTCAATAATTTCATGTCTGTGATGATCTCAATAATTTCATGTCTATGATGATCTCAATAATTTCATGTCTATGATGATCTCAATAATTTCATGTCTATGATGATCTCAATAATTTCATGTCTGTGATGATCTCAATAATTTCATGTCTGTGATGATCTCAATAATTTCATGTCTATGATGATCTCAATAATTTCATGTCTATGATGATCTCAATAATTTCATGTCTGTGATGATCTCAATAATTTCATGTCTGTGATGATCTCAATAATTTCATGTCTATGATGATCTCAATAATTTCATGTCTATGATGATCTCAATAATTTCATGTCTGTGATGATCTCAATAATTTCATGTCTGTGATGATCTCAATAATTTCATGTCTATGATGATCTCAATAATTTCATGTCTATGATGATCTCAATAATTTCATGTCTGTGATGATCTCAATAATTTCATGTCTGTGATGATCTCAATAATTTCATGTCTATGATGATCTCAATAATTTCATGTCTATGATGATCTCAATAATTTCATGTCTATGATGATCTCAATAATTTCACCCCGATTAGTAAGGGCCGAATAATAATATTATTAAAAATGAACACATCAATTTGATGAGTAAAGATGTTTATGGTCTCTGTTGTTGTTTTTTAACCCAGTGTGCGCGCACATAGATGGAGAAAAACATCATCATCGCATGGAATAAGACCATTGAAAGGGTCCGTCCACAAACAGGTAAGCATTGTGCGTTCCCATCACACACAACGAGAATCCCATTTTCATAATATCATCAATCAATTACATATGCATTGTTTTATTTTTGTTACCAGGGCGAATCCGAACCCGGTTTGCGATTGGCTGATTTTAGATCCCGCCATAATGAGACCGGAAGCACCTGCTTGCACCTCGGCCATCTTACAGTTGACCGACTGTGTTTCACCGAAACAATAACTCAGTTTTCGTGATTCTGCACTATTTTGTGATTTCCATTGAGTTGAATGCTATAGACAAAAACTATTACACACACAGTAAACACATATTAAATGCTAAGGAAATGTTTTCAGAGGCTACGTTAGACTACGTACTACACAATGAAACTGCGCATGCGCTCTTGGTGTGGACGAAAACAAACGCTGATCCCAGACGAGACTTTCTTCCCGACATTTAATTTTAACCCACAACTTGGAATTAAATGCTCGTTTAAATCAGTTATTGGTTTATCAAACGTCTATAATTTTTTTTACATAATAATGTGTGTTTACATTTTTTACATGTTTCTCTTCAACATTAACATTTTTTCCTTCCTGAAATAAATATTGTGATGAATAATACAATGGTACCTCGGTATACGTATGCTTCAAAAATGACGTCACAAAGCTGCGCCCCTAATAAAAGCCGAATTTTCTTTTCTTTTGGAAAATTAGCATGTTTTAAATCACTTCATTTTCATTTAAGTTTTTATTTAATGTCAGATTGCACTCTAATATGATAACACGCGTGAAAAAAAGTATTTTTTAATGAATTGTAAGCGATCAAATATTTCAGTTGAACATTTTATTTAAATTAGCGAGTTTAATGTGACGAGGGATATGTCATGTCTACAGCCTCGTATGAGTTGTATCGTTTCTTAACCTTTTGCCACTAATGAGTAATGAGGTTGAACCATTTAAATAACTAAAAAGGACAAAGTACCTTCCTGCCTGAAAATAAATATTGTTTATACAGTTTTTTTCGGTTTCGGGTGACCCAGACAGTATCGGGACATTCATATCAGGGTATAAGATCTGGCATCCTACATGACATTTACGTGCGGGGCATTCTGTCAGACAGATCTGTATCCTGGGGCTAGGTGATTTCAACATTTTTTATCATATGGCTGTATGGTAATGGGGAATGATTGAACTCTAACTCAGTGGTTCTCAACCTTTTGAGGTTCAATAATTTATGTCTTAGCCACGAACCACTACTGAAAACTGTGCTACAGCCGTGCTGGAATGTTAGATATAATTATACTTTGTATATAACTAGTTACTAGAATACATGTTAGGTTAGTAAGTAAAACTATACTAATATGCTACGATTTGCGTGCTCACAAAAAATATCGAATGGAAAAAGATTCTCATGGCTTCCTTTTTTAGCGAACAAATGTCATTTATACTAGTCGAATACTTATAGTATTATTCATTTCGTATTGTATATTTTTAAAAAACTCTCAGTCAAAAACAGTAGCTAGTATTAGTGAGACTGCTATATTAGATCATTTAGTGCGAGCCTTGAGCTTGCACATTTGAACAGACCACATCCAAATGAGGTGCAATACTTGAAAGCTCCATCGTAGTTCATTTTCAACTTCATGTTTTGTCTTGAATGTAACCAATGCAGAAAAGCCACATTCACAAACAAATGATGTTGCAAAGGGTTAAAGTATTTTTTTAAGCTTTCTGAGACAGTTCTGAGTACTACAAAATGGCATCAAGCTCATTTTCTGATCCAACATATGCAAAGTAGTATCGCTGGTCAGCTCTATGAATTGTTTTAATTTCGATGGTAGTAAATTTAATGAGCCATTGCGTGCAAGGAACGGACAGTGAAACACAAGAAAAACTCTGAACGTTCAAATCACCAAAGTAGAAGTTAAATTCATCGTGCAGTGATTGAATATGGTCAGAAATCAAAATTTATCAACAATTGTTTATTGACTTCAGCCATTTTCTGGCTTCTCGGTGAATTCGTTCAATTGATCAAACATGTGAAAGTTGTTTTACAAAAATCAAGTTTTTTTGGTGTAAAATCAGACATTTTGTCAATGAGAGTAATTAAATTTGTCCGATTTTCTTGCAGACGTGAATTAAGTTTATTAATTTATTTTAAAAATGCTAGCTAATTCAGTCAGAACAGCAACCAATAAGCTATAGTTCAATCATGAACAAGCGTTGATTTTTTTTTCTCAAACGAGAAAACTCTCACAGCATCATGTAATTCAAACCGACTGTTAAACACTCCCCCCCCCCATGATAACCAGACTTTTTGGCGTGTGCAACACGTAAAGTCACCAAAAATGATGTTCTTAGAGCATTTTCGTTGACTTTGGTTGCTTATCGTGTGCCGGACTTCTGACTATCAAGTGAATATTTAAGCGCACAATGTATTCCAATGGTTTCTCCAAGCAGACATTATGAATAGTTTCTGATGTCTTCGGAGTTTTGCAGGTTTCAACGCTTCATGCGTAAGAATTGGCGAGCATGTTACACACCGTGGTCTGGGTTGATCATTTGCTGTGACGCATGGAAATAAACCCAAAGTGCAAATACTCTTCATCATACCGTCGTATGACTATTCGTCATTTTTTTTCCTCACCAGAACTGTATTTTATCCACACACATATTGTGAGGATGAGTATGAGGAATAATGATTGTTGTCATGAACTTAATGTTCGGTTGTTTACTTTAATAGAAATGTATCCATGTTTTCGATCAATTTAATTAATTTATTAGTTTAAAATAATTGCAATATTAATTTAAGGCTAATTTACGATTTGTTTAAATAAATAAATAAATATATATATATATATATATATATATATATATATATTTATATATAATATATATATAATATATATATATATATATATATATATATATATATATATATATATATGTGTGTGTGTGTGTGTGTGTTAATATAACAATTATTATTATAGTCTAGAATCTAGTGATACGACATATGATTTCTGGTAAAGCTAAAGTAAACATAGACTAAAAAATATGGTTTTCGGGGCTACGTTCTCGCCATCGAGTTATTAATATTAATAAATATAGTCAAAATGTGTCAAGATTTATACCTTCTCGTGTTCTTAATTTTAAAAAATAAATATTTCATCATTTGCTTGCGGACCACAGGGCACATCATCCAGGTTGAGAACCACTGTCATTCAAGCAATTCCTCAACTCCAAATACATCCAACGACCAATGACGAACCAATTATTCTTGAATATAGGGTTTAATTTCAATACACACAACAAGATACACACACAAATTGTGTGATCAAAAAATAAATTATAGCTTTATTAAATAATGGACTAATTGTACATAAGTAGACGTTTCGGCTAATTACCTTATCCGTACAAATAAATGAACACAAATATTTCATTTACATTTACATTATACATTATATACTATAGCCTACCATGAAAAAAATAATAATGAAGTAAATTACAAAAAAAATTATTGCAACGAAAGAAGAGAAATGGAAGTTCAATACGTGAAGGTATTGCATGAATTCTTAATTTAGTGGTAAGGCATCTCAGACAAAAACACAATATTGTTATCAATAATCATCACTAGTTTCATATCACAATTTTTTATCAGTGAAAACCTTACAGGGGAAGACCGGTACGAGCTTGCAGTTTTAACTCAACCGCTACTGGGACACAGCGCTATATAAATGATCAATTTATTATTATTATTTAATGACTTCCCTCAGGCAGGCCAATGGGATGTTCCCGCTATCTTGCGACGATCCTAAGCCATACAGATCAGTCAGCTATGCCGTGATGGCGCCGACGTAATGGCTGATAGGTGTACAAAAATCCACCACTTCTTCTTTGGTGAGTTTTTGATACGTGGGAGGCACCTCCGAACGTTTTCCTGGCTGCCCAGGGGGGGGGCCCGCCTATAAAAGGGAGTACCACCCCAGGATTGCCCCCTTCTGTAGATCTCTTTATAGGTGTGTGTGGGGGGGCGGTATTCTGAGAGAAGTTTCAAGGCTGACCTTAACGAGTTATGGACCTTGGGCTTTTTAAAGTAAATCCGTACGTATATTAGCTAGCATATCGCACACTTTTACTTATGATGTCTGAGATATAATGCACAGTTGTTAATTTGCTACTAAAATTGAAGTGTTTTTTTTTACAGCACTACAGACAACGAAAAATGGTGAAACGTGAATGCTTGATCTTGTCAGGTCCTGCAGGTACTCGACAAAACAGACATTAAAGAAAAGCAAAATTTTTAAGACTCAAAATATTTTGTCAATCCTTCACCCCGCCTCATTCAGTGTACATTTTCAAGGTTCTGAACTATATTTAAATCATAATTTATATAGTCTATTTTAGAAAGAAGATTAATCAAATACTTAAATATTTAAATTTGCCCAACCCTCCCCTCCCCCCTCGCCCCACGCAACCAAAAAAAAACAAACTATAAAAACTATTATGCCTTTGTGGTTTTTTAAAATCAATTTTGGTTTTGAAAGAGTTTGTGTGTGGTTTGGGGGAGGGGGGGGGTTCGTCTGAGTTATTTTAAGAAGCGTCACTTTGACGTTTTAATTAGAGAGCAATGTCTAATTTTCAGTCTACTTAATGCTAGGACGCCATTAATTTTTTTTTCATCAGCCGCAGAAAGCCCTTTTAAAATTATTTAACTATGCGATCAAGAGAAAACCCAATCATAGAATGAAATAATATTCTAAGTTCTATGCTGGAGATTCAGGAGGATAGTCCGGGTTTTTCTGAGAGTTCATGTCTATTTTTTTTCGCTCTGTCTCCAGGTGGCCTGCCACGTCTGGGAGCCGCCTTTGAAATGTTCGCCAACAAATTCTTCCTCTCGGATGATCGTGTCGTCATCGGTTGTCTGAAGGAGAAGTTGTTCAACGACACGAGGGAGGAATACCTGGGCGTCCAACAGTTCAACGCGTCGCTCACGGACCAAATCGCGTAAACCATTTTATAAACAAGTGTGTACTTGGCAAGTGGGGCAAAGGAATATGTGTACATGGATTTTAATTTTGGATTTATATTGTTATTAGCAAAATACCCGCGCTCTGCTGCGAAAGCTAGAATTTTAGTAAGCCCTCGGCTACAAAATATTGAAAAAATATAATTTTAATGCTCTAACGAATTTTAATATAGGCCATCAAGTTTTTATCTTCCAAGTTTTGTAAAAATACATTTACACAGTATCCAAAGTTTTTTAATTTGTAATTTAGCTCATATAAGTTGAAAATACTACATTTGTGTCCCGGGCCCCAGTGAGTGATAATTAAACAAACAAAAAATTCGCTTGTTACCATCCCGGGAGTGTACTGAACAACTTCCCAAAATTTCATGCTTTTAACTACACGGGAAGTTAGAGAATCTGTGTGGATTAACTTTTAATATAAGAAAAATAATTTGGCCTCCGGCCCCCAGTGAGTGAAAAGTTAAATATGTTTTGGCCTGTTACCATCGCGGGGGTGTACTCAATAATTTTCAAAAGTTTCATGCTTTTACCTACACGGGAATTCAGAGATTTAGCTTTGAGTCAGTTTTTATATAAGAAAAAGTATATTTGGGCCCCCGGCCCCCAGTGAGTGATAATTTAAATAATTTATTTTGCATGCTACCATCGAGGGAGTGGACTCAACAACTTCCCAAAGATTCATGTTTCTATCTACACGGGAAAGTGGAGAATAAGGCGATTGTCAGTATAAGGAAAAAAGCGCATTTGGATCCCCGGCCCCTAATAGTGTGAATTTTAAAATTCTTTTTCGCCATTTTTCGTCGTGAGATCGTACTCAACAACTTCCCAAAGTTTCATGCTTCTACCTGCACGGGAAGTTGGAGAATTAGTGATGATACAGTTTTTAATATAAGAAAAACACTACATATGGGGCCCCGGCCACCAGTAAGGGATAATTTAAATATTGTTTTTAGCCTGGTACCATCGCGGGAGTGTACTCGACAACTTCCCAAAGGTTCATGCTTCTGCCTCCTCGTGAAATAAGAAAAAATTTTATTTTCATATTTTATATTGTCCATATAAAGAAAAAAAGCGTTTTTGGGCCCCCGGCCCCCATGAGTGTGAATTTTTAAATTATTTTCAGCCAATTATCGTTGCGAGAGGCTACTCAACAACTTCCGAAAGTTTCATGCTTCTACCTACACGGGAAGTTTGAGAATTAGTGATGATTCTGTTTTTAATACAAGAAGAAAAAAAAATAGATTTGTTCCCCCGGCCCCCAGTAAGTGATAATTTAAATTCTTTTTCACCTGTTACCTTTGTGGAAGTGTACTTAACAACTACCCCAAGTTTCATGCTTCTACCCACACGGGAAAAAGGAGAAGTAGTTATTTTCAGTTTTTATATAGCTCATATAAGGAAAAACTTCATTTGGGCCCCCGGCTCCCAGTAAGTGATAATTTAAATTCTTTTTCACCTGTTACCTTTGTGGAAGTGTACTTAACCATGTGGAGTCGTAAATGTATAAATCTTTTACGTGATCGTGGTTGTCGGCAAATTTGTAAAAAAAAATCAAAATCAGTTAGGGGCCGTCCTTAAAGTGCGTCACGCTCAAGAGGGGAGGGGGTGTAAGAAAGTGTGACAGTTTGTGACAGGGGAGAGGGGTCATACCATGTGTGACGTCACTGTGTTTTAAATTAAATTTTAATAATTGTACTATTTTAAAAATGTCCAAAAGTGTGACGTACTTTGTTGTTCGAGATTTGTGACAATTTGTGACAGGGGGAGGGGGAGTTAAAATTGTTCGAAAATAGCGAGACATACTTTATGGATGGCCCCTTATTCCGAATGCAATCCTTTGCTACGTTGGATCTATACGTATGAGAAATGTCTGTATGCAGGATTTTAAATTAAATTAATACTTTATTAAGCCTTTTTTTTTAAGTTTCATAGCCCTCTTCATTTTACATAAAATTTGCACAGAATTAGATACCATGTAATTAAATTTTTCATATGTATATTTCTGACCAACTGAAAGTTGTATTAACAAGACTTACCTAAGCACAAAATCTAGTTATATTATAACCAGAAGGCCGAATTTAAATCCTCGCCTTCACATACATAACAAATAATAATGGGCATATTTTCAACTACGTAATAAAACTTTTAGGGTAAATTTCTAGTATATATATATATATATATATATATATATATATATATATATATATATATATATATATATATATATATATATATATACTAGAGTATCACCCGTCAAAAATGACGGAAGTTTTCTGCTGAAATCTATTTATTTTATAAAAAATGCACTTTTTTTAGGGCGCCTACGGCGCTGACCTTTTTCAAAATCCCAACTAACTAGTCCTTGTTTGATAAATACGAAATATTAAACTTTCTGAAATGTACACAAAGTATGTTATAATAGGGGTTGTAGGGCGCCTACGGCGTCCCTTTGTTTTATTTTATTTTATAATTAACCATCATCAAATCCTCTTTTTACATTGTTCCCTTTTTCAAAATCAAAATATGAGCGAAAACAATGATGTCATATAATAGGGTCCCCTTTGTTTTGTGATTTTATAATTAACCATCGTCAAATCCTCTTTTTACATTGTTCCCTTTTCCAAAATTAAAATATCAGCGAAAACAATGATGTCTTATAATATTTTTTCACCGTATCTTTAATTTGCACACCTTTTGATGCATTGGTGTAGTAATTTGGTTTTCCCTGCTTTCTAAAATTTGTCGCGTCAGGACTAACATACACTACTTGTGTGACAATTGCAAATTATATTGTTTAATATTTATTTATTTATGTTTCATTCTTATGTCCAAATGTCTTTTGTGATACATTAAACGATTTCTAAACATGTTTTGGGTATTTCATTGTCTGCTTACGTCATTTTAAAAAATATCAACACAATGATAGCCTTCTATTTTTTTGCGGAAACTCCCTGTGTCCGTAAAAACAGGTTTTAAAAAAACCAATGAAAAAAATTTAATTTTTTTTTAAAATCATGTCTAACAAAATGAAGGTTACTAATATATCTACTAAGATGGTTTATTTGTAAAAATTAAAATTAAATGAATTTATTTGTCACTTTACCCATGTATTTTGGTATGGAAATAAGATATGACCTTGTAGATTACATTCATTTATTCTGATGCAACACTACTTGAACCCTCGTGTACGAGCTTTAAACGATCATACGTAATCATCACTAATATTTTAATAACCTGTTATGTATATTGAACAACAATATCTTAATTGAAGCACAAGTAAATTAAATACATCTCTGTTTATAGAATGTTAAGTTTATAATAATCGCATCCTTCAGTCTCGCGAGACGATGGTGCATCACCGTTGAGTTGGGTTGTATTTCCTCGAGTGGCTGTGCAGTCCTATCCTTGAGTGACAGTCTTTACCACAGCTTTTACACACGAGTTCTGTGCTTCCAAATGTTTTGGCCTGTCTCCTAGCTCTTCTGTCTGTAGCCTCCTCCATCCTTCACTCCTCGGCTACTATGACGCCCTCTTTACAACTGTGCGCCACATAGATAGGTCTTCTTCCTTACACTCCCAGTCGCTTCTGCGTATTCTGGCTGCTTTCATGTCCCTTTGACAGACATCTTTAAATCGCAGACGTGGGTGACATGTCTTCCTCTTTCCCGATATGTTATGTTTATAAAAAAAAGTATTTTAATAAACTATCATTTATATTGCATATACTACTACTTAAAATAAATATTTTAATAAATACTATACCTTTTTTGATTAAGTTTAAAATTAATTTGTTTTCGAAAGGCAAGCCTTCTTCAAGTCCAAGTATATGAATTAATTAGAAATTCAAACTTGTTAGATTTAATCATATCATTTCGAAGAAACACAATGGATTTAACTTTTATATTACTAATAAATAGCCACACTATCCTTAGAGTAAATGCCCAAATAAACTAAATAAGTGCTCTATCAAGTGAATTTTAGGCGCATATAGAGCATAATTTATTTGCTATACAGATAACATATAGATAGTGTCATCTCATATTAGTTGCAGACTTTAAATATGATAATTTTAAGATAATAAAATACTTTAAACAACACTGTTGTGCAAGAAGAAAAAATATATGTATCAACCTTGATGACAGATGGGTGTCTTTCCCAAAGATGAGTAAAGAAGCATTGTTACCCAATTATCGTCCTGGAAGACCAAAAAGCCGAAAAGAGGCCAATTTTAAAAGCAAAACATGTAGTCTAATGACTAATTTCAAGCTAAGAGACATTTTTCAGAAGACCTCGCGAAGTTAGTATGGAGAGGGATAGAACACTCTCGTTTAAAATCCAAAATAATAACCAGAAAAATTCTCAATATCTTATATAATAAAATGCTATGTTCTGTGCGGTCATCGATAGCGATTGTTCCCTCAAACACATATGACTCCTACAGCCAATCATATTGAACACGTTTACGCGGACGTTCAAAACGAGTTATTTTTGGTGCAGTATTTCTTCCAAGACTTTATTTTGAGTTATGCGCGTTGGGATTTATCGTCAAAAGCTCTGTTTTTACGAGATATTTATTTTAACTATAATGAATAGTATTTTTGACGCAATGCACATGTATGCCGGTCGAAACAGCTGTTGGAGGGGAGTTACTACATGCCACCGAACGGTGACGGAACGTCCTTGGACGGGCTTTGTTGCTCGTAAATTCATAAAATATCAAGAATAAAGGATGGCAGTAAACATATATAGAAAGTATGTTATTACCAGATACATTGTTATATGTCCATAGAAACGACGAAGGTCATTTCTCGTTTGACTCATGAGGGGGAGTTCGGGGATGGCTGACTAAAACAGTCCCAGCTTGGAACTGTCTGTCACAGTGGTGAGATGTATGCTCATGCTGACCAAGGGGAGCAGAGCCTCTGGTCCTGGACTTTTGGACTTGTGAAAGTCTATGCATCTGAAACCTTTAACGGGTGATGTCAAGAAACTAAAACCATTATCGTGTGAGCTGACTGGGAAATTTGTTAAAAATCAAATGATATGACATAGTATCGGGTACAGGTGTTCTTGCGTAGGCTTGCATTCATAGTGTCAGTACCATCAGTGGCGTAACAACGGCTTGGCATTAAGGCAGTTGCCAAGGGCGCCGCTAAATCTCTAAATTTTTTATTATTTTATTTAAATAAAGGGCGCCAAAAATAATCGTGCCAAGGGCGTCAAAAACCAAATTACGCCTCTGAGTACCATGCGTGTTTATCTTTTCAAAAAGACTACTAAATGGAGAACTGTTGAATGAATAAAAGTCTACTAGATGATTAAATACTAATTTACTAATTATATATAATATCATAAGACTAGATTTTCTGAATAATTAAATCCCACCACAGGCAAGTGGTTTCAATCGAATGTTTCACAAATGTAAAGTATCAGGACGCGGGGATACACCTAGTGTTATATTTGCCATGATTCACGGAGAACAAACACTAAAATGATCTACTCCCTCTCAGTTGCCTAAATTATTTTTTGTGTAAATATTATTCCCTTGCATAATGTTTACCCCCTTAAAAGAATTTTTTTAAACGTTTAACCCCGGTATATAAATAAATACTCGTTCTCTTAACTAAGCATTTACACACATAAATGTGTTAAACTTTTTTCCTTTCAAACAATTTTTTTTTAAATTTTGATGTAATCCTGTCAAATTTTACCTAATCAATATTTTTTAAGGACATAAATTTATGTTTCCTTAAAACTAATGAAATGATTTTTATATGATAAGCATTTTAAATATTTGAAAATATTAATCCTATATTTGAAATTAAGTACATTTATTTAAGTACATTATTAGCATTTAAAGAGTTTTAATTTAAAAAAAATTAAGTCATGCTATTTAAATACATTAATATTTATTTCCATTAATTAATAAAACACCTTTAAAACTTTAAAAACACGTTAATAATTGGGAAAAAAAACTTTTAAAGATGCTTGACCATCTCAAATTTGAAGTTATGTATGTGTATTTATTTTTGTATTTTCTTAAATTTCTTATATCGGGAATATGCGTACTTGGTCGATAGTTTTTATTGTTGGCTTTTCTTATAATAGAAAAATTATTTTAAAATATTAATTTAATATACTCTAAAATATAATGTTTAGCAAACAATTAGAAATTAATTTCATATTAAGCACACTTCATTTATGCTTATTTAACTAATGGTTACCTTTCGTTTATAGGGAAACAGCACTATTTGAGAGTACCAGTACTTTCCCGCGTGCGTCCAAAACGTTGTTAACCTGCATATCTATGACTAATTACGCTTTGATTTCATTTCAAAGTTTTAATATTCCTTTGAAATTAAAATGAAAAGATGGCATACCTAAAGGGTCAGATTGATGAAAAACCATTGGTGGGTTACAATGATCACATCAGATTTTAATTAAGCGTATTTATTCGTCACGCTGACTTTATCTCATTGTCAAAGCAGCACATTTGTTTCAGTCCATGTGCCCGGACAGATAATGAAGTACAGCCACATCCTTTTTGACAGTATTTATATCCCCTTTACATTACGTAGCTTTGCTTTTCATAGCATTCTCTCGCGTGTACTCATCTAAAGCATACATAACGCGGGGACGCGGTGGTCGAGTGGCAGCGCACTGGACTGTCGTACCGACGGTCACGGGTTCGAATCCGTGTGAAGGCAAGGGTTTGTTCCCGGGGCCTAGGGCGTCCCTGAGTCACCCCGCTCCGAATGGGTACCTTGTAGTGTTAGGCGGCTGGGTAATGCGTGGAACCCACAAAGCCGTGGCCTGTGAATGCTGCATCACTTGCCAACAGATCATCTGTCATGGTCTGTGGACGCAACTATCTTCTGCATAGAAGGAGCGTCTGTATAGATAAGATAAGATAAGATAACACATGACAGTTACTGGATGGTGCGTTAACGAATCTGTGACACAACACATTCAAACATGGAGAAAAAACAAAAAACATCAACCTGTTGGTATTTAGTATACTTGAAATGCACAGATGCTCCTTCAATACGCCTCAAGCCTGGACTTAAAAGGAGCTTGTGATTCACATTTGAATAATCCTTCTTTAATTACACAAAGCGTGTCTTATTGAGACATGCGTGACGAGATTGTCAAACATTTCAAAAACACCTGTGTGTAAGTAGATCACTCCACGTCCTTAGCATAACCCGAGACGAATTGCTGTTTAATTTAATTATTTTAATGTCTTATTAAACACCTTCTACTGCTTAAACTCTACGGGAAACAAGTGCGCTGTATGCCTCTATGTCAGGGGTTCCTAACCAGTGGTGCATGCACCCCCAAGGGGTGCATGAGCAGGTTCCAGGGGGTGCATGAACCATTTCAGAGAAAAAAAAAGAAAAAGGGGAAGAAAAAAAATAGGAAAAAAATTAAGAAAAACTAAATCTGAAAATGTAAACCATAAGCAAGGCATGCCGCGTCTAAGGGTGCCCATATACAACCTTTTTGAAAGGTACATCTTTCTGCAAATTTCATTCATTACTTGGCATAGCTGCCTGACATCTTCTCCATCTTGAATGAGTTGAACACATCTCTTCATGGACCTGCTGTGACTGTAATGGATGGTACTGAGAGATTGCAAGCCTTCCTTAACAAACTGCCACTATTCCAACGACGACTAGAAAAGTCCAACTTGGCAAACTCTCCACTCTTGGATGAAGTTGTAATATCTGCTGCAGAAGGAAGCACTGAGGGATCACTGCCTGACAACATCAAAGGGGAAATTTCAGAGCACCTTTCAACATTGCAAAAATCCTTTGATGGTTATTTCTGTCAAGAAATTTCTATGAAAGACCTTTGGATTCGCAATCCTTTTCTCTGTGACTTAGAAAACATTGATGACAGTGACCTTGCTAAAGATGACCTGATTGATTTAAGAACCAGAGAAGTACTGAGGAGTGACTTCAGTTGCAATACCTTGATTGAAATTTGGTGCGCCCAGCTAGATTCCTACCCACAACTAGCCAGTACTGAGGGCAGTACTGACTCACCTTCCATTTGCCACTACCTATCTCTGTGAAGCAGGATTCTCCACCCTTTTGACGATTAAACCAAGGCAAGGAATAAGTTGAGTGCAGAAGATGACATGGGAGTTGCTTTGTACAAAACAGTCCCCAGATTTAAATCGCTAATTGATCATAAGAAGCATCAGATCTCTCACTAAATTCCCTGTTGCCTATTGTCAAAACTGTTGTGTTCCTAAAATAAACATAGTTTATTATGCATTTTCTGCAAGTTTCATGAGGGGGTGCATGAACTTTTTTGGGCATCTGAAGGGGTGCATGGACCCCAAAAGGTTAGGAACCACTGCTCTATGTAATAGCGGCGTAGTAAGTAGGGGGAGGGAATACGTTGAATAATTCCTCGTCGCTTTATTAAGTTTTTTTTTAAAAGTGTGTAGCTTTTTATCTAAATAAAAGAAAATTCAAGGAGGAATGTAATAAAATAGCTGAACAAACTATTCTAATATAAGTGAAAGTTTCCTATTTCTAAAACTTCAAACTCTATATTGGATCTTCTTAAGTTTTCTGATATTAACTCTAGCGAACTTTAAAAAAAAGAGTCTGAAGTAGTACGAGAGCATGACACATGTCTCGTTATCTGTAACTGATTCTTTAAGTTTAATAGCCTCTCCTTTTGCTGAAGCTAAATTTATTGTATCCGATCAATTAAATTTAACCAGCAACTTATCAAATTTCTTCTGTGAAGAGGGACTTTTAAGGTACAAAAAAATGTCCACAATTTATTTATGGATTAGTAATTTACTATTAGCGCATGAGCGAGATTGTAAAAGTGTCAAAATAATGAAAGCAAATAAATGGATTACATCCCAATTTATCCATCAAACATACTCCGCTGTTTATGCCTCGAAGCTACTCTGCACAATTTAATCCTATTTTAATTCGAACGCCCATTGTCCTACATGTGGACACCCTTTCGGGCAAGTATATGTCTGATAAGCCACCAGAGGACACAGCAAGCTGTCACCACTCATAGCTGATATGATGAGAATGGTCCTAGACACAGCAAGCTGCCGCCACTCATAGCTGATATGATGAGAATGGTCCTAGACACACCAAGCTGCCACCACTCATAGCTGATATGATGAGAATGGTCCTAGACACACCAAGCTGCCGCCACTCATAGCTGATATGATGAGAATGGGTCCTAGACACCAAGCTGCCGCCACTCATAGCTGATATGATGAGAATGGTCCTAGACACACCAAGCTGCCACCACTCATAGCTGATATGATGAGAATGGTCCTAGACACACCAAGCTGCCACCACTCATAGCTGATATGATGAGAATGGTCCTAGACACACCAAGCTGCCACCACTCATAGCTGATATGATGAGAATGGTCCTAGACACACCAAGCTGCCACCACTCATAGCTGATATGATGAGAATGGTCCTAGACACTCCAAGCTGCCCCCACTCATAGCTGATATGATGAGAATGGTCCTAGACACACCAAGCTGCCACCACTCATAGCTGATATGATGAGAATGGTCCTAGACACAGCAAGCTGCCACCACTCATAGCTGATATGATGAGAATGGTCCTAGACACACCAAGCTGCCACCACTCATAGCTGATATGATGAGAATGGTCCTAGACACACCAAGCTGCCGCCACTCATAGCTGATATGATGAGAATGGTTCTAGACACACCAAGCTGCCACCACTCATAGCTGATATGATGAGAATGGTCCTAGACACTCCAAGCTGCCGCCACTCATAGCTGATATGATGAGAATGGTCCTAGACACAGCAAGCTGCCACCACTCATAGCTGATATGATGAGAATGGTCCTAGACACAGCAAGCTGCCACCACTCATAGCTAATATTATGAGAATGGTTCTAGACACAGCCAGCTGCCACCACTCATAGTTAATATGATGAGAAAGGTCCTAGACACAGCAAGCTGCCACCACTCATAGCTGATATGATGAGAATGGTCCTAGACACAGCAAGCTGTCACCACTCATAGCTGATATGATGAGAATGGTCCTAGACACAGCAAGCTGCGCAGCTCATAGCTGATATGATGAGAATGGTCCTAGACACAGCAAGCTGCGCAGCTCATAGCTGATATAATGAGAATGGTCCTAGACACAGCAAGCTGTCACCTCTCAAAGCTAAAATGATGAGAATGGTCCTAGACACAGCAAGCTGCCGCCACTCATAGCTAATATGATGAGAATGGCCCTCGTCGATCACGACGGACAAATAACAACAGCAAGTCGAACAGACCTTACAATTCTCATGCGTAAGACCTGTTGCTAGAGAAGCTCTTTTAAACTTCAGTTATTCACAAATCAATTGCGAGCCAAAAATGGGTGCATTATAGGAATTGACATTTTTTTTGCTATTGAGCATATATAAAATGACTGATCCTATTGATATTGAGATTGCCATCAAAGGTTTTTGCATCAGGAAGAGCGGAAATTTTAGATTTTTCATACAGAAAGGAAAGGTATCAATATTTATTTCTGACAAAGTAATTTATAAATTTCAAGGACTTATTTTTCAATCAAAACTCTCTTCTGAAGAGAATTTTTACTGAAAAATAATACCTTCTAATAATATGTTTGGGTTGCAGCAAAATTGGATTTTCCTCGGGCGGCCGAAAACCACTTTACGCCGCTGCTATTAAATGAACCACGAAGATTAACATTATTTATTTAGCTGGCAAACACAAATATACTTTTAATGAATTTAAAGAAAACATATATTGTTATTAAGCAAAGATTTGTTGTTCATCCGGTGTCTCATTATTTATGAGGGGTGGTGTTTATTTTGACACGCTTTAATTTAGCATCCAATTATGTGTGCCTGTCTGTTAGCCGCAAATCTTGCAACGAGACCTGAGAAAGGAAACCGTTGTGTGCGCGAATAATTTATTTTTTTTCTTTTTTATTTCGTTGAAATAGAAGCGTGTTGTTAAAAATCCTTTTCTACCCATTTTTTTTAAAGATGCATTCCTGAGCTTCGGTAAGAGCGCATTTCGAGCCACAGAGCCGTATCCGAAGTTTCGAGCGGTCCCTGAAAAATGTAAGTGATGTTGATAGATTTAAAGTCTAAAGCGATTACGTGCGTTCGTGTTCCAACTGAAATTCCCCGATTCACATCTTACACATCATCGTTCGTCTGAAAATTTTAGCACTATGAATTATATTGCGTAAAATAATCGCAATATACTTTTAACACATTGTCATGTCTCCTCCTGCAAAAGGTATAAGTCCTCGATCTTCCCAGCCTGTTAAAAGGGTTATAATATTGCCATCTTTAAGCGCCGTGATAATAGAAATCACCGAAGTAGACACCTTCGGAAATATGGGGAAACAATATTATATGAAGCACTGTCCTCTCTAAATACTCGGCGATTTGACATTCTCGTTGGGAGCTTGAGCTATTTGACTCTTAAGATTCCTGCGGCGAGCCTCAACACAATGGCATCGTTTTTTTCAAGTATCTTTCTGCAGTTCTAGTGTTGCCTGGCCTGTCCGCATCCCCAATCACCGCAGAACTTATCATTCTGCCAGCTGATGTGTCACCACCTGCTGGGCCATGGCACATACACGACAGTCGGCGTGTACTCTGGTGCCTATCCCGTGGAAGTAGCTTAATGTTGGACACTGGATGCTCAGTCCTAATTTGCGTAATGAACAACTGGCAGCTACGCTACCCTTCCGACGGCGTTTGTTGTTGTTTTTTAATATCCCATTCTTTAGCACATTTGTTTCATAAGGAAATGTTAAGCTTTGTAGAAGAAGTAGACATACGTAATGCTGACTGAGTAGCGAAACCAGAACACGCAGAAGTATATAGTTTGGCCAGAAGAAAAAAGGGTAAGGTATGCCAGTTTTGTTGCTGAGCTTTTTTTTAAAGAAATAATTTATTTATTATTGTAATTATTTTATTATCTTACTGGTGATTGTTAGGTTCCAATGGGATTATATTTTAACTTGCTATAAGAAAATATCGAAAGATGCATTGTAAACGCATAACTATATCAGACGATTCTGCCTCAAAATAATTGTCCTGGAGTGCAAGACGGTCTGTGCTTTGGTTCGAATAAAATACAAACTGCTAAAAATGTTGCTTTTAATCGATCAAAAAGTAATTATCAGCGGGCTTAAGCGCAACGGTTTCAGGGATTTTGCAGAAAAGCCCTCCTGTGACATTTGTTAGAGGTTGATTTTCGAAATTGGAAAAAAGGGAAGGATAAAAAATAATTGATAATTATTGTGATAAGGGAGGTAACACTGTTGCAATAGATTTAAAATTTATTTGGAATGGTCTCATGAACTTAATCAGAAGATTCCCTTGCTGAAACAAAGAATAAATAAATAGAGGTAAAAAAAAGCACGTTTTTATAAGTGGTTTGCTGCCTACTTGTGGTCAGTCCTTTACATGCCAAATATTAAGCTTCATTTGATAAGAGATAAGTGTTGACACAAATTATTCAATTATTAGTCACTCAGTAAAATCGTGCTACATTAAGTTTCAGTAAGTTCCTGTTGTTGTTGTTGTTTTTTTTTATCATTTCAAAAGTTACATTTAAAGCATCGGTCTTTAGTTTCATCTTTCATCTTTCAAAGACTTCAACTTAATTTAAGAAAGCAATTGCCGATATCTGTTTGTGATCCTAGACCGATCAATGTATGCGATAACATTTCTAACTCATTTACTTGTGGGTTCGTGGCATTAAGATCTATGCACACAACACATTTCTTTTTTCTATACATAATTAAAACCAGCCACTTTCTTTGACAAAATTTAATCGAGTTCTAATCTTAAAATAAAGTTTTTTTCTTTTAACATCCCAATCACTAGGATCCATTCCCCACCGGATACATAATGAAGTTATTTTTTTAAATCCCTTATATTAACTTCGCGGCCGTCTCTGTCGTCATCTCATCATCTCTCTCATCATCTCATGGGCTGGGCGGGCGGAAAAAGAAAAGTAAAAAATGACCCACTTCCAGTGATCCGATCAAGCTGAAATTTGGCACACGGACCCGACTCACCTAACAATGCATCGTATCAAAATTTCAGATCGATCGATCGTACCGTAATTAAATTAATGCATTTTTAGTTTATCCTTATATGAGGTATGTAATTCAAATTCACTGTTTGTTATTGTTTTTTTTCCACGTGAAAAATTGAGTAGACGCGTTGAGGCGGCCCATCGAAGCACCACGGCGCTTTTGTTTACATTTTACGTGTCAAGCTGAGCTCGGTCAAGCGAATCGGTGATCAGACTTTTCCCCTCTCACCCTCCCCACGGGGTTATGAAGCAAACTTGAGTTAAGACAGATTCAGTCTGTAAATGTTTGAAAATAATCAATACTGTTAGTTCTCTTGGTCGGTCTGTCAGGGGGAAAAACAAAAGTAAAAAATGACACACTTCCCGTGATGCTATCGAGCTGAAATTTTGCACATAGACTTGTGTTACCTAACAATGCATTTTATCAAAATTGCAGATCAATCGAATGTACCCTAATTAAATTAATGCATTTTTTAGTTTATCTCTATATAATTCAATGTAGCCGTCTGCTTTGTTCACCTCCACGTGCAGGAGTTCAGTCCAGCCATCGATGACCACACCTCCCCCCCCCCGGTTTTATAGCAAGGGGAGATGAGTCGGTTTCAGTCTGTAGATGTTTGTCGCGCGTTGTGTATTATATTGAACATATCAATACTTTAAGTTATGTCTCATATATAAGGGATTTATAGTCAAAAACTTTATTTTTACGGGGTTGTTTAATTAAACAGCTCTCTCGTATACTGTCAAACAATAATTCACATTTTCATGAGATGAACTTGACCTTCTTGAAAGACGTATTTTAACTTCCACCTTATTTTGTATTTTTTAAAGGGCGCAGGAGTTGGTTACCACATGCCCTGGTTTTTGTGAGATGATCTCGCGATCAAATCTCGCCTCGCCCTATCACCTTTAAGGCACGCGCACCCATTGATTCCCCTGACTGTAGATCATCAAGGACATTTTCAGCTAAACAACACCACTCACTGCACCGGATACAGACATGGAGGGACAAAAGTGTTTACACTAAATACAGTGATTCTCATGCTTTTATACGCCGCTTGAGTTATTCTTCTTATACATATTCTTTTTGCCTGAGACCAGTGTCTTAAGGGCCTTGGGGCCGTCCTTAAATGACGTCACGCAATTTTTGCAGATTTTTCACCCCCCTCCCCCCTCATCACGCGACGTCACAAAAAATTAGACCCCCCACTCCAATGTGACGTCACAAAGCTTTGCGGGCTTTGAGGGGGGCATAAAAGCAGTATTTCCTATTTGTAAATGAGCATGATTCAAATAACTTTTTGTCATCTAAGTGTGTATTTAGCTATTGTAAGGTTTCACTCTAATATCGTAACACATGTTTAGCTATGTAAAACGTCATAAAATAAATTGTAAGAAATCAAATATTTAACATGTATTTTATTTCAAGTGCGAGTTGTGATGTGACGTCACATTTCTCAAACAATTTAAACAACCCCCTCCCCCTCGTCACACATCGTCACAAATGTATGGTCCCCCCTCCCCCCTAGGTGCGTGACGTCATTTATGGACGGCCCCGTGGCTAATACCTGGGCATCCTGCTTCATCTGCTGAGCAGTGCCATATAACATTTCTTCACGTGGGACTCTTTTGCCCCCATAATCTCCACGCCGTTTGAGTTCAATGTACCAAAAGTTTTCCGATGCACCGTGGGATTTATTCATAGCTAACCGCGAAATAATGTTACACTTTGCATGAACAGTTCATCTGATATTTGTGCACGAGATTTTCTTTGTCTTATGTGGTGACCACACGAACAATTGGTGAGGTGCTGTGATAAATTCTTCGTTCCACTGTGCCTCAGAGTGAATCAATCGCGTGTATCGATCGATTTTGTGAATCCATCAGTGACTTTTTGTGGCACAATAAAAACATCAAGACAAAACAAAAAGGATGGTGAATATATTACTTAATTATTGATTGGTCAAAATTAATTTTTTTTATTTTAAAACTTTTTTTTTGTTTGGGGTTCCACGGAGAAATGTCAAATTTGTATATACGATGGTTTCAGCAAACTTCATTAAGTTAAAATTACAATGTAGTTGACTTCGTGTTTTATTCCCCATCATATAATATGGGAAATATTTTGCCTTACGATGTTAAAATTTATTTCAGGCAAAAACTATTTTTTAAAAAAAACTAGAGATGATGATTGGTATAACTGAAACGGCTTTAAGTGTAAGGTCCCCCACAGCAGCTAACTAACCGAACGGCTAGACAGGTAACTTAACCTAAAGATTTTAATACAACTGTGCCTCCTCTATAAATCAGCCATTGTCGACAGTCCATTAGGCTCCCCCGGCTGGTGTTTGATGGGATTTCATCCGGTTCGAACGTGTGTAACCTTGTCCGGGTATGTCACCGGGCATATGCGCTGTTTCTACTTCGATAGGTCGGATGACGTTACCGTCAAGGAGGAGATAGAAAACTGAAATTTCTCAGGTAACGATATTTATATTGATTGTATTTTTTTTTATCACCACTGATTGTCTAAATTAATCCAAGACCTGGTAGCAGTGCTGTTGGGTTAGGGACACGAGAGATGTATCCGCAAATTTTACCCCCTCATTACCGTAACGATAATTTGGTTGGGGTGTAGGCCCATCACGTGTTACTGACCAGTGAGAGGATTTGACCCTGGGTCACGTTACGTCGCAGCGGTCAGCCCTTGTCCCCCGTGTGTGCCCCACGTGACGGTTTGATGTACTGAGTCACTACGAAAGTATACCACCCCCCCTTTATTTATTCACATCGAACTTATACCAAGGTGAACCATTCAAGAGATGTGCCAGGACGTTGACCAGCGTGTGGTATCCAACGTAGATCCCCCAACGATACGTAGCGGTTATAATAATCGAAGCGGTATCGCCCCTTAGAGAAGCGACTGTAGATTAGCCAGAGGTACGTACACGTAGGAGTCATATAGGACGAGGAGAAGGAGACCGTGAGCTTCAGCGTGACGCCATGGAGATGTAGGTAGTAAAAAAACGGACTCGGGAATCGAGAGAAGTAAATCTATTCGAGAGGTATTCTGCTGCGAAGTGAATCAATGATGAACTGTTAGTGTGCTGTCTTGTCTTATTTATACAGATGCTCCTCCTATACAGAAGAGTATTGCGTCCAAAGACCGTGCCGTCTGTTGGTTAGTGATGCAGCGCTCAAGGGCCACGGGTATGAAGGTTCCACGCATTACCCAGCCACCTTTCTGTCCCTAACTAGTGTTAGGTACCCATTCGGAGCTGGGTGAACTCAGGGACACCCTTGGCCCCGGGAACAAATCCCTGCCTTCACCGGGAATCGAACCCACTCGACCACCATTGCCCTGTGTGCTGTGCATTTCTGTATTGTAGAATGTAGTGTCTGCATCATTTAGTTGATCACAGAGAGCGGTGATCTCGTGTAAGTAATTTTGACACCCATACATCCTAGTCAGTGATCTTAGTTTTACCATCAGAGTATCAGGGGCGATGATATGCTGACGAGTGTCGTTGATATTTGCTGCCAGGGCGTAACAACGACTTGGCATCGGGGCAGTTGCCAAGGGCGCCGAGCGATGATCCTTCAATTTATTGAAATTTAGTATTTTCTTACCTTTTGGATTTTTTTATATCCATTAGTCAAGGGCGCGAAAAACTCAGTTACGCTTCTCTTTGCTGCTCTACTATTAGTTCAACATGATCTTTTTGTTTAAAGATTAAATGATGCATTTAAAATGATTTTTTTAATCGTGTAGAAAGGGTGACGATATTTACTTAAATTATTCTTATGAAAATGCGTATGAGATTAATATTTTTTCTTTCTCTATTTTCTTCAGATATAAAATTTCGAACATTTATGTATTAACTGTTTTGCTAAATAACTTTGTTTTTACTTTAAATTTTTTTTATTTTTTTTTATTTGAAAAAAAAACATTTGTAAAAAATTAATTTTTTAAAGAAGCGTTTAAACACAATAAAAACTACAAAAACAATTTTTTTCTAACATTTTTAACTGTGACAACTTTTATTTTAATGATCGCCTTTCGGAAGTGAATAGTAAATAAACCTTTACTGATTTCACCTCGGGCATAGTGTGGACGCATAATTCGAACAAACTTACAAGAAGCTGTGCCCCTTACCTACTGCCGTCTCACTGCACACCCTCCCTTCATCAACTACAAAGCAAAACCACGCCCCCCTCCGTGCCTTTGATCTTCTCTGAATTCACCAGGTGGCCAACATCTTATCTGTTACAGACGCTCCTTCTATACAGAAGATTATTGCGTCCAATCTCATCTCATGAGACAATGCATTCAGGTGCGCGTCGTACCCATTCGTCTTGATAACGGACATTAAAACCCGAAGGACGTTTTTATCGGCAGAAGCTCCTTAGCCGTGCAAATTAAAATGAGTCGAGTTAAACAATTTGAGCACAGGGCGTCAGCTGCTGGTTTCATCAACTGCAGGATTACACGTTTGTGGAAATAGTTTATATAGACTTTAAAAACTGACGCACGATAGATTATTAAAATTTAATAACCGACGCGCGATAGTCCATGAAACTTGACAAACTGATGCGCGATATTGTATGTAAACTTAACTAACTGACACACGATAGTTTAAAACAAAAAGTTAACAACTGACGTACGTTATTTTAATTTTTTAAAAACTTTACTAACTTTATATTAACTTTAATTACTGACGCACGGTAGTTTATTTACACATTAAACTGAAGCAGATTAGTGCATATAAACTTTAATAACTGACACATGATAGTTTCTGTAAACATTATTAACTGACGGACAATAGTTTGTATAAAGTTTACTAACTAACGCACAACAGTGTATATAAACTTGAATAACTTCCCCACAAGCTGATGAGACCCGACACCAGGTGGCATTGATGTCACCTTCCTCCTTGTAGGTAAAATATATTGTATCCGCCCCGCCTCTAAACAACTTGTCACCGTAGATTTGCGTATAATTCCTTACATGGTTTTTTCACGAGGCATCAAGTGACTACATCAATTAGTGTTTACCCCCACCTAGAATGAACATTCATTGGGTGAAAAATCCACAATATTTTTTTTTAATGACTTGCTGCATTCTCAATCTGTGTTGAAAGATATTCATTCGATGGATAAGCGTAGGATGCCATAATCTTCTGTTTAGAAGGGGCGTAGGTAATCGATTAGATTTTGAACCAGTTAAAATGAAATATAAGTCTTGTCTCGCCACTTCGCGCTTCAGCTTTCGCGGCTCTTTCAAAACCAGTCCCCTCAAACACTCTATATTCATTAAAACTCCTATGATACGTTTATTAATTATATTGTAAACAAAAAAAGAGAGGGAATTTTTTTTTCATTTGTTTAAAATTCCTCTTTCATTGAGATTACAGTAAAGGATTTTTTTTTAACATCCTACTTAAATTTTCAGTTTTTAATTTTTTTTTACAATGCTGCATCTCACAAATGAAACAGGAAAATTAAAATAATTCTTTAAAGAAATTTTTATTCAGCGGTAATTCTGTTTGAACTAAAGATTTTAGTGCCAAGAGCAAACAAGAAAAAGCACAACACAGTATCTTTAATTCGACTTCATGTATTTACAGTGGGAAAAAAAAGTCGTACGACTAACTCGCATTTGGATGCTTGTAACACAATCAAAAAAAACATACACATTCTGTGACTCCAACTTGGTTTGGTTATCAAGTGAAAACGCGACAATAAGAGCGATACAAAAAATAATATTTTGTTTCAATCCACGCCCATATCTTTCTTCCTTGGAATAATGGTATAGGGAAACGATGCCCCCCACCCCACGCCAACCTCCGATAAAAATTCACCTCTGATTACTGCGCCAACGTTCATGGATTAGACTTGGTTTGTATCGGATTCGTTTAAACTTCTCCCCCATTCAAACTTGGCATCATCAACACACAGCGCCTCTACACAACTAGCATACAACACATACTGCAGGAATTCATGGGACATCCAAAAACCCATGAAGACCTTTGATCCAAGCCCCCAGGGGCACGTACAACGAGACGCTTGGGACACTATGAGCTGCTGACCTTACCACGTGACCATTCCAGGGGGGGGCGGGGCCTGTTCATATGTGCTGTATTGGTTTGCATTAAATGATGATTGACGGCTTGTCTCAACAATTTTGAACTCTGTGCATGTGTGGGGTTTTTTTTAAATTCCATTGGAAAATCTTTGTCATGGTAAGCCTATCATTATTTCGAGGCGAAACTAGCATCGTCTCGCGGCACACAAATTGTAGAATGATGCTCTAAAATAAGCCATATAAATCTTCTTTTAAAAAAAATAATAATAAATATATAAGATGCTTTATTTTATTTTCAGCCCAAACTGAGAAAAATGTCTGGAAAACATGGGGATGCTCTCTGCTCTGAGGATAATCCAATGTGAAATGGAGCAACTTCAAGAATGCTCAAAGTCACTCATTGGATTAATGAAACTGGGTCAGTGTATATGTCGTCATTGGATCTGCCCTGACTCCCACCACCCACAGCCCTCCGGCGCTCCGATACAATAACCCTTTTCAGTGTTCATACCCGACTAATCGGGATATTAAACGGGCGTATTGATTCTGCAATAAAAATTCATCGTTCGACTCCAAATGATCGGGATATTAAATGCGTGTAGAGTCAAATGCAACATGTCGCGATCTGTCAGAACCTTCGTGTTCTTTCTCGTGTCTTTTTCGTTTGGCGCTTTTTACTTGATTCAGTCTGTGAGTAAAAACACTGAAGGGAATCCGGTGTCTTTTTTCAGCATACGTTTAAACACGAGTACGTTCACGACGCAAGAACACGCGATGACAACTTCCGGAACGACAGGTTCATTGATATCGAAATCGGTGATACCGAACCCAACGATACCGAGATCTCCAGCTCAGAGTATCAAAACATCAACAGCGACCATACCATATTCAAGGGTACCAACGTACACGATGCCAATGTCAAAGAAATCAACAGCCGCACCAGGATTATCCAAAGTCACGAGGATTAAAATTTTCGGAATTAATTCGTCGGCTCTTGCTGTTCATCCAGGGGTTATCGGCAATATCAAAGATAATCCCGTTAATCCTGTGGGAGTATCTATTTCGATGAAAAATGATTATTTTGACCGGATTCCGGAACAACTATACAGTGTCGGTGAAGTCAATTGTGGCGCACTCTTTCAGGGCGATAAAAACGCGCAAAAGGACGCGCACAGAATCAAGACCAGAGTCGGTACCGTTTTAACGGATGCGTATTACATGAATGCCACAACCGATTGCGACGATTTTCAATTGAGTCGCGGCTACATCATGTCATCATTAACAGAGGATGAGCGGCAATTTCCCATCGCGTATTCGTTGGTTGTGTACAAAGATTCCGAAATGGTAGAGCGGATACTGCGGGCCATCTACCGACCACAGAACTACTACTGCATTCACGTCGACCTCACGGCGAACGTTAGCTTCTACAACGCCTTGGCGGCCATTGCTCAATGTTTCCCAAACGTCTTCTTGTCTACACATAGAGTTGACGTGAAATGGGGTGAATTCTCGGTGCTGGAGTCAGAGCTCGTCTGCATGAAGGAACTCTGGCGATACAGGAAGTGGAAATATTTCATCAATCTGACCGGCCAGGAATTCCCGTTGAAGACGAACTTTGAAATGGTGAAGATCCTAGAGGCTTTTCATGGAGCCAACAGCATCAATGGAACTCTAATATAGTAGGTACCATAAAATACATATTATTTATTACGTATCTGTATTTTGTAAAATAAAATTCTCAGTTTGTAAAACAATCTCACGGTGAGTACGGCTAAGTTTATAATGAGGGCAATACACTTCATAAAATAATTTGGTTTATTTAAATGTCACCCTATATCTATTTCCTTGCACTTCAATTGGTTACTTCGTTCTACCTTCCATTTGGGAAAACTTGGATTTGAAATCACAAGGTTGAGCTGGGGACGGGGATAGATTTTAAAAGTGTTTTTATAGTGTTTTTTTCGAGGTCTTAAAGTAAAAATTGTCGATATCCCATACTGGTCTACTGACATTTGATAATACTCTTTTCCGTAAGTATCATCCACTTGTGGTTGTTGTTGTTGTTTTTTTTTAATTTATACGTGCATGTTAGAGTCGGACATAAGCGGTGTGTGGAGGGGGGAGGATGCCTTCACCCTGGTAGCTGCTGAAACCGTTTTTCGGGGCTACACAGCATGTCCCACAGTTAAGACCAGCGTGTTTCCCCGGGGCTCTTGTGAGTAAAATTTAACCCTGTTCTTGATTACCCTTAGGGTCAAAACTTGGCACCAACAATCCATGTTACTGATAATGCGTATCAAGATGAAAGGTTATCAAAAGTTGGTCACATTTTTTTTTAAAGTAATAACTTCCATCCACTTAAACCTCAACTATTGGATTGAAATGCTGGCCCTCTATTTATTTGACCAAAAACCGACATTGTTTTCACCATTTAAAAGTCAGCTTGGTTCAAGGAGTAAACCTTTTTATTTATTTATTTTCTACGAGCAACAAAGCCCGTCCAAGGACGTTCCGAAACCGTTCGGTGGCATGTTGTAACTCCCCTCCAACAGCCGTCTCGACGGGCATACAAGTGCATCACGTCAAAAATACTATTCAATATAGTTATGATAAATAACTCGTAAAAACAGAGCTTTTGGCTATACATCCCAACGCCCATAACTCAAAATAAAGTCTTGGAAAAAGTATTGCAACAAAATTAACTCGTTTTGGGCGTCTGCGTAAACTTGTTCAATATGATTGGCTGTAGGAGTCATATGTGTTTGAGGGACCAATCGCTATCGATGACCGCACGGAACATAGCCTTTTATTATATAGGATCTCTTACTTTAAAAATTTATATATTTTCGTTTTAATCTTAAAATAGTCAGTTACATCCAAGTAAAAGAGATTTATAAGGCCACGCCTTTTCATATTCCACTCTCTTTTATTTTTATTCAATATTCAACATTTTTCCCAATGCCACAAATATTTTTCAATCAACAACTGATCCATACAGCGTCAATGATAAAAAAGTGGACGTGTGACATGTTCACTTCACATCTCGATTACTTCCGCTACATCGCATCTATTCAGAATGTAAGATTTTATTGACATTAACGTCTTCAACGAGCTAAAACAATGTCTCAATAATACCATTTATTAATACTATTATTTGTCTTTCCTATTAGAACTGGCATACATCATTTAAAACTATCATCACATTCTATAACTCACGTTTTCTATTTTTTAAATCCTTTATATTAACTCGTGGTGTCTGCGGCCGCCCGCCCTTGCTTGTTGCCAAAACTTTTTATCGATTTTTAACCCACTTGCTCGTAAGCTAGCGAGCGGAAATTTTGCAGGCAGTTTCGTACCGATAATAAAAACAATGTATCAAAATTTCAGATCGATCGCATGTACCGTAATTAAATTATTGATTTGTTAGATTATTTTATTTATTCCTATGTATCATGCTATTTTTTGAGATAGAGCGTCGCGGTGCGTATTATATTGAACAACCTTTCTGTCGTGCAATAAGGTGCGTATTTTATTGACAACTCTTTTTATAAACATGTTCCTGATCGGTGCGCATTATATTAAACATGTTTTACGACACAACTGAAATTTTGTATTTCTGGATGGTCTGGCGCTGCGTATTATAATGAACATTCTTTTAGTTACGTCTCGTACATAAAGGATTTATAGTGAAAAACTAGTTTTTTTACGTGGTTTTTTTTTATTATATCTGTAGGTGAAAATTTGTTCCAATTATTTAGTAGATATTGAGTTTTTTATAAAAAAAGACAAAGAAGCTATTATTGATAATTTTATTAGTCTTAATCATCACATTACTAATATACCGATGGATAGGTTAACACACCCTTGCGTGTTAACAAGTTAAGGCTTCTCTAAACTATTTATTTTTAGTCTACTGCATTTCAATTATCTTTTTAGTTACAAAACAAGTGAGAAAAAATATCTTTTCTTTTTACAGCCGGAGCGTCAGTTGTGTGCAGATCACCTTCCCATTCGTTCATTTAGCTACTTTGGTTTACGAAATGTTTGTCCGATTGCTCTAATAATAGAAAAGTACTTAGACGGCTGAGCCGTTTCATAATCCTAGAAATGACCAACCCTATAATCATGTCATTAAACGAACATATTTTATTACAGTCGGACCTCTCTAAGTCGAACTCAAAGGGAACGGGGAAAAAAATCTACTTACGGAGTTTTCGAGTTAGGGAAAAGGGCGTTACATCGCAGAATTTGACCGGGACCTACAAATTAATTCGATATAGTGAGGTTTTCGACTTAGGGAAGCTCGACTTAGAGAGGTCCGACTGTATATATATGTATGACTAATTAATTTAGTTAACTACCAAATAAAGTCGTCGAAGAATTAGGCATGACTGTAAAAAAAAATATTTAATAATAGATTATTTTTAAATTGAAATTTTGAAAGTTTTAACAAAACTACGATGTAAATATACTGACAGCAACAAAAAATAGATCATGTTGTCACCAACGAAACGATTCAACATTCAAAAGTTCAGAGCTTGAGAATGGAAATGTCAAGAGTGTATAACCACATTATTGATCCCATCTCGTTAGTGCGCTGGACTACTTCTCTTAGGGTTGAGTCGATAGGAGCTGTAAAGAGTAATTAAAGCTCAGTGATCAGCGGTGTGGTCAAACTGCCGACTTTTGCTCTGTATTGGCACCCAACCATAGTATCGGGACTCTACCATAGTATCGGGACTCTACCTTAGTATCGGAACTCTACCGTAGTATCGGGATCCTACTATAGTATCGGAACCCTACCATAGTATCGGGATCCTACCATAGTATCGGGACTCTACCTTAGTATCGGAACTCTACCGTAGTATCGGGATCCATACTATAGTATCGGAACCCTACCATAGTATCGGGGCTCTACCATAGTATCGGGACTCTACCTTAGTATCGGAACTCTACCGTAGTATCGGGATCCTACTATAGTATCGGAACCCTGCCATAGTATCGGGACTCTACCATAGTATCGGGACCCTACCATAGTATCGGAACTCTACCGTAGTCTCGGGATCCTACTATGGTATCGTGATTGATTCTATTTCAATTTCAGGACTCTAATTCGTTATTCAAACCCCACGAGAAAATCAGGACGCTGACACAGCTCCAAAACTTCACTTCGTGCTAGGTTTTTGGAATGTTAATGTAGTTGAGAACTCAATTTTATAGTATTTTTTTAATCGCTTAATTTTCTTGGATAGAAATAAAAGTGGCGAATTTTATATTTGACACTTTATTTGTTGTCACTATTTGTTAACAGTTGAATGGGCGATCATGGTGATGGAGCATTGTATCCTGGAAATGTATAGTCACTTTTATTGATTGCAGCTAGCTGAATGTCAACTGTGGTTCTATTTGATGATGTTATGGAGTGCAATTGATAAATATTTTTTTAAATGTTTATTTAATAGTTTGTAGTTTTTTTTAAAAACTCAGGTCCATATAGTTGAATAGTGGTCTTTGTTAAAGAAAGCCATAAGTCAGCTCATAAAGACAATTTTAAGCACAGCCATATCGTCCCACACAAATTCATTTTCATCTATCTGGAGATTCTCAAACTTTATTCTGTGATCCCGTTCATATTTTTAATTATAGCAACAACAAAAATTAAAATATCAAAGTATCGGGGATAACAAAAATTTGGTTTCAATTTCATTATTCAGGATGTCAAAAATATTTAACATAATTCATCAAAACTAACTTATAGCACTCCCTGGGTAACCAAGCCTGGTTGATGTGGTTTACCTGTTCTCAAAGGGTTGAACAATCTTCAAAAATGCGTTAACAAAAGGACATTTACTCACTGACAGGGGTCGGGAAACCATGGCTCGCGAGACAAGCGTGGCTCTATTGATGGCTGCATCTGGCTCTCAGACAATTGTTCGTTTATTTTAAAAAAAAATTATTCAGACTCATTTGATCTACATATCAATTGCATTAATTATTGTACTTTTAGTGTTGAAACACATTTAAAGTGAAAATAAACTATCAAGTGAACACACTGTAGCAGTGATGGCGAACCACATTCGGCACGCAGGGCCTCGTCAGCTGGCACGCGACTAAAATATTACTTCCTTAATCAAGCCAGCTAAGCCAAACTCTGATTTTTTTATTTCATTGGAGTGTTGGAACTTTGATCTAAATAAGTGGGTTTTAGTTTAATTTTTGGGCACGTGGCCAAAGGTTCGCTACCACTGCCCCATAAGATTACTTAAAATCGTATATCAGCTAAAAAATGTCAGGGCTATTAAAAAAATCCGAGCTCTTACTTTACCAGTTCTTTCTTATTTTTTTTTACAGTTTATATCATATATCCTTTAAAATAAATGTCATCTCGGAGAAATCAAAACAGCGCCATCGTTACTATATTTCCATTGGTCAGATTGTATTCATTTTTTTTCGACTGTAGTCATTTGTACGTCTGTAGTCATTTTTCTGACAATAGTATTTTGCCCGACTATATTCAGTGTTCCAACTGTAGTCTTTTTTTTTCCGGCTGTATTCATTTTTATGGCTGTCGTGATTAGGCACACTGTATTCAAAATCTGATGGTAGTCATTGGTCAAATGTTGTGTTTCGAGGAATTGGTATTTTTTTCCCGTACAAATAGCGTAACAAAAAGGTTGTGTTTTTTCACCATTACATTTTTTTACATTCATTTTTATATTTTCGGGTTTTGTGTCCTTTTTTGTTGTTTAACTTTATCTTTTTAACCCTATTTAATAAAACATAATGAAAAGATCGTCTTCTTTCTACCAAGCGTGCGCAAAAATCGGTGGAGGAGCTCATTACCCCCGCTTGGAATACGACCCTTGAAGGGATCCGTCCACATAGCTGCAAACAGGTAAATATTTGCTAGTATCTCGGCCAGCAGGTATCATGGATAGCAGGTAAATATTGGTCAATATCAAAGGTAGCAGTTAAATTTGAGCAAGTTTCATAGCTATCATGTAACTATTGGCCAGCATCACAGCTATGAGGTAAATATTTCCAAATGTGGGCGAACAACTTTCATTTCGTAGTATTGAGGTTTATGCATTTTTCTGGTTCATAAAAACATAATTTAATTAGCTTATATTGATTTCATTTTCATAGTGTTTGTGCGTGGAGGTATTAGATGAGTGAAGGAAAATAGTTAAAACTAGATACGACCCGCGGCGTAGCATACGCCGCAGACTTTCTCATATATAGTGAAGAGAAAAGGGGTACAAGAACGGACACAAACAGCAGCCTGAAGAAATGGGAACAACTCGAGTGAACGTCGGTGGGGGGTACCACTGACGCAGTGTTGGTCTTAGGATATGCGCACTACTATTGTTGTTACCTATCCCCCACCCTGCACAGCCCTCGCTTACCAACCATAAAATGTGATTGGTCGACCATAATGAGGGTCATTCGTAATGCTTATTTGCTAGCGTCTTGTGCTTGACTGGTGAATTATATATAGAGAGACTTTATGTTGTAAATACTTTTATATATATTTTTTTTTATTTTCAATAACACAAAAGGGCATTATTCAGTTCACATTTAACAAATGCTGCAAACTTTAATGCAACACATGTAGTTAGGTACCCATTCGGAGCGGGGTGACTCAGGGACGCCCTAGGCCCCGGGAACAAATCCTTGCCTTCACACGGATTCGAACCCGTGACCATCGGTACGACAGTCCAGTGCGCTGCCACTCGACCACCAGGTCACCCATATGTCGTAAACTTTGTCGTAAAGTCACGTTTTGTGACTTTGCCACCTACTTACAGGTACTTCCTTAAAGTCATGGAAGCGTGAAATCTGTAAGCGAAAAAAAATATGTCCATAAAAAATCATTTAAATTCATAGTTTATGTTTATGGCTTGACTACAAGACTAAGAATATGGTTAGCTCAAAATCTGCAACTATTTTTTTTTAAATTAGTTTTTTTTTAATTTTAATTAATTAAATTAAAATTAAATTAAATTTCTTCTTTTTAGGTTGAATGTAGTATACACACAAATAAAAGAGACAGATAGAGAAAGGCAGGAGGCAAATGGGAGAGCGTGTAAATGACATTCAAAGGGGCACAGTGGTCAAGCGGCATGCGCGCTCTACTGGCGTACCGAGCGTCACGGGCTCGAATCTCTGTGAAAGCAGGGATTAGCTTCCGGGTCTCAGAGTGTACCTGAGTCCCTTTTTACTTATTAAAAAAATTCTCATCGTGTCTCTACAGACGATTCATTTTTTATTAATAGTCTTGAAATTTAATTACAGATTTTAATGTTGATAGTATTTTAGTTTTCCCGGTTTGTTTGGGCAAAACAGTCCACGCCCCCAAATTCCAGACGGGAAGAAGCAGAATTAAAATGTGTGTTCTATTGCATATGAAACAATACAAATGTCTTAACCCTTTAAATATTTGAATGTTTTATTAGATTTTCGTTTTGTTGTATTTCCAAGTCAGGATATTTATTGGCTTATGTATTACGAGAAACCAAGCCCGTCCAGGACGTTCCGAAACCGTTCGAAGGCATGTTGTAACTCCCCTCCAACAGCCGTCTCGACCGGCATTACATGTGCATCACGTCAAAAATACTATTCATTATGGTTAAAATAAATAACTCGTAAAAACAGAGCTTTTGACTATAAATCCCAACGCGCATAACAAAAAATAAAGTCTGGGGAGAAATACTCTATCTTATCTTATCTATACAGACGCTCCTTCTATGCAGAAGATAGTTGCGTCCACAGACCATGACAGATGATCTGTTGGCAAGTGATGCAGCTTTCACAGGCCACGGCTTTGTGGGTTCCACGCATTACCCAGCCGCCTAACTACATGTAGTGTTAGGTACCCATTCGAAGCGGGGTGACTCAGGGACGCCCTAGGCCCCGGGAACAAACCCTTGCCTTCACACGGATTCGAACCCGTGACCATCGGTACGACAGTCCAGTGCGCTGCCACTCGTCCACCGCGTCCCTACTGCACCAAAAATAACTCGTTTTGAACGTCCCCGTAAACGTGTTCAATATGATTGGCTGTAGGAGTCAGATTTGTTTGAGGTACCAATCGCTATCGATGAACGGACAGAACATGCCTTTTATTATATAAGGATTACTACTTTACGATACATTCATACAGAGTCATAAATTAGGTTTCCATGATGTATTATTCTATAATAATAATTGCTACTCCAGCTTCGTTAGACCCCTTATTTTATGCTTGTTTATAACATGTCTCAACTCCCACTAATTAAAAAAAAAGAGTTTCTTTTTTTTTGTTGCAGAGACTACGTTGACTACGTATTACACAATGAAACTGCGCATGCGCTCTTTGAATGGACGAAGAAAACGATGATCCCAGATGAGACTTTCTTCTCGACATTAAATTTTAACCCGCAACTGGGAATCAAAGGATCGTTTAAAGGTTTGGAGATTCTTGGCGTTTTATTTTTCTTCGTCAAATGTCATTGTTTTAAAAAATAATGTGAATTAAGCTGATTATAATCATAGTAATCATACAATATTTTCATTTAATTAAAAATTGACAAGATTGACACCAATAGTTAAATCGATAAACCTAGAAACACTTGAGGATACAAATCAAAGAGACTTTGGATAATTATTCATAAAGGGGCCGTCCATAAAGTACGTCACGCTCCGTGTAAGAAAGTGTGACACTTTGTGACAGGGGGAGGGGGGTCAGGCCAAGTGTGTTTTCACACATTTTTTTTTCTAATTTATTTGTATATTTTTTAGTAGAATTTAAATAGCTTTAAAAATAATTTTCAAAATTTTTTTGAAACATTAGAATTAGTTTTATGTCAAAATAGCATAAAATGCGTATCTCCTGAATGTGTTGCTCATAAATCTGAATTGGATGCAGCAGGACTAATATAAGGATCAGGAATGGTTTGACAATCATGTTCGTACCAGCCAATATTTCAAACAAATTGTTAAAGATCAGAACATGAAATGAGGCGACAAAGTATGAAGCTCATATTTCAACGCTTTACCTTCGAGATTCTTTCCTCCTCCAATCCCAAATCAACCAAACATTTGATGGACTCAACGCTTCAGAAAGAGCAGATGCAGATTCTCATAAATTTCCTTCCTTGTTTGTAGCACAAACTCTCAAATTTGATGACACTATGCCAAGATCAACAGGAGTTCAAAGTACAACCATATGATTACCAGCTTATTTGATCGACTTTGCAAGGTATGTCACTTATATGTTGCCTCACAAACAATGTTGAAGAAACATACAGGACAACACAGAGCTCGGGCTCAGGAGAATGTGCCCACCCAAACTGTTCAAGAATCAACACAGATAAAACGCATCCGTCCTTTGAGAATCGCTTCTAGAAGGCAAAGAGAACCTTTGGCAGTTATTGCCAGAAGATAAAATGCACATACAGAGGCTGTTGGGTGGCTAGATGAGGACGAGTTGATCTCTCTGCAATTATTCTTCCAGGAAGCGATGATGGTTAAAGATTGATGTCAGTCGTAACTATGGATGAACACTTCACTTCACCTTTGTAAGATGATGTCCAGTGAATATTTTTGAATTAAACATAATTCATAGGAACATAATAAACAGATTCAATATAGCACAAGAGTTGGTCACATAATTTTTCAATCTAGTCTTCTTTTTAGTCAAATTGTTTTGTTTCCTTTTTATTATTTAATCACTGTTTGAGGTCAAGTTTCGCTAATCTACTTCTTATGCTGTGTCAATAGAATGCATATCTAAAAGATTATCTAAAACTTGACCTCACCCATTGTAAATAAAAAGGTAGCAGATAAATGATGTGTATTATATGATTGTCAAGTCTAACTTTTGCAAATTTTTGTTTTCAAATTCGATCTAGATTGAGTTATTGTTTCATTGAATAACTATGACAACTGTTGACAATTAACTATTCTACTATTAAAATCATTTTAATGATATGATAATGCTTTTAAGTGGGGGGTGTACGGGATTTCGGCTCCAGCTCCGGCAAATCCAGAATCCGGCTATTTTTACAAATCCGGATCCGGCTTCGGCTTCGGCATGTTTCACTTCATAATTCCGACCAAATTTAGCTCCGGCCGGATTTTAAAATTTGGAATCCGGTACATCACTACTTTTAAGTGTAAATTTTATATTTTAATACGGTTTAATAGTGAAGTGTAATTTAAGTATTATATTAAATTTTTTAATTAGGTGTTAATTTATTTTTTTTATTCGAAAGTGTGACGTACTTTGGGTCCCAAGATTTGTGACAGTTTGTGATAGGGGTAGGGGGTCAAAATGGTCTAAAATGGCGTGACATACTTTATGGACGGCCCCAAAGCAATTAATACTAATTTAAAATACAACACAAAGATAATACAATACAACCATAAGATAGACATAAGGATATTTTTTTTAATGTTATCTTATTCCGTATGCAAGAACAAACGCATACAAATTCTCGTTCTTCCCGTTCTTTCCACCTATGTTACAGACGTGGAATGAGTTTCCCGATCAAATAAGAAAACCAACACACTTAACATTTAAAACTTTAATGACAATACGAGACTAGACATAAACCATTGATAACCGTAGTAGGCGCTAATCGTCTGTAAGGGAGCGTTTGTAATAGATAAGATAAGATACGATATGGTAAGTTAAGATAAGATAAGGTAAGATAATCTTTCTATGTCTAAACTGTAGACAAAATTTTTTGGGTGTGTATTGACTTCATTTCGCTTTAAAAGCTGCATGTTCCTTTTCATTCTCCTGGGATTTTTTCTTGCTTTTTAGTTTTTAAAAAACTTTTTTTTTACTTACACCTATCTCATCCCGCCTAACTCTATTTCAATCCAAAACACATCAACAACTCCTCCATCACATCTGCTTCACAACCTACTTCCACCATCACATCTGCTTCACAACCAACCTACTCTCACCATCACATCTGCTTCACAGACTTCTCTCACCATCACATCTGCTTCACAGACTTCTCTCACCATCACATCTGCTTCACAGACTTCTCTCACCATCACATCTGCTTCACAACAACTATCTTAAATGAATATCTGATTTTTTAAAAAATATTTCTTATTGTAATTTTCTTTTGTTATTCAAAATGAAAAGAAAGAAAAAAATGATATATATATATTCAACTACAGTAAAGTATTTTTGTTTGTCTTGAACTTAAGGCGATCCTGACAGTATTGATACATTCATATCGAGGTATAAGATCTGGGACTTGACAAGACATTTATGTGCGGGGCATTTCGTCAGGGAGATCTGTATCCTGGGTTTAGGTAAGTTCAATATGTCGGTCGTGTTAGGTGGTCGAACAAAACAATATGTAGAAAGATGTCAGTGTTAGGAATCTTTATCTCTTAAACTAATTACTCAAAATAAACTGGACAAAGGGACTTTACTCACTCGACAAATGGAAGGATTTGTAGTTTGTTCGTAGTTGTTTGCTTAAATCGATTCTGTTAACAATTAAGATTTTTTAAAATGTTTTTTAAACGCCTGCGACAAAAGCGCTAGCAAAATTCCATTCAAGGGTGTGGTTATAACACATTATTTGACATTCTATGTGCACATTATTCTAAATAATTGATTGTTAAATTTGAATACATACTATATAAATATTTTAAATAAGGGTTCAAGTCAAAGCACTGATTCGTTCGTTTTTAGGGGGGGGGTTTTTGGTGTTTTTTAAAAATAATTTGACACCTTTTTAAAAAAAATCATGCTTAGTTCTCATTTAATAATGTGGAATAAAATATTGGTAGCTAATAATAGAACTTCACAATTTATAGATGCACGTTTCAAAATATCTATATATATGATTCACCAGGACAAGACGTGTGCAAATAAGCATGACGAATGACCTTTGCTAGGGTCACCAATCACAGTTGACAAGCGATGGTAGTAAAGGGTGGGGGCGGGGGCAGGTAACAAAAACCGCACTGCGCATGTCTCGAGACCAACAATGTGTCGGCGATTTCCGACCCGACGTTCACTCGCGTTGTTTACTTTTCTTCCTGCTACTTTTTGTGTCCGTTCTCCTCCCCCCCCCCACCATTCTTTGCACTATCTATGAGCAAGTCTGCGGCGTATGCTACGACGCGGGTCTTATCTAGTTATTTGCTATTAATCTTGAAAACGAAATAGCAGTTGGATTTTATTCTTTTCAAATGTAAAAAATACTTTATCTAAAATACTGTGCTGATGGCTCTAAACCTTCAACGATGTACATAAAGTGAACACAATGCTGACAGGCATTCGTCCATCCCTCTCCAGAAATATGTGCTGGACACCGAGTAGATGAATTGAAACAGTATTATTGTATGATGCTGCACGTTTCAAACTACTCTACCAGCCTGCTTCTTGAAATTAAGTGTTTCTTGACATTAAGTGTTTTTGATATTAAGTGTTTCTTGACATTAAGTGTTTCTTGACATTAAGTGTTTCTTGATATTAAGTGTTTCCTGACATTAAGTGTTTCTTGACATTAAGTGTTTCTTGACATTAAGCTTTTCTTGACATTAAGTGTTTCTTGACATTAAGTGTTTATTGACATTAAGTGTTTCTTGACATTAATTGTTTCTTGACATTAAGTGTTTCTTGACATTTCGTGTTTCTTGACATTAAGTGTTTCTTGACACTAAGTGTTTCTTGACATTAAGTGTTTCTTGACACTAAGTGTTTCTTGACATTAAGTGTTTCTTGACACTAAGTGTTTCTTGACATTAAGTGTTTCTTGACATTAAGGGTTTCTTGACATTAAGTGTTTCTTGACACTAAGTGTTTCTTGACACTAAGTGTTTCTTGACATTAAGTGTTTCTTGACATTAAGTGTTTCCTGACATTAAGTGTTTCTTGACATTAAGTCTTTCTTAACATTAAGTGTTTCTTGACAGTAAGTTTTCTTTTCAAATTAGTGTTAACTATTAATATCCTTATCTCTCTTTTGTTGCTCAATACTCGTCATCCTAGTCGTGTCATGGTAGCATCCTTAAGTTTGGGGCTTTGATGAAATGTGGTATCCGAGTTGGTTATATATTTTTAAAAATAATGCATATACTACAAACACAGAACAACAAAAATGGTCGCATGAAGCAATTTGCTTAACAGTCTGTATCTTTTCACTTTTCACTGAGTGTCTTTTTTTCCACGGCTATCAGGGCCTTTCCTTCTCAAAGTTTTCAGATTTTGTTATTTTCCAGAGGGAGTTGCGTAGCGGGTGTTATAAGACCCACCTAGGCCTGTAAATCGTCTGACTCACCTGGCCTGGGAATCCAGGTTTTGGGCAATGAACGTTGCTGAGCTCTAGAGTGAAAATTATATGCTTTGAATTTCTAGACCTAAAGTGATTCACGATACGTAATGGCCTGACCTTATAAAAATTTTATAGAAATCAAATCTTTAATAATAATTTTAAAAATAACATTTAAATGATTTCCTAAAGTGGCTGGAAAACATTCGAATAGAAAACCTGTGTACATAAAGATCCATGCGCCCCTTCCTCCCCCCCACCCCAACGGATGCCGTTCGAGCGATCTCTCTTTTTTTTTGTTTTGATTTACCAGCTTTCAGGAGACCATTAGTGAGACAGAATGTTTATTTCTAAATGTCCTCTGTCTCCAGGTGACCTGCCACGTCTGGGAGCCGCCGTTGAAATGTTCGCCAACAAATTCTTCCTCTCGGATGATCGTGTCGTCATCGGTTGTCTGGAAGAGAAGCTGTTCAACGACACGAGGGAGGAATACCTGGGCGTCCAACAGTTCAACGCGTCGTCCTACGGCGATTTAAATTTCGTCACGGACCAAGTTATATGAGGCGATTTTTAAATGTTTTAAATGTGTCTATTTTTAAATCTAAGTTTATTTTTGGGGGAGAGATTATACCTATTTTAAATGCTGTAACTATGGGTGCTTTAAATATTTATGTACTTTTTTTTCTTCATGTGTTACGATTGTACTTTTAATTTTACAATCGTATTGCTTGTTTGTTTAACAATGTTTTCTAACATTCCTTATACAAATGAAATGTCTTGGGTAATATATTCTAACTTTTAAACGTAAGTACTTCCATTTGTACGACTATATTTGCAAATGCTTGTTGTCGATCTTCGAATCAACGTCCCATTACTTTTAGGGTCAATTTATTACCCACTTTATTAATTTTACGACATGCCAAACACAGTGCCTTAGTGATTGCTCTTTCCGGCTTTGGATAGCACCGCAGCTAAGTTTTCACTTCATTTTATCAGTATTTTATGTTTTTGTATATTTGACCGTTGAGGAAGGCTTTTTGCCGAAAAGTTTGTGGCTCTGTGACGTCATGTCAGGCCTATACATATCCTGTTAAATATCGTATATATTTATTCACGCACACTGAAGAACTAAACCTAATTTTTATAAAGAGATTTATTTATGTCTCGTGTCTAACAAACACAAAAAAATACTTATTTCATTACATACAAATTGCCTTTACCAATGACGCATTGCTATTAGTGATATTAAATACGCTTCAGTTGAACATCAAATCTTCACTTGAAGGAATGTTAATTGTATTTCATACAAGGATACATGTATTTCAAAAGTTGTGATAAGTTTTCCATGCAGTATTCTAGCCTTCCAAACATCTCTTTCATTTTTAAAAAAAGCCCAACATTTAAGCTTTTGAAAATGTATTTTTATTTAATTTTGAGGTGAAATTAAGATGTTCGTAATTTTTATTTAAATAGAGAGAGAGATGGGGGAGAGAGAGAGAGAGAGAAAGAAAGAGATATATATATATATATATATATATATATATATATATATATAGAGAGAGAGAGAGAGAGAGAGAGAGAGAGAGAGAGAGAGAGAGAGAGAGAGAGAGAGAGAGAGAGAGAGAGAGAAAGATAAGGGAGAGTGAGAGTGGGAATATTTTTTTAAAAATATGATAATAAAGGGACTTTAAACAACTGATTAATGCGTCCCATCATTACGTCTTTAATACGCCTTGCTATACGAAAATGTTTAAAGTTGACCATTGGCCTCAGGCTAAATTATCCGCTGTGGAAATAAAACAGCTTGTGTAAGTTCCGACAAGACCTTTTTTTAAGGACTATAGATAAGATGGTTGCAATTGGATTCCTTCATGAGAACTGAGATTTAGTGTGTGACAATATCTGAGAGAAAAATCAAGTTTTATTACATCCAGTGCAGCAACTGTATTATATATTCTACATGAAGTCAACAAAAAATTCCTGCATGTTAACATCTGTTGCTTTTTTTTTAAGTAGCGTCCGTCCCCTTTGTTGCACATGCTTAAGGTAAACTGCATCAAAAGACACTTCGTTGTCTGAATACAGGACAAAAAGATAATTTTAAAATATGTTGGTGTCCATCCTGTGGTTACCGACTCAAACAGATCATTATTTCAGTCAGTATTGTAACAAAGTGATTCACATTTCATTTGTAAATATTTATTTAAGTATTTAATTGGTGGGTGTAAAGATTGATAAATACTGAAGATGCCTCGTGTTCTAATTCGTCTAATTGTGACATTTGTGTTTTTAATCTAGATCCAACCCGCGACGCAGCATACGCCGAAGAATTGCTCATAGATAGTGTAAAGAAAAGTGTGTGGGGGGGGGGAGAGAACGGACACAAACAGCAGCACGACGAAATCAACCGCAATGCGCATGTCTCTTATCTTATCTTATCTATACAGACGCTCCTTCTATGCAGAAGATAGTTGCGTCCACAGACCATGACAGATGATCTGTTGGCAAGCGATGCAGCATTCACAGGCCACGGCTTTGTGGGTTCCACGCATTACCCAGCCGCCTAACTACATGTAGTGTTAGGTACCCATTCGGAGCGGTGTGACTCAGGGACGCCCTAGGCCCCGGGAACAAACCCTTGCCTTCACACGGATTCGAACCCGTGACCATCGGTACGACAGTCCAGTGCGCTGCCACTCGACCAACGATGGTCTCGAGACATGCGCTTTTGCTCGCATCTTGCTTGCTCTAGTTTCTGGTGAATTATATATATAAATAGATGGTGAAAATTCATGTGTAGAATTTAATAAAATTATTTTTATTATATTGTGAAAGTACAAAGTACCCTAGTATTCTTTAAAGTAGTCTAATCAATTAGACAATATCTTCTTCTTCTTAATAAGGTTAACAAAGCAAAAAATTGATTTTAAAAGAAAGAAAAAAAAATTGCTTAATGCAGTGACAGATATTCTTTTATATTTGAAGTATTGACGTTCAACTCTTTGATCGTTGTGGCACAAAAAGGTGTTGAGGGTTTCCTAATACATTTGTGAGGAGGATGCTTTCCTGGTATACTTACTGGGGGGGGGGCGGTGACTGGAACTTGGAGAACAGGAGGGAATAGGTACCATTGTGTCCATTGTCAACCACACCAAATCCTTTTGGAATTTGAAGATTTATCCGGCCTCCCATTGCCCTTGTCGAAAAAGAGATGTGTTCCTGTATTTTGTTCTGGTAATTTTCAGCCTAAAATGAAAGTTTAACCACATTTTGTGTGTGAGACGATCCCTGCGCCTTTTAATGGAATTGTGTTTGTTTCGGAGCTGCAATATACGGTGCTAGAAAGATAAAAATAACTTTATCAGACTACCCTCCCCGGCCCTTGTTTTTTTTCTTATACTTAACAATATATGCACACAGTCGTAGGATATAAACAATTAAAGCATTAAGATAGCTTTAAAATAAATTCTTTATTTAAAGCTTATATATATTATATATTATATATATATATATATATATATATATATATATATATATATATATATATATATATATATATATATATATATATATATATATATATATATATATATATATATTATATACATAACAGAACATTCAAAAGTATACTATACTATACTTTTGACCATTAAATGCATACTTCAAACTATATTTTATCATTAGAATTGTTAGCATAAAAAGCGCATCGCTCCTCTCCAATATTTTGAATCAAGCGGATGGTTTTTCAATGAGCTAATTTATTCGCCACTTATATTCATAGCAGATTAATCCAAAATATTTCATACTGTTGACAATTAAACACGGCCTTCAAGCCATTTGTAAAAAATATTTATGTGAATACATAAACATCGTAACACTGGACTTCCAGCGTGATTGGGTTGCGTGAACAAATAAAAATATAATCTAATACAACCCTCAGAATACTCAGATAGACAATGGGATAAAAACACTTTTCTTAATCCGTATGCAAGAAAAAAAACATTTACAAATGAATAGTTCTCGTTCTTCCAGTCAGGAATTGGGGCGAGGAATGTTTTGCCGGGGAAGCCAGAAAAACCAAAACACTATTTTAAAACAAAAATCTAAACTCTTAATAAAAATGCAAGACTAGACATAAACCGTGGATAAGCGTGGGGCGCAATAAACTTCTGTATAGAAGGAGCGTCTGTAACATGTAATACGGTAACTTGTGTTCAGCGTCGTGTGGTCTTTCTTTTATGTCCACAGTGTTCTTCTGCATGAGCAACGTTTGTTTGGGGGCCGTCCATAAAGTACGTCACGCTCCAGAGGTGGGAGGGTATCAGAAAGTGTGACCGTTTGTGACAGGGGGAGGGGGTCCAGCCATGTGTGACGTCACTGTGTTTTATATTAAATTTTAATTATTTTATTAATAAAAAACAACATTTTTGTTCGAAAGTGTGACGTACTTGGTGGGGGGGGTCAGAGATTTATGACCCGAAATGGTCAAAAATAGCGTGACTTACTTTATGGACGGCCCCTTGTTTGTTTGTTTGTTTGTTTGTTTGTTTGTTTGTTTGTTGTTATTTTTTTTACAGCCAAGAAATCGTCTATCAGTCCCCTGCCTGATCTGCAGCAAAAAATTGATTCTGTTCCTCGCTCGTGTATTGTTAGAATGCGGTAAAACTGTCATGACACCTGAAGCAAGAATCGATTGTACTCCTTGGTTATGATGCTGTTAACCAACTCCACTTTGCTTCACGGAGCCCCCCACAAACCTCTCAGTTGTCATTCGTGATTCCCAGAGTGTAAATAATATTTCTTAAGTCTTTTTAATCATCTCCTTATAGTCAGCTATTTATAATCATCTCTTTATAATCATCTCTCAATTTCCATGTCTGACTATTGGACATTGTACTTTGGAATGTTAATGCTAGTTTTAAAAATCCATTGTGTTTTCGGTGTTTAATCTTGTATATGTACAATGTATATATGATATCTTGGATGTAGATTTAATACCTTCGTAGGCTCATTAATTAATTCCATAAACGCGACATTGCCCAATTCGCTTCCAAAGACAGAGTAAATCAGCTGTTGTCTTTTTTTACGCAAACCATTTCTGAGTGACATTCGAATCTTTTGGCCTGAAGAATTGTAAAGGAAAATTTCTCATTCTATGATCAATAACTTGGGTGAAGCTCAGATGAGTATTCATATATATATATATATATATATATATATAAATTACTTAAAAATTCGTGTGGTGATAAGCACTGTAAAAAAATATTATATACATATAAGGGATTTAAAAACAACGTATTATAAAATACTTTGTGTACATTTAAAAAAGTTTAATATTACGTATTTATCATACAAGGACAAGTTAGTGGGGCTTGAAAAAGGTGGCCGCCGTAGGCGCCCTTTGAAAAAGTGGGCGCCGCAGCACAAACTAGTAGTTATATAGTGCAATATGAATTAGGGGACGTAAACGATAACCTTATTTATATCGTAATAAGGAATTTGCATAATTCATATCCATTGGCCTCCCTTTAATGTAGTTTGAATTTCCTATCTGAACAACTATACAAAATTAGTCTGATACTCGCGCATACATAGCTGCATTTATTTCCTTTTTAATTAGAATAATTTTGAAACATCTATAATTTCTTCTCTAGGGGCCGTCCATAAAGTACGTCACGCTCCAGAGGGTGTAAAAAAAAACTGTGACATGTGCGGCCATGTGTGAAGTCACGGTTTTTATATTAAATTTTAATTATTTTGTTAAGGAAAAAAAAATCTATTCGAAAGTGTGACGTACTGTAAAAAAAAAGTCGAAAATTTATGACAATTTGTGACAGGGGTGAGGGGTGGGGGTAAAATGGTCCAAAATAGCGTGACGTACTTTATGGACGGTCCCCTAGTAAACTTATCAAGTTTGACTTATTTCTAGATTTTGAGTTAAATTTTAAGTCTCCAAATCGGATCTTTAAGCAACACTTGATGAGCTTATTTCCTTAGTCAGATTTTTCAGACGAACCCATTAATTTTCCTCACCAAATCGCGGTGGTCGAGTGGCAGCGCACTGGACTGTCGTACCGATGGTCACGGGTTCAAATCCGTGTGAAGGCAAGGGTTTGTTCCCGGGGCCTAGGGCGTCCCTGAGTCACCCCGCTCCGAATGGGTACCTAACACTACTTGTAGTTAGGCGGCTGGGTAATGCGTGGAACCCACAAAGCCGTGGCCTGTTAATGCTGCATCACTTGCCAACAGATCATCTGTCATGGTCTGTGGACGCAACTATCTTCTGCATAGAAGGAGCGTCTGTATAGATAAGATAAGAAATCAAATCGCTACAAAAGATTTGAAAATATCGTCGTACATCTTTACAAATAATCTTTATGACTACACTAGGTGAGGTGTTGATTGCATCGAATGTGGCTTGCTTGAGTCTGTTGGAAAAAAGGAAAAAGTTGTAACAGATCAGGGTGCCACCTAAACCATAGTATCAATAGATCAGGATGCTGCCAGATGTCAGTGTACCAAATGCCACTAAAAGATGAACCCATTTAAAAAGGGTGCCATCTGAAAATGGTGTCATCTTAACGGGTTGTCACCTGAACAGGCAGCCACATGAACTTAACTTAGCTACTTTGGAATCTCGGGTCCCTTACATCACTGGATCCAAGACTTCCTTTTAGGGGGCAAACTGTAATAATTAATGGATCTAAATCTGCACCAATAAAGGTTAACTCAGGAGTTCCACAAAGAACTGTGCAAGGTCCTCTTTTCAATTTATATAAATGATTTACCCATCAACATCTCAACAGGAACAAAAGTTAGGTTATTTTCTGATGATTGTATAATCCGTAGAACAATTAAATCAGAACAAGATAGCAAAATGTATAAGACTTAGATGAATTGATAAAATGGGAAACTAACTGGAGTATGTCTTTACACCAAGAAAAGTGACAACTGTTAAGAGTAACAAAGAAAAAGAAACAAATAAATTTAAAATATTTCATTCATGGAAAAGAGCTAACCTAAACTTAAGATGCAAAATACTTTGGGTTCATAATAAATGAGAAACTATCATGGAATCCCATGAAGTCAATGAAGTTATTTAAATATCTAACAAAACCTTAGGCTTTATAAAATAAACTTTAAAAAATGTAATAGAGATATAAAACTAAAAGGCTATCTCACCTTGGTGAGAACTGTACTAGAAGATGCACCTTCTGTATGGGACCCATCTACCAAAGAAAACATGATAAACTAGAACAAATTTAGAGCTGCCAGATTCATTACTGGAGAATATTCAGAACTGACCAGAATAACACCATTACTTAAATCATTAAACCTTGAAACACTAGAGGATAGAAGAACCAAGAGTAAAGTAGTTATTATACATAAAGGAATGAATTCTAATTTAGAAATTCAACATAAAGATAACTGAATAAAACCCACAGATATACATAAGGATAAGAAACACCTTTTTTATTCCGTATGCAAGAACAAACAAATACACATTTTCGTTCTTCCCGTCCGGAATTCGGGCGTGGAATGGGAAACCAGGAAACCCAACACTTTATCTATCAACATTTAAAACTCTATTAAGAATGCAGGCCTAAATACAAACCATAGATAATCGTAGGACGCAATAATCTTCTGTATAGAAGGAGCGTCTGCAACAGATAAGATAAGATAGGATAAGTTGAACAGGTTACGGTACAATTCATTGTCTTAGAAGAGATTTTAGCATGGCAGTACGGGTTGAAATTGGTGGGAGGAGCAAGGAAATAATTCTTAGTATCTAATGTTCTGTTTATCTCAGCGCCCCCCCCTTTTCCATGACTTTCGGGGACGCGGTGGTCGAGTGGCAGCGCACTAGACTGTCGTACCGATGGTCACGGGTTCGAATCCGTGTGAAGGCAAGGGTTTGTTCCCGGGGCCTAGGGCGTCCCTGAGTCACCCAGCTCCGAATGGGTACCTAACACTACATGTAGTTAGGCGGCTGGGTAATACGTGGAACCCACAAACTCGTGGCCTGTGAACGCTGCATCACTTGCCAACAGATCATCTGTCATAGAAGGAGCGTCTGTATATATAAGATAAGACTTCCTGTCGATATCTATCTGCTTTGAGATCGGTAGAATTACAAATATTTCAAGTACGTAAATTAATATACGGAATAGCTAACACAAGGGAGGCTACTTCAAATTTTATTTTAAAAATGGTGGAGTTTGAAACTTAAATCCGCTATTTTAACTATCCACAATTTTTATTGTGCTGGGATATAAAACCTAGGAATCAGTAGTGTAATTCAAATGTAAGAATTATTCTACATCCACTCTTAAATAGATGTAATGTTCGGGGTACACCCTACTCTGAATATGATCATGACCACCATCGTGTAACCTCTCACTCTCGGTCAAAGCCTACTTTTACTTTTTACCTTTACCTTTAATCTGTAACTTTAACTTCTCAAACTTCATAATTATAATTATATCATTATAAATAAGTATAAGCACAATAAAAAAAAATATAGGCCTAGGCTTAATTCTAAAAGTATAAGAATTCTTAAATTTAATTTGTAAAAATATATTGCTTAAACTTAAGAATTATTGGTAAAAACAAAGAGAACGGTGCGCTCGATAAATGGCATTTTTTGGCTGCTATATATATATTTTTTTCTATTTTAATTTGAAAAAATAGACAACTAAACCTAACCCAGACCCTAAAACTAAAACGACAACCTAAATAACGTTTATGGATAAAAATAATTGCACTTATTCCCCTTTCAAGTGTAAAAATGCAACATTTCATTCCCGGAAGTTAGCGCTCTGCCATAACAATGTAAATAGTTGAGCGCACCGTTCTCTTTGCTTTAGCCGAATTATTTGCAGTTAATAAAAATCTGAACAGGCAAAAGGGTGACACAAAGTCAAAGAAGAGGCTCCATACCCCCACCACAGTTCACTGGCGAAGGCCTGATTAAAAAATCATTTTGTTTAATGAAAGTTTAATGTTATTAAATATTACCCAGCATAATTAATAGACACTAATTAAATATTAAGACTAGTCCTAAACAATGTCCCTTTTAGTTTAAGCCAAGCTGCGCAGATATATGAATATGACCAACGCCCAGCAGCAGTTTACATTTATCATTTAGTTTCATTAATTTACTGTTATCTGAAAATTGTAATAAGTTAATGAGAATAATATAATATTGGGTTTTTAAGGTGTTAAATTTGGCTAAGAAATGAAAGCTGTGGAACTTTTCACTTGTTTGTCATTTTGCTCACAGCACACCGATCAATGAACCATAGAATAGAGGGAACATTTTGCCAAAAGAGTGTTATTAGTTAGTTGCTCACTTTCTACCTTTTTTTTCAGGTGCAAATATCTCTTCTCACAGTGTTTAAATGAGAATATTAAAATTCTGTAATGGATAAATTAAATAGTTTTAGCACCTGAACTGCTTTTTAAACACATTTTTCAAAAAAATGCATCAAATATTACATAATATTTAAATAGGCCTAATCAATATTAAAATATGAACGTGTTGTTTTAGTTTTATCTCTTTACAAAAATGTTTTTCAGTGAATGATATTTTAAAACTTACCCTCAAATAAAATTATTAATAATTTAGAGTAATTGTTTTTATTTTAATGTCTCCTTTCATGGGCATGGGCGCCATGGGACTTCAATTTAAATTGTTATAAGTTGTTCTACTGGTATCATTTGAAATACTGGCAATACTGTTAACACTTCCACATTTTCTGATCCCCTCCAATTAGGCATTTTGATCTGGGAATTTAAGTTTTTCATTTTTTAAAAATGTTTTTAATTTTTTGAATGATGCATCTCTCGCAAATACAAGTATTTCAAAACTTATTTTTCTAAGCCTAAACAAATCTGGTTCCATTAATTATTAGCTTTATATACACATCATACATGCAGTCACCACATATCAAGATTTTTCAAATTCTTTGATATTGATATAAAAGTTCACCCTCTAAATTACCGGTTGAATTTTCAAATTTGCTCTAGCATAGATGACTGAGGACTTGTGCTATGAAACTCACAAAAATTTATTTTATAATTACTTTTTACGCATAGGATAACTTTTAACACCATTTAAATGATAATTTAGTTTAATTAAACATATATTGAAATAAAATAATACACTCATGTAGTGAATTTATTTCATTATTAAAACACCTTGGACTTAAATGGGATTCACCCAAATTATGACTCTGATGATTATTTTTTGTCTTCATATTACAGACTCAGTATGGGGGAGAGACATACCTTAGCTAATGTGCAGCATTCTGTATTGGAAGGTCATTGCTCAAAGTTGCTGGAAAGCCTTCACTCTCAGTGGCAAGACAAAACCTATTGTGACCTAGAAATCAAGGCTAAGGATGGGGCAATAGCTGTTCATGCTTGTGTGCTTTCTGCATTCAGTCCTAAAATTGCTTCCATTGTGTTAAAGCAAGCAAAAAAGAAGAACATTCAAGTCGGGAGATCACCTTTGTACACTGTAAACGTGAAATTCACTTTCAAAGTTATGAAGGTTATTTTGGATGCCTTGTACACTGGAGTTTTCCAAGCACCATTGACAGGTTTAGATGAAGTCAGTTATGCAGTGAGATGGTTAAGAATAACATCCATTGTTGACATCAAAAACAGGCATTCTGATAATTTAAGGCCGAACGTAGAGAAAAATAACTCTGGTCTTCAAATTCAACAAATTCAACCTTCAGAGTCTTCAAATGCAACAATTGTTCCTGGTGAAAGTATTGACCCTGTAAAAGATAGTGATCATTCAGAGGCAAAGCCTGGGTATATGAAAACCCGCTTCATAAACAAACGTAGGCCATCTACGATTGTTCAAAATAAGAGTAAAGCTCCATGTAAGGGCACATTGGTTACGCAACTTCTTCAATACCCAGTCAAAATTGAAGTGGATATTGCAGATGAGGAGAGCAAGGTAGTCTTGGAAGACACAACGAATAATCATGAGAATGAGCCCAAAAATGAACTTAACAATGTTAACAGTGAACCTGCCAAGAAATGTTATCATCTGTTTGATATTAATTATCCATTGGACAAGCAAGCAAAAGTGTGTCCGCCCCTTCAAGGCTTAACAGAAAATTCTTCTAAGTGTAAAAACCAGTCTAAAATGAAACACCCCGAGTCTAAAGAAATGTTTAAAGGTAAGAAAACTGAGACCAAAATTAAAAATTCAGCAGGGGAACTAAAGAAGAAGCAAGGCTCAGCTGTCAAAAATAAATGCACTATAAAAGTGATAGAAAGTGTTACCGTTAAAGAAACGGAAAAGGGTGCTGTTAAGGAAATGTTTAGTGGTGAAGTTGTGAAAGGAACCAAGGATATTGTAAAAGTAACCGAGTGTGTCATGAGTAAAGAAATGGACAGTAGCATTCCACCTGCAGGATGTCTCAGTGTGCTGCGTGAGGGTTGTTCTGATGAGGCTACTGCAGGGGTAACCATGACCACCACTGTAATAGAAGAGGTGAGGCTCTTTCATCTCTTAGTTTGAAGTATTGTGGCATCTGACTCAAATTTTGCTGGAATTCTTGTTCACTGCACTCAGTTGTTTATGAATCTTTGATTTTTTTCATTAATTACATTGAGATTTTCTGTTTTAATTTAGTAAGATTGTTTACTGTAGAAATTTATTTTTTATAACTTTTTATCCAGATTTAGTCAGGGTAATGAAAAAATCATGTTTTTAAAAACAGCTCTTTTTGTAAACATTTCTTGAAATTTGCACCTGAAGTAATAATTGTTTTGTAAATAAATTCAACACAGCTATTTCAGATGTATTATCCTTTGGAAGTAAAATTGCCACAAGCTCATTTCACTAAAATTAGTCTGTAAAATTATGCAATAAGAAATTATTTTCTGGTACAATGTTTATGTTAACTCTCCATAATCTAAAGCAGGATTTACCAAAAAAAAATGTAGTTGTTTATCAATATTCATAACCTGGTCTTATTGTTGCAAAATTTTATTTTAATATTGCTGTCCAATTTTAAAATCCACAAGAGATTTTTTTAATAATAGAGTTAATTATTTAAGGGGTTTAAAAATTTAAGTTTTTTTTCTCTGTAGGTGAATGATAGTGACCCAGTAAAAATGGAACTCGATGCCATTGTTGACAGTGTCAAACCAATCAAGTGTTCAAAGTGCTTTGAAAAGTTCACTGACCCAGATGTGTACAACAATCACATCAACAACCATCCTACATTCCACTGCAAGGAATGTGGCCAGGTGTTCCACCGCAAATTCAACCTGACTCGTCATTTCCGCACAGAGCACCTTGGTCGAGAGTACCTCAAATGTCGTCTCTGTGGCCACCAGGCCAAGGATTGTTCCGAGCTGCGCCGTCACTCTACCACAGAACACAACGACCCCAAGCCGTTCTACTGCACTTTCGAAGGCTGCGCATTCAAACAGATGAAATACAGCACGGTGGTTAGCCACATGCGAATCCACAGCAATGAGCGGGAATACACCTGTGAAAAATGCGGACTGAAGTTTGTCGCCGCCAACAGCTTGTCCAGCCATCAGCGCACCTGCTACAACCTCCAGCAGTTCCTTTGTGATCTCTGCGGCCAGAGCTTCAACCACCAGCAAAGCATGAAAAAACATCGCGCCGCTATCCACTTTGGGGAGAAACCTTACAAGTGCAAGGTCTGCTTCGACTCCTTTGGCGACCACCGCAACCTCAGCCGGCACATGCGCATCCACAACAACATCTTCCCGTACCCCTGCCACTTGTGCAAGCAGAAATTCAGACACTCCAATACTCGCAAGGCTCACCTAGCCTCCTGTCATAAAGCCTCAGATACTTGTTTAGTTAACTTGTCTACAGCAGGGAATAAGCACGGCAGTGTCAGCCAGAAGCACACATCAAAGACCGGGAAGTTTACTGGAGTTATTTCAAGAGCAGCTGACAAATCAAAGAAGAAGCGGAGGAAGAAATCTCCAACAAAGAAGATTGATGCCCCGTCACCAACACAAATCTACCAGTCATCCTCCTTGACCGATGAATTCATCATCCCTCCCCATTCAAATTTCGATGCCAGCAACAGTAGTGGTGACCTTGCGGTTGTCATGGAAGGATCCCATCAGTTGGACAATTTCTCTTTCATATCAAAGCCGTCGGAGCTGTATGTTGACACGGGGACAGACAGCGATGAGGCGTCGGGCTCCAGGTTCCACATAGATGCCGACAGTTTCGATAATCTCCTCGATAAGTCTCCCTTCTACAGTCCCAGCAGCTCGCCTTACAACCAAACTAGGGGCTCAGCCTTCTCCCCTCTTGCCGGCAACATTGGCTTCTCCAATGAGGGTGTCGCTGACAGATACCTGCCACCAACTGAGACTGCTGTCAAGGGGCAAGAACTTCTGCCGTCACTGGCGTGGCCAGGTAAAATTCAGAGGTGCCCGGACGCCAGCCAGAGCAGTCAGTCCCTGCTGCTGCCAACCGCCACTGGAAAAAAGTCATTTCTAGAGCTGCCTGCTTTGACAGGGACACTGGAACACGATCACCCCGATGATCCTCACCTGTTGTTTGTACAAAAACCACCTACCGTCTCTGGACAGCTGACAGCAGAGACAGTGCCATCACCCAGAAGCTTTGCTGTCCCTGACGTGACGCACGCCTTGACAAGCCCATCTTTAGATTCAGACTCAGAGTCGCTACATCAGATCAAATACCAGGCTCCTGTCAACCTGAACTTGTCCATCCCCAGTTCTAATTTGACGAGCCTTCAGACTTCCACCAGTCTCGTCGGAGGAATGAATAATCTGACTGTTGCGGTTATAACCCCAGATGGGAAAACTTTAGGTCATGTTATATTCAAAGGGGAGCAGAAAACTTGAAAATCCTATTTCTGCTAGCTAAGATCATTGGCTCATAGTTTGATTTGTTTTATCTGAAATTTTCTATTTGATCAAGGAAACCAGGCCAATGAACATATCTCAGAAAGGGAAATTATCAAACATGGAACTGGAACAAATTTTTAATTACAAGTCTGTGTAAATTACCTCATCCATGACTGAAATATTTTGATTATCAAATATGGAACACATTTTTAACTACACTTCTGTGTAAAGCACCTCATCCATGACTGAAATATTTTGATTATCAAATTTGGAACAAATTTTTAATTACACTTCTGTGTAAAGTATCTCATCCATGACAGAAATATTTTGTCTGCCCTTCTCATAGTATTGTGGGACGCGGTAGTCGAGTGGCAGCACGCTGGACTGGCGTACCGATGGTCACGGGTTCAAATCCATGTGAAGGCAAGGATTTGTTCCCGGGGCCTAGGGCGTCCCTGAGTCCACCCAGCTAGTGGGTACCCGATATCAGTTGGGGAAGTAAAGGCCACTGGGCATTGCGCTAGCCACACAATCCCCTCGTATGCCGTGGCTATTGAAACTTGTGAGCGCTGCTTCACTTGCCACATAGGCCAACATGGTCTGAAAAGGGAACTTTTACTTTACTTACCCTCATAGCATTGTACCAATGGTGTCCAAAGGTCTTAAATATATCACACCTTCAGCTTTAAATCCAATCCAGATTGGTTTAGTCTGTCTCTTAAGTCAGTTTTTATCCAAAAAAATACTCTCTACAACTTCCTCAGCAGAGTTTATCCCTCATATATATTTGGTTTGCCAGTGCAGTCTTTGATGTACAATTAGACTATTGTATATCAAGATCTGTCATTCAGAACTAGGATTTCAAGAGCTTGGGTTTGAAAAACATGAACTTCTACCCATTGTTGTTACAATTTTTTATTTTTTTTAAAGATTTATAAATTATGTAAATTTTGATTTGTTAGTTTTAGCTCCTGTCTATAGCCAAGAAGATACGTTCATGTGCAATTTATTTTTTTTTAAAGAAGATTTATAAATTATGTAAATTTTGATTTGTTAGTTTTAGCTCCTGTCTATAGCCAAGAAGATACGTTCATGTGCAATTTTTTTTTAAAGAAGATTTATAAATTACGTAAATTTTGATTTGTTAGTTTTAGCTCCTGTCTATAGCCAAGAAGATACGTTCATGTGCAATTTTTTTTTAAAAAGAAGATTTATAAATTATGTAAATTTTGATTTGTTAGTTTTAGCTCCTGTCTATAGCCAAGAAGATACGTTCATGTGCAATTTATTTGTTTTAAAAAGAAGATTTATAAATTATGTAAATTTTGATTTGTTAGTTTTAGCTCCTGTCTATAGCCAAGAAGATACGTTTATGTGCAATTTTTTTTTAAAAGAAGATTTATAAATTATGTAAATTTTGATTCGTTAGTTTTAGCTCCTGTCTATAGCCAAGAAGATACGTTTATGTTCAATTTTTTTTTACACACCATTTTTGTTCAAGCAACCTTCTTACCTTCCTCCAATATATTTCTATTTGTAATACAAAAATTCGCAGTTAAAACATTGACTTCTTGATGTGTAGTAAAAACCTGCTTAAAACAAATAATTTAAATTTGCTTGCACCTCAATAATTCTTTACATTTTTTCATCAAATCAAATTGATAAATAGCTAAAAAAAAGAAGAAATTTAGTTTGCCTAAGCTGAAATTGATTGAGTCTGTTATTTATTTGAATTGCTGTGTGCGAAAATTTTTATACTTTTCTAAATTTTTTATTTGGGTTCATATTCCAGCAAAGCCAATTTAAAAAAAAATTTTTTATGTGTTGTTCCTTTTTATATTAACTCTGAAACTCTCTAAAAATTAATTTCTCAGACTGGAAGTAACCACATTCTTTCATAAACTGTGTGGAACCTGTTTCGAATTGCACTAATTTGGATAGTACAGGACATTGTGCACTTTATACTGTTACTTTTTTACCATTTTAGGAATCCAAAATTAAGTCTATTTTGTTATACTGGCAGAGATTACAATGCAACTTACTGCACCCATTCAGTTTCAGAATTGGTGTAGAGCAGGGGTCTGGAAACTTTTTGTCTGAGAGAGCCATAAACACCACATATTTTGAAAAGTAATTCTTTGAGAGCCATACATATGTTTAAAGCTAAAAATTCAAGTAAATGTGTGCATTTTTTTGTAATTTCAACACTAAACGTACAATAATTATGTCTCTGAATTCTTTTTAATAACATTGTTAAGCTGTTTTTTTTAATATGCAATTAATATGTAGATCAAAGGAGTCTGAATAAACGTATTTTTTTAAAAATAAATATTATCGAACATTTGTCTGAGAGCCAGATGCAGCCATCAATAGAGCCACATCTGACTCGCGAGCCATGGTTTCTCGGCTCCTGGTGTAGAGTGTTAAATTTTGAAGGAAAGTTTTTACCCTGTAGAGACATAGGCTCAAATTAGTCTCATAATCATAAATATTACTCAACTAATCATTAGCCCAGGATATCACTTTAAGAGTAAAGGTGGTTATTTTGTGTTGTCAGGACCATTTGGAAATCTTTTTAAAATTGTTGATATTTTTATTCCACCAAGTTACTGCTACTGCCGTTAATTATTGTTTTTATTTTATCGAAGTTAATGTTTTTGTAAATAATTACTGGAGACATTTTTCCCTTTGTTTCTTGCATAATGTAATTAAGTTAATGTTTGAAAAACTAAATAAAAAAGATTTTAAATATTTTGATAAAACACTTTTCTTTTTAGTTTGATTTGTAATTACTTTTTTTTTAAATTTTCATTTCATTCTATGGTTGTTAACATTGGGATCATCTTTCTATTAACTTTATTAACTGTTATTGGTGTCGTTTTCTGTAGTGTCACGAGTGTATTGTTTATTTACTTGTGTGGTAACATATTTTTAGGGTTACATTGTGTGAAATTGTTTTGTTTCATCTGCCAGATTCATTACTGGAGAATATTCAAAACTGAAAAGAGTAACACCATTACTTAAATCATTAAACCTTGAAACACTAGAGGATAGAAGAACAAAGAGCAAAGTAGTATTGATACATAAGGCAATTAATTCTAACTAGGAAACACAAAAAGAAAGATAATCTAATATATCCCTCAGATAGACATAGTGATAAAAACATTTTTATTAATTCCATATGCAAGAACAAACACATACAAATTCTTGTTCTTCCCATTCGGAATTAGTAGGGTGTGTAATGGGTTGCCTAATGAAACTAGGAAAACCAACACTATATCAACATTTAAAATTCTAATAAAAATGCAAGACTAGACAAAAACCATGGATAATCGTGGGACACAATAATCTTCTGTATAGAATGAGCTTTTGTAACTGATATGAATATAGGATAATGTAGATCATTAAAATATTTTTTCTTGACCACAATTCATTGACCACAATCCTAAATTGTTTCCTTCTTCCACAGACACTCTCAAGCCATGGACTTAGGAAGATGTTCTGAAAATCATAAAACTTAATTCTCACTGGTTGAAAATAATCCGTAAAAATTAACATAGTCAACAGTTAATATCCAAATAATTTTGCTCTCCAAAGATTTCTTGGGCGATTTATAGTTAAATGCTGGGTAAATACAGACATTTCCGCATGTACTTATTAATAGTAGAGGAAGGAGCTGTTTTGTTTGGGTTTTTTTCATCCAGGAGGATGTGAGTTCTGATTAATTCACTTTTATCATTAAGTCAATGCAAGAGAGCGAATCACCCATCCCCGTGGCGCTACAGCCCATGTAGAGCTTGGGGCCTGCCTCACCACATCCTTCCACTCAGTCCTAACGAACGCCTTTCTTCTCCAACATTGGATCTGTCTCTACATCATCCATCCATCTAGGCCTTGGTTCTACCCTTGAGCCGTGTTCCCCTGGGGTTTTGGTGATGCATCCTCTTTACCCCTCTGTCATTTGACATTCATTTCTAAATGTCCTGCCTAGCTCAGTCTGCCTTTTCTTTTTTATTTGCAGAGAGGGAATTACTGGTTCGATATAAATAGCACTCTTTGTGAGTGTCACAACCCTAGCAGCTGTATTCCATGAAACTGAGAGCTTTACAGTAAATCCGTACTGGATATAAATTCTTCTGATGATAATGCTAATGAACTAGGGATGTACCGGATTTCGGCTCCGGCAAATCCGAAATCTGGCCATTTTTTTACAAACCCGGCTCAGGTCGGATTTCACTTCGTAAATTCGGCTCCGGCCGGATTTCAAACATTTGAATCCGGTACAGCCCTATAACGAAATGAAAAACTAAGAAACTGAAGGAGTACTGAAACGCGACACTGGTGTCAAGTTTCTGTATTTGATTCCTTCAGTGTGTCAGTCGCTCCTTTTATAGAACGGACAATTATTTTACACACACAATCAAATTACAACAACTTAAAGGGACTTAACGATTTATGTAAATGGCCCGAATGTATAAATAGAAATTTGCAATTACTATTAGGGTGGAGCCGTCCATAAAGTACGTCAGGCTATATTTGACAATTTTTAACTCCCCCCCCCTGGACCAAACCGTCACAAATCTCGGACCCCTCCCCCAAAGTACGTCACACTTTCGAACAAAATTTTTTTTTATTAACAAAATAATTAAAATTTAATATAAAACACAGTGACGTCACACATGGTCGGACACCCCCCTTCCCCCTGTCACAAATTGTCACACTTTCTTACACCCCCCTCTGGAGCGTGACGTACTTTATGGACGGCCCCTTAGTGAAGCGATATAGGAAAAGTTTCCAGCTATTATTGCTGGAAAGCATAAATGAGCTCAACAAATGCTCAAATAAACAAATCTTAATTTTTTTCCTTGCTCAAACAATTCATTAAACTTTGCTTATTTATATGCTGCTTGAACTGAAATAAACTCTGTAGCTTTTTTTCGGCACGTTAAAACATTATTACGCATTTTATTTCCTATGTCCCCACACAGGGCCGGCCTTAGAGTATGCGGGGCCCAAGGCAGAAAAGATGATCCGGGCCCAAGGGGCCGTCACTAAATGACGTCATGCAATTTTGGCCGATTTTTCACCCCCTTCCCCACACGTCGTCACAAGAGTTAGACGTCATAAAGTCCCCCCCCCCATAAAAGCCATATTTTCTTTTTCATAATGAGCATGTTTCAAATCACTTATTGTCATTTAAGGATTTATTTAGTGTAGGCCAGAATTCTATTATTGTAACACGTATGAAGCCATATATGACGTCATTAATAAATTGTAAGAGATCAAATATTTAAGTGCAACTTTTGTTGTTGTTGTTGTTTTATTTTTAGTTTTTTTAAAGTTGCCCGTTTAGACGTGATGTCACAGATCCAATACACCTCTCTCAGGCCCTCTCTCCCTCGTCACACATCGTCACAAATGTGTGATCCCCTTCCTCTCGTAGGTGCATGACGTCATTTATGGATGGCCCCAAGGCAGCAGACGAGGATCGAGACCCATGCAAAAATTTGCATTTCCACAAATCTTCTTCTATAGATATAATTCACCAGAACAAGAGCAAGTGGTATGCAAATAGGCATGACGAATGACCCTCGGTGGGTCAGTTCTCAGTTTATTATTGTCAAGCGATGTTAGTAAAGGGTGGGGGCTGGGTGGGAGGTACAACAACCTCAGTGCGCATATCTCGAGACCAACAATGCGTCTGAGATCCACACCACCCCCCCCCCGACGTTCACTCGCATTGTTTTCATTACTTCATGGTGCTGTTTGTGTCCTTCTTCCCCTCTCCTCCCAATGTTCTTTACACTATCTATGAGCAAGTCTGCGGCGTATGCTATGCCGCGGCTCAAATCTAATATTAAAATAATGGGAAATAAAAAAATTAAATTTTCTTCTATAATATCACTGGCACATCAGTTAGTACAGTTTCATTCATTTAATTGAAGATCCTAAAACTCATGAAGATATTAATAACTAAAGTGTTGTTTTTTGTTTTGTTTTGATAATTGACAATTTATAAATATAGATATATATAACTTAACATTATAAACTATATACACTAGCGAGCTTTGGCGGTTGCAAAATCTGAAATAAGTCAATGAAAGTCAAATCCTTAGCTACAGCATTCTCAATTGACAAAATTATTGCCAAGTTACTGATCCGATCTTAAATCATTTTTGATCACATATAGGTTTTAAAAAGTTTTAGTTTCGAAAAGAGTCTTTTTCCCGAAGCCATAGTGATAGGAATACAAAAGTTACAAGTACTCGAAGTGCAATGTGTGTGTTAGGAAAGTCACTAAAAGAAACTGCACAATCTAAACAAGATAGCTGTAGGTGACTGCAGGAGTTATGGAACTCAATGATTGCAACTCTTCAGAAACCATGAAACCATCAAGATCCTAATTTTCGCAGGCTCTTGGCTTTTTCTCCAGATTCATACTGCAATTTAGTAGATCATTTTTGTTTCTAATTGATTACATTTATTTTTAAAAATCGAAACAAGGCATGATGCCTTCGTAGCTGTTCAAAGCGACTGTCCATCGACATAACAGTTTAAAAACTGTGCAAAATATTTTTCTTCTGCATCTACAAATCCTTCATCTTCTCCTTCATTTGTATTTTTTTTTCCTTTTTCGCATCTTAACAGATCTCAGGATAGGCGATGGTGTGCAAGAACTGATGAAGTAAATAAACAATGGGGCCATTTAAGGTTATTTAGACAGCTAAAAAACAGAAACATGCAGTAACATTTCAAGCTAAAAACTGCAGACAATAACTTTAAATACGCGAACAGACGCAGTAACTTTTGCTAGTCCCAGTGCAACTTTTTTTTTCCTATTCTATATTTTAAAGCAGCTGTTCTCAACCTGTGGGTCGCGAACCCCGAAGGGGGTCGTGAGGGGTTTTCTGGACGTCGCCAACTGTCGATTAAAAAAATATTCATTACAGCGTAAATTTGCTATATTTTTTTAAAACTTTATTTAAAATGACTTATGTAAATTTCATGGGGTCGCGAATCTCGTGGCTTTTATAAAAAGGGGTCGCCACCCAAAAAATGGTTGGGAACCATTGTTTTAGAGCCTCTGGAAAACTGCACTTCCTGGGGTCAATTATTTCCGATACTATTTACAGAAAGACTAAACGAACTTCACTTAGGGTTGCCAGGTGGCTGTCTCAAAAATACCGGACACTAGTGTCGAATTTTGTCGATGGCACAATATTTAAATGTAAAATGTCCGGTATTGCTTCACATTTTTCCACTGGACAAATAATGATAATACCGGACAGTCCGGTACAAAACCGGACATCTGGCAGCCCTAACTTCCCTGGGCTTTAAACTTTCAAAAAATTCTGTTCATATGCTAGCCATATAAAAATTAAATAGGTAGAAGATTATTTGACATATGTTAAACTTTATTCAAAGACCTTGTCTATGTCCTTGGCATTTTATGGAATCTCCAGACGAAGAAATACAGTGTTTTTTTGTGTTTTTTTTTCGATAAAAGTAAAAATGCTTACAGTCTTATCACATGAAAACGAGTTGAGAAAGAAGTTGAATTCTTTATTAGTTAAGGTTGCCGAAGTAGAAATTCATCAAACGCTAGGGCAGCTACGGTATGCTGAAAGCATATACTTTTCTAAGACCAATATTTTACTGGACGTAGATAAACATGAATTATAATTAGAGCACGTACCGACGTACCTTGCGTGACAATGATAATTAACAAGAAGTTTTGTTTAACTCACGGGTTAGAACAATTAATTAATGAATTCAAGCCCAAAGCATTTGCTAAATTTTATTACGCTATTTATGCTCAAAATTATCCTACCTAACATAAACATATTACTTCGAATATTCTTTACATTTGCCATAAGACATGCCAGCTATGACAGAAGCTTCTTAAAGCTTAGGTTAGGCCTAATCAAAAAATATTTATTATCGACTATTCGTGCGCTAAGATTGACTAGCTGTTTGGGCTACTAAGTATGAAATGGCTTATAACGTTGAGTGGGACTACGAGTAGACCCCGCGCCGAATACGCCGCACAATTTTCGTCCGCCGAAAATCCACCGGAAAATATGCGGCGCGCCGCATTAGCCGCCGTAAATCCGCCGAAAAATTAACGAGCCGCCGTAACGTAATGTTTTTGTTTTCTTAAGTTTCATTGCGTTCTGTTTTAAGATCGATTGCATTCTAAGAATAATCGTCGCCGAAAGTGTGACAAAAATGAGTTATTTGTACAGTTTTTTTTTAAACCTAAATAATCATTGATACAGTTCTTGCAAGATTGCAAGTTATCTTTTTCTTACAATCTTAATCTATAAAATACTAATTAAAATACAAATAGATAAATTAATTAATTTAAGTTATCGTTAAGCTTTGCCGTAAATAGGCGATTTATTATTACTCATTTATGGCTCAACGATCTTCTACTAGCAGAAAGGTAAACCTAAATTAATTGTTTCAATTAACTAGATGCTAGTTTAGTCAATAACTGATGATTTTTAAGGGTGATCCTGAAGTTATAGCATGTAAATTTTTTCACTGCGAATTTTAATTTTCTCGTGAAAACTTTCATTTTTAATTTGATTAAATGCATTTATATTAATATGTTATATTTTAGTTATTATAGTTTATAGCGCTTATTTGTAAGGCTTTTTAATTTATAAGGCTTTTTTAGATCATGACATTCATGAAGCTCTTCGGTTTTTATTTTTATAACTATCACATACGAAATAACAGCAACAGTATCATAATTATATGATAATAATTTATGTTTTTATTATTACTTTCCAATATCAATAACATATTTTATTATTATTATTTTGACATCCTTTTTTATAGGGGAGAGGCGTCTAATTTCGCATCAACCCCGGGCGGAAAATACCACATAGAACAGACAAAAGTCATATTAAATATATGATTAATTAAATTATTAATCACCAATATCATTTTGATTTTTGGTATAGGGTTTTCTCTGCAGATTTCTGTCGTCATGGTAACTGCGCGGACCGTGTCATATTGGTCTGTCACTCAAACATGTCGACGTCGGTAAGGCAAGGAGATGCGATAACTTTTAAAGGCATATTTTGAAACAATAATCATAGGCTTAGGCTTGTTAGGTTTAAAGAGGAGATGTTTTATTCAAAACAACAAGCTGAAGCTAATTTACCCCAAAATACTACACTTTACTGACTTTACTTTACATTTACAGTGTTGAGAAAATTTACTTAGACTTTGTTATTTGTATTTGTAAACTTCACTTTACTTTACTTTACTGATTTACTGTCACGGTGACTTTACTACTCCTACTGAGACTGAGTCTACTGCCAGGGCCGGCCTTAAGCATAGGCATAGACAAACTAGACTAGGAGGCCGCCTAGGGCTAGGGCCTCGGATTAGTGATTAGCGGGGCCTCGCACAGGAATCATAGAAATTGTTTAATTTTTTTTAAATTACATTTAGGGCCACCAAATTCACTTGGCCTCGCCTAGAGATAGGGCTTCCGATTCCCTAAGGCTAAGGCCGCCGTGCTACTGTATAAAATTACACGAAAAAAAGAAAAAAGTCAATACCGTATTGTAAATTTGACTTAATTTATAGTCTATAGTAAATTTTTGAAAATATCTCAAGACACTTGTACCCTCTCTGACATCGACCTTGGAATAGCCTAGTTAACTAGTTGTTGACTTACCTAGTCCTGAGTCCTAGTCATAATTAATTTAGTTTTAGTTGTAGAAGGCCTATGTCATGTAATCATGTAATAATACTTCAGCATTCATTTATTATTAGGCAGGCAGTCTTTATGGTTCAAGAGGATTCTTCTCTGTTTGAATAGTTAGCTCAATTTGAACAGAAATATTTGAAATATACTCTCTCTAATCTAGTAATCTAGGTTTAGTCTTATACTTAGTTAGAGCAAGGGCCTAAAAAATTGCTAAAACTAAATCACCACAGTCCTAATATTATTATTCTGTAAGCTTTCATTTGATTTTTGTATGCTCAGATATTTATTTTATTACTATATTTCAGATGAACACATTACTGTACTTTTACTGGAATCATGAGGCGTGTATCAGGATATTTTAATTATTTTTTGTTTCTCTGTCCTCATTTCAATATTAGAACAGGGACAGTAAACTAGCGTTATTTGTTTGTGCAGAGCATATTTATTAGTATGTCAATATCTTCAGTCATGTCGCCCCTTGAAGAAGCAAGTAAATGTAATGTAGAGGAAGATAATGCACCCGTCGTCCTAGTTTACCACTGCTGGTTATGTGTAGAAATGTTTTTTGACAAACTGGGCATTCTGCGCCATCTCCAGGTAATTATTTGACACCTTTTTTAATTGTGCAGAGCATATTTATTAGTATGTCAATATCTTCAGTCATGTCACCCCCTGAAGAAGCAAGTAAATGTAACGTAGTGGAAGATAATACACCCGTCGTCTTAGTTTACCACTGCTGGTTATGTGTAGAAATGTTTTTTGACAAACTGGGCATTCTGCGCCATCTCCAGGTAATTATTTGACACATTTTTTAATTTAATGGATCGCATAGTTCCCAATTAGTCTAATCCGGTAACTACCATAAATTTGTGTAAGTATGAGTCATTAGTGAAACTCTAAAGTGAAAATATTACAAGCTAATTGTGACCAGTAAATGATTTTTAGCTTTGACTGAATTTTGTTCTCTAATTACCACTAATTCTTTGTAAAAAAAAATAGTCTCTTTTATTTATATTTTATGTGATTAGAAAAAAAAATAATTAAATAGTAAGCAACACTAATTGGGAATAAGTTTTTAAAAAATTTAAAGGTATTATATTTTTTTTAAAACTATGTCATTGAAGGATACTCATAAAGACAGGCCAGAACTGGAAGGTATAGAGAAAAAAATGAAAGTTCCAATCTGTATGGAATGTGGGGCCATTCGTACATGTGAACATAGGAAGGAGAACGCTAATGCTGCCACAAAGTATACACAGTTTGATGAGGAGGATGATGACGGTGACAAGGTGTCTAAACCTCGTAAGAGCAACCTAAAAGTTTCGTTTTTTTATGTGTATTTAATTTTCATCTTAGTCTAAGATATATATTAGTCTAAGACATATATTTTAGAGCATGATTATTGTAGGCAAAACCATGAAAGGTAGTTGTTCACATAAGGGGTCGTCCATAAATGACGTCACACCTTTTTTGCCGAGATTTCACCCCCCTCCCCCTCATCACGTGTTGTCACAAAAACTTTGCCCCCCCCTCCCCAATAAAAGCCGAATTTTCTATTCGAAAATTAGCATGTTTCAAATCACTTTTTTATCATTTAAGTGTTTATTTAGTGTAAGGCTGCACTCTAATATCATAACATGCTTTAAGCCATTTAAACGTCATTTAAAAAATTTAAAAAATGAAATATATAAGTGGAATTTTTAGTTAAAGTAGTGCGTTTTTGATGTGACGTCACATTTCTTAAACACCTCCCCTCCCCCTTGTCAAGCATCGTCACAGAAATGTGACCCTCCCCCCCAGTTGCGTGACGTCATTTATGGACAGCCCCTAACATGGTGTTAAATATTAAATTAATTCTTATCTTAGGCAATGCATTATTAGTCTAATTCATATATTTTAGAGTATGCTTATTGTAAGCTACATCCTGAAAGGTAGTTGTTCTTATAACATAACATTTAATTTTTAAAAAACCCACCTGATTCTAAGATGCAGCCCTAATTTAAAGACTGGCATCAAGGGAAGTTTTTACCCAGAACAATTGGGTATAAGAGTATATGACAAATCCTTCCATTTATAATAAAACATATTATTTTTTTTATATCTAAAGGTTTTCTATACTGCCTAACCTGTTTAAAACAATTTACCCTCCCGGAATCTCTTTATAAACATCGTTTGGAGGATCACCCATCAGATAAACCATTCCAGTGCCCCTTCTGTTCCAATTTATTTGCCGACAGAAGCCACCTGGTTGTGCATAAGCGCATACACACTGGATCTCGCCCATACATTTGTACACTGTGTGGAAATCGCTTTCCAAAGAGTTCTGATTTAAAGAGACATGCACTGATTCATACTGGTAAACTTGTGTGTTTTTTTGTTGTTTTTTTTAAATTGTTTGCAGTAGTTCACGATTTTGTGAAAGGTATTTTGAAGTTTAAAAAAAAGAAAAGAAAGCTGTAAAGCAAGGAAAATAAATACTTGAAATTTAAATGTTATTAATATTCACTTTTTTTTATCTACTTTTGTCAGTGATCTCTAGATTAATTACCGTTTCAATACATGTTTTTTTTAACACTTGAAGTCTAGTGTCTTATCCACCTCTGAAAAAATCTCTTACCTAGATCTTTTGCTTTCTTTAGGGAACAAACCGTTTCAATGCGCCAGGTGTGATAAGACATTCACACAGAGATCCAGCCTGGAAAAACACGCCAAGATTCATGCCAAGCAAACGGGAGGCTTCCCTTGCCTTCTGTGTGGCCTGGTCTTCATGGAGGTGTCAGAGCTGAACGATCACACACACTCCACTCACGGAGATGTCAACTACAAGTGCAAGATATGTGGGAAGTTGTACATGGAAGAGAGGCACTTGTTGCAGCATGAGGTTTGGGCTTTGATATTTAGCTGAAGTTTACATGGCATCCGTCCATCCTCATGGGATGATGGCGTTTCCTCTTGCTCCTATACCCCCCTTCCCCTTTCTCCTGGCCCTTTTCTCCTCGCTCCTGGCTGCAAGGGAAGCTTGCCTCGACTTGAATGCCCTCGCGTATTTAAGCCCGCCAGGAGGTGCGCTCCTCAGCAATGGTCTCCCACGTTTTATGGTCTATCTGCGCCAGACTCATGTCTTTCTTGCAGACATCCTTGAAGCGCAAGCAGGGGCGTCCTCTCTTCCGCATACCAGTTGCCAGCTCGCCGTAAAGCAGGGCTCTTGGAATGCGCTCCGAGCTCATCCTGCGGACATGTCCCAGCCACCGCAGGCGCCTCTCACTCAGGATTGAGTGCATGCTCAGCATATGACTCCTTCTGAGTACCTCGACATTCGTTATCTTGTCCTGCCACTTGATGTGCAGAATCCTGCTGAAGTTTACAAATTAGTAAATTTAATTCTTGCTTTATGCTTATTGAGACATTGAACAAGTCAAAAATATTCTGACTACATGCTTGGATGTAGCTTGAAAATCATTTAATCTGTTTTCTTTGTCAGTTTTGCAATGTTTTATTAACAGCATGATAATTCATCCCTTGCTTATAAGTACATGTTATACCATTTAAGACAGATTTCATAGAAATTAATCTAATTTTTTTTAATATTTTTCATACGCCAATGAAATGGCAATGTATGCCAAGTTAGCTGTGCTTGTCATATGTTGCCAACCCCTGTCTAGGCCTGATTTATTCTTAAAATTAAAATAGTATTTAACAGATGCAAATTGGAAGATTACTGAAGTGTGTTATTTAAATTGCCAGATTTCTCTTACCCATATGGCCATTAATATTTTTCCTGTACAGAAGAACCATTTCCTGGTTAAACCATACCCTTGTAGCTACTGTGACAGGAGGTTTTCATTCCGACCCCTTTTGGTGAAACATGAGGAAAAGATTCACCAGGCTAAGAAGGATATTGCCTGTGATATTTGTGGGAAAATTTTCAAAAGGACTGAAAACCTGAACAGGCATAAAGTAAGTTTGGAACCTTTGTCTGAAACCTACCTTTGTACTGAGCATACAAAGTCAATTTTTGTGCTGTTATAACATTGATGTGATTGCAGTGGAAAATTCCCTTAACTTACTTTAAAAAATTAAAAACATTTGAAATGCATAATAGACAATTTTGCATTTGAGGAATCAGCTTATGTTATATGTATGATCAGTAATACCAGAGCCAAGAATTGTTTGTTTGTTTTTTTTCAGTACATGACTCTTGTCTCAATTTTAATTTAGTTTAATGAATAAATTACTAAAAATATTTGAACTGTTAAATGGAACAAATTATCAGCATCATTTAAACTTTTTTGTCTCTGCTAAAATTTAAATAATTAAAGTAGCTTCCATAAAAAAACTACGTTTTCCATAAATGTAATTAATTTTTATTCTTGATCATCTGCAGTTGTCTCACACTGGTGCCCGTAACCACAAGTGCGACCAGTGCGGCCTGGCATTCACAGAGAAAGGATCACTGACACGCCACATCAAGTCCCAGCATGACCAGCTACGCCCGCACACTTGCTACATCTGCGGGAGGGCCTTCACCCGCAAGATACTGGTGCGCAAACACGTTGAGAGATGCCATGAGAAAGGTCGGGCAGAGAGGGACCTGAAAGACCCGACAGGATATTTCAAGTGCAAACTTTGCAATAAGTTGCTGCGGAAATCTGGCATGAGGCATCACATCAAGCTGCACAAGGTGAAAGGAGACAACTGGGAAGAAGCTTGTGAAGGGGCTCAATTAGGAAAGGCGGGGGAGACGTCTGGGGAAGTCAAGGGGGAAATTAAAGAAGATGATGAAGAGGATGAATACGGAGAGGAGACAGGAGAAGAGGATGATGAGAGTAGTGAAGAAGAGGAAGGTGTCGAAGTGTTTGAGGAAGATGTTAAAAGTGAGCAGTTATCTTGTGAAGAGATTGTTTAGCTTTATTTTATGTTTTTGTTATGAGAGATTCAGCAGTATTTATAATCCAAATAAGTGTATCAGTTTAGGTTAGTAAGTAATTTTTAATGGATACATTTATCATAGCAGCAAAAGGAGGCGAGGCGTATAGAAGGTGATACATTATATGATAAAATTGTACATCAATTATACTTTTTTTTTAAAACCCACCACCAGAAGATAATTTCATCATTTGTTTTAAATGACCTTACCTTGCAGCAGTTCAAACAGATATTGAAAATAGTAATACGTCATTCTGACTACACTTTGTCTACATCTTATGTCTAAATAGTGTGATAGTATGCCATTTATGTCTAAGAAATGATCCTCAGCCTGTTTATTGATAAATACTACTGTATCTTTTCTAAATCTAAGTTCCAGAGAAAGACAACTCTTATTAAATTGTCTCCCCCCCCTCCCCTCCAAATAAAAAGCTTATTTTATTACTCCACTCCAGCAGTTTTCAATCAGGGTATTGTGAAAAATAATGGAATTGTTTTGAGATAACATACAAAGGAATGCACACATAACCCAAGACAAGGCCTATGATATGAAATGAGACATATGACATGATTTATCAAAATTCCATGGAATCAACTACTCCCTGAAACGGCCAAAAATTATTATTATTTTTTTCAAACTAAAATTAAAAGATTCATTAGTATGTCACAGAAAATAATATACATCACCATTACAAATTGTTTCACAGTATTTTGATTAGGGTTTTTAGAGCAGCGTTCCAAATCAATTTGCATGGGATATATCTTATTTATTAATACTATACATCTATTTATGGAAATAATTTGGTAATATCTGAGTGTCCAGTGGAAATAGTTACACAAAACTCTTAAGCCCTGATTTGCAGCCTAAGATGACTAACGTATTATTTTTAATATTTTGTTGCTGAAAATTTAATCAAAATTTGAATGTTGTAGATATTTGTAAAATGCCATCAATTTTATGACATTTTTTTTTCTTTAGACAAATATTTGTATTAAATGTTCCTAAATGTTGAATTTAGTGTTTGCAATACTATAATTTCATTTTTGTTTGGGTGAATCATGTTTTAATTTATTTACTACAGATGGTTGGCTAAATAAATTATTGCAAAACTATTAGTATTAGTAAATAGAGATTCAATTATAAAAAAAATGTAATCATAATAAATGTAGACTTTAATAAAGTTCATAGATTTTAATGATTAGACTGTGAATGTTTATTTTTAAATGGTCTGTTTCAAATGCCCCTAAAAAGCAACTGTAAGTAAAATCCATACTAAAATATATTATTATATCTCTTGTAAAACATGAAATGCGTCTCACTAGTTTTGAAATTTTAGAGAAAACATTTTTTGAAAGTCAACACAAAATACGTTCTGATTCTTGTGAACAGAATATAATTCAGCAAGTACAGTCTGAAAAATAATAATGTAGGACTAGAAATTAAAGTAAATCCTGATTTGTTTAAAGTTTCTTTTTCTAGCCATTACAATAATTTTTAGACATTGGATTTTACCAATAACTTGTTCTGAATTTGGTTATTTATTACTAGTTACACACTTCAGGATTATTTTTCACTTTCAAAGAGACAGAAAGGATTGAAATAATTTGAAGAGCTCAAAAGGGAAGAAACGGCTGTCACATTTTTGTAGTTTTGAGATATTCAAGTTTCAAAATTTTAGATTTCTTATAAATTAACTAAATAGATTTGAATTTCTAATAAGTTCAGATACATAATTTTATCATAAAACCTCATACAGAATATTCTATTTTCAATCCTCTATCAGATACAAATTTCAAAAATGTCCCTTGTGGTCTTCATTTCTTTTTCTTTTTCAGTGAGAATTATTTTTTCACTGAAGTAATTATTATGTGTTTCAGGAAAGTCCATAAAAATTACCTTACAAAAACAACAAAAAAAGAGACTTTCTTGCTACTTATTACAAGCACCTCCAAAGATTTAGTTTATCGTACTACTTTGGTTTACACATGACATTCTCAGTCAGTTGATCTGAGTTCATAGAACCTTTGGAAAGGGTGGTTCAGAAGAGAGAGTTAATTCTCACTTTAAAGATTTTTATATTATTAATTATTAAAAATAATTTATTTGATGCTTTATTTCGTTGGTTTTTTGGCAGGGTAAGGATGACTTTAGATAGCAATATGCCTAATATATCCAACCATTTTTACATCAGATTTAATTATTAAGGTTTTTAAAGATCTGCGTAACATGGAACCTCTGTGATATTTTTAGTGCAATATAAAGCCATGCTCAAAAAATAATAAAATGCTGCTCATTAAGTTTGTATTTGAGTCATTACACATTTATTAAATTCATTTTCAGGTTATTTTTTTAAAAAAACCTCTAAAAGAACTTGAAAAACTATGAACCAAGATTAAGACTTATGTAGGAACATTAGGTACCCAACTTATCTTAACTGAAATAATATGAAGTTTATTCAAATGATACTAATTTTGGGATAAAAGAAGTCTAACAAAATGTTTACAAAGCTGCCAACAAAATGTTCAAAATGAGTTTTTGCTCACCTGCAACAATATTTGAAATAACCAACAAAATTTCACAAAATGAAATCTAAATATAAAAAGAAAAGCCAGACTTGGAAAGCATCTTTATATAAATGGGAGGTTTATTAATTGAATAAGTGCTAATAAAGCCATGTCATTTACATATTTTAATAATAAATTTATATCAAAATATCAATCTATAATTCTCAAACTTAAAACATTTCTTTTAATACTTATTACTAAGGATTTTTGTAATACATAGCAAAATTTAAAATAATTAACCTCGCAATCTTAGAAAAAAAATGAGCTCTTTATTTGTGCTTCAAAGACATGGAATTATTTGAGTACAATGAACCAGGCTTATGGACGGATGTTTTAAAGCAATAATTGTAACAGATGTAGCTAAATGTATGACCCATTACTGTAAAGCAGCATTCTGTATTAAAAGCCAGCTGCAAGGAAATGTATTTTAAAATAACTGTAATAATTACATGTTGTTTCTCCTATTCAATGTTTCAGGCCCAATGGTGTGACATAGCTGTATTCTTAAAGGTTGAAAACATTTTTATGTACAAAAAAAAAGCTATTAACAAAACCTGTTAGCAGTGACATCAGAAATTGTTGGATCATGGTGAAAATGGTGAAGTCTTAAATGTTATATGATTTATGGTTTTATAAATAAGAAAGCCCATTGGAGGATACATTTTGTTTTCAAAGCAAAAAATAAAATAAAATCAAGACCCATTTAAATAAGTTAAGGACCATAAAAATTTTAATATTTATGTAAGAGCAGGCTGCAAAAACATCTCAGCATAATTTCATGGAAGATGTTTATAATCAAATTGGATGTACAGCATAAAAAGTCATGGTAAAGACTCTCCATTTCAAACAAATTATTTACACACAGGATATATCAATAAAACCGATCCCCAAATTAAGGAGAAATCTCATAGGAATGTTCAACATATTTTTATCCATACATTATTTGAAAGAGGCTCTCATTACTTTTCTAAAAGCAACAGAAGCATTTGAACTCATTATAGATTTTATAAGTATCTGTGTTGATGGAGAGATGGGAATTCATCTTGAGGAAGTACAAAGGTTCGACAGTTTGGGCAGGAGCGATTTTCTGCAAACCACTTTTTTATGCACTGGAGATAGAAAGAAAAGATAACATTTTATTGATAATATGACATTTTCAACAGTAGAAATGAGAATAAATAATATGCACAATTATACTAGGCATAGGTAATTTAATTGCTTAATAAAATTTGACAAATAAACACATGCTCTATGGAATTGAAATAAATTCAAAGATTGACTATATATATGTCAGCCTTTTGTTTTAATCTATGAATGCAACAAAGAGTGAGCAAAAAGTAGGTGCTTGCACAAACTAGGTTAATGATGAATAAACAGTAATTCATCGTAAAATCATTATTAGCGAGCCTGAAAGAGCATCAGTAAGATTTAAATTTAATACCCTCCACCAATGTTCCCTCCAAGGTTCATTGGTCCGTGTGCAAAGTAAAAAAAACTCGTGTGCAAAGTTGAACAGTATCCATTTTGAGCAATATTTTACAAATTAGGTGCGCGGTATCTCTAAACTGCTGCGTGGCTTCAGTAAGATATATGCGCGGCCACGGGCCTTAAAGGGAACATTGCCCTCCACTAATGTGATGAGTTTTCATACTGATTTGAGCCATTTATGAACAAAAGTAGGATTTATCAATTTAGGATGGGTGATGTTTTTGTCCTAATATATATGAATGATTTTGAATCTATTCAAACAATTTTAAAATTCATTCTAAATATTCTTTTAAATTAGAATCTGGTTTTTAAAGTGGCTACTTTCACACTTTCCAGGAATGACCTTAATATTCAAGAAGAAAAAATTATTCAGCCCATCTTTAAGTACAGCATAAACAGGTAGTTAAGTAATGTGAACAGCTACAACTATCTATCAACCCTATAGCACTAATAATGCTTCATTTCCAAGGACATTTTAAACAGCAAGTCAAGTCATGTGATGTGATCAGCAATGTTACCTTTAAGCTGTGCGGCAGCGCAGATATCTCTGACCGACGCCACGCAGCAGTTCGGAATTACCAAGCATCAAATTTTGACAAAAATATTGCACACAAAAATGGATGCTGTGCAACTTTGCACACGGACCAAGAAACCTTTCAATCAACCCTATAACACTAATTAATGTGTCCATCTCTTAGCATAGTATAAACAGCTATTCAAGTAATGTGATGTGTTAAAACTATCAACCCTATAACACTAATGATGTGTACACCTAGAACACTAATGATGTGTCCACCTATAACACTAATGATGTGTCCACCTATAACACTAATGATGTGTCCACCTATAACACTAATGATGTGTTATAACCATCTATCTATCTATCAACCTTATAACACTAATGATGTGTCCACCTATAACACTAATGATGTGTCCACCTATAACACTAATGATGTGTTACAACCATCTATCTATCAACCCTCTTACACTAATGATGTGTTACAACCATCTATCTATCAACCCTATAACACTAATGATGTGTCCACCTATAACACTAATGATGTGTCCACCTATAACACTAATGATGTGTCCACCTATAACACTAATGATGTGTCCACCTATAACAGTAATGATGTGTCCACCTATAACACTAATGATGTGTCCACCTATAACACTAATGATGTGTCCACCTATAACACTAATGATGTGTCCACCTATAACACTAATGATGTGTCCACCTATAACACTAATGATGTGTTACAACCATCTATCTATCTATCTATCAACCCTATAACACTAATGATGTGTCCACCTATAACACTAATGATGTGTCCACCTATAACACTAATGATGTGTTACAACCATCTATCTATCTATCAACCCTATAACACTAATGATGTGTCCACCTATAACACTAATGATGTGTACTGACCTTTGGATGGAACTTGTGCTGGCAGTCCAGGGTCTCTGCATCCGTGTAGCTGATCATCTCGTAGCAAATGGTGCACTGACTGTCTGTAACACTGCGGGGGCCTTTCTTGGTCACAAGCTCCTCTGGGGTGAATGCAGTGTGGCCAGAAATCTGATAGTTAAAAAAGAAAAAAAAACCTGATTAAAAATAACTTAAAGGCTCCATGATACAGTATTGGACTAAATTTAAAGATACTTCAAGGATGACGCAGGACTGCTCAAGTACTGCTATAGAAAATGGACAGATACAACTGAGGTGCAATTCAATCAAATTTCTGGATACTTTTAAAAGTTGCCTTATAGAAGTTAAGCTTTAGCACATTAGACAAGATTTATCAATTGATTTCATAATGATATTCACTCAGTATAAGACAATTCAATCTTAAACAATCAATTGTTTTCTATACGTATAACTCACCTCTACTCCATCTTCCTCTATAATTTTCTCTGCTATGTGTCTGGTTAAGATCTCCTCGTTGAAACCTGATAATGAGCCGCCGTTTGCTTTTCTCAGCCCATCAATAACTCTCTGAACTTGGCTCCTGATAGTGTAGGTTAAAATGGCCCGTTATTATTGTTATCCCTTTTTTTTCCACAGGGGACACATGGCCCCTCAATGATAAATAAGTCTTTTTTGTTCATAATATGATGACATTTTTTAAATAACTAAGTAATTATTTATATCCATAAAACAGTTAAAAACATTAGTGTCTTGATTAAAGACATACAACATGTCCAGTTAACTCTGCATAACTTCATTACACAAAATAATTACATTATTATCAGATTTTTTTTACTCCCAATGTTTACCTGGGATAATTGGGAAACATTTCCTGTATGGCAATGACAATTTTCTCAAAGGACGTCTGCAGCTGTGGCGGAACCGCAGCCGCTGCTGGCCGGGGCAGAGCACCGACTGCAGGTTTGAGGGGACGGAGCGGCATCCCCTTGGGCTGGATCGGATTGAGATTCCTGAGGGGCTGCTTGCCCAGCTTGGGAGAGAGCCTGCTGCTGTTGTCCGCAGGCTTGTGTAGTAGTGGGTGGGCCACTGGCCTGCTTTGGAAGTTGGCCACGGGTTTCTGAAAGGGGTTTCCCATAAGTTTGGGTATGGGTGCAACCAAAGGGGTGGGCAAGAGACCCTTTTTAACAGCCGGATAAGCATCTGAGGACAGCTGATTCCCTGTTGATTTAAGAAAATATACAAGTGTGTGAGATTTATGTACCAATAGGAGACTTTGGTTTCCTATAAAAAAAAGACAATAGTGGAGTTTTTTGTTACTCATAAATTATGCTAACTTTCTACATTAAAAAAAAATAATAATAATTATATTCTTTTGTTGCACAATGAATTATTTCATATATTTTAAGGGAGTTCTCAAACACATTTGAGTAGTTCTAATAAGTCCAGGAATCAAGTACTCACTGTTTATTTGTCTCTCACCTCCAATGATCCCAAAACTGGACCTGCTACTGTCACTGCCTGAACTGGTTGGAGGACTCTTTCTGCCACCGCCCCTTGCATGTCCCCCGTTGTTAGAGCCAGAGTGGGCGTTATTACTGTCAGGGCTTGTGGTGCGACTGTCAACTCCGTCTCCACTGTAAATCATGTCCATGAGAGCTTGGGCATCATCTTCAGAGTCTGGGAAAAATAAGACAGAATTTCAATCTTTCATATAATCTTTTTTTTAAAATAACATTTTGAACTCAGCTCGTGTTAAAATTTTAAGAGCGCAAAACAAAACAAAAACAAAAAACCTGTCCATTCTAAGCTTTGCTGACAAATTTTTCTAGCTCCAAAGAACAACCCAAAAAATGTACACGTTTAGATATTCTTAACAAAGATATTGAAAATCTGAAGTGAGGACACACAGAAATAGCCATAGCAAAAAATAAAAATACATAACAAAATTATAATAGCATATCGACATTTCTTTAAAAACTTTTCTCAAAAATTTTCAGGGAGAAGATTATTGAATGGAGGAGTTTATCAGATTGAGAACCACTGAACACAACCACTATATGATGACAGTGTTAAAACACACAATAAACTATATACTCATAATGGTAGGAATTAAAAATCACAGCACCAAAATGCGTACCTTTGATTGAAGAGCCCGGTGAAGACTTGATCACCAAAGTAGACGACTGTTAAGAGTAAAAATTTATTGAGTTGATGTAATCATAAAAGGTTTATGATCAATATACACTACTTGGCTTAAGCTACTATCTTAAGTAGAAAAATATTCAGTTAAAAGTAATGACTTAAATCTTCTCCAAAATTGGTGAACTGGGAGAAGGGGGAGGTACAGTGGACAGCAGTTCTAGATATTTATTTAGCGGTTAAAGCCCCATAAGGTTTTCGGTAAACTTCCGCCACAGCCCCGTAAGGATTTCCAGTATCGTGATCGACTGGTTATGAAATTAAAAAAATTGCTGTAAATGTATTTATAATATTATTATTGTCATACTGACTTCATCTTTTAGGATAAGAATGGTTATTTTAATTATGCAAAAGACCGTTTTGAGCTTAATACTATTTTACCTGTAGTTTAGTACTATAATTTTTACAAAAAAGTATAGCGAAATCACATTTTCAAAAAAAAAGAAGTAAAAACTACAAAGAAACTTCACGAACCGAGCGAAGGCAATCACCGCCATTTCCGGAAGTCAAATACATCTTCTATGCCCTACTGAATAGTTTTTACCTTCTGTGATTTAGTTTTTAAAGAGAGTACTATCGGGGCGCGCTTTACCCCGCTTTGGTAATAGAGGCTAGGCGCGCATCACCGCACTTTGTCAAATTAAACGTTAATAAAAGTAATGACCTGAATCTTCTCCAAACTTGGTGGACTGGGAGAAGGGGGAGGAACAGTGGACAGCAGTTCTAGATCGTCAACAGAGCCACTTAAGTTGAATTCTTTTATTTTCTTTTGGTAAGTGGCCTGAATGTGTCAAAAAGAAAGAAAAAAAACGTCTTCAAATATTAAACAAATAAAATAGAATTAATAAGCTGACAGTGAAATGGGGTGAAATTGCTCACAAACTGATTAAAGATGAAAATCTTAGGGCATATAAAATTTGTACACTTTAAAAAAAAATTAGTAAATTTTTAAACATCAATATTCCATTTGGTATTGGCTATCATCACTCAGCCTAAATAAAACTGATATATTTGGATAATGCACCAATTTTTGTAGAACACCGAAGATTTTATTGCATAAAGTACCAATAATATTCACTTGGGGAGAGTGAATAACGGATAGTGACTCAGGTAAAGTGGCAGAAAGCTCTCAAAGACAAAAAAGGTAACGGCATGTTTGCAACAAACCTGTGATAGTGACTTTGGAAGTGGAAGACTCTGTACCCTTATCTCCCAAAGACAAACCTGGAGCTGGTAAGATTCGCAACAAATCATTTCCCTATAATCTACAGACCTAAGTGAAGGGAAAGTTAAATGTTTCAACCTACCCATATTTCTTCAATTTTCCTCTCACAAATGTTCATGTAGTCGTTCCACTCCCCTTGTTTCTTCTGCAGATCTAAATAAATGTCTTCACTTGGGTTAATCCTGAAAAGAAAAGAAACACACATTTTTATTTTTGTTTGAAGCAATGAAACAATGAATCAATCATCAGATCCACCAACTACAAAAAATAAAAAAACAAAACAATAATTATACATGGGAAAAGTTATACTCACTTTTTCAAGGCAGCTCCTAGCTTCTGGACATGAGCGCTTGCCTCCACTCTCTTGAACTCCATAGTTTTGAGAGACAGTTCCATTGCTAGTGTCAGAACCTTCCTCTGAAATACACATAAATGGGCAGACATAAACATTTAAGCACATACCCATAAAGTGCAAGAATACATAAGAGGAACTTCAAAAAAATGAAAAGGGTTAAAATAATTCTTATCCTTTAAAGGGATATGTACCAAAAGAAATTTTGTTGAGGCAGTGAAACCTCGCTACAATGGGATGATTGAGGTCAATAAAAATGGATTGTGATAATAGCCCAGTTGCATTTAAACATGTACATGAATTTCAGGAACCTTGCAACACTCAGATTCAAATTCATTAAAAAATGAAGTTAAATATTGTTAATTATCTTTTATGTCTTTTATTTATGTATTTCTAAAAAGAAAATAATTCATATGCGGATAAAAATATTAAATTTTGGGATTCATGCCGTGGCTGCGTGTTATCCAAATTGTTGTTATCGTAGGGCATGTTATAGCAGGGTTCCACTGTAATTGCTCTAATTTTTTTAAGTTATCATCATATAAATGAAATGATTATTAAAGCAAAAGATAATTACAAATAACTCATCTCTGTTTATTACATAAAAATATGTTTGTTTTTTTGCACAAAAATCATTTATCTTAAGCCCTTAACCCCTGAATCGCACCTCTGCAGACAGACGCCTTTCTTTTTCCAAGTTGAAGTCTCTCTCCAAGCTCTGATTCTTTCTCTCAGCACCCATCAACTTCTCTTTAAGCTGTTCATTCTCTTGCTTGGTCGTCTCATACAACAGCTCGAAACTAAAACATCAAGTTAACACAATATGTACAAAGACTGCTAATTCACAAGTTTTCATAATTTAATAATAATATATACAGGACTGTGCCCCAAGCAAGTAGCTGGGTTCACAGCACTTTACATAAAAATAGTTAAACACATATAATAATAAACGTAAAACATACATATAATAAATGTAAAACAAACATATCATAATTACAACGTATAACGACATTTCAGTACACACAAGCTACGTTTATCATTTAAAGAAATGTTTGATTGTTATTAAATTAATTTTGAACGTAAAGTTTGCAGATGTTTTTAGTGCAGCCTTAAAGGCCTTAGTAGTTGGAAAATTGTGCATGTGTAATGGTAGAGAATTCAATTGTTTACCTGACCAATATAAGGAAATAGTGAAATAACCACTGAGAGATCTAAAACATGTTCTTTAAAAGGCTGTTTAAATGAGACAGTTTTACAGTAAAAGATGTTACTATTACAAGAGTCTTGCCAATAAGTGAAATGTTAGTGTTAAGACTGACCCTGCCTGTCTAAATGTTAGTGTTAAGACTGACCCTGCCTGTCTGAATGTTAGTGTTGAGACTGACCCTGCTCGTCTGAATGTTAGTGTTGAGAATGACCCTGCCTGTCTAAATGCTAGTGTTAAGACTGACCCTGCCTGTCTACGCTCTGAGGATTCTGCCCTTGATACGGCTGCACTCTTCTCCAATTCCAGCTGGCAGATTCTGGTTGTGAATAAATCATTTTCACCCTCGTGCAAAGACTTTTTAATCTGTTGATTGTGGAAAAATATATATATGTTTGTAAAATAAGTCAAAGGAAACTTAGAACATTTGGAGAAAACTAACACGATTTAATGTTAAATAATTGTAACTAGGCAAGCAAAGTGAAGAAAAAAAAGTGTGAAAACGTATGATAAATAAAGTCAACGTAACAATAAAGGAGGTTTTACATTGGTCTCAAATTTCCCACTAAACCAGTTATTCCCACTTATTTCTTTACATTAAAGCCTTGAATTCATATTAATAATAACAATTTGAGGACTTATATTGGGAGGCTCCTCAGCCAGAAGCCGGGCACACTGCACTTTGCATTACATATATATACATATATATATAGTATATACTCTTTCTATAGCCCGTTCGTTCATAAGCCGACCCCACTACTTTTTAAAAGTGTATAACCCGCTCGCAAGCCAACCCCCCTACAATAATATGACAGGGTAACAAAATGGTACACTTTTTAAAAACTACAAGCTAAATCGGTCTTTATGATGGTCTGATAGTTGTTTTTTTTTGTTGTTTTTTTGTACTGCCTATCTTTGTCTTAGTTAGGCAAGAGTTACCAGTATTAAACAAAACAAAAATCTTTGGAATTGGAAAAAAGTGGTGACAGCGCATACATAAAAATATACATTCCATACAAAATAATCATATAATGATTGTGATGGTACACATGTACTACATTAATCCAAAGAAATGTTGCTTTGTCAGTTTGGAATGTAAAGTTTGAATAGACATCTTTTAAAGTATTTTAACATATCAAAACCACAACAATACCACAGAGTTCTCGGCTTTTAACCATATCATTATTTTTCTAAATCTTTACATTATGCATGATTTAAAACTTTAAAAAAAAAGATCTTACCTTTAATTCAGTGACACTGGGTGTTTCAGTCTGTGACCCCTCAGTTACCTGCCTTGCTTGAGTGGTCTGAGTAAAATCATCGGAAAAGCCCAACCTTGAATGACCATGGGGCCCATACGACTGGTCAAGATAAGATGGAGGGAAAAATGGTTCACTTTCGGCAGAAAGCTTCGCTCTACTAGAGAATACATCACCGGACAGTGAAATAGCATCAGATTTCATGGATGACATTGAAAACGGATTTCGCTTTCCTGGTGTCCGGGAGAATCCAGTAGTGTCCAGCTTCAGCTGGTAGTCCCGCTGGGGGAGGTCCATGTCACTGGTGGTCAGAGGTGAATCCAGAGACGACTTAAGTCCAGACAGCATCCAGCCAATGCTGCTGGTGTCTAGTGGGGCTATTGATGATGGCTGCAACAAGGGAGAGTTGGTGATGGGAATATCCGGAGGAGGCATCCATGGCCCTTTGCACGCCAGTACTGGGCGATCCATTGGATCGTGTGGCGTAGACGAACAGCGGCCCATCCCTGGGTCGGCCGTCCCCCTTTCAGAACTCCCCAGGTTGAATTCCGAAAGCCCGCCGGAAAGATCTGTATTCCATGTTGGGGTCTTGGGAGAACTGTCACTCTCTGCAGCTTTCCAAATGTTCTTGTAGACAGACTCGTGGTTTGAGAGGGTGTTGGTGGTGACTGGTAATGAGAAGGCCTCCTGGCTCGACAAATTGGTTCTGGATGCCAGCTGTTTAAGCACCCGAGACTCTGAGGACTGCCGGACCCTGAGACTGTCGGCATCAACCGAGGGCATGTCTTTCATGTCGGGCACACAAGTTTTGTGGCTGAAAGATGGGAAAAAGTCTTTCAACTGGTCATCCGCGCCAGACCACATCCCCCCAGAGAGGCTCCTATCGGATGAAAACGAGTCTCTGTACAAGGGGAAAGGGTTGTGGTCCAGAGATGCCTGTGGTTCGATGTTCACCTGTGGCAACGGCTGCTCTCTCAACAGCTGACTGCCGCCATCCCTCAGAACATCAGGGAATGGTGTCGGGGTGCTGTTGCTGCTGTCCGAGTCAAACAAATTCCTGTTAACGACCTTCCTGGTCTCTGAGGCTTTAGGTGTGGACGTTTCATAGCTGAACATCCCTGGCTGATATGCCAGGTCAGCCACCCTGGGTTTGGTAAACACAGACGCCGAGGACGCAGTGTTGCTCCTGGGGACGCTCACCAGACCCGGGCTCTGCCTGGCGTAATCACTGGCCAGGTCGGAGTGGGTGGAGGCCAAAGATTCCAGGTCATCATCATCTGCTGCAGCACTGCTGGTGGTCACACTGCTGTCTGCGGAGGGTGTACGCTTCTGTCCCAGAACCACTGACACTGGCCTGTAACTGTACAGAAAGGAACAGTAAACATAGACGTAAAACGCGGTTTCTATTCCATTTGAATGATATTACAATTCACATTATCGATGTACTTTCTTAATATGCTTAATTTTTTTTTAGTGATGATTCTTATAATTAAAGCATATAAATGAGAAATCTTGTATATGACAATCATTACAAAATACCAAAACACATGAATTTTGTTCTAGATCTAAATCACATAACCCAAAAGTGTCACTCCTAAGAAAAGGTAATATAAAAAAATATATATATACCAATTTGCAAGCAGAGGCCTCACTCCCTTCTTCTTGCCACGGGATGGCAGGTTTATCATGGATGCTTTGAGAGGCATCGGAGCAGCGGCCTGATCACGAGACCTCCTGTCAGTGGAACAGCTGGATGTGATGGACGACGCCTGGGACCCAGACCCTTCCCCCGACACATCAGATGCGTCTGAGCTGCGGCGTGACACGGTCAGCACTGGAGGCACTTGAAACTTCTGGCGCCTCAAGTCAAAGGAGAGGTCTGGCACACTCTTGTTTTCTCTTCTCCCCTGATTGCTGCTGTACTGGTCAGATCTGTCATCACTGGAATCAAAGCAGATGACATTATTCCATCTAATATATCTAGGGGTGTAACGGATTTAGGCTTAAGCTCTGGCAAATCCGGAATCCGGCCATTTTTACAAATCTGGCTCCAGCCACATCTCACTGCATAAATCCAGCATGATTTCAAATATATATATATGGGGTGTACCAGATTTAGGCTCAAGCAAATCTGGAATCCGGCCATTTTTAAATCCCTTATATTAACTTCACCAATTTGTCTCTCTGTCGGTTGTGGCCCACTTCCCGGGATCCTATCATGCTGAAATTTTGCACATAGACTTTTGTCACCTAACAATGCATTCTATTAAAATTTCAGATCGATCAAATGTGCCGTATTAAATTAATGCATTTTTAGATTTTCTCTATCATGTACATTTTTGTGCTACGAGACAGTCGCGCGGTGCGTATTATATTGTACAGCCTTTTTAATATTTTCCTGTCGCGCGGTGCAGTGCAGATTATATTGAACATACTTTTTATAATATATTCCCAATCTGTAAATGTTTATGCTAGTCTGTCGCAAGGTGCGTATTATATTTTAGTTATGTCTCATATATAAGGGATTTATAGTCAAAAACTTTGTTTTCAGGTTGTTTAATTATAGAGCCGGCTCCGGACGGATTTAAAAAATTTGAATCCGGTACAGCCCTAAATATATCAGAATGTATTTGACACAAATTTTAATAAGGTTGATTGATTATAATTAAAATATTGTGTCAAAATATAATATAGCATTATAATAAAAAGACAAGATGAAATAAAAGATGGGGATAAAAATATTTAAGATCCAATTATGAAAGGCGTTGGTCATAGTCATACTTTACTTTTTAGACAGGAGCAATCACCCATACCTTTTTTTCAATATATATATATATAAACCACTACCTTAGAGAACCATCAACAAATAACAACCAACCTCTCCATGCTTCTGGCCAGTGAGATTCTATCAGACTGGGAGGAGGCAACGTCATCCTCATCCAGCATGTCTATGGATGACGCTTTAGACTTCTTGGGTTCATTCAGTGTGATTGCATCCAGGGTGTCGTAGGACGACCTCTGACCCGAGGCGCTGGACCCGTCAAAGAAGTCGTAGGCGCTGCAGTCGATTACGCCGGCCCTGGGAGGCTGGCTGGAGCTCTTCTTGGAGGTGACCTTCCTGAAGCCGTCATTGTCCGTGCCAGAGGAGGCGGCAGAAGGCGGGTCGTTCTCCGTGGACTTGAGAGCACTCTTGGGCAGCTCAAAAGAATCAAGCTCATTGTAGCCCCCTTTACCGGACTGGTTTGTAGCTGGCGGGAAAAACTCTTTGGCCGCAGGGTTCAGGTTCCAGACATTCTGCCCGGGCTGTTCCGATCTGCTCTTGGCCGCCACAGCAGCTGCAGCCTCCATTAATTTCTTCCTGTTCTCCCAGGAGAACTGGGGTTTCGACGAGGCGGGATTGGGCTGTTGCAGGGTCGCCGGCTTGGACAACCCCGGGTTGGACTGCGTGGCGGCAGGTTTGTCAGCGGCCGAGCTGAGGTTGACAAAGTTGTTCCTCAGGATGTTGAAGTTGGGATTCGAGCCCAGGAAGCCGGCGATGCCACCCAGAGAGTCGATATGTTGGATAGCCTCAGCCGGCAGACTTCTCAATGCATCTCTCACCAGGGGCCCGTTTAGGTCAAGGATGCGCTCACTTTTCACAATCTGACCAAAGAACCTGGAATAAATTAAATTCCCAATGAAATTTGTAACAATAAAATTTATGTAAAATTATACCAAAATTTAGTCTGTTCGATAAATTTTTTTATTTATTTGGTACAAAAAACAAATCAAGGGATGATGAGGTGGAGTGGCGGTGTGGGGGGTACAGACCCTTTTAAAAAAAAATAATTACAATGTTGTGTATTTCATTTTAAAAAATTATTTTTCTTTTAAAGACCGAGGGAATGACACAAGCCAACTTACAAGAATAACTCTTTAAGTGTTTCTCTGTTATGAGCCGCCCCTTGACCCCCTGGGGTACTCAAATCTACACCAGGCAGCGGGAGGTTCCCTGAAACTGAACCGCTGCTCACAGTTCCATCTTTAGCTTGGTCCCTGAGAGATTAACCGCTTTCATTTTAATAACATTCAACTTTTCTTTAAGACGTCAAGGTTGAATAAGTGAGAATTATAGATTTGCAACAACAGTCATTTTTATATGAATATATAGGAGGAAAAAAAAACATGTCGATGTAAAACAAATATTAATGGTGACAACTGTAATTTTTGTATTAGAAAGAAAAGAAAAAAAAGCATTTTTTTTATTGCATTGGCTTGAGCATACATGTGTTTTTATTAACTTTTATTTAAGATTTGCATAAATTATAGACAGTCAGCATCAAGCTTTTAATAAAACCATTTCACTTCTGCCTGCTTAATTTGTCTTAAACAGATATGTGTAACTCGTAAAATCAAGAGTTAACATATCCTGCAAGTATTAATTCTTCAATGACCTGAAATCAAAGGTGCTACCCATCCACTGCTGTGTCCCTCTCTGTCCCACCACAACGGTATTTTTTAACACCCAAGTCTTCGTTCTACCCATACAGCTGTATTTTAAACAATATTCTTCATTCCACCACTGCAGCTGTGGTTCAAACAGCAGCCTACATTCCACTACTGCAGCTGTGGTTCAAACAGCCGTCTACATTCCACCACTGCAGCTGTTGTTCAAACAGCAGCCTACATTCTACTACTGCAGCTGTGGTTCAAACAGCTGCCTACATTCTACTACTGCAGCTGTGGTTCAAACAGCTGCCTACATTCCACCACTGCAGCTGTGGTTCAAACAGCTGCCTACATTCAACACACACTTACCCTCCCTCCTCTCCTTCGTCCATGGTGAAAGCACTGACCCGCTTCCTGTCTTGGTCATCTTTGAACTGGACGTCAACAGTTAAGAAGTGTTTTACTTTTTCTTTCTTCTTTTTCACCTTGGTGGATTTTTGTTTTGTCTGAATGATGAAAATAGAAGGTGGCCTATGATACAGGTGTGAGCAAGGATGAAATGGGGGATTGTGGGTATATCAAGTCATGATTTATTGGTGGTCAGATATTTATTAAATAAAAATTTCCACGGTAAGTAGATTTTTACAAAAGCATAAATTCTTCCTGAATTTTTTTTGATAGTCTATTTAAGACTTAAGGCTGATTACATGATACAAAATTGTAAATTATATATATTAATAAATTATATATTTGTAAATTATACATATTCAAGAGAAACAAACTTGACCACAATATCACATACCCCAACTACAAGATCTGGCTCATCCTTCTTGAGTATCGTCACCTGGCAGTCTGGTCTATGAAGGTTGGTTTGATCTATGAGCAGGACAAAAATATTTGTCAAACAAAGTATAGGCAACCACATCAATGCGTTATATATGAGTTCTGGCCCCAAACCCAATCAACCACACTTTTGAGAAAAAAAAATTGTCAACCAAAATATGTAACAAGTGGAAATAACATCTGCATAGAACAGATAATATTCATGTAACAAAGCATCATAACCCAGAAGGTAAAATCATTGTTTAATGATTATTTTTAACTTAGTATGAAGAAAATGGAAATTTACCAACGTTACCTTCTGTGGAGACATGCTTAATCGGTACATCTGCATCCGCCTGGTCATTGCTTGCAGCCTCTTTCTGAGCTGCTAAGAGCTTCCTTTCATTTTTTTTCTCCTTGCGTTCTTTTTTCTTCTGAGCCCTCTTTAATAATTTTTGTGGACTGTAGAGTAAAGAAGAAAAACCGAGTCGGGAATTTTACTAATATACAGTGTTTTAAGAGATAAACTTAAAATTGAATTATTAAGATAGTTTTTGTGGTAAACATGAAAGTGTATCATTAACATCTTGAGTCTTATTCTTAACAGGAACTCTCGAACAACTAAAGATGCTGTGTCTGTTCAATAAAATATTTATCGATTTAACTTGCTGACTTGGCACAGGGTACATCACAATCTTTTAAAACCCCTTATAAAATAAGAGCAAAGTGACTCCATCAGACGAGGTCATACGCTTTACTAAATCAAGGAGCCCTGAAAATTTTTAATTATGAATGTATTACATCTTTATTTAATTACGGAAGAGGATCAAACATGTCTCTTTTACGGCCACAAAATTTCGGTGGTTTAGGAATAAAGTGACCGTTCGATATGGTCAACGCAACGAGGCAATTATTTTAAAAAAAAATTTTAATGTTAAAAGTCATTAAAATTGAAATAAAAAAATCGTCTTAAATAAACTGCGTGGGATTTGTGAAACTTACTTGTCTGTTTTGGTTTTTATCATCGGTCGTGGAATGTGGATCGGCTTCTCGTTAGACGTGGACAACTGAAACAAAACAAAATGGTGATGTGTTTCAACTACATGGACTGGATAGTAACAACACACAAGAGGGGAAAGCCGGTAACTTGCACAAGAGCTGGATGACTTGAACACACCAATAACCGAATTTGACACTTGTGACCAAGTGGGCGATTACAATACCTCACCCCCCCCCCATTTCCCCCTACCCCCTCCTACAGCCCGAATGTCAAGAGTGAGCACTACGAGAGGCGACGCTCTTCCTGTATCAGGGGATTCCCCGCACGCCTGTATCAGGGGATTCCCCCGCACGTCAGTATCAGGGGATTCCCCGCACGTGCACAATTCATCATGGCACAACTCAGCCGTGCGGTGGCATGCAGTAGAGAAAACATTTTTTGGGGGAAGCTGTGTTTCAGCTGACATAAGTTACAAGACACGTTTGTTACTTATTGTCTTTAAATAAAGCCGCTTTAAAATAGTTTTTTTTAAAGTCTTTAGAAATATTTTATTTATTTATTTGTTCAGTTGAATTAGTAAACAATTTTATTCCTTCATTTTTCTTTTAATTTTTAAAAATTTTTATATTAAAATTATTTTCCGTGGTCGTTTTTCGCCAGTCAATCTCGAATCAACTGTTAACTCAAGACTCGACATTACAAGGCCGCAATGTGAAGACTGAATGAACGGTTTGACAAACACAATTAAACTTACTAACAAAGGTATGAAATCCCATAAAATCCGGATTCTTAAGAAATATTTCTTTTTAAATATATTAAAAGAAAACCAACGAAATGGCTGCTTCTGGCATACCATAACGAGGGTACCGTGATTTTACAACGTATAATTGTGACAGCTTCGATGTTAATGGCAGGGCCACACGGCAATAGAGCATCGTTGAACAATGTTTAACGAGCGTCTATTTCACACCACTTTAGTGCCGAGAACCAGTGTCGGGGCTTTTGTTATACGAAAAATTACCCCAACTGCACCAGAAAGTATTAAGTGTATAGACGCCAAAACTTACACGCATGGCGCCAGAGTCCATGACCTCTGGTCTTTGGGCACACTTCTCCAGGTCCGAGCTCGACATGGCGTATATCCGACCGTCCTCGCGCCTCACCACGAACATGCTGGGCCAAATTTTGGGTCTCAGGGGATGCCCAAAGAAAAGCGAATGGTCGTTGACTCGATAAATTCTTGAGAAATCGCGCCCCACAAAGACCGGGGACTGCCACACCAGAGGCGACAGGTCCCGCTCTTCCAACCTGACGGCCTCTCTCGTAAGGACAACGGACTTTGGGGTCGGGCTCAACAGCGACGACAGCACCCGGATGAACAGAAGGTTTCGCCTTAAGACGACTCTCAGAAGACCGCCAACACGGGAGATCACCCAGCTCCTGGAGGGGTGGACCACAGGGGTCGGCGCCTGGGAGCGAAGCTGCGGCTGCTGGCTTAGAAACTGGCGCCTGATGGCTTTCCTGCGACGATGGCGTCTCCTGGACGGCTTCGAGGTGTAAAAGAAATCCCTGACCGCCGTGTAGAGACTGGTGAATAAGTTGACCACAGACTGACCAATACCCGTTGACGTTCGGCAACGCGGGTTCGAGACGATCATTGAGCACACAACGAGTGAGTGGCCTAGTGAAGTGTCATCAGAGAAATCAGCTCCGCAATGCCGGGGGCTTGGCGCCGCAGACTTTACTGGAACATCCGAGTCCTTAGACGTAAATTTCCTGACAGTCTGGGGTCTTCAGCAACTTTGATGCGCACAATGGAATCCTTTCCGAATTACCCTGGACCTAGTCGCAGATCAATTTTGACACACCCAAATTTCTTTGAGGTGACGTTGTGTATTTTATGTAGAATATTATGAGAATATCCAAAAACTGATAAACGCGTAGGATTCCTTTGCAAACGGGTCAGCAGGCGAGTCAACAGCCAAGAGAGAAATCCGCAAACAATCTCGAAATCAGCACCATAAAATATAAATACGTGGCCACTAAATTCGATGACAAAACTTGCTCAAAACTCCAGGACTCCCGCTCTGCGGACACGAAATCGAATGAATGACACAGAGTCACAAGCGGGAGATTATATACACCTGTTGAATTGATAGTGCTTTCTGGTAAGTAACCGGGATGAACAGCCAATCATTGCGCGAGGACGCGGCCGATCTGGGGGGGGGGAAAACAGCGGCGACCAATCGGCAGCGTGGGAATAGGATTCAGGTAACCAATGAAAGTGTCCCGCAGAGTTGGGTGCGGGTTGGGTACGCGACATTGAATGGAATATTAGGGGAGGCGAAGGGAGGGGTGCAGTCTACCAATCTCACATGAACGCATCATTTATCGTATGTCCAGTTAGTGGATGTAATGTATATTTTACGGTGCCTTGTCACTTAAGTTTAGTTGTTAAAATGGATGGTTAATGTTTTATTTATGGAAAGCCTTGTTTGAAGTACGCTTTCACTGGTGTAGAAACCCCAAAAAATCTCATCAAGAAAGCATTTTTGGGCTTCTGTATTGATCACGGATTTGTTGAGGACATTAAACCCGTCAGCTGAGAACTAGGTGTAACCGTCTAGAAATTTGGGTGGAGCTCCAATCATCGTCTCGAGTCCATCATACAACTCCCTCAGATACTGATGGCGTTATTATGGACGAAATGTCCAAAATGCCGCGACATGTCCACCTCTCAATAGTAACGGCTGGTTGACGGACAAGCTGCCCACTAACGTTTCATTTCGCGATTGTGTGTGTGTGTGTTGTCCTTTCTCCGGAAGAAACGGGAATAAATGTATTCATTAATTTGACTTAGTCTTAAATGATAAATGGCGTGATCAGGTTTAATCAGAGGCTGTTTGCATTTTTTTACCCATTTATTTAAAAAGACAATGATGGCCAGGTTTATTTTTAAATCCTTTATATTAACTCGTGGTGTCTGCGACCGACCGACCTTGCTTGCTTGCTTGCTTGTCGCCAAAACTTTTGATCGATTTTTAACCCACTTGCTCGCAAGATAGCGAGCTGAAATTTTGCAGGCAGTTTCGTACCGATGATAAAAACAATGTATCAAAATTTCAGATCGATCGCATGTACCGTAATTAAATTATTGATTTTTTAGATTATTTTATTTATTCCTATGTATCATGCTATTTTTTGAGATAGAGCGTCGCGGTGCGTATTATATTGAACAACCTTTCTGTCGCGCAATAAGGTGCGTATTTTACTGACAACACTTTTTATAAACCTATTCCTGATCGGTGCGCATTATATTAAACACGTTTTACGACACAACTGCAATTTTGTATTTTTGGATGGTCTTGCACTGCGTGTTATAATGAACAATCTTTTAATTACTTCTCGTACATAAAGGATTTATAGTCAAAAACTTGGTTTTTTACGGGTTTTTCTTATTTAAAAAACTAGTTGCTTCATTTCCCTTTCCTTAGCCTTACCGATTTTCTGACAGGCTTGTTAAACTTTAACTTGAAGGAAAAGTCAGAAATTACCGCTAACAGAAAGAAGGGGGGAAAAAAGAATACAGTTGTGACAATTTGTTGCTTCCGTAACTTAATATGCTTATAATTGTAGTATTTCGAATTTATGAAATAAGAACGTATTCGACAACTTAATGGTCTTTGGGTTGCATAAATCCTAGTACAAGAGTGCATAAGGGAAATTTGGTATTTTTAAAAACGCAATATGTGAGAAACTCTCTTGCGAACATGTGGACTTGCACTACTAAGACGAATGGTATGGCTTAGTACAAATGATCTTAGAACTAGGTGTTTACCGTATTTCGGCTCCGGAAAATCCGAAATCCGGTCATTTTTACAAATTTGGCTCCGGCAGAATTTCACTTCATAAATCCGGCTGGCCGGTAGAGCCATAAAATATATATATGTTTACAATAGCTGGCCATCTTTTTATAAATCCGTCTCCGGCCAGATTTCACTTTATAAATCCGGCCACATCCGGCTCCGGTAGGATTTCAAAAATTTGAATCTGGCACACTCCTACTTACAAACAACTTCGGAGTTCGTTCACGACCGAGTTTCGTTACTGCAACGCTCTTACATAAACAAATCTCGGCATTTTATCCGTGCGAATTTTAGTTAGAAGCGAAGATGTGATACAGAAAATCTACCGCCATCGAGATATTCAGAGGCAAAGTAGCGAATGAAAAGTCTCACTACATGATAAACTTAAACTTTGGGTCACCCATTAAAAATGTGGAAATGTTTTGGGGGTCACAATCAATGTCCACTCCTAGGTTCGCTCGTCCGTGTGCAAAAAATTAAAATGGTGTGCAAAGATCAACAGCATCCACTATTTGTGCAAATGCTTACACCCCGCAAACGGGGTTGTTATATTATCTTTATCAAAGTGTGCTTCGCGGTCATTCTCAACTGCTGCGCGTCGTCGGTCAGATATCTGAGTTCCCGCGCAGCTCAAAGGGAACATCGGTCACGATGCGTGGGGTGGGGGAAGCAGCAGTGGGTGGGGGGGGGGACGCGGTGGTTCTGAGAAAATAGGAATGGTTGTTAAGAAGAGGTTTCGAAAATAAAAAGCTTGAATTTGAAATGAAAGCTCTTTAAATTGATAATTTAAAAAATAAAGAAAAAATGAATACATAAATAAAAAATTTTTAAAAAGCCATTTCTCAAAAATCGGCTCGGGGCAGGGTGCTATTTATTTAAAAGACAGAAAGTCACCATTCTACTATTTAGCACTACTGGATAACAATTTATATTAATCATTTTATTCCAGACAATAAGAGTGAAAAGAATCTGCGGACGCTATCATGGGGGTATGTAATTTGCACAAGCCAGGTCCTAGGACCGAAATCGCCGTGCCGTAAGATTTCTTTAGTTAGATCCTCTGTTTACAAAACACTCTCCAAGCTATGCAAACACTCACAGCTCCTATTGAACTAAAGCTTGTGTTCTTTATCTCGTCCGCCAGAACAGCCCGCCGATGTGCGCGTGTGGGTGAAGTGGGGAGGGGCTGACGGCGGACATCCATCCAAGTGGCCGATGCTGATACTACAAGCTTATCCTAATCTTAATCCTCCGCCGCGTTGTCCTTGCGTGTGTGAGACGCGCGCCAGACGGCGGGACCCTGTCTTCCAGACTTGAACGACCCGATGACGTCCAGGTGGCGAGCGATACCGGACACGGCTCAACCGTGACGTAAGCTGGCGAATCGGGATTGGGGAGGTGGGGGGGAGCAGGAGAGAGGCGGGGGACACGTCACCTTTGGCGACAACAATCTTGAGGGCGACACTCGCCAGGAAAAAAATCCTATGTTGACTGGAAGGGATGGTAAGTCAAACGACCAGCTTGATGGAGCATAAGTGTGTGTGTGTGTTTGGGGAGGTTCAGGAGAATTAGTCCGGTGTGACGTCTCTCGCAAACTACAACGACCAGATTCCCCGCCCTCACCCGCTTTTGTTTATAGCGCTATCGCCAACGTTGGAGAAACAAGCCGGTGTACAAATACAAAGTGGGTTTATTGCACACGTGGGTACTAAAACTATTGTTGCTGAAATAACAAGTGCGGGAAGATTGAGGAGCTGGGATTGTTAGTCCACCCGCGGCACTTTATGGGGACTACATACTTCGGCCACCACTTCGGGCAATTCGATTTATGTACGGTGGTTTCCATTGGAGAAAAAAAGTTACATAAAAACGTTATACGTAGGCATGACAAGACGCTACAAAACACTGTTGTTTTATGGCGTCCTGTCAGGCCTACATATACCATTTATTTATATAATATTTTTTTAATGCCCAACCTGATAGCAGTCTCGCCCCAAGTGTATGATTTGCATGTACTTGGTACACGCTAAAAGGTTTAAAAAAATATAATTTAAATTTTAAAAAAAATGATCTATAGGTGCGAGGAAATAAGAGAATTAAAGATTCAAGAGTTTTATATACCAGGCCGTCGGTAACCCCAATGTTGTTATTTAAGTAAACTACGTGTATTTAGTTCTTAACCATTCTTGTAACAGTCATACAAGAATAAATTCTTAGAGCGGCCGTATTAAACGACGCTTTAGATTTTAGATGATGGAATAATGAGGTATGGGATAGACATGGGGCTACGATCAGGGTAGCTAGAGAATAAAGGGCGTTTTTTTTGCCTTTATAAACCACTGTCTCGTTATTCAAAAGTTATTGTCCTCTTTCCTGCTGAAGTCGGTTCACTTTTTTTTCTTGTTATTGGGTTGCTGTGCAGCGGCGTAGCGTGGGTATGTGCCGCCCGGGGCAGAAACCAAATTCCGAAAAATATGTTAACGCTTTAAAGTAAAAAAATAAATAATTAGAAAGTAATAATAAGAACACTATACATTTTTATTTAAAAAAAGAAAGACTTCATTTCTTTAATGAAATTAAAGTTTTAAGGTTTTCCTCGTGTTTGCAATATTTTTTTTCCCCTCATGGCTCATGTATCAATGTTTTCAGACATGGCATGCTCAATAGCCAAAATAGCAATAGATTAGACAATTTTGGTGTATTCGTAATTGATCGTCATTAATTTTTCATTAAAATAATTTTTAATTAACAACAATGAAAATGCCTCCCCCCCCGCCCCAAATTTTGTATTTATTTGCCAACTTTTATTTCCACTAGATAAGCAATTGTTTCCATTATTTTTGTTTATGCCACAAAACAAACGACATTAAAATAAGCCCTATAAATACGCCAACTATTTTTTTCCAGTTGTTTACTTACGTTAAAATCAAACTTGAATCTATATATACCAGCACATTATTGGCATACTGTCAGCCCTAATGTTTTCGAGCTTAGTACTAGCATCAGAAGACAAGAAGACTTTAGATTTATAATGGAGTTTGTAGTTTTGGCATTATAAGCGGTCTCGTATTTTAATATAGTTCTTCTTTTCGTTTAATAGTTTTTATCTTGGCTTTTCTTTTATTAAAATTTATTTTCAGGTTTCAAAAATTAGCTAATGAACAACGAGGAATTTGGCGCCCCACCCCTCCCCAATTTTATAACAGGGGCGGCTGTCAAATTTTAAGAATCAATGAATGTATCAACACATCAGTGTCACGTTCTCATACTAATTTAGCCTCTGGTTTTTTGTTACAGAAGTATTAGTATCAGAAGAATTTATATCCAATAATGAGTTTGAAGTTTTGGCAGTTACAACTTTCACGTGCTTTTGGATAGTTCCTTTATTTCTTTTATTAATTTCTTATTTGGCTTTTCTTTAAATTAGACTTTAAAAAACTCCTCTTTCTTTTAAAATTTTCATTTTAAGAAACTAATTAACGACTAGGAATTAGCCGCCCCTGGCAAAGTGCCACCCGGGGCATTTGCCCCCCCTGTCCCCCCCTCGCTACGCCACTGTTGCTGAGGCAGGCTTTTCCCCGATACGTTCGTTGTTTTGATGTGTCTTTTTTAGGCTGTAACATATCCTATTCAATAACCCCTTTTTAGCGTGCGGCTAAATTAAATTTTACTTGGTGCGGTTAAGGTGGTCAGTTGTTAATTCCCACAACTGTTTCTCTCATCACAACATTCAAATCGTGGTCTGTTGTTTGTTCCCACAACTGTTTCCTAATTACAACATTCAAAGTGTGGTCTGTTGTAGGACAGTGCTCCCGTTTTACAGCCCCACGCGGCTGACTCAACAAAAGACAACCGGCATTTTCAACAGCGGAATTTTTTTTTAAATTAAAAAATAACACCAGGTTGGTAAATCAAAGAGAAGTTTCGATGCAGGCATTGGGCGAAGGGGTCGGTGATAGGCTGAGCAGTCAACCGCGACCCCCCCCCCACACACACACACGCTTTTTTACGTTCGTGATTTTCGGTGAGGGGAAGTGGTTGTTCAGAGTGAGCCTGACGTAAGCTGACGTAAGTGTCACGTGTCACGGATTAAAACCTATTGTTGGTTATTGATGACCAGGTTGTTTGACATCGGTCTCCAACATATGTACACGGTCAATAGCATGGCCGTACGCAAAGGAGGGGGGGCAGGGGGGGGGGAATGTGTCTTTGCGAATGTGTGCCCTTTTTTGGGGGGTAAAAAATAGATTGAGAGATTTGGGGATCCCACTACAGAATATGAGGGGCCAGTGTTATGATGGCGCTGCAACTATGTCGGGCGCTGTCTCAGGAGTTCAATCGTATATTCTGCGAGAGGCCCCTTTGGTGGTATACACACACTGCAGCATTTATGCTTTAAACCTGGTGATCATCTTATAATAAAATTCGTAAAAACGGTTAATCACACACGAAAACAATACGCTAACAGACCGAGTGCTTAACACAAAATAATATATCAGGGCGGAAGTGCCGGCTCACTAATGAATTTCCAGGAAAAAGGGAGTTTCCCTTTCTGCGTCACTCGTTATGCGAATCTTCGCTGGTTAAGGGAGCAACTTTTTCCATAAAAATGTTGCTCGTTATGCGAAAATCTCGTTATGAGAGGTGCTCGTTTTGAGAGGTTTGTCTTATCTTAACATGAAATTCCTTCGCGACAAGTTTGCGAACCCCCCTAAAAAAGTCTTGGTACGGTCTTGAATAGGGTGGATTTCAGATATTACAACATAAGCGTGAAGGAATAAACGAAATATCCATAACCAAATAACAAACACTTGGGGTTGAAAAAGATTTTAGTTATAGGAAATTAGTCTGCCATTCTATTTATAGATGTGGCTAAAAGACCCTTACCTTATTAACAAGTCATTACCTTACGACAGAAATGTGCACCTCCATTTTATGGACTGAAAGTACTTAAAAAAAATTTAACCCTATGTGCATTACTTGGTACAAATAGAAATGTTTGGTTGGGTGCGAAACCTTTGCAACTCAACCACCACCAACAATAAACTGTATTAGATTGAAGGAAACACAGAATTAAATATATGTGTTGTGATCGAGGAGGACCATTCTCATTAATCGTGTGATTTTTCGTGTTTAATATACAGACAAAAACAATGTTACACATAAAACTGTAAAAGGTTTCAAATGGAAAAAAACAAACAAAAAAAAACAAGAGAAATATGAAAAGTAAGTAGATGAAGACATAGTAAAATACGGTTACAATGACGCCCACCATATTAAAGACACACGAGGACAAGGCACCACTGTAAGTCCTTACAGTGATTAGACTCCATTAAATTGAGGTACAATGTCAGGATTAAAAAATAATAGACTTAATGACCAATGATCCCTTTCAGCTGCGCAGCAGTTTAGAATAACTGCGCAGCAAATTTTGAAAATTATTGCACAAAAATATGGATGCTGCACAACTTTGCACACGAGTTGTTTTTTTTTAATTTGAACACGGACCAACGAACCTTAGAGTGAACATTATTAATAACAAGATACCAAAAATTAAACTACATTGAAAAGACACCACTGAATGGACGTATACAGACACCACTAAATGGACGTATACAAGGTACCACTCAATGGATGTACGATGAAAAGACACCAACCACTAAATGGACCCACAATGACATGACACCACTAAGTGGACCCACAATGGCAAGACAACACTAGGTGGAAATACAATGACAAGACAACACTAAGTGGACATACAATGACAAGACAACACTAGGTGGACATACAATGACATGACACCACTAAGTGGACATACAATGACAAGACAACACTAGGTGGACATACAATGACATGACACCACTAAGTGGACCCACAATGGCAAGACAACACTAGGTGGAAATACAATGACAAGACAACACTAGGTGGACATACAATGACAAGACACCTCTAAGTGGACATACAATGACAAGACACCTCTAAGTGGACATACAATGACAAGACACCACTAAATGGACATACAATGACAAGACAACACTAAGTGGACATACAATGACAAGACAACACTAAGTGGAAATACAATGACAAGACACCACTAAGTGGACATACAATGACAAGACACCTCTAAATGGACATACAATGACAAGACACCTCTAAGTGGACATACAATGCCAAGACACCTCTAAGTGGACATACAATGACAAGACACCACTAAATGGACATACAATGACAAGACAACACTAAGTGGAAATACAATGACAAGACACCACTAAGTGGACATACAATGACAAGACAACACTAGGTGGACATACAATGACAAGACACCTCTAAGTGGAAATACAATGACAAGACACCACTAAGTGGACATACAATGACAAGACAACACTAAATGGACATACAATGACAAGACACCACTAGGTGGACATACAATGACAAGACACCTCTAAGTGGACATACAATGACAAGACAACACTAGGTGGACATACAATGACAAGACACCTCTAAGTGGAAATACAATGACAAGACACCACTAGGTGGACATACAATGACAAGACAACACTAAATGGACATACAATGACAAGCCATGAATGTACTTACAAAATGTTTGGGCTCCTGGCCTGGCTTGTTAATAATTACGGTACATGTAAAGCCCCAACAGCAAGGTGTAGGACACCTTAGGTCTAACATCTCCTGGAGATTATTTAAACTGATGGAGGTGTAGGGGAAGGGACTTCTTGACAACTGATTCTCATTTAAATTCATGAGAGAAGCTTCACAAAATATTTTTTTAAATTTAATTTCCCAAAGGCGAAACTGGACAAATGAGCCACTGTGATTCCTTATGTAGTGAAATGCTTATCAAATAAATTTCATATGTTTATTTTATGTGGCTATCTCAGCTAATGAGCCATCCCGTGTCAAGATGAATATTTTACGTCTAAAGATGAATTTTTAAAAACCAGAAATTTCATTCCGAAAATGCCAACTCAGCTATTTAGCGTACTTTCGTATTTGTAAAAATTGCATTAGCAAACAATACCTCAATGATTTCATAAACATAAGTTATGTAAACATTATTTAGAAAATAAGAAATGAGTAGGATTTCCTATGTAGCATGCTGCTAGAGTAGGTTTACTGCAGGACACGCCGGTGGGTCAGTGACACACTGCCCCTGGTATGTAATGTAATAGTGTACACAATGTGCAGACCGACATAGTGCCCACATAGCGCCGCACCATGTACACCGCACCGAGATGCACTGGAGAGAAGTGACTGGGTGACGTGTGGGTGCGTTTGTGGTTGTTCCGGTTCTAACGTGAAAAGTGTTTGGTTGGAAAATCTATCACAAATAACCTTAATTTAACAACTATCCTCACTTGTGAACCCTGCTCGCAGCGCCAAACTGTAGCCGTGTGTGGGCTTCTAATATACAGCATGTCACAGTCAACAACAAGATGGAGAATTATATTTATCAAGGTTTATTTGTCTTTCTAATTTTACAACCAAACACTTTTCACGTTAGAACCGGAACAACCACAAACGCACCCACACGTCACCCAGTCACTTCTCTCCAGTGCATCTCGGTGCGGTGTACATGGTGCGGCGCTATGTGGGCACTATGTCGGTCTGCACATTGTGTACACTATTACATTACATACCAGGGGCAGTGTGTCACTGACCCACCGGCGTGTCCTGCAGTAAACCTACTCTAGCAGCATGCTACACCTACATATAAGCTATCCAAAAGTTATGTAAAGAATAAGAAATGAGTAGGATTTTTGACACATAAGCAATGTAAAATCCAAGACTGATGAAATTCGGCAAACAAGTTTAAAAAAAACAACATAGACATACCTTGTCCGAATGTTTGTCTGCTACATTTTGTTTGTACAGCTTCCAGCACGTCATGTGAAATTCTAAAACACATTTGGCACTACATTTAAGTGTTATGGAACCCTGGGGGGAAAAAAATGAAGATAGACCACTTTTCAATGCTAAATTTAAGTTGTTTAATTTTAATCATTTAAGAAATTTAATAATTCAATGTAGATCAGTCTATAAGCTTATTTACAATAAGTGTATAGCAGTTAGATTTTTAGGAAATAAGTGCATTAAATGATTATTAAATTTTTAGCTATCCTTTATAACTGAACCCAATAAACTCTTGTTGATTTGTAACACTGAAATGATCTTAACAATTTTATAACACTGAAGAGTTTCAAAATTTAATGATTACTGCATATCAAAACTCATATTAGATAAAATAAACCTATGGTACAGTTGTAATGGAGGTAGGGGCTTCACAATAACTATTATCAAAATGATATTTTATTTGATGTGAAAGCCTAAAACCTATTTTTGTCAAAATAACAACTTAACCAGTATCTTCTCTTATCTTATCTATACAGACGCTCCTTCTATGCAGAAGATAGTTGCGTCCACAGACCATGACAGATGATCTGTTGGCAAGTGATGCAGCATTCACAGGCCACGGCTTTGTGGGTTCCACGCATTACCCAGCCGCCTAACTACATGTAGTGTTAGGTACCCATTTGGAGCGGGGTGACTCAGGGACGCCCTAGGCCCCGGGAACAAACCCTTGCCTTCACACGGATTCGAACCCGTGACCATCGGTACGACAGTCCAATGCGCTGCCACTCGACCACCGCGTCCCCAGTAGATACGTTAGATACATGGCATAATCCAATGTACATTTCAGGCTGCATCAAGTTTTTAAAATTAATCCAGACACAAAACACCACTGTTGATTTGCATTAACAAACAAAATAATTAGCTAGGTTTCAATGTGTTTCAACAATGTGTGTATTTAACTTTAACAAAATCAAAGACAAAGGTCTGGATTACCTGCAGTGTATTAATTCTATGACTTATTACCAGTGGATTCCACATCCAACTTTTGTGATTGGAATTTTCTAGGACATTTACTTGAAAATAGAGTCTTTAATTCCAGGTAAATTTATAATATAGAAACAGGGTATTAGTAGGCCTGACAAGACGTAACACAACGCTGTTGTGTTACGTCTTGTCAGGCCTACTAATACCCTGTTTTTATATTATACATTTACCTATTTAAAAGCCTGATTGCAGTCTCACCCCCATTACTTTCTTTAACTCCAATAAGCCTTACCTTATAGTCAGGTATCATCTTATATATTTCACGCCTCGTTATTTCTGCATCTAAGTGAAATGTACAAAACGCATCTGGCCTAGCCGGAGTCTTACACTGTTTTAATTTTTCCGTCAATAAATTCTGTGGATTAAAAACATCGGATGGCTGACGTGACTTCAATAAACAAGGCATCCAACAAGTGCATGTGTGAATAAAACATCCACCGACTGCACATTTCAATAAATAAATAAAAGAATTCACCGATTACGTGTTAGTTACTGTCGTTCAAATTGATCAGACAGACTTCAATTATTTGACATCGAACCACTATTAAATTGATGGAGCAGAACTTTTGAACACGGCAGTTGGGCCCGTGATAAGATCAAAGCTGAGCAACACCTAGACCATAAGTCATAAGTATAAAGCTTCTTTATTGTGAAAGTTTGCATTTGTGTGACTGAGTCTTAGGTTTGTACGTGAATGAGCCCAGCTGCAGCAGACAGCTTTAGAAGTAAACCATGCAATCAACAATAACACCAAATTAAGGGGAAAAAAAAAGAAAGTATGTCAAAACAGAATTAAACCTTGACCACCGCTTACTTTAAGTATCTTAGGGTCAGTCTCATCAATGGGCCTGTTCGTCTGAGGCCATAAATAGCCCATGTTGCCCTCATAGTTTGTTACACTCTCTGAGCCTCTAGTTAGGTGGTCGATTGCATCTTTATATCTGAAAAGTCAACAAGCAAAATGTTGTACTTATATAAAGAAAAAGAAGGCAAATCAAAAATAAAATACGGGGCTGAATATTATCGAATGTGCACGTGAGTATGTAGTACTGGAGGAGGAAATAAGGTTTTGAATCTCATGCAGTGTGGCGTTTTAGAAATGTGGTTGTTCTAATTTTGTTTTGTTTTTTTCAATGAGTTTTTGTATATATGAAAACTTGCCTGTGTAAAGTTAAAAAAGCCAAACCAAGACCGTAGCATGCAGGAGGAAACAAATCTCCCTGGCCAATACTGACAAACCTGTCAATGGCATTTTGTAAATTCTGAAAACAAAAACAACAAAATGTTTTTAGATTATGGCTAGTTGTTTGACATGCAAAAATTTTGACCCTCGCTGAATTCCAAATTCTCAAACAATCCCCATTTTTTAAAGACCATTTCCTAGTGATATAGAGCTGACCCATGCCCTTCTAGCTAGAGTTCAGTGGATAAAACAAGTCCAATAAGATACAAGTTTTACTTAACATAGACACATGAAAATAGTTCAATCAGTTGTCAAATGAAGTCATACAGATAATTTGGTTTAGGGTTCCAACCCCCTCCAGGGGGTGCGATGTGGCAGAAGATTATTTATTTTTTAATAAAAAGCAACTAAAATTTTAACATTTTCTAAATTGCATTTTAAACACTTTTCTTTATGCCATATGTCACAAGTTTATTTTCTGAAGTTCTCTTTTTAACATGTTTACAGCACTATACAATTTTTCCACACTTTTTGAACTCATGTTTAATTTTAAAGGGGGTTTAAGATGTGGTTTAAATAGACCCCAAAGGGGTACAAAATAAAATTTGAGAACCCTGGCTTATGTAATGTAACCTAATACAAGTGATGAGTTGCATCCTATCAAAGTTAAGATCATTTCTTACATGTGTCACATGTGTCACTGCAGACAATGGCAAAAGGGATCATGTGTCGCCACACAATTTTATCGGCACAATACCCTTGGCAAAAAAATAATAATTTTAACATACGGTACATTAATCTACTTACATGAATACTGGGCGTGTGTATACAGGCCATGGCGTAGACAAAATTAAGTAAATTTAAATCCTCTTCTCTAACATTTAGAACCTGTGCCGTATAAGTAGAGGATAAAAGAAAAAAACAACAACTTATAAATAAAAAATTCCGGTGGTAAAATAAAGCAGAAGAAATAAAAATGAAAAACCAAGACACAATTTTCGGGAATGTGTGTACGTCCCACCAATGAAGTCAATTATACATAACTAACATAAGTTATGAGAGTATTAATCACAATTATTTCATAGAAATCTATTTGCGACGCTAGGTTACAGTCATCTATGTATGAATCTGGAGAATGACTAATTATGAGACAATGTTGTTAAGAATGATAATCTGACAATTATCCCATCCTGTCTGCCCCGGCAGGGTTGAACTCTAACACCCCCCCTTGTCATGATTATTTGAAATCCAGATATCATGATCAGTGTCAGCCATGCACATCTCAAAATCTCAGATTACAGGCACAGCAAAGCTGCCACATACCATCTTCTTAATCTTCCTTTAAACAACATAGTATTAGAATAACAGTTTGTAAAGAAAATAAATCAGCCTACGGTTCTGACAAAACAGAAAGGAAGAGGTTTTGATCACCTATTGTTAGTGACAATTTATTTGCCAGAACTTGCATCGTGCCTTCTAATTTTATTGTTCAACGACACTCTTCAAAGAATAAAATCAACAAAGTACAAAACAAACTCAAATGATAATGACTTTTGAAAAGAATATTTTATTTAAATAAAAACTAACAGCATAATTCATAATATAAAAAAAAATTCTTACCTCTTTGCCATGTTTAGATATCAAGTCTAAGGCATTATGGAAAAACTCTGCTGCGTTGATATACTTCATGGAATTATAAGCATAAGAGCCTTTAGATAGGTGTTTATTATACTCTTGAACAGGGGAGTGGTTTTCTGGCGGCTGAAAGACAAGGGTTTGTTTTGTTTTTTCTATCACCACAACATTGTTTTATGTCAAATGATCATCTATATGAACCTAATGAACCTACATGTGGAAGAAAGTCAGTAGCCCCGAGCCTAGTGCTCTTCATGGGTCTTCCTGGGAAACCCTCCCAGCCACCCTGTCCCCTCCCCCAAAGGAACCTAACGGCTGGGTGACGGAGCGGTCGCTTCTGAAGCATCCAGAACATGGTCACAAATGCCTCCCACTGAAAGTGACCTCAAAAGGAGCGGTGGAATTTCCCTACTTCGACTCGCTACTACAACCTCGGCGCCACCCGGCTCGGCTTACGAGTCTCTATGGTTAAGGACTGCCGCTGTGAGTTCAGTGATAAGAATGAATTTTGAAATTCTGTGGGGGGTTTTTTTTTCCATCTGATCAAAGCAAATAAAACCAGCAAGATGTGGATTTTAGCCAGAAACATTTGGAGTGTCAAGTTAAAATATTTTGTTAAAAAGTCAATAATTTTCTTACTCCTTCATTAGCCAGTTCTTTCAACAAAAAAAACAAAAAAAAATTTTTTTTAAATATTATTCTACTTAAGATTTAAATTTAGTCATCAAACATTAAATTTAACAAAACTAATGAAAAAGAAATCTTATCTATTCAAATGATATTAAATTTTATCAGCTGAATAGATTGAAGTCAACCTCCACAACCAACAAATCATCTGACAGTGCAATTACATAAGGGGCAGACTGTTGAATAATTACTGTTGAACTAAGTAAGGATTTATTGAACTTGAGAGGATGTGTGAGATGACCCCACAGCAGGCTCTTGTCTTCTCTTCTCAGTAAAGGTTACAATATTGAAATGCAGAGCCCAGCATTTGATTGAAGCCCAGCATTTGATCGAAGCCCAGCATTTGATCTAAGCCCAGCATTTGATCTAAGCCCAGCATTTGATCTAAGCCCAGCATTTGATTGAAGCCCAGCATTTGATCTAAGCCCAGCATTTGATCTAAGCCCAGCCCACATTGCAAAACAAAACAATAGCAATCTACCACTACAAGTTAAAGATTTATATGGCAAGGAATGAATGTTTTAGCATATATTAGTAAAATACTTTGGTTCTCAGAGTCCTTGAAAAAAAAAGTATTAATACAATAATTATAGTAATTATTTAGCACCTGAATAGCAGCGTTGGCTATTGTCCTGATTTATTCCAATTCCATAGAGGAGTACACCAGCTGCGACAGCTGCCAACAAAGAGTCAAACAGCATCATGACTCTTCTCCCTTTTTTTCCTTGACATTTTATTATGTTTTGTGAATGGAAGACTGCTGATGGCATTATAATCATAGCACAACCAGCTACACCCAAAGTCCATTTATTAATTAATAACGGACTCAGAGGTGACTTTTCACATGAGCTATCAAAAACCCTCAGCTCCAAATTTACAGATCCCATTGCAAAGCTTTACTCATTATATTCATTTAGTGAACATGGGTAGCCAAGGGATTCAGTTACACTGTTAAAATGTTTTATTATTTTAAAGAGAAGCTTACAGGTAATGGCGGCTGGGTAGCAAAGTCAGTAGTGCGCTCGCCTCACAAAGCTGAGGGGCGTGGGATCGAGCCCACGCAAAGCCACAATATAAATGATACGCTAAGAAAGTCCTCCGCTGGCCCCTGGAAGGGAATTGGGGCACCCGCCAGGTATAAACAAGCCCCGAGTAAGCTCTAATGGAAACATTAGGGATCCCCTACGACATTCGGGTTATGGGACTTTTTTTTTACAGGTAATATTAACTAAGCCTGTTTTTAATGGCCGTTGGAGAACAATGAAATTTAAAAAAAAGCATTGTAATAACAACATTTGAATTAAGCTCACATCATTAGTTGTAAAAAAAAATGAAAATTAATATTTTTAGGATCACACATGAGCAGAGAAATTACCTCATTTTCTTTTTCTTCCATCCTATCACAACTTATGCTGTCACGGTCTTTGCTCCTGAGATTATAAATAAAACATTGAAAACCGCCTGTATCAAAAACTGCATAAATAAATAAAAACCACACGCAATGATTCCCTTTAAGTGTCGTTTGTTCATGTGAACAAAAATAAAATCGTGCTCAAAGCTGAACAGCGTCCATTTTTATTGTTGCAAAATTTAAATCCCACAAACACAAATATATTATTACCCTCAGCAAATTTCGCCGTGTGGTAACTTTAGACTGCTGATTGCCATCAGGCAGATAGCTGCGCGAACACAGCTTAGAGAGAACGCTGACCACATATTGTCACCAGCAGATAACAATCATGCATCATCAACAGCTTACATGAAAACCATACAATCACCCTACATCATCACCTGCTTACATAATCATCATAAATCCCCACCAGGGTACATTTCCACAAGTTTACATTAATCATACATGATCAGGAGCATACACAATAACCATACATGAAAACCATCGTAAACTGCCATCATACATCTATGACAGCTTGCACTATTATTGATCCTCCTCAGTTCATCTTACAAATTTCACATTGACCTTATTAATAGAACCAGCCATAAATTTGAAATAAGGAAGGTTATTTACCTGGCCTTGAATTTCTTTTTCTTAGCTGAAAAAAAAATAATTCTGTTGTATAAAAAAATAATATGCATTGCTTGAACGATTTTTTAAAAACAGATTTGATATGATTATGCTATACATATTCATTTTCAGCATTTAAAATAATAATATAGAAAAAAATAAACAATCTGAATAAATGAACAAATTGAAAACATGTTGAAGTATCCACAGGCTTTTATAAGTAACAATACAGCATTTTTTTTATTTCAACCTCTGACAGTCCAACCTATTACCTTCTTCTATATCCTGAGACTGTTGCTTATGGTACTCCCTCTGGGAATCATTGGCGTATTTCAAAGCCATCTTATTGAGCTCCTCTGCTTTATCCAGCTGGTCTAACTCTAAATAGAGCTCCGCTGCCCTAAAATAATCCTGGATTGGGAGTTTTAATTTTTAATTAATTACAACTCGTCAACAACACAGAAACTAAAAACGATTTATTTAAAAAAAAACTCTTCACAATAATAAACCCCATAAAAAATTATAAAACTTGTCCAATAAAAAAGTTACAACTTTAGAATTATCATTTTTCAAAACAGAGTGCCTTGCAATGCAATGGCGGGTTTTCACCATTTTAACACTTGTAGTTGCACGCAGATCTTTATGACTGTGAATGTTTTGGTAAGGGCTGGATTATGTAACATGTCACAATGAATGGGACTGTGATAAAGCTTTTAAATAAAATACAAGACACACAAACTAATTGTGCGATCAAAACAATAAAATTAAAGCCCTTTTTTAAAAATCCTTTACATTAACTCGTGGTGTCTGGTTGCGCCCTTGTCGCCAAAACTTTGGATCGATTTTTAACCAACTTCCTCGTAAGCTAGCGAGCTGAAATTTAGCAGGCAGTTTCGTACCGATGATAAAAACAATGTATCGAAATTTCAGATCGATCGCATGTACCGTAATTGAATTATTGATTTTTTAGATTATTTTATTTATTAATAGACTAACACAAATGTTTCGGCTAAAGCCTTCATCAGTAACAATAACTTATACAAGTATTAAAATAATATGTACATTATATAAGACATTCTATATAATGGAAAAATATAATAATTAAAGTAAAGATAACAAAAAAATATGAACAAACAATGACATAGGATATCAGAAAAGGCAGGAAGAATCCCGGACTTTGTGAATGTGTCAAAATGACATTTAGCAGGTGCAGAATGGCACCGACATTGAGCACAATGTGACACAGACCAAGCTATTGTTAAGTCATTACAGTTAAAGAATGGTATCTATCGACAGTGCTCAAGTGGAAGAACATTGTTTTCAATCAGCAGTAAAGATAAACACACATTGTATTACCCACAATTACAAGCAAAAAAGGTATGATAAGATTGTGTGGTTTGAAAGAGTTAGACACACACACACACACACAGGAGATTTGATGATATATACATACCTTAAAGCTGGAACGATCTAGCACTATAGCTCGTTTACTATCGCAGAGTGCGGCGCTGGGGAAAGTAGGTAAACATCAATCATATCATGAAGTGATTTGAAGTTATCACTCTGAACAATAACACAGGAGACATGTTGAAATTTGTTTGTTTACGCAAACATAACCTCCCTAAATTAAGGCGTCTTTTATCTTTATTGTTTCATGGACTCTTTAGTCAGTCAGAAAATGCCATGGAAACCTTTTTTTAAAATGAGCTATGCAATTATTGTAATTCATTTTTAAAAAAAAAGAAATTTTATGCATCAAGTACAATTTAAAAGGAAATGCTACTGGACTTCCTGATAAACTTTTCAATGAGCCCCACCTCATGATCAGCGGACGACAGTTTAAGAACCCCATGACCTAATTAATATTTTCAACAAAAAAAAATATTAAAGCTTCTTGAAGCATAATTGTTTTATTATGATAACCTCTTTCATTGCTCAAATTTAGAATTGACCATTTTGAGTCTAAATAAACTTAACTAAAAAAAATATATATTAAGTTCAAAACTCTTCCATCAAGTCAAGAGTGAAACTAATTCCGGTATTGACTGATTATATCAGTAAGGAAACTTACTTATAATTTTTCAACAGGAGTTGAGTCTTGGCTCTGTTACTATACAGCTGACTGTTTAATGGACTGTCGAGAAATAATTCATTGAAAATAAACCGATGGACATGGTTGGAAAGACAATGAAATTACAAGCACATGATATTATTATTATTATCAACAGCTGATTGCATTTCAACAAGACACTTTGGTATGAAACCCAATAGCCGCATTTAAAATTAAAGAAACAAACACATTATTAGCAATTAATCATTGGTAGCGTTTTAGATCTATTTCAAAATTACCCAAAAATTATGTTGATTGACAGAGAAGAAGACATAATTAAGAGATACATTTAAACTGATCATGGATGCATTATGTGCTCACTCAATTTCTAAGGCAGAGGTGTACAGCTCTAATGCTTGCTTATAGTTGCCTTCCTTGTAGGCCAGGTTGCCTTGTACGCCTGTTATCTTTTCTATAGTGTCCTCCTTCTTCAGTTTCTGGGGTGGTACAATAATAATGGGAGAACATAATTTTACATCAATACATGTTATCTGGCACAGTGAAGTTTACTCTTTAGTTTTAACAAATCAGTCCTATGATGGAACAACAAGACAACAGGAAAAAGATGGGTAACACCTTAAGAACGCTGATGATTTCTAGAAAAAATAATAATTTGTGGGAATAGAAAAGAAATTTTGAGTGTGCTGGAAAAGAAGGCGATGCCAGATGGGCACTCATGGTTAAACATGAAAAGGATGATACTCAACCCTGGTTGAGTATCAGCCTTTTCAGGTAATCCTGCAGTTTCTACACGTAAATTATTTTACAGCGAAATTTAATTTTCTCGTGACTTACGTTTTTAATTTATTAAATACATTATTATATGTTGTATTTCAGCGATTACAGCGCTAATTTGTAAGTCTTTTTAATTTCTAAGGCATTTTATCGGCTCTATATAATACATAATCTGGTCACAACACGTCCATTTTGTTTACTTTGCGAACTGCTGCCAGATGTTTTTTACCTGGCTCGACCCATGCTAAAATAAATTTACTGACGGAAGATATTTTTTAAAAAGTATTATTCATCTATTTTAATGTTCTCAGAAGATAAATAAATATTTTAAAGGCAATTTAATTTTTATTTTGTTACTAGATGTTTGATTCTTATTTTCTTTGTGTCTGAGTGAGAAATTTCCATTTGGCATGTTATCGGACAATCCGGCAAGCAGTTTGATAATAAACAAAATGGTTACATCAATATCAGATTATTTACTGTTGAGAGATGAAAAAATGCCTTAGAAATTAAATAGACTCACAAATTAGCGCTTTAATAGCTAAAATACAACATATATTTATTAAATGCATTAATTAAAAACTTAATTTCTAGCAAGAAAATTAAATTTCGCTGTGAAATATTATACGTGTAGAAACTGCAGGATTACAGCCTTTTCATGTTTAACCACGAGTGCCCATCTGGCATCGCCTTCCTTTCCAGCACACTCAAAATTTCTTTTTTTCTATTCTCACAAACAAACAAAATTTAAAAAAATTTGAGTGTGCTGGAAAGGAAGGCGATGCCAGATGGGCACCCATGGTTAAACATGAAAAGGCTGATAGATACTCAACCAGGTTTGAAGCAAGCAGAGAAAGAACAAAAAATATAAAAATATAACGACTTAGTTTATTAACACTATATTATTTATCGTTATTCTTTGCAAACACACTTAAGTGATAATTGAAGATTTTAAACATTACATATATTTTGTGCCATAATGATTTAAGTGCAGGTTTATGAGAGTTATACTGTTTATGATAGTTTGTTTTTTTATTTAGAGAAGCAATCCACAATATAAAAAAAAACACTTTTTTCCTATCATTATTCTATAAAAATTTCCTTTCAACAAAAATTAATCAATAAAACTTAATCACTGGAATAATCAGCAAATTTATATATAAAAAAAAACAAAAAACTCACACATTTATCTGTTAAATGTTTTATTGTAAAATCTGCTTTGTCTAATCCGTCTCTGCCATAAAACACAACGTGTTGATGAACTGTAAGCAAGGGCATCATCTGATTAGTACATGTCTAGAAATATTTACAAGAAATACAGTCGGAACTCGCTAAGTCAAACTCAAAGGACCAGAAAAAATTTCGATTTACTGAGTTTTTAAGTTAGGGAAAATGGCGTAATAGGCACAGTATTTGGCCAGGACCCAACAATTAATTTGATATAGGGAGGTTTTCGACTTATGGAGGTTCAACTTGGCGAGGTTCGACTGTATTTGTCTAATATACACAAAGAATAGACCATAGGTTTGGTATTCCTAACCAGTCTCAGTACTAAGTATGCAGCGAAAGTGCTGCAGCTGTTACAGAAACAACAATGCAATTGAGATGTGTCTTGAGGTTTGAGATTTATAGATAACTACTGCTAAAAAAATGTTTAAAACAAAAGCGATAATCTTTTTTTCAAAAAGTATTTGATTATTCTATAACACAGGTAAATTTAATAATTGATGATTGGAATAACAACATTAGGCTTAAGTTTAAACAAGACCAATCTGTACACACAGTCTGATAACACAGAAGGTGAGTGATGCCCAAAAATTTAATGGGTAATTTTCAAACCAAAAAGGGAACAAATCATTTTGCACTTCCTTGAAACAAAATGATAAATACTTGAAAGACATACTAAATTCCTTAACTAAAAAAAAACAAAAAAAAACAACTATTTAAAGGACTGTATAAATACTGTATATATTTAAAGCATCTAACTTAATAATAATAATAATAAATTGATTATTTATATAGCGCTGTACCCCAGTAAGGAACTGGGCTCACAGCGCTTTACATGAAAGAAATAACATACCTATAAGTATTAAATTAACTTTCATATCACAACAAACACACAAAATTACAGTACATTATACATAAGCTACGTTAATCATTTACAAGAAATGTTGTTTCATCAATTTTGAAAATTTTTGAAAATTTTGAAAACTTAAGAGTGAACCGAAGGTATCTCAAAAATAGTAGGCAAACTCTCAAGAACATTTATTATATTAAAAACAAGAAAGAAAAAAGCAACTTACTTGTTTTAAAAAAGTAAATAATACAAACATGTGCTTGCTTCTTTTTATGTTCGTAGGTTTTTCTAAGTGGGGCCCTGGAGATAAGAAGAAAACGTATGTGAGCAAAACTTAATTAAAACAGCTCTCAGCCAATAGGCAGACCTATAAGATAAAGAAACAAAATATGTACTCCCAGTCAACATCAAAACGGGGCAGACCTTTAAGGTAAGGTTACAACATACATGAGGTAAGATACAATTTAAACTCTACACCAACATCAAAACAGGGCAGTCCTTAAAGATAATGATACATGAGTTATGATACAATATAAGCTCCAGGTCAGCTTCATGGCAGGGAATTGAGATAAGCAAGATCCTGAGCCAACAGCATCTTTCTATGACGTCATGCTCAGATTTGCGTCAACTGTCAACTGTTGACTCAAGCATCCACTACAGCATGGAAAAACAACAAAAACCCGATTGCATTAGCCATTTTTCAAAACCATACCTTCAAGTTTTTGAGCATGCATTGACTTCCTAGCACAAACTAGAATATCCAACAAAAAATTAACGAGATCTGCCATTTCTCAGTTCTAACCATCACGTTTTAGAGGAATATTCAACTGAAAATTAACGAGATCTGCCATTTCTCAGTTCTAACCATCACGTTTTAGAGGAATATTCAACTGAAAATTAACGAGATCTGCCATTTCTCAGTTCTAACCATCACGTTTTAGAGGAATATTCAACTGAAAATTAACGAGATCTGCCATTTCTCAGTTCTAACCATCAAGTTTTAGAGGAATATTCAACTGAAAATTAACGAGATCTGCCATTTCTCAGTTCTAACCATCAAGTTTTAGAGGAATATTCAACTGAAAATTAACGAGATCTGCCATTTCTCAGTTCTAACCATCACGTTTTAGAGGAATATTCAACTGAAAATTAACGAGATCTGCCATTTCTCAGTTCTAACCATCAAGTTTTAGAGGAATATTCAACTGAAAATCAGAGCATAAAGTCTGATTGAGTTAGCCATATTTAAATGACTAATAATCAACTTACAGAGAAATTATATTGTATGATATTATTGTATAACAGACACGACACAGCACCACCGAGGAAATTAATCAAGAGCATGCAAAAATACTTCCTGGTGTGACACACAATTGTAAATGAATTAGAGAAATGTTTTTTCTTTAAGAAATAAATCATGGCGTAAGGATGAGAAAGTCTGAAATTCACTTCAGCCTTTAAGAAGAAATTTGTCGACCCCACCTTCATAACTATTTTGAACTAAAAATGTTAGATATGACAACTCTTTAAGTAAACACTTTTTTATTTCCAATTTATCTCATGTCTTTATTTTCATTCATTCTTATATATCATACTTAAACTGATACACCTATAGTTAAAACGTGCTTCTGAGTAATCATTTTAAATTGTATTACCACAACTGACTTTAAATAATTCAAAGGAAATGATGGGCCGTCATTCATATTTATTGTTTGTCGTCATCTTTTGATTACATTGTAATATCATCATAAAGTAATTTTATGATGACTGATGATTTAATGTGATACTATTTTGACACTAAAAACAATTTTAAAGTCAACTAAATAAATCTGAACAAAATAAAAATTTAAAAAAAGGAGAAATTTCATATCAGAGTCAGAGTGTAGACATATTCTAAAATCTATATTACATGTGTTTTTCTAAAAAATCCCTGAGTAATTTATTGTCAACTGAGCTCAGTCTTCTCGAAAATATAAGGGGCCATCCATATATTACGTATGGAGGGGGCGAGGGGGTTTTCAATTAACAGAATTTTGCGTACGGATGCATACAGGGGGGAGGGGGGGTCTCGACTAAATGTGTACATACGCACAACAAATTTAATTTGCATAATACTAAGCCTAGTATCGTAAACTGCTCAGGCTGCAAACGGCATTCGAGACAGACTGAGTCAAGACTGATATGCAATGTTTTATCATTAAATGCAAACGAAATTCTGAACTTTTAATTACTTGGAAGTAATTAATATTTGATTCAGACCAAACGTTCAGACATTGCTAAAATATATCCGTCTTATTTATATTTCCATTTCTTGAAATTAGTAGAAGTTTCTCTTTCGCCCAACGGTGCCTCAGCCGTTATATATAAATAACGGGACAGCAATTTCACTGCTTATATTGTTCTATTTAATCTTTTTTTTTGTGTCCATGAATGACATCACGCAATTTTAATCCCCCCCCTCCCCCCAAACTTCGTTAAGAAAACTTAGACCCCCTACAATATGACATCACAAATCTTTGACCCCCCCCCTTAAAAGCCGTATTTTCTAATTGAAAAGTAGCATGTTGCAAATTACTTTTTTGTCATTTAAATCTGTATTTAGTGTAAGTCTGCACTCTAATGTCGTAACACGTGTGAATCCACTGAAAATTTTATTAAATAAATGGCAAGCAATCAAATATTTAATTGGAACTTTTATTTAAAGTAGCGCATTTTCTTAAACACCCCTCCCCCTCGTCTCACATCATCACAAATGCGTGACCGCGCTCCCCCCATAGGCGCGTGACGTTATTTATGGACGGCCCCTTTACCCAGTGTTCAAGACAATAGAATTTGAATGCTCTATTGTATTTCTTCAATAATTTCAACATGAAAAACACGATATTACACAAACAAAACCATATAGGTGAAGGTGCCGTCCATAAATGACGTCAAGCGATTTTGGCCGATTCTTTTCCCCGAGTCGTCATACTTCGTCATAAAAACTTAGACACCCCCCACCCCAACATGACGTTACAAAGCTTGACCCCCACCCCTTAAAGCCTTATTTTCTAATTGAAAGTTAGCAGGTTGCAAAATAATTTTTTATCATTTAAGTGTGTATTTAGTGTAAGGCTGCACTCTAATATCGTAATACGCGTGAAGCCATTGAAAACGTCCTTAAATAAATTGCAAGCAATCAAATATTTTAGTGGAAATTCTATTTAAAATTGCGCATTTTGATGTGATGTCATATTTCTTAAATACCCCCCACCCTCGTCACAAATGCGTCACCCCCCCCCTTTTTTTCTAGGCGCGTGACGTCATTTAAGGATGGCCCCAACGAGAAAAACCAAATCTTTTGAATCTAGCTTAAAATTAATTATTCAAACGGGGGGGGGGATATTTGTTGCGAATTTGTACGTACGCATAGGGTAGGGGGTCCCGAAAATGTATGGGGTGCAACAGGGGGAGGGGGGTACGAAAATACGACTTTTTGTGCGTACTAAATATATGGATGGCCCCTAATTATAATAAAACAACCAGTAAAAACCAACGTTTTTTTTAAATCTATAAGTCCTTTATATATGAGACATAACTAAAAGTATTGATTATATTGGATCCCAGGAAGTGGGTCATTTTTTTTTAAACTTTTGTTTTTCCGCAGGACCATGCACGACAGGACGGTGAAGTTAATATAAGGGATTTTTAAAAAAAAATTACTAACTATTCAAGCACTGCCGTACTTGTTTGACAGCTGACAGTAAAATATCAACACTGGACCAGCCTGACCGTTGTTACGCCCAATGACTCAAATGGTAGAGATAAAATGCTATCTCATGCTAAAACTATTGTGTCAGCAATCTGTAAACTGTAAAGTACACTGGAGAGTACGTTTCCTAGTAAATTCCTTATTATCATTTCTCTTTCTTTCTAAGGAAAAAAAAAGAGTTCCTTTCCTAACATTATGATTTAACTATAAATTGTCTGTTTCATACTGGAAAACCCCATAAATGTTATTAGTTTTTTTGTTTTTTTTAAAGACTGAAATTTTAGTATTCTTCATTCTTCTGTATATTTCATGTAACATCAAGTTCAACGTGTATGGATCCTAAATGCCATGTTTTGTTTTTGTAAAGGTAATCTCTTTTTTTAAAAATTTTAATGTTGTAGGTCACAGATTTAGTTCCCTGCAAACAGTCCTGTTGTTGTTTTTTAAATTAAATGCAAAGGCTGTTGGGTAGTTGCAATTACAAGGAAAGTTCAAAATGTACATGTATTCTTTTTTTCTTCTAAGTCTCCCTCTGGTCGGCTGCTCCCAGTTGCCTCTGCTTCCAAGCTAGTTCCCTTGTTGACATATTATATATGTATATTTATTCTAATTTCAGAAAGATGCTCGGAGATTTCAAACACACACCGTATAACACATATAATCATATAACAGTTTTCTATAGTCCATTTGACAAATATGATATTGATATGGTCCCCAATGGTGAAGTTCAACAGCAAAAAGAACAGATAACACAACACAATTAAATATTTCCAACAGTATAATAAAATATTCCACTTGCCCAAAAGGTGTTTTGTTAATTAATAGATTCAATGTTGTTTCCGAGGAGACCGGGGTCACATAGAGATTTAAAAAACAAAACAAACGACGTGAAACTACCTTGTTGGATGAAAATGTCAAATGAATCAAGTTACCGGTATCCACACAAAAAAATGAGATTTTTAAGGAAAACAATCCATTGAGACCGTCGCCGTTGGGAAAGCGCCCGTACTATCGCCGTAACCTACTTTCAATTAAGTTTAAGCCTCTTTTGCGTCTACACAACACTATTTCAATGTTGGTGTTTAATTTGCATCATCGGGAATTCTGAAATTCGGCTATAGAAAGGGAATACCCTAAAAAAAAATTACGTGGCCAACAAATCTTTTGTCTTCCTATTTTTAACACAATGGAACGTTCTTGAATTAATACTTCGGGGTACTAAGTGAAGAAGAGGTTTTGGAAAATACCATATAAAGAAAAGAGACTACTTAGCTGTTACATATGAAAATAATGAAAATAAAAGAGGTTTATGAAACATTCTTTTAAATGAAGAAAAAAGCAAGAACATTGATATGCTATAAATTTACAATAACTAAAATAGGGATCTATAAGGCTTAGGAAGTGAGAAAAAAATTGATGTAAACAACAACAAATGGAAAGTGAAGTTACTTATGTTCCTAAAAGGCTAAAAATAATTTTTAAAATTTGTTAAAAATATTACTAAGTAAACAACAAAAAAAAACAAGCCCTCCAACCCTTATGAAAAAAATATTAGTAAATTTGTGAAAGTGAAGCATGTTGATAGATGAGCGCCGGTTTCCCCAGTACTGGCCACAATTTTATCCGCGCCATTGTTGGTTCCCAACGTCTTGTGACGTTACATATTGGTATATTGGTGAGAAGGAACGACGTCTCTCGGATAGATGTACCGAACACTCTAAATAGTGTGCCAGGATAAATAAACAATGCCCGTCTCCACACGCCGCAGCGGAAGCGACCCCTGGGATTGCGACGATTTATCAATCAGCGCTATTCCGTCTAGGACCATAGGACAAACGCACACGCCGCACCACAACTCATTCAGATTTGCGAGACCGTAACACACCATGACATTAATGTCATGTTTTCAGTGGCCAGGTCATTCTTGCTCAGCGCGCTCTTTTGTTTACCACCGATCGCGTTTTCTGTCGCCTTGTGTTCGTGGATAGTTTTCCTGTGATGTTCGCTCCAAAAGCGGACTGCTTTTTCGACACGTTCGTTCTTCGGTCGACCCCATTCAATTCCTCTAGGTGATGAGATGACACGACAAGAGTCTACTACACATTAATGTTGACTGGGGATCCCAGTGTAGAAACAAGTGGTCGGATTTATTCGCTTGGTGGCCCATCCACGCAGCCAACAAACAGAACTTGACCTCACCAAATGTCTGTTTGTCTCGGTTCTTTTACCCCTTTATTGCCGACATGGCTGACCCTCGCTAGGGTCGGCAAATCACAGTTTATGGTTGGCAAGCTAATGTGGTAAAGGGAGGTGGGTATGTAGATAACCACAGTGCGAATGTCTCGAAACAAACAATGAGTCGGCAGTCCCCCGCCCCCCCCCCAACCGACGTTCACTCGCGTTGTTTTGATTTCTTCGTGCTGTAGTTTGTGTCCGTACTTTCTCTACTTTCTTTGCACTAGTAGCTAAATGTGCAAACGGACAGTGCCACAACGGAACGAGAAAGTTATTTGCGTTACTTTCATTGCGCTCCAGCTTAACACAAGGCAACTCCTTATTTCGCTGACTAGAATTGGATTTAAAAAAGAAACCAGTAGGCGAAAGAACCAGCGCCCTTACTTGCCACACGGTTTACAAAACAAACCGTAAAGGATTACAATAAGCACGCAGAAATAAAGAAGACGAAATAAATGACATATTATGTTCTTAAGCCACAAAGGATGTAAACTTTTTTTTTACATTGTAATAAAAAAATAGAAGCATGTCAAGTAAGAAAATAGTTCATAAAAATATATACAAATGTGTGTTATATATGCATATTAAAATGCCAAATTAATTAAGCAATACATTTATGTTAAACCGCTTTACTTCTTTCTTTATTTTTTTATAAGCTGAAGCTCATTAACAATACATTTATGATCACGCTCCTTTCGAAAAGTATGCTATTTAATGTATAACCTCTGTCACGTGATTAAAAACGATGGACGTTAGAGTTTAAAGTTGAATGAAAAGTCCCTGTTAACACTGCAACGACTCCTAATTAAGCAGCAGCCACTTTACCAAGTTATTACAAGCAGCGAGGCGGCGTCTTTGCTACTACCACATAACTGGTAGCAGCGAGCAGCCCAGCCAGACCTGAGCTTTGGATTAAGCCACGTCATGCCTAACTGACCTCTCACAGGCAGCGCTAGATCGATGTCAGCACCGGCCTCTCCCCTCCCCCCCGCCCCCACACTGCCACCTATCAGCTGGTTGATTGGCAGCAATTATCGCCAACAGAAGCGTCACTGGGGGGAGGGCGGGTGGCGCGGACCCCACGGGGTCACACCGTCACAGGGGATGACGCCAAACGTAAAATTTTGAACGCTCCCGTTATTAGGCACCGGCAGACTCGGAGGAGGTCTATAGGGAAGTTCGTGAGGGGTAAACACCATGAGCTGCCACACTGCGTGACACCAACTCTAGTTTTGTATTTTTGTTACATCCTGCATCTAAAACAAAATGACATAAATAGGACAGTGCAATAAACAAACAAAAAACACTGAAATAAACCAGGGATGGTTTTCTATAGTTAAAATAATTGCACACAAAGCGAAAAGATTAAACCAAACTATACAATGTACGCGGGCAAAAGATGGGGGAATGAAGATATAAAACACGACATTCTTTGATTATCACTGAGATAACACTGGCCAAAAGCCCACCCACACCCAACCCAACAGCAAGAAGAAAAAAACCCGAAAGGTCATCAATAATAACTACTAACATTAAAGAAAGCAACCAAAATCGTAACAAAACCTTCATTTGGGACGATTATCTTATCAAAACGTTACATTATTCATTGTTATTATTTACTCCCTGTTGGTGGATTCATGTCACTTTGATACAGGGGTGGCGCCTTTAGACACAAGTTTTATCTTATCTCAGGGGCCGTCCATGAATGACGTCACGCGCCTAGTGGGGGAGGGGGTCACGTGTTTGTGACGATGTCTGACGAGGGGGGGGGGTGTTTAAGAAATATCTGACGTCACATCAAAAACGCGCAACTTTAAATTAAATTCCACTTAAATATTTGATTATGATTGCTCGCTATTTGTTTAACGACGTTTTCAAAGGCTTCACACTTGTTACGATATTCAAGTGCAGCTCACACTAAATACATACTTAAATGACGAAAAAATAGGTAATTTGCAACATACTAATTTTCAATTACAAACACGGCTTTTAAGTGGTCAAAGTTTTGTGACGTCATATTGGAGGGGGGCTAAGTTTTTGTGACGAAGTTACGAGGAGAAAAGGGGGGGGGGAATCGGCCAAAATCGTGTGACGTCATTTACGGACGGCCCCTTATCTATTAAAGACGCTCCTTCTAAACAGGAGATTTGCGTACTACTTTCAGATAATAATTTATTGGCAAGTGACGCAGCGTTCACAGGCCACGGCTATGAGGGACCATGCTATTTCCAGCCTCATTTGTTTCCCCGACCAGTGCCAGGTACCCTTTCGGGAACAGTTCCCTGCCTTCACGGAGATTCGAACCCGTGACCCTCGGTACGCCAGCCGAGCGAGCATGTGGCTCAAGAACGTCCAAGATATAAATCATGACAAGGGCTTATGTGGGACCGTTCATAGTTCATAAATGACGTCACGCGATTTTGGCCGATTTTAACAAACCAACTTGTCACACAAAATATAGACCCCCCTCCAATATTAAGTCACAAAGCTTTGCCCCGCCCCCCCCCATATTAAACCATTTTTTCTATTTGAAAATGAGCATGTTTCAAATCACTTTTTTAGTCATTTGATTATTTATTTAGTGTAGGCCTGCATTCTTCTATCGTCGTAACACACGTGAAACCATGTCAAACGTCGTTAAATAAGTTGAAAGCAATCAAATATTTAAGTGGAACTTTTATTTTAAGTTACGTGTTTTGATGTGACGTAACAATTCTTAATCCCCCCCCCAATCTCCTTCGTCACGTATCGACACAAATGTGTGACCCCCTCCCCCCATTGATGCGTGACGTGAAGAGACGTCATTTATGGAAAAAAATTTGGTCAAACGTGGAAAAAATTATCAAATTAAAGAAAGGAAGCCAGTGTTAATTTTTGTCCCGATTCTGGACCAAAATTGGAAGGGGAAAATAACAAGAATTAATTCGATTTATAGTCATAGAAAACAATAACAGATAGGATACTATTTAAAAGCGGTAACTTTTTTAATTAAAAAGAAAAAACAAACTATAAGGCAAGGGGTGGTGACGTGTAGTTAAATGAAAGACGGAACAAATAACATCTGATGAGAGCCTTGTTTAGAATGCTTTAATGTGTATAAATATTGAAATCTTTTGCCTGCAAGAAGTAAACTATAAATAAACGTTAGCCCACACGGTGGATCCCCTGCAGAAAAAAATCACACCTGGGCCTTACATGAAATGTTGCTAATAATAGCGACCAGTGGAAACAGTTTTCAGACTTACCAACTGTGGGTTAAAATTTTAAGTTGAGGTTAGGCCTTAGTCTTATAATTTTCACACATGTAATTTGGATAAAGTTTTTTCTTACATTTATTACCAATGTCTTTGGCTTAAATGACCAGAAAAAAATCATTCACTAAACTTGAATTTTAATATGAATCATTGTTTCCATTGGATATATGGAATCATACATTATGTTAGGACAAGTTGTCTTGCCTTGTCTTATCTATACAGACGCTCATTCTATACAGAAGATTAATGCGTCCACAGACCATGCCGGTCTGTTGGCAAGTGATACAGCGTTCACAGGCCTCAGCTATAAGGGTTCCACGCATTACCCAGCCGCCTTTGTTTCCCTAACTGATGTTCGGTACCCATTCGGAGCTGGGTGGACTCACGGACGCCCTAGGCCCCGGGAACATATCCTTGCCTTCACAAGGATTCCAACCCGTGACCATCGGTACGCCAGTCGAGCGCGCATGCCACTCGACCACCGTGCCTCCCTATGTAAACGAAATTTGAGCACTGTTATTTTACAAGTTGTTTACATGTTTCTAAAAATAAAATATATAATAAAGAGCTGTTACATCTTGTAATTTTTTTAAAACAAGTGTTAGGGAAAATCCCAAATGATTTGCTAAAGTACTTAATCTTAAATAATTAAAGGGGGCTGGAATTCAGTGTTAGGAGGAAAAAAAGGAGCCAACATACAGCCTTTATCCAGGTCAGTGACATAGCTCCCCTTGAATAGATTATTAAAAGTAATCAATAATCAACTCTTTGATCACACCAGTGTTATTCTTTCTACAGATGTAGGCCAGAACAATATGTACAATTTAGAACAATGATATCTGATGTTCTTGCATTTGAAAACTTTTTTGTCGTTGGGTAAATGTTAAGAATGTAGAGAATTTTCGCCCTTGATGAAAAAACGTGTTTAAACTAGAAGGGGAATGGAGAACGTTTTAGTCCTTGAAAAAATAGAATCCTATATCTTGAAACACCTTTATAAGAAAGAAAAAAAAACCAACTACATGCAAAACACTTGGTACATCTATTTGAAGCTATGAAATATGAGTATGGATAACTCTGGTAACTCTGCCAGAAAGAACTGACCAGTAGGCCACTTTCCTATTTACACCTGGTGATGCACCCACAAGTTCTTTCCATTTAACTTTGCTCTTAAATTTACTCTCAACCTCAGTATTTCCTTTGTGCTGTTACTCTCTCCTCACCTCTTTCTTTGTCACCAGGTGTTCTCTTTTCCAACTGTTTCAAGGTCTTGTCTATTTATTTCCTTATGGATTACACAACATCCATAATCAAGTCATTAAAGATAATTCTCCCCACTGATCTTTCCTATTTAATCGCATTCAGCATTATTTTAAATGTCTAAGTCATCATACAGCATTACTTGAATGAATCATGTGATACTCCGGGCTTGGTTGCTTTCTAAGTCATCATACAGCATTACTTGAATGAATCATGTGATACTCCGGGCTTGGTTGCTTTCTAAGTCATCATACAGCATTACTTGAACGAATCATGTGATACTCCGGGCTTGGTTGCTTTCTAAGTCATCATACAGCATTACTTGAACGAATCATGTGATACTCCGGGCTTGGTTGCTTTCTAAGTCATCATACAGCATTACTTGAACGAATCATGTGATACTCCGGGCTTGGTTGCTTTCTAAGTCATCATACAGCATTACTTGAACGAATCATGTGATACTCCGGGCTTGGTTGCTTTCTAAGTCATCATACAGCATTACTTGAACGAATCATGTGATACTCCGGGCTTGGTTGCTTTCTAAGTCATCATACAGCATTACTTGAACGAATCATGTGATACTCCGGGCTTGGTTGCTTTCTAAGTCATCATACAGCATTACTTGAACGAATCATGTGATACTCTGGGCTTGGTTGTTTTCAGTTTCAGACATAGACTAAATTGAGTATATTTATCTTTTCTATCATGTTTACTTCAGTTATATTGGACGAATGTTCAATGTTCCCTTTAAGCTGTGCAGATATCTGACAGACGCCGCACAGCAGTTTGGAATTGCCACGCAGCAAATTTTGTAAAAATATTGCACAAAAAATAAATGGTGTGCAACTTTGCACAAGTTTTTTTTTCTTCACTTTGCACACGGACCAACAAACCTTTGAGAGAACATTGTTACTGTTAATTTTCCCCAAGTCAATTTGATTGAACATCCCTTAGCAGGGGAAGCACTATAACAACATTGTCTTCACCTCTTTCATCCTTTGAAATATTTATGAGTTCGGAATGGAGCCCCCCCCCACCCTTCCCACACTGCTCTATCTAGCAGTTGATAATCTTATCTTAAGGGGGGATATAACACCTTATGAAGGAAAAAACTAGAACATCAATATAATTACATTTTTATGTGTTTATTTTGTTTCATATAGCTAGTAAGTGAAAAAAAAATTGTTAAAAAAATATTTTGTCATAAACAAGGACATGGGGGACAAAAAGAGGACAAAAAGAGGACAAAAAAGGTCAAATTTAAAAAACATATTTAAACAAAACTAATTAACAGAATCGTCTGAAATTTTATTTTTAGCTAGATATACATCTTATTAATATTTGTGAGTATCGGAATTAACAAATCTCGATTAGACTTTAAAATATAAATTTTTCAGTGAAACTAGTTGAAAAAATATGAAAAATTAAGGGGGTGTGGTTACAAAAATCTTAATAAAATGAAAAATAATTAAGATAATCAGATTTCAATACTCAGGATTGTTACAATATGCATACAGAACAAACACTGAAAATATGAAACAAATTGGTACAGTAGTTTTTTAAATAAATCAAAAGGCGTGGAACAAAAAATATGAAAACATGATTTTGAGAAAAACGACTTTTAAAGTTACTATAGCGAAAAAAACATACTTGCACACATTTTAAATGAACTAAATTTATTCTTTTTATAGTTTAGCATTTATAATAACTAAAATGTATAATGAAACATAATTTATAATTGTAAAAAATAATCTTTGAGCATTTCAAAACTCCCCTGCCCCATATTGCAATCCCTCAGATATTTCCAACTGAGCAATCGCTCGGCGCTCTCCATCCTGCTTTATTTTTCTAATTTTTTTTTACTTTCCTCTTCCTTTCTTTCAGAAGAATGTACTCTTTTTCTGTCTTCTCCCTTCATGTGTGCTACTTGATCAGTTGAAGGATTAATGCCAAGTAACTTCATTCTATCCACCGTAGAAGTAGCGCCAGCATTAAATTTTGAAATTGCTACTGATACAGAGTTATAAAGGGTGGCAAATGAGACAAAAATATTTTTAGGGCGATGAACCCAAATTAAATTATTGCAGCTTTCATTAGCATTTTGGGTAGCTCCTGTCACCATCCTGCCCAAAAGGTTTTTATCAGACATTCTTTCGTAGATGGGTAAAAGATGTTTGCCCACCTCACTCGAAAGAAATGTCCTACAAAACAAAGGTCCATGTTTTGGAGAATCTATTTTCAATGCAACTGCCTTGTTGTAAAGGCACCAACTGTCTGTGCCTTGTGGACAGTTTTGGTGCATTGGTTTTTCATCTGTTGACACTGAATGAAAATAACTGGCCCAAATGGCTTTTCTCATCTCATCAGCCTTGCCAAGATTTGTTCTTATCGCTCTCCCATAATAATTTTGCAGCAGCTTAGCTTTAGACTCAGTAAGGCGCCCATGACCACGTCCTCCAAGTTTGTTATCTTTTATGGCCTTCCTCAGTGCTGTTCCAAAGCGTTTATCAGCATGATTCACACAATCCATTTTTACTATGGCGTATTTTACCCCATAAGGGTTTAGTGATGTTAATGCCGAAAATGTGCTGGCATCACCATCACTCAAAATTTGAGTGTACCGCAGAGCAAACTTATCAATTGATCGCAACCAGATTCGCCTGGCTGCTTCTGCTTCCATGGCTTTAGGGGACCCTAGAAAGTTGACAGAGCAATTGGTGTGTGTTTCTTTCCATTTTGAAAAAGCCACTGAATCCTTTTCAAATTGTTTCGAAGCAAGGCTGCAGGCATGACAATAAGTTGACAGCACTTCAAAATCAATTACTAATCCAGTTTTTACCTCAATGGCTACCCCTACACCATACTTTGATGAAAAGCCTCGCTTCTGCCAGGTACCATCAAAACTTACGGTAATATTTGTAATGCCATCATTACAAAGATCAGATTTGTTGGCTTCTTTTATTTTTTCAGCCGCTTTCTGTGATAGCGATGAAGTTGCAACTTTTGTTGCTTTATTCAGTTTTTCTTGGTGAGCCCTGAATGTACGTGGAGACATTGTATTTACACCAAAAAACATCTGTAATTTCTGCAGTGCGATGGTGCCCTTTCCAATTTCATTGGCATACATGTTCATTATAGTGTTTATTTCATAAGGTTGTACTGGCTCATCTTTAATTTTTGGGGATGAATAAACTTTTTTACTTTCGTAATGACATGAATCATTCTTGCACATTAAAAATAGCTGCTCAGAAAAGCCCATGTTTCCAGTTTCACCTTTTTTGAGCATCAGTGTGTCTTGGTAACAAAGTGGGCACAATGTATCTCCAAATAGTTCATTTATTTGCCCAAGCTCTATTATGCACCACGAACGAGTGAGTTTTGAGGTAGGGTCCAAAGATGGCTGTGAACTAGAGCCAGGAGATGGCTGTGAACTGGGATCAGGAGATGGCTGTGAACTGGGGCCAGGAGATGGCTGTGAACTGGGGCCAGGAGATGGCTGTGAAGTGCCACTAGAGCTGAGCATTTCAGCAATGGTTATTGTTGACGATGACCCTTGCTTTCGAGGGGATGACTTTAGAAAAGACAATTTTCTTTTAGATGCAGAAAGTCTGAAAAAATAAGGATAAGATTTTAAAAAAATATGACTAAAGGTTGATAAGGCGTATCATTACTGTTCTCTATTTATCCTAATTTTTATAAATTTTAAATAGTGTTAGTCATGCATGATTTGGAGTTCATTATATCATTGTAAGTAAGTTTAGTAATAGTACTAAGAAGTAGTAGTATTAGTACTATTATTAGGCGATCGTAATTCTAACTACTAATACTATTACAGTCACTGTATACTTTTCTTTAAACTTAGGTCGACTGCTTTAACACATAATATGTAGACCAAATTATTAAAATTTTATCATAAATAATAAAATAATAACAAAATATCTCACCTTTTTTCTTTGTCTAAGAGTACAGTTTGTTTACTGCCTCCGGCACTAGTGCTAGGGCTGTAGCAACCAGATTTTCCTCTACGCCATCGTTTAGAAATTGCTGCGCGCATAATATTTTTTCTACTCCTTTTTCCAGATTTGATTACTTCAGTTTTGGTTTCCATTTTATCAAAATAAACTCAAAATTCGATTTTTTTTACAAATTTGTTCTTAAAATGGAATGAATTGAAAGGAAGAAAATGGTTGACAATTCTCAACTTTGACCTTTCGTTGCTAGAGAATGGGGCAGTATGGGATTGCTGACGGCAAGCGCCGAGTCGTCACGTAAAAGTTTATTGGTCTTTAAGTGCGTCATGAGCTAAAAATAGACCATTCGGTCTTTTCCGTAGCGTTTGGTTCATTGATAAACAATTTTTTCCCGTAAAATTCGTAGTAAAGAGGTATTCGATTCTGGGCTATATCGATGCCCCTTTAAAAATCCTTTAAAATGATACCAAACACTAAATGGAAACGAAAAGTTTTGATATGTGTTGCTATGGCCTTTTATACTGCAATATAAACGTTAAAAAATTAAAAGTAATTAAAAACGCAAACAGTGACCTTACTAAATATTTTTTTTAACAACTTTAAAAACATAAAATAACAATTTCTTTGATGTGAACATGTTCTACAGTGGTTAAGGTAGTCGATTATGACAAAAACCCAAAACATTTAATTTTTCAGTTAATTGGTCAAAATACTGTTATATCCCCCCTTAAAATTAAACTACCCTTGAGCCTGACAACACAGCCTCCACTTCAGGACCAGATGTTTAAAGAACAATTATGACATAAGACGATGTTAACTCATCATTTTTTATTAGAAATATTTCAAAATCTGAAAATTCCTCATAGAATGCAAAACACCGCTTTAAACAACTTTATTGGGTGGTAGGTGCAATAAACTGGGGTGTCAAACAAGTAGATAATTGAACGGTTAACATTCCCACTTGTTAGAAGCTCCCTAAACACATGATACCACATTTTCATTATAGATAGAAAGTTTTTTGCCTGACACTTGGATATCACCTGGTGTTCTTGAACTCAATCTCAATAGAGTTGAGTGATTTGGTAATACAAGGTTGGGACCATATTGGGTACCAGCCAAATAGACCATGGGTTGGTGCCAACCAATCTCAATAGAGTTGAGTGATATGGTAAAAAAAAAGAAGGTTGGGACCACATTTGGTACCAACCAAATAGACTATGGGTTGGTGCAAAGCGCAAACCCAATTAGCCCGTAAAAGGTCTAACAAAATTGCTTAGAACACTTAAATTACTTCTTAATGATGTCCTCTTTTCACAGTTGAGAAAAAAATTTGATCTTAATACACAAAGTTTTGGTCATAACCTGCTATCCTATATAACGCCTGGAGGACAGTTATGGTGTTGAATTTTATCTCTATTTGCAACCTGATGGTAAATCTGCATATTCAGCGATAGCAGTTTTTTATCTAGAGATATAGAAAATGGTTATGTGTACTTCTGACAGCACATCAGTTATGTTTCGTCAAGCTAGAACAAAAGGGGCTGAATAAATACTTCAATAACATATTCTACATTCTACTGAAACAATAGATTTTTGTCAATGCAAGGATCACTAAGCTCTGTGCCCACTACCGCAGATAGTGCATCAGATCGAAGAGGAAACTGAATTTCTTATAAGCAAAAGGATGTAAGCAAGAGTTTCATCCTAAATTCACCTTGACTCATGTTTCCCTGCTCGTGAACTTATCTTTGAGATACCAGAATTGGATAATAATAATATTTGAAATCAGTAATGGTTTCCGATCATGCTGTTTGTCTGGAAAACTATGATGACAATCTTTCCCAAACTTTAAAGATCAGTGTCAAAAGTCAAAATGTAAGTTCCGCGCCTGGAGGTACAAACTGGAATAGGGTTGATGGAGATTTTACTCAAGAGGGTTTAATACTTGATGGGTGAGGTACAAACTGGAATAGGGTTGATGGAGATTTTACTCAAGAGGGTTTAATATTTGATGGGTGAGGTACAAACTGGAATAGGGTTGATGGAGATTTTACTCAAGAGGGTTTAATATTTGATGGGTGAGGTACAAACTGGAATAGGGTTGATGGAGATTTTACTCAAGAGGGTTTAATATTTGATGGGTGAGGTACAAACTGGAATAGGGTTGATGGAGATTTTACTCAAGAGGGTTTAATATTTGATGGGTGAGGTACAAACTGGAATAGGGTTGATGGAGATTTTACTCAAGAGGGTTTAATATTTGATGGGTGAGGTACAAACTGGAATAGGGTTGATGGAGATTTTACTCAAGAGGGTTTAATATTTGATGGGTGAGGTACAAACTGGAATAGGGTTGATGGAGATTTTACTCAAGAGGGTTTAATATTTGATGGGTGAGGTACAAACTGGAATAGGGTTGATGGAGATTTTACTCAAGAGGGTTTAATATTTGATGGGTGAGGTACAAACTGGAATAGGGTTGATGGAGATTTTACTCAAGAGGGTTTAATATTTGATGGGTGAGGTACAAACTGGAATAGGGTTGATGGAGATTTTACTCAAGAGGGTTTAATATTTGATGGGTGAGGTACAAACTGGAATAGGGTTGATGGAGATTTTACTCAAGAGGGTTTAATATTTGATGGGTGAGGTACAAACTGGAATAGGGTTGATGGAGATTTTACTCAAGAGGGTTTAATATTTGATGGGTGAGGTACAAACTGGAATAGGGTTGATGGAGATTTTACTCAAGAGGGTTTAATATTTGATGGGTGAGGTACAAACTGGAATAGGGTTGATGGAGATTTTACTCAAGAGGGTTTAATATTTGATGGGTGAGGTACAAACTGGAATAGGGTTGATGGAGATTTTACTCAAGAGGGTTTAATATTTGATGGGTGAGGTACAAACTGGAATAGGGTTGATGGAGATTTTACTCAAGAGGGTTTAATATTTGATGGGTGAGGTACAAACTGGAATAGGGTTGATGGAGATTTTACTCAAGAGGGTTTAATATTTGATGGGTGAGGTACAAACATCTTTCCATTCTGATGGATATTTGTGCTACATTTCTATGGATTAAACACAAACCGAGGACAACAAATCCTAATGAACACAATAGAAACTTGAAATAGAATGGAAGAGTTACACTTAGGCGTGTTATGAGGCTTAAATGCTTAAAGAAATAATGGACATCAAATCAACCTAAACAATGTGTGCCGCTGATGGATATCATTAGGGGTCTACCGATATGAGTATTTGTTAGGACAAAAACCAGCGTTCATATTTGATGACGTCACTCTTAAATTTATCACTCATAACTATAAATATTTTATATTAGTGATCTACCGATATGCATTTTTTGCCGATATTACCGATATTTATTTTCCGATATGAGTATTTGTTAGGACAAAAACAGCTGTCATATTTACCTCCACAATTTGTGACCTAAATTCCGCTGTTCAGGTCATGTATTTATTTCTCTCGTTTTAATAATGATTTTATTTTCAGGAACAACTATCAAAAAAATTATTATTTCTTTATTTTAAAATATTATTTATTAATAACTCATTTAACTTTGTATAAACAGTCAAATTTATCTTTAAACGAAGTTTCTGATGTGCTTACAAGTTCCAGATCATGACCTACATATGATTCATAACAAAACATACTGTCCTCTATTAAAATTTACAAATAAAATTAGGAACTCCTTTTGAACCTTCAATTTTGGCTCATGATTAATTCTAACCAATGGTTAAATTGCTTTTGCACACGGCCACCTTTTAACAATAAAACAATGAGAACAAAGCAATAAATATGGCGTCAAAATGAAGTTGAAGGATGAATGGTTGCCAATGACAAGTCTGACACAGTACATTTTGTTATTCCATACGAAATGAAATTTTTTAGACATCTGCGATTATGCATGAATCTTTGCTATTAGAGCAATTACAGTATACTCGGCATTGGCATCTCTAACACAGTATTTCCAAGTATAAGAAAATCGGGCGATTCCTAAACAATATCATAGCACATGGCATACTATATCGTGGACTCTTTTGGTTCTTTCAATATCGGTATCGGGATTGATATATTAATTTATCTTGACAAATTAATATTAATATATCGATCCCGATAACGGTATTGAAAGAATAAATCTAAATGATAAAAAAATGTTTCTGAAATTTTTTTGGTCAAAATGTCACTCATTATGAAATATCGGTGACGTCGATATCGGGACCTTTACATGCTACCGATACCGATATTGCCGATATCCTGATATCGGTGCCGATATATCGGCCAAAAGACTGCTGGTCACTTTATTAAATTTTGTTGTACTGATATATTGGCAGATATATCGGTAGACCCTTAGATATCATTGAAAGGCGTACAACAGAATTTAATAAAGTGACCAGCAGTCTTTTTACATGGTGGTGCTTTGCAAGTCCAGTGACAGGATAAATAATAAAATTAACATATCTATGATGAACTATAGTAATGTATAACATAATCTAATTACACACATATTTGTGCACATGCGTTAATATATGTAACTTCTGAGTCTTGTGCAGGTTTATTTGTGTTACAATTTTTTCACGCCTGATTCTGTAAAACTTTTCACACATCTGCATGATTGTGAACAGAAACAAACAAATCTTAGCGGGAGTAATGCATGTCCACAAAACTCTGTTGTGATTTAACAATAGCAGGAGCCATCAGTAAACTGACATATTTAAATATCACAACATGAACTTCCAGCAAGCTTTGCCATAAGCAAGAATCCATATACTACACCTCCCCAAAGAGACCCAAAAAAGATAAAAAGCCCAGACAAAAAAAGCAGAAAATCATAATTCTTGATAAATAATTTTATAAAGGCTCATGATTAGCAGTGTTACTCACCACATGCTTTTAAAGACTTCCTGATTGGCTACTTCATGTAGAGCAAAGTTCATGTCGATATAGCCATTCGTTGACCTCTCTTCTACTTCATAGATAAAATTTAATATAGTCTTTAGGTCTACTTTATTTTCCTGCAAATAAAATGGTATAGTGATGTGAGTAAGGATATTATTGAGTAAATTTTCTCTATGTTAGGTTTATTAATGAACACTTTTGGTGCCATGAGGCATTTTATCTTTTTTTTTAAAATGTTATTTCAAGGAGCTATGAGATTTAGGTGGACCACATCTTATTGTGGTACATTTTAAAAGCCAATTCAATGTTTCAGAAGTATTCCCAACGTAAAAAAAATGTATTTAAAAAAAAACTAAGGTAGTTTTCTTTTTAGCAGCCCTAAGTATATACTATTTCACTATAGAATTTAGCTGGCTAGATTGCTGCATAGTATACCACAGCGCACCGTCTAGCAACCAAAATTAATTATTGTGACAACATGCCAGTGCACTTGAATTCAGTGATTCCCTGTCCAGGGTAATGCACAATTGATCATGCATTTCAGACCATTGTAACAAAAGCTGCTTCTTTAAGAGGATCAGTTATTACAGAAGAGCATGGCAAACTTTTAATAGAGACAGGAGAGTGGATTTTAAGGTCTTAAATATGGTTTAATATCTCAAATGAAACAGATGCACAAGAACATATACATAGTACTGAATGCAAACATATGCATGTACCTGCATACATATAGTCCGTGCTTTTTGCCTTAAAAAAAAAGTACCGGAGCGCATGAAAAAAGATACCGGAACGTAAAGTGAAAAAGCATTCCAGACAGTAATAAAAGTAAGTATGTGGAGAAAAGGTTACGGTATGCCGTCCCGGTGCATTAAGCGGAAAAAAAAGCAATACATATAGTTAACGTATCAGCTTAGAAAATTAAAGTGGAATTCAAGTCTTGTCATCGTTGAGAAACACAACTACTGTAGTGTCTCTAGTTAGTCTGAGAATATCCTAATGATTTTGGCAGTTGTTGACTGAGCATTGAGTCAGGAGGTTTGAATATTATTTTTGCAACTAATGCTGGAAGAACCCCGATTAAAAATTATGTTATTTTTAAATAGGACTTGTTTTCAGTTTGACATATTAAGTAATATGAAGGTATCACAGAACACGATGCACACAAAAAAAATCATAATGGGTTATGAAAAAATGCATTTAAAAAAAATAATAATTATGGTTTGACCTCTTTGACGGCCAATGTTCCTCTAAGCTGCATGACGGCCTACATATCTGACTGACGCCATGCAGAACTTTAAAAATACAGTGCAGCAAATTTTGTACAATATTTCCCAAAAATAGATGATGGGCAACATTGCACACAAGTTTTTTTTTACTTTGCACACAGACCAGCGAACCTTATTGGGAAAATTTGCCATGGGATTTTAATTTTTAAAGATAAATCTGAACTTTAAATTTAAAGAACTTACCACTAACTGGCAGCATCGCAAAAATATAACCTCTGCCATTTCTAAAGTCTCCAGTTCAGATTCACTTAAAGGTGTAATTTTACCCTCCCTGTAGAAAAATTAAACATTAATTTTAAAACCAAGATCCTTGGTAATATTAATGTCTGGTATGTCTTGTTCGTTCTTATATATCATCAGAGCTAAGCAATAAATTCGTTTTAAAACCATTTTATATAGTATATGAAAATTTTAAATATTGACTTGAGTCATGTACGACTGATTAATGATATTTTAAGTGTCAAGATATTAAACAATTTATAAGAGAAAATGTGATGGAAAAACTACTCTGACCTTTCTTTTTCTAATACACCATTATTAAACAATATTCTATTCCAAACATCTGGCAAATTGTCATGAACTCCATATAAAAAAGGGCACAAAGCCATTTTTAACAATTTTTCCTGCTGGTCTTGAATGAACTCTTTGGAATTTTCCAACCACATTGCAATGTAGTCACCTGTTTCATGTAAAAAAATATACATATATTTCAAGTTATACTGTTAAAGAAACATAGCTAAAAGAAAAACAAAATATTCTTAAGTATTATAAATTAATGCAGCTCATAATCAATGTTCCCTTTAAAGCTGCTTCATGTAGAAAAATATACACATTTTTCAAGTTATGCTGTAAAAGAAACAGACAGCTAAAACAAAAACACAAAATATGTGTAAGTATTATAAATTAGTGCGACTCGAAATCAATTCATAATCAATGTTCCCTTTAAAGCTGCACGGCCACGCAGACATCTGACATGCCCCGCAGCAGTTTAGATTTACAGCAAAGCAAATTTTTGTAATTTCTGGGGTTTTTTTGGGATGCAAAATTATGCACATAAAATGGTTGCTGTAAAACTTAGCACACGATAGTTTTTATTTTGCACACAGACCAACAAACCTTGAAGGGAACATTGCCCATAATTAATTACAAACCTAAATAATCTGTCCACAATTCATCATCCATTGTTTGAAGCTCAGGAACTTCAGTTACTTCAGAAACTGATAAACTCATGATTCTAGGACAGGCTGACACAGCAAAAAGAACTCTAATTTTCAAAAACCTGCACAGAATTGAAAAAAATAAACAACCCCGTAAAAACAAAGTTTTTGACTATAAATCCCTTATATAAGAAACATAACTAAAAGTATTGATTATGTTCAAAATTGAAAAACATTTACAGACTGAAACCAAATTATCTCCCTTGGCTTTAAAACTAGGCAAAAACTCTAGCAGACGACGACTAAACATTCTAAATAGTGATTTATATAGATAATAAAACTAAAAATGCATTAATTTAATTACGGTACGTTTGATCGATCTGAAATTTTGATACGATGCATTGTTAGGTGAGACGGGTCCGTGTGCCAAATTTCAGCTCGATGACTTCACTGGAAGTGGGTCATTTTCGACTTTTGTTTTTCTAAATAGTGATTTATATAGGTCAACTAAAAATGCATTAATTTAATTACGGTACGTTCGATCGATCTGAAATTTTGATTTGATGCATTGTTAGGTGAGAGGGGTCCGTGTGCCAAATTTCAGCTCGATGGCTTCACTGGAAGTGGGTCATTATCTTATTTTTGTTTTTTTTCCGCGGGCGGACGGGTGTCGCGGGACGAACGACGGTGAAGTTAATAAAAGGGATTTAAAAACAAATGATACATTGTTGGTTTCTGCAAAATGGTTGAGTTGAGGGTCATGTGGAAATTTCATAGATACACAGTACCATGCAGTTAGAATTGGAAGGCAAGGTGTTAGTATAATGAAGGATGCAAATTTAGAAAAGATGTGAAAAATGAGTTTCAGTTGGACTAATAAGGCAATATGGATATTTTAGTTTAGAGGTAAGTATTTAAAAATTTGTTTTACTCATAAATTCAACCCATTTCATTTAAAGACAAAGACTATCAGTTGTTGTGCCAGGATTATTGTTTCCTTAAAACATTCTTTTTAAGCAATGATAACACATGTATACAGAAGCAAATAGACCACTATTGTCGGGTAGGGTTTGTGCTTACAGAACAAATAAAATGTGGGGTCGATTATAATTTTCAAAGATATAATTTGATTTTGATCTTTCATGAATGAAAACCTATCTGAAACACTGACATCCTGTTGGTTATTTGTAAGATTATTGCGCTAATCACGAATGTGGATTCTGTCTAATAAACAAAATTAATACAAGTAAAATCTAGAAATATAGAAAGATAACAGCAGGGCTCGGCAGGCCTTAGATTGGAACCCCCAGGGCAAACGACGAGGAAGACCCAAGCATACATGGAGACGGAGCATGTTGGACGAGGCTGGAAGGACTGGGAAGAGCTGGGAAGAATTGAAGTGACTGGCAAGGGACCGTGTAGCGTGGCGAGCTTTGACAGAGGAACTCAAAGGACAAATGATGATGATGAAAATCTAGAAATACACTGGAAGAGTTTCAATTAGATAAGTGGATTAAATCTTATCATAATGATGAACATCAGTTTAACCTTTACTATGTGCCTAAACAGATGCTTCTCATTGAAAGACAGAGGCTAGATAACATCCATTGGGGGTATGATGCATGATCAAACTGCTGGAGGTGGCAAACATTTTTTTCTTCTTAACTTTTCCCATAATTTTATAGAGGGTAACAATGACCGATTTTCACTCAACCTAAAAATATCTAGCAAGAACTTTGTATACAGAAATGTCTATTGACTACAAAGGCATGTTAATTTAAACTCTAGAAAACATGTCATACAATAATCATTTATTTATTTTGGATGCTTTTATGCAAAATAAGCTGTTGATTGCATAATACAAAATACGCTTTTGATGCAGTGGGCAATTTGGAAGTGAACATTAAATTTTTTGTATATATTTTGGGAAAAACAAAAAATTGCTATTTTCGATAAGTGATTAATCTACTCAGTAGCTAACACCAAGAAAGTGGGCCACTACATATATTGACACTTCTCGCCAAATACATTAAGTGATACGATAAATGTGCTACTGTCTCAACCAAATAATAATAATAATAAATTGATTATTTATATAGCGCTGTATCCCAGTAAGGAACTGGGCTCACAGCGCTTTACATGAAAGAAATAACATACTTATAAGTATTAAATTAACTTTCATATCACAACAAACACAAAAAATTACAATACATTATACATAAGCTACGTTAATCATTTACAAGAAATGTTGTTTCATCAATTTTAAAAATAAGTTGTGAAAAGATGTGTCTTAAGTGCAGTCTTGAAAGACTTGGTTGTTTGAATACTACGTATGTGTAATGGTAGAGAATTCCATTGTTTGGCTGCACAAAAAGAGAATGACCTTTCACCAAACGTTTTGGTGCGTGTCATAGGAACAGAGAGAACGCGTGTGTCTGCAGAAGATCTTAGCTTGCGAGTGGGTGAGTAGACCGACAAAAGTTCAGTAAGATACGATGGGCATGAGTCCGAAAAGAAATTGTGACAGAGAACGGCCAGTTTGTAATCAATACGGGCTTGTATAGGCAGCCAATGAAGTGAGCGAAGAAGTGGAGTAACATGGTCATGTTTTTTTGCCTTGAGCACCAGTCTGGCAGCTGAATTTTGAACTTTCTGTATTCTTTCAATGCATTGTTTTGGCACACCAGACAAAAGAGAATTGCAGTAATCCATACGAGCCAGTACAAGAGCACAGACTAGTGTTTTTGTGGCACTAACTGTTAAGTAATGACGGATTGAGCTGATCTGACGAATGGCAGTGTAGGCAGAGCGACAGATGTGATTGATGAAGTTGTTAATAGACATGTTGTCAGAAATAATGTAGCCAAGATTCCTAGTCGATGTTGTGAACAGAATATCCGAACTGGCTACGTGAATTGACTTCGGAAGAGACAAAGTACTGTGTGATTTATTGTTGCAAAATAGAAGTGCTTCAGTCTTGTCATCATTCAGCTTGAGTTTGCTTAACGTCATCCAAGACTTCACTTCACCAATGCACTCCTGCAACAATTGGACACCGGAGTCCATATTAGAGGGATCAGTGTGAGTATATAGTTGAGTATCAACTGCAAATGATTGGCTTTTAACTGAATGCTTTTCAAGCAGTAGAAGTAGCGGTCTTGTATACAGTACAAATAAGTACATTGAGTACAAGCAAATAAACTCTACTCATTGCAAAATATTCTGAGGGCGCTTCTGACTTCTGTTTCCCTCTATCATCTGGATTATTTATTCCTGAATAAATTTGTATTGTTTTTTCAACCATTTCAAAATGAAATATAACTTATACATTTCCATATTTAAAGTGTTAAATAGAGGGTTAGCATTCATTCTCTGCCACCTGCAGAACTTTTCGGTGGAAGTAAGGTAGCGCAATATTTTACCAGTGAACACTACTTTCACCAATTTTCCTTCCGACATCAGACCACCCTAGGTCTCTCCTCTTCTATATTGCAACAGAATAATAGCTAGGCATTAGTAGTAATGATTAATAATTAGTTACAATTTTAAAACTTGGACTACATAATAAGGTATATTTCGGCATATAGTAAGACTTTGTAACCCTTAAAAATCTTCTCAAAAGTCCGGAGTCTTATATGCCAGGTATCATCTTTTACTCTGTTTTATCGTAGCTGAAGAGAGCTGACCAAGCCAATCCAAGCAGCCTTTGTATTAGGGGGTGGAAGGATATGTTTTTTTACTATTTGCCGGATCCAGAAATTGGCCCAAAATATTTACCGGATCCGCATATCTCTGAGCTAAGTGGGTGTACTTTACTACTTTCTATTTAGTATTTAATACTATTTATTAAAGTATTTTTTATCCTACATATGAAGAGTATCTGCTATCTACAATAACAGTCTGTGACACTGTCAACAATGAACATTTTACAATGAATTGAATGAACGAACTTGAACGAAGTTCAACGAACTGTGTAGTGTGTACAAAGCAAACTGAGTTGTACTGAGAGTGTAGTTTTGTGTACTAAGCCTTGGCAACTAAGCGAATTTTTTAAAAATCATTTATCTGCCAAACCCCTCTAATAGTGATGACGTATATACTATTTATATAGCGGAAACAAAACTGTTATTTTATTCAATAAATATTTTAAAATTTCAAATAATTCTTATCTACATTGATATCCAGATCTGACCCGGATCTGCCATAAGTATTTGGCAAATCCGGATAGTGCCGGGAATCCAGATATCCGGCCACCCCCTACTTTGTGTGCAGGTGGAGAGAAAATACATAGCTTGCTGTGATAGGCTGATTCTGTACAGTAAAGCACAAGTGTCTGTACATACAGGCAGAAGTATTTGTACCTCTTCATACAGTACAGCACTAGAACCGTAACTGGCGTAATACAGTACAGTATACAAATGGCTAACAGTCAAGACCCCATCATGTCTCCACCAGCAAGAAGAAAGAAATTTAAAGCCAGTTTCAAATTTAAAGTGTGTTCGAAGAGGGGTGGTCTTGTATGGTAAAACTATATTAATTTCATAATTAAACCTATATTTTAAAAAGTAGGAAGGTCGTCTTAAACGCTAGAAAATACGGTACATGTTCAACTCCAACCGCAAGGCAAACAGATTTGCGAAATGTAAAAAAAAGTAACATATGAATAATATAGGATTGATTGACTGATTCACTTACTAAGTACTGTTACTATTATTAAAATGCAAATTGATACTTTTTTACTAAACATTACTTTTTAACAAAAATAATATAACATTAACATCGATTGATTTCATTGATTAGTTAGCCTACTATTAATACTATTATTAACTATTATTATAATTATAAGTCGGTAGCCTACTGAAGTATAGGCAAGTCAAGTACTAAGTCTAAGTTAACTACATAACTAATCTAAATAAGTACTACATTGTACCCTGCATAATTCAGTCTAATAAACAAGATTAAAGAAAATATTTATAATAAAATAAGGTAATCCTGCAGATTTTACACGTATATTATAATTTATTATTTCAAAGCGAAATTTAATTTTCTCTGGAGAACTTACATTTTTAATTTATTAAATGCATTATTATGTATCGTATTTCAGATATGACAGTGCTAATTTGTGAGTCTTTTTAATTTCAAATGCATTTTTTCGGCTCTATATAATACATAATGTGGTCACGATACGTCCATTTTGTTTACCTAGCGAACTGCTGCCAGATGTTTTTTACCTGGCTCGACCCATGCTAAAATAAATTTACTGACTGAAGATATTTTTTTAAAAGTATTATTCATCTATTTTAATGTTCTTAGAAGATAAATAAATATTTTAAAGACAATTTCTTTTTTTTATTTCGTTACTAGATTTAGATGTTTGATTCTTATTTTCTTTGTTTGTAAGTGAAAAATTTCCATTTGGCATCTTATCGGACAATCCGGCATGTAGTTTGATAATTTAAAAAAAATGGTTGCATCATCATCAGACTATTTACTGTTGAGAGCCGAAAAAATGGCTTAGAAATTAGAAAAACTTACAAATTAGCGCTGTAATAGTTGAAATACAACATATAATTATGCATTTAATAAATTAAAAACGAAAGTTCTCAAGAGAAAATTAAATTTCGCTGTGAAATAATAAATTATAATATACGTGTAAAATCTGCAGGTTTACCTAAAATAAGATAAGTCTAAAGTCTAAGTCAAGTGGAGTGACAGTGGAATGTTTTTGTAGTAGTAGTAAGTAGAAGTAGTAAATAAAATTTAAAGAGTAAAAGCTTCAAATAAATTATATTAATAATAATTAGTACTCTGGGTTAGTATTCGTTATAAATTATGAAGTTAGGTCAATAAACTATAAAAATAAATAAACTAATAATAGTTTATAGTTAGTCCACTTATTATAGTACGCGCCAAAATAAGTATACCAGTTTTTAATTAACAGCAAACTGGGCCCCACAGTGATGATCTTTCTAATAGGACTATTGTGGATTAAATATTCCGATGTTCCTTTTTTCAAAGTGATTTAGCCTTTTCTGTCCAATCTTTAAAAGAATAACAAAAAAAATAAAGCATTTATTTTTCAACACTATTAATCACAGTAAGACTTGGAAACCGGAAACAGATTTCATAAATCTAGATTAAAAATCTGTTCAGCTAAATGCCTAAAAACAAAAAATTATTTTAAAATGATACTAAAATATAATCGGTAAACAATATTTTTTAAAAATTATTTATTTTATAAGATGTGACTGTATTTAAAGATAAAAAAATATTCTGAGGGTGCTCCTGACTTCTGGGATTTCTTTACTGCATATTTTTTTGCACAAGATTCATACAATTACATAACTATTACAGACGCCCTGCTACTGCTATATATATTATATACAGAAGATGATAGCATCCTACGCTCATATTTATGGTTTATTTACAGTTTATAGCTATGCATATCTAATTGATTTTTAATTTTGATAGTTTGTTGTTTCCTGATTTGATCAGACAACTAATGCCACGCCCGAATTCAAGACAGATTGAACAAGAATTTCTGTTTGTTCTTGCTTACTGAATAAGAATTTTTTTTTATCCCTATGTCTATCTGAGGGTTGCATAACATTGTTTTTTGTGTTGTATATCCAATGAATTGCCTTATGTATTACTACTTTGCTCTTTGTCCATATATTCTATATTGTTTCTAGGTTTAATTATTTAAATAAGGGTTGTACTCTTGTCCTTTTGAATATTATTACACAGGAATGATTCTTGCTGCTCTATTTTTTTAATTTGTTATATTTAATAATATTTCATCCACGTCATCTTTCTTCAAGGAAATCTTGCATATCCTTCACAGTTAATTGAAAAGACTTAAACGTTTTTGGGGATGAAAAACGTGGAAGTGTGAGTAGACGTTGCTGTTTGACACTGACATAACCACTCCACTCAGCGATTTGAATCAGCAGCTGCAGGAACGTTGACACACCACCTGTAAATTTACAGATTGGGGGCTGTCCATAAATTTAAATGACGACACGCACCTGGGGGTGGGGGAGGGTTCACGCAATTTGTGATGAGGGGGAGTGAGGAGTTTAAGAATTATGACGTCACGTCAAATACACGCAACTTAAAATAAAAGAGCCACTTAAATCTTTGATTGCTTACAATTCATTTATTGACGTTATACATGGCTTCACGCGTATGTTTCAATATTAGAATGCAGGCGTCACTAAATAAATACTTAATGACAAAAAAGTGATGTAAAACATGCTCACTTTCAAATAGAAAAAAAATTATTGGTGGGGGGGGGGCGGGAGGCAAAGCATGGTAACGTAATATTGGAGGGGGGGGTCTAACTTTTTGTGACGAGGGGGGGGGGAAATTTGCCAAAATCAAGTGACGTCATTTATGGACGGCCCTTTGAAATAATAGATCTGAATATAAAAGGACATGTGGTTACAGTAAGCCTCTGTGGGAACTGCACAGTTCCATTTTTTAAAATTATTCCTGAAAATTAGCCCCAGCTTCGTCAACGACGTGACTCGATCTTGACCATGTTGGGCATCCCATATCCATGTCAGCAGCAGTTTTCTGTGGCGGAGATTAGCTAAACATCAAGCAGGTGTAGTCTCACTGGTGAAAGCTTGCAGTCCATTTCAAGAATCAAAAAGACACAACAGATTATTTCCAACGTAAACGAACTTGGAGTCCAGAAACGAGGTCAAATAACTAGCTCCGAAATGTTATTATTAGTTATTGTGTTTTTTTTTAAAGTTCATTTAATGTTTGAAAGGGTTTATTTATACACTGGAAACCGGGGTTTTGAAGGATTTGGGTTTCGAACTACAACCTCGTTTTTCATTACAAAAAAAAATTATGTGGAAAGTTTTATTTTTCATAATAATAACATGAGATTACTGTAGAAATTCATGTGGTTTTTTGGCAATTATATCGAATTTAGAAAACAGATAAGATTTTCATACACCAGCTAATGTACTGGACTTTGAAATTTTGCCTTCAAGCTAGAGTATACAAAATATCTCACGTGTCATTGTCAAACAAGGAATATTTGAACCCCACGGGTAAAAAAGAATAAATGAATTCAAGACCAGTTAATTTATTCACTTTTTAAAAAAAAGATAATTGGCTAGATTTAACCTGCCTAGATTAGTATCATTAATTCGAACAATGTCTTAAATAATGCAATGTGTTAAAATAGATTATCTAAAATTAAGTTAATAAAAAATTAATTAAGAGCAATAATGAATACACCAAGATTATCTAATCAATAGTCATTTTGGCTATTAAGCATGGTATGGCTGAAAACAATTGTGTAATGAGGAAAAACATACAATTTCCATTTTATTCAAGAAATGAAGCTTTTCTCTTGATTTATAACACACAAATATATTGTGTCCTTATTTTTATTTTCTAACTAGCAGACCCGTCGTGCGTTGCAACGATCAAAGTAAAAAGGAATAAATTTAAAGAAACCAATGTTTAAAAACAATTCTGAAGAAACCTTCGTGGAAGTGTGAAAAAAAATCCAAGTTTCATAGCAAACGGATAAATAAATTAATAATTAAATAGCGTACAAAAGAAGAAACGATATTAAGGGCCCCGGCCCCAAAATGAGTGATATTATAGTTTTTTATTGCCATTGTACTCAAGCTATATTCCTCAATATCGTGTAAAATTGAATAGGGAATACAATGATTAAAGTTCAGTAAAAAGACTTTTTCGAAGGAATGGAAATTAAGAGTTCAGTGCCCTATAGTAATATAGGCTCTTAAGTTTTTATATTCTAAGTTTTGTCAAAATCCAGTTATTTTCTCAATATCTAACTCTTAAACTACTTTTTATATACATAAAATAGGGGGAAAATAACATTAAGGGGCCCCTGGCCCATTCGGTGCAAGAGTTCAATTTCAAAAACCTGTTCATTTTAGTTCATTTTTATTGTGGCTATATTTCTCAAGCTCTTTAAAAAGTAAATAGGAAAAATATCTTAAACATATACGAAAAAAGATATTTGGGGCCCTGGTTCCGAAGATATTGGCATTAGGAGTTCCGTGTCTATAGTATTTTAATATAGGCTACCAAGTTTTTGTATGCAAAGTTTGGTGAAGATCTATTCATTTACTAAGTAGCTAACGTAGAAACTAATTTTTATATAGCTCATATAAGATAAAAACGACATTAAGGGCCCCAGGGCCCATTCTGGGCAAGATATAAAGTTCAAAACACCTGTTCATTTCAATTAGTATAATGATTGATACATGTGTCATAATTTGTCAAGATTGTTAATGACTAAATGGTGAATAAAATCTTAAACGTTTAAAAAATGTGAATTTTTGGGCCCCCAGCCCCAAAGGAATGAATATTAGCAGTTTAGTGCCCTATAGTATTTTAATATTGGCTATCAAATTGTCATATACAAAGTTTGGTTAAGATCCAACAATTTACACAGTAGCTAGCGCTTAAACTAATTTTTATATAGCTCATATAAGCAAAAATTGACATTATGGGCCCCCGGTGCCCCATGAGTGTTAAATTTAGAAAACAAAGTTGCCAGTTACCATCCCAGGTAGGTACTTAACAGTCTCCAAAAATTTCATGACGATTGGATGAATGGTTTAGTCAGCTATAAAGGACATGCACACACACACACACACACACACACACAGACATACTTTGATTTATATATATATATAGATACAGACTACCTGTTACTTTAGGGGCCGTCCATAAATGACGTCACGCGATTTTGGTCGACTTTTAACCCCCCACCCCCTCGTCAAACTTCGTCACAAAAACTTAGACCTCCCCTCCAATATGACACCACAAAGCTGTGACCCCTGCCCCTAAGAGAAATATTTTCTTTTTGAAAATGAGCATGTTTCAAATCAATTTATTGTCATTTTAGTATGTACTTAGTGCAGTGTTTCTCAATTATTTTCTGTCATGCCCCCCCAGGAAGAAAGAAAACATTTAGCCCCCCCCCAGCGCGACTTTAAATAGTATCATTTGTCTATAAAATTGTTAGCGGTCAAACGAACTCCCTTTAAAGGAGCCTCGTGCCCCACGGGGGCGCGCCCCACTATTTGAGAAACACTGATTTAGTGTAAGACTGGCTGTAATTTCGTAACACGCGTGAATCCATGTAAAACGTCATAAAAAATAGTAATAAATCGAATATTTAAGTGTAACTTTGATTTAAAGTAGCTTGTTTTCACGTGGCGTCACAATTTTTACCGCCCCCTCCCCCTCGTCACAAATAGTCACAAATATAGGTGCGTGACGTCATTTACGGACGGATCTTATAGCATTAACCTATTTTCCGGGGGGGGGGCGGCGAACTTAGACTCTGCCCCGGGCGGCAATTACCCACGCTACGCCGCTGACTAAAGGTCTCTTCTGACTGTAAATTTCAAATTTTAAATTTATTTTCTACTTTTTAGTACATTTCTAAAATAAGTCTAGTTTTTAAAAAGTGTTTTTTTATATATTTTTATTTCCTAATTTTTAGTCTTCACATTTTTTTCATGATTCGAGTCAAGGCTCTAATGCGACTGTGTGGGTGTGCACACTACAACATTATTAACTGCTTAGGATATCAATCTCTCTCACAGACCAGGGGTAGTGTGTTACTGGCCCACTGGCGTGTCTCTGCTCATCACGGGACTGACCTCCCCGTGCAGTAAAACACTGGTAGTTGGTCAGTCGCTCGTGACCCGTGCCGGTCACTAAGGCGGACTGCTGAGGCTTAACTCTAGCAGACTTAAATCGAAAATATTTAATTAAATTAAATCTAGCCATGGAAAAAGTCCGCAAAAATTCACAATACAATCACCGAAATTGAAAATGTGTGCAAATTTTCAGAATGATTGGATAACGGAAAGGGGTTCAAAATTGGGATATTAAGCAAAGTAGGTATAGTCCGATTAAACTTACAAAGCGAGTTAATATAAGACTAGTAAATAAAACAATAACAAACCTTGAATTTGAACTACATATGTTATATAGAGACAAACTAAAGATGAATTAATTTAATTACGGTCCCTTCGATCGATCTGAAATTTTGATACGAGCCTATGTGCCAAATTTCAGCTCGATGGCATCACGGGAAGTGGGTCATTTGTTACTTTTGTTTTTCCACCCGACGTACGAAGCACGACATAGAGACAAGATTTCGAAGTTAATATAAGGGATTTAATTAAACAACCCAGTAATAAAACAAACCCGTTAAAACAAAGTTTTTGACTATAAATCCCTTATATATGAGACATAACTAACAGTATTGATAATGTTCAAACGCGACAAACATTTACTGCTGAATCTGCCTTAACACCTGCTGTATAACGGGAAGGGGGGGGGTTGGGAGAAGGGATAGGTCTGGTCACCGATCGCTGGACCGAGCTCACGTAAAATGTAAACAAAAGCACGCCGGTACATCGATGGGTCACGTCAATGCGTGGACTGAACTGGCACGTGGAACAAAAACAATAACAAACAGTAAAATTGAATTACATACGTTGTATCGAGATAAACTAAAATGCATTAATTTAATTACGGTACGTTCGATCGATCTGAAATTTTGATACAATGCATTGTTAGGTGACACGAGTCTATGTGCCAAATTTCAGCTCAATGGCATCACGGGAAGTGGGTCATTTTTTACCTTTGTTTTTCCGCCCGCCCGAAGATGAACGACAGACAGAAAGAGACGGCGGGGAAGTTAATATAAGGGATTTAATTTTAAAAAAGACCCGAAAAAACAAAGTTTTTGACTATAATCCCTTACATATGAGACAGAACTTAAAGTATTGATTATGTTCCAACGCGTTAAACATTTACAGCCTGAAACTGGGTGTATTCCACCTGTTTAAAACAAGAGCTGTGTTCACCGATGGCTGGCGTGAAGTCAAGTGACCCGTAAAATGTAAACAATAGCAACTTCTACATATAGTTTTATATAGATAAACTAAAAATGCATTAATGTAATTACGTTACGTTCGATCGATCTGAAATTTTGATACGATGCATTGTTAGGTAACACGGGTCCGTGTGCCAAATTTCAGCTCGATGGCTTCACGAGAAGTGGGTCATTTTTGACTTTTGTTTTTCTGCCCGCCCGACGACGAACGACAGAGAGAGACGGCGGTGAAGTTAATATAAGGGATTTAAAAAACAAACCCGTAAAAACAAAGTTTTTGACTATAAACCCCTTATATATGAGTCATAATTAAAAGTATTGATTATGTTCCAACGCGACAAACATTTACAGACTGACACCGAGTGATGTCCCTTGTCTTTAATAAAAGGGGGGATGGGACGTGAGGGGTGTCGGCACGACGGTCGACGTTAAAGCGTCAACTCAAACTCTCACGTGGAAAAAAAAACAATAACAAACCACAATAAAATGAATCCAACGCTGACTTAGAGACGAGATGGGCACCGACAAGTCTACCAAGCACCGAGAAAGTTCTAATGGAATCATTAGAACCCCTTACGACCACGCAGTCATGAGAAAACAAAATTATAATAATTCCATTGTCATGCTTGCTGTACAGCGCAAAGCTATTGTTTGCAACTTAGGCATTTTCCAGAAAGTGTTAAATGATATTCTAACTTTTTGAAGGTTTCATTCGTTTCATTCAAAATGCCAGGACTATTGAGATAATAACCAACTAAAGGCCGGTAAGTTATATTTCTGGTTATGGTATCATTGAGCCTAGATTTATTTTCAAGAACGCATGCACTTACACTGATAACAATGACTTCAATTTCTTGGAAAGCAAAACGTTTATGTTGTTAAAAAATCGGTCATTTTAATGTTTACGAGTGTTTTTAATTTGCGCCATTGATTTGTCTTTTCTGAATTTACATTTATTGTTTGTTTTTATATAGCTATTTAAATCAATATGTCCAATAATATACGTTAAAATAAAAATAAAAACGTTAAAAACTAATTAGATTTATAAAAAGAAAAAACGTTAATTAAAAATTTAAAAGTATACGTATTTATTAACAACATAAAAATTAAACAAATTATCTTAATAAAGAATACAGTAAATTATCCAACAAACGGAGCAATATTTCGCGTCGTGTTAACGAAATGAGTGTGATACTACCATCTCTTTAGCATCTACTGGTCTGCTTTCAGAAGAAGAAAAAAATGAGCATTTGATAACTTTCCATCCTCGCTTTAAATTATTTTTTTCCTAAGGTTTAGCATATTTAACAAAAAATATTAAAATATCGTGCTTGTAAAGATAAAAGTAAAAGATGTGTGCTTTTTATTGTGTGAGTGTCATTTTGATTTCGGACCAGTAAGAGTGTAAAAGCTAAAAGTGTAAGAGACTTATGAATTTGTTTGCGAACTCTGAAGGTTTTCGTTCAAAAAATTTCTAAATTTAACTTTCAGCTCAACGTCAGTTTTGATGTTATGGATTAAATACCTTTTTTTAAAAAAATTTCAAACTTAGAGAAAAAGTATTTAAGTTTTATGTTATGTTTAGTTTTCAGGTTAGGTTTGATTTGCAATCAAATCAAATATCATAGCTGAAGAAATTACTACACAATCAAATTGTAATATAGAGTCTGTTTTTTTTGTAAAATAGTTACTTCAAACTCAACATCACTTATTGTAGGCAGTATATATAGACCACCGAATAAAATCCCAGGTTACATGAAGAATCTTTGTAGTCAATTAAATTTCATAAAAGAAAATCGTAGAAATTCTGCAATTTGGATTATGGGGGCTTTCTTTCTTCCAGATCTTATTTGGAAAAAACTATACAGTTGATAACCATCAAACTAATAAAGACATTAACGAACACTTTATAAACACTATAAACAACTTAAACCTAGAAAAGATAGCCAAAAAAAAACAACAAGAAAAAATAAATTACTAGATTTATTCCGAACAAATAGACCAGGTCTAGTGTTAGACTATAAAATAATTCCTTTTCTGTCCGACCATGATATTGTTAGGGTCACCAATACAATATACACTAAAATTAATAAGATACCTAGAAGAATAGTATATCTTTGGAATAAATGTAATTTCATAAAACTACACCAATCAGCGGCTAACTTCCAAACAAAATTTCCTTAATAAATTTAATACAAATAGCCCAGTAGAAGAAATTTGGAAAGATATAAAAACAAATCTAAAAACTATTATGGATGAGAATGTTGCAACAAAATTATCATCAAATAAAATTAACAAATGCTGGTTCAATTCTAAATTAAAAAAGCTATGCAAACAATAAAAAAAAACACGTAAAAAACCAAGTTTTTCACTATAAATCCTTTGTGTACGAGACGTAAGTAAAAGAATGTTCATTATAATACGCAGCGCAAGACCATCCAAAAATACAAAATTGCAGTTGTGTCGTAAAACATGTTTAACATAATGCCGATCAGGAATATGTTTATAAATGTGTTATCAATAAAATACGCTATGTTTATAAAAAGTGTTGTCAATAAAATACGCACGTTATTGCGCGACGGAAAGGTTGTTCAATATAATACGCACCGCGACACTCTATCTCACAAAAATAACATGTTACATAGGAATAAATAAAATAATCTAAAAATTCAATAATTTAATTACCGTACATGCGATCGATCTGAAATTTGGTATCTAGTTTTTATTATCGCCACAAAACTGCCTGCTAAATTTCAGCTCGCTAGCTTACGAGGAGGAGGGTTAAAGATCGATCCAAAGTTTGGGCGACCGACAAGCAATCGAGGGTTCAGCCAGACACCACGAATTAATATAAAGGATTTAATTAAACAAAAAACCATAAAAAACCAAGTTTTTCACTATAAATCCTTTATGTATGAGACGAAACTAAAAGAATGTTCATTATAACACGCAGCGCAAGACCATCCAAAAATACAAAAAGACTTAGATGAATTGATAAAATGGGAAACTAACTGGAGTATGTCTTTCCACCCAGAAAAGTGTCAACTGTTAAGAGTAACAAAGAAAAAGAAACAAATAAATTCAAAATATTACATTCATGGAAAAGAACTGACCCAAACTAAAGATGCAAGAATCCAGGAAAACCAACACTTTATCAACATTTTAATCTCTAATAAAAATTCAGGACTAAACACAAACCATAGATAAGCGTAGGACGCAATAATCTTCTGTATAGAAGGAGCGTCTGTAAACAGATAAGATAAGATAATACAAATTTGTAGTTGTGTCGTAAAAAATGTTTAATATAATGCGCACCGATCAGGAATATGTTTATAAAAAGTGTTGTCAATAAAATACTCACCTAATTGCGCGACAGAAAGGTTGTTCAATATAATGCGCACACTTACTCTCTATCTCAAAAAATAACATGATACATAGGAATAAATAAAATAATCTAAAAATTCAATAATTTAATTACCGTACATGCGATCGATCTGAAATTTTGATATATAGTTTTTATCACCGCCACAAAACTGCCTGCTAAATTTCAGCTCACTAGCTTACAAGGAAGGGGGTTAAAAATCGATCCAAAGTTTTGGTGACCGACAAGCAATCAAGGGTTCAACCAGACACCACGAGTTAATATATAGGATTTAATTTAAAAAAAACGTAAAAAACCAAGTTTTTGACTATAAATCCTTAATGTACGAGAAGTAACTAAAAGAATGTTCATTATAATACGCAGCGCATGACCATCCAAAAATACACATTTGTAGTTGTGTCGTAAAACATGTTTAATACTAGTTTGTGCTGCGGCGCCGTGGCGCCTGCGGCGCCCCCTTTTTTAAGGGCGCCTACGGTACCTGCGGTGCCCCCCCTTTTTTAAGGGCGCCTACGGCGCCGCCTTTTTCTAAAGCCCAACTAACTTGTTCTTGTATGACAAATACGTAACATTAAACTTTCTTAAATGTACACAAAGTACTTTATAATAGGGTCTTTTTTTGTCAAAAGCCCAAGTAACTTATCCTTGTATTATAAATACGAAATATTCCTGAAATGTACACAAAGTATTTATATCATATTTTTTACAGTGCTAATCACCACACGATTTTTAAATTAATTCTAGAAAGCAGCGCACCAAATTACTGCAATAAAACAAAAATAACTCTTTCGGTTAGTCAGCACTGTTTACAACACAAATGTTGACGTCATAGGTTCGTGCGTTGTTTGGTTACTGTTAATCTGGAAACCAAAAGGATTATGATTTAGCGTTAGGTCACCCACATAATTGAGCGTAAATATATATATGACTAGTTTGTGCTGCGGCGCCGTGGCACCTGCGGCGCCCCCTTTTTATGGGCGCCTACGGCGCCCACTTTTTTCAAAAGCCCAACAAACTTGTCCTTGTATGATAGCTACGTAATATTTAACTACCTTAAATGTACACAAAGTAATTTTAAATTGAGGTTGTAGGGCGCATAAGGCGCCCACTTTTTTGGGGGGTTCAAAAGCCCAAGTAACTTATCCTTGTATGATAAACACGAAATATTCCTGAAAATTAAACAAAGCATTTATATAATAATTTTTACAGTGCTAATCAAAACACGATTTTTAAACTAATTTTCGAAAGCAGCGCACCAAATTACTGCACCAAAAAATAACTATTTGCGTCAATAGGCACTGCTTACAACGCAAAATTTAAAAAAAACAAACCCGTAAAAACAAAGTTTTTGACTATAAATCCCTTATATATGAGACATAACTAACAGTAGTGATTATTTTTAAACATTTACAGACTGACACTGAGTGATGTCCCTTGTCTTTAATAAATGGGGGTGGGATGTGAGGGGGTGTCGGCACGACGGTCGTCGTCAACACGACGGTCGGCGTCAACTCAAACTCACGTGGAACTGGAATTTAAAAAAAAACAACAAACAGTGAATTTTGAATTACATACCTCATATAAGGATAAACTAAAAATGCATTAATTTAATTACGGTACGTTCGATCGATCTGAAATTTTGATACGATGCATTGTTAGGTTCGACGGGTCCGTGTGCCAAATTTCAGTTCGATCGGATCATGGGAAGTGGGTCATTTTTGACTTCTGTTTTTCCGCCCGCCGAGCCCAAGACAGACAGACAGAGAGAGAGAGAGAGAGAGAGAGAGAGAGAGAGAGAGACGCCGGTGAAGTTAATATAAGGGATTTAATAAAACAAACCCGTAAAAACAAAGTTTTTGACTATAAATCCCTTATATATGAGACATAACTAACAGTATTGATTATTTTCAAACATTTACAGACTGACACCGAGTGATGTCCCTAGTCTTTAATAAATGGGGGTGGGATGTGAGGGGGTGTCGGCACGACGGTCGGCGTCAACACGACGGTCGGCGTCAACTCAAACTCACGTGGAAACTGGCAGAAAAAAAACAATAACAAACAGTGAATTTTGAATTACATACCTCATATAAGGATAAACTAAAAATGCTCAATTTAATTACGGTACGTTCGATCGATCTGAAATTTTGATACGATGCATTGTTAGGATAGACGGGTCCGTGTGCCAAATTTCAGTTTGATCGGATCATGGGAAGTGGGTCATTTTTGACTTCTGTTTTTCCGCCCGCCCGCCCGCCGAGCCCAAGACAGACAGAGAGAGAGAGACGGCCGCGAAGTTAATATAAGGGATTTAATAAAACAAACCCGTAAAAACAAAGTTTTTGACTATAAATCCCTTATATATGAGACATAACTAACAGTATTGATTATTTTCAAACATTTACAGACTGACACCGAGTGATGTCCCTTGTCTTTAATAAATGGGGGTGGGATGTGAGGGGGTGTCGGCACGACGGTCGGCGTCAACACGACGGTCGGCGTCAACTCAAACTCACGTGGAAGTGGAAAAAAAAACAATAACAAACAGTGAATTTTGAATTACATACCTCATATAAGGATAAACTAAAAATGCATTAATTTAATTACGGTACGTTCGATCGATCTGAAATTTGATACGATGCATTGTTAGGTCAGACGGGTCCGTGTGCCAAATTTCAGTTCGATCGGATCATGGGAAGTGGGTCATTTTTGACTTCTGTTTTTCCGCCCGCCGAGCCCAAGACAGACAGAGAGAGAGAGAGAGAGACGGCCGCGAAGTTAATATAAGGGATTTAATAAAACAAACCCGTAAAAACAAAGTTTTTGACTATAAATCCCTTATATATGAGACATAACTAACAGTATTGATTATTTTCAAACATTTACAGACTGAATCTGTCTTAACACAAGTTTGCTTCATAACCCTAGGGGGGAGGGGTGGGTGGGAGGGGGAGAGGGGAAAAGTCTGGTCACCGATTCGCTTAACCGAGCTCAGAGTGACACGTAAAATGTAAACAAAAGCGCACCGTCGTTTCGTTGGGTCGCCTCAATGCTCAAACTTTCACGTGGCAAAAAAACAATAACAAATCGTGAATTTAAATTACATACCTCATATAAGGATAAACTAAAAATGCATTAATTTAATTACGGTACGTTCGATCGATCTGAAATTTTGATACGATGCATTGTTAGGTCAGACGGGTCCGTGTGCCAAATTTCAGTTCGATCGGATAATGGGAAGTGAGTCATTTTTGACTTCTGTTTTTCCGCCCGCCCGCCCGCCGAGCCCAAGACAGAGAGAGAGAAAGAGACGGCCGCGAAGTTAATATAAGGGATATAATAAAACAAACCCGTAAAAACAAAGTTTTTGACTATAAATCCCTTATATATGAGACATAACTAACAGTATTGATTATTTTCAAACATTTACAGACTGAATCTGTCTTAACACAAGTTTGCTTCATAACCCTAGGGGGGAGGGGTGGGTGGGAGGGGCAGAGGGGAAAAGTCTGGTCACCGATTCGCTTGACCGAGCTCAGAGTGACACGTAAAATGTAAACAAAAGCGCACCGTCGTTTTGTTGGGTCGCCTCAATGCTCAAACTTTCACGTGGCAAAAAAACAATAACAAATCGTGAATTTAAATTACATACCTCATATAAGGATAAACTAAAAATGCATTAATTTAATTACGGTACGTTCGATCGATCTGAAATTTTGATACGATGCATTGTTAGGTCAGACGGGTCCGTGTGCCAAATTTCAGCTCGATCGGATCACGGAAATGGGTCATTTTTGACTTCTGTTTTTCCGCCCGCCGAGCCCATGAGATGATGAGAGAGAGAGACGCCGGTGAAGTTAATATAAGGGATTTAAAAAGCAGAGTGATTTCCATCAACGTTAGGCGGCAGTGAAAAATGAGCGTAAATATATAATATATGATAATGCGCACCGATCAGGAATATGTTTATAAAAAGTGTTGTCAATAAAATACGCGCCTAATTGCGCGACAGAAAGGTTGTTCAATATAATGCGCATCCTTACACTCTATCTCAAAAAATAACATGATACATAGGAATAAATAAAATAATCTAAAAAATCAATAATATAATTACGGTACATGTGATCGATCTGAAATTTTGATACATAGTTTTTATCATCGCCACCAAACTGCCTGCTAAATTTCAGCTCGCTAGCTTACGAGGAAGTGGGTTTAAAATTGATCCAAAGTTTTGGCAACCGACAAGCAATCAAGGGCTCAACCAAGCAACCGGACACCACGAGTTAATATAAAGGATTTAAAAAGAGAACTTATTTACGAAATTTAAGGCCACCAATTCAAAAAGAATACACAAAAAGTACCGAAAGATTAAACACTTGGCACAAAAACTTAGTCGAAACCTCCAAAATGAATAAATAAACAAATTAATTTCTGTAGATAAAAATAAAAACTTATGGTCATTTATCAAATCTAAAAAAATTGAACCTACAGTAATAGCCACACTGAAAGGCTCAAATGATAAAACCTATAATGTTAATGAGACTAAAGCTAATATCCTTAACACATATTTTGCATCCTCATTCTCTGCCTCAGGTGACAAGGAAGTTTCAATAAATTTAAATAAAAGGGAAGAAATAGGTAACATAAATGTAGACGAGATAGGTATACATTCACTCCTAAAAAACTTAAAAATAAACAAAGCCACTGGCCCAGATGCATTGCCTGCAAGTTTATTAAAAGAACTAACCAATGAACTGTCCCCAATCCTTGTAGTTCTTTTTCAAGCCTCTCTAAACCAGGGTAAAGTGCCTCAGGATTGGAAATTAGCTAACATAACTCCACTCTTTAAGAAAGGGCCTGTATCACTTACTAGTATCACTTGTAAATTACTAGAACACATAATATATAGTAAAATAGTTGGCCACCTAGACAAATATAATGCCCTATGCCCACATCAACACGGCTTTAGAAAAACAGATCATGTGAAACACAATCAATAGGTTTACTATATGAACTATCAAAAGGCTTAGACAATAATGATCAAATAGACACAATATTACTAGACTTCTCAAAAGCATTTGACAAAGTTCACCACCTTAGTTTACTTAAAAAACTTAACTACTTTGGAATCTCAGGTTCCTTACATCACTGGATCCAAGACTTCCTTTTGGGTATGGAGCAAACTGTAATAATTAATGGATCTAAATCTGCACCAATAAAGGTTAACTCAGGAGTTCGACGAGGAACTGTGCTAGGTCCCTTACTCAACATCTCAACAGGAACAAAAGTTAAGTTATTTGCTGATGATTTTATAATCTATAGAACAATTAAATCAGAACAAGGTAGCAAAATTCTACAAAAAGACTTAGATGAATTGAGACCTGTACTAGAATATGCATCTTCTGTATGGGACCCATCCACCAAAGAAAGCATTGATAAACTAGAACAAATTAAAAAAAGAGCTGCTAGATTCATTACTGGAGAATACTCAAAACTGACAAGAATAACACCAATAGTTAAATCATTAAACCTTGAAACACTAGAGGATGGAAGAACCAAGAGCAAAGTAGTAATCATACATAAAGCAATTAATTCTAATTTAGAAATACAACACAAAGATAACTTAATACAACCCTCAGATAGATATAAGTATAAAAACACCTTTCTTATTCCGTATGCAAGAACAAATACATACACATTTTCGTTCTTCCTGTCCGGAATTCGGGCGTGGAATGGGTTGCCCGAAGAAACCAGGAAAACCAACACTTAACAACATTTAAATCTCTAATAAAAATGCAGGACTAAACACAAACCATAGATAAGCGTAGGACGCAATAATCTTCTGTATGTAAGGAGCGTCGGTAAACAGATAAGATAAGATAGGTAGGGCTATAGGTCTAGGGTTAGGTTTAGGTCAGGACATAAGATGTTGGCCAATTATGAAAACTAGAGACCTGTTAAACTTACATTTCCCCCAAAATCAATAGACCGTGCAGGTGAGGCTATTTTCTTTTCTTTCTTTTTTTTTAAACTGGAAATCACAGCAAAAATGTGTACTTACTTATAACTGTGAATAACCATTTAATTTAGTTTATCTCCAAGCTTTTAGCGTAAAGCATAAATAAAGACGTCATTTACAGTGGCGTAGCGAGGAGGCATGGGGGGGGGGCAAATGCCCCGGATGGCACTTTGCCAAGGGGCGGCAAAATCCTAGTCGTTAATTAGTTTCATAAAATGAAAATTTTAAAAGAAAGAGGAGTTTTTTAAAATTTGAAATTAAAGAAAAGCCAAATAAGAAATTAATGAAAGAAATAAAGGAACTATCCAAAAGCATGTGAACGTTCTAACTGCCAATACTTCAAACTCCTAATTGGATATAAATTCCTCTGATACTAATACTTCTGTAATAAAAAAAACCAGAGGCTAATTTAGTATGAGAACGTGACTCTGATGTGGTGATAGATTCATTGACTCTTAAAATTTGTCAGCCGCCCCTGTTGTAAAATCGGGAGGGGGGGGTGCGGAAGAATCCTCGTTGTTAATTCGCTAATTGTTAAAACGTGAAAAATAAATTTTAAGACAAAAATAAATAAAAGCCAAGATAAAAAAATTAAAGGAAATGAAGAACTATATTCAAATTCGAGAGCACTTCTAATGCCAAAACTTCAAACTCCATTATAAATCTAAAGTCTTCTGATACTAATGTTACTAAGTTGGAAAACATAGGGGCTGACAGTATGACAATAATGTGCTGGTATATATAATTGATTCAAGTTTGATTTTAACGTAAGTGAACTACTGGAAAAAATTGTTGGCGTATTTATATGGCTTATTTTAACTTTATTTTTTTTGTTCTGTGTCATAAACAAAAATATTGGAAACAATTGCTTATCTAGTGGAATTAAAACTTGGCACAAATAATAAATACAAAATTCGGGGGAGGGGGGCGGCAAATTCCTCGTTTTTAATTAGCTAATTGTTTAAACGTGAAAATAAATGTTAATATAATAAAAGAAAAGCCAAGATAAGTACTCAATAAGTACTCAATAAGTACTCAATAAGTACTCAATAAGTACTCAATAAGTACTCAATAAGTACTCAATAAGTACTCAATAAGTACTCAATAAGTACTCAATAAGTACTCAATAAGTACTCAATAAGTACTCAATAAGTACTCAATAAGTACTCAATAAGTACTCAATAAGTACTCAATAAGTACTCAATAAGTACTCAATAAGTACTCAATAAGTACTCAATAAGTACTCAATAAGTACTCAATAAGTACTCAATAAGTACTCAATAAGTACTCAATAAGTACTCAATAAGTACTCAATAAGTACTCAATAAGTACTCAATAAGTACTCAATAAGTACTCAATAAGTACTCAATAAGTACTCAATAAGTACTCAATAAGTACTCAATAAGTACTCAATAAGTACTCAACATTACCAACGTTTTTTGCAAATGGAAGGAATCAGATATCGGATAAAAAAGAATAGACCATTAATAAAGACCGACAATTAGTTGTTGTAAAAGAGAAAACAAAGCGGCAAGAAATTCTTGTTAGAATATTTGACATGACTAAATCCTGGCTAAATTGAATGTGACTTTTTGAGGTGACAGAGAGGGCAATAGTGTTGCGAATAAAGGAAATATTCAGGAACTAATGCATTAGCTTGCAAAGCACGCTCGAGCACTCCGAGATCAAGGTAGCAAAATGAGTAAAAAAAACTTGTCATCTAAAATTCAAACTGAGCTCATAGCAATTTTAGGAGGTACAGTTCACGAAAAATCATCTTTCTTCAATATTGCTCCATTGTATTTGATAGCTCTTCATATATTTGACATAAGGGTCAAACAAGTCCAGTTGTGTGATATGTAAAGATTTAAAATAAAAAAGTAGACGCTTTAGGATCTTTCAAAGATTTCATTCAAGCAAAAGTGAATCTGCTTACGACATTTCTGAAATGATTTTTAATAAATGATGATCTTAAAATAATTGACTGCCCAAGCCCAACGTGTGTTAACACTTCTTAAGGGCTGGAAAGTATACAAGAGTTCAACAAAGGCGCAAAAACATAAAATCTCATGTCAAACTCATTCTAACAGTTAAAAATAATTTGTTAACATGATACTCAAACTGATACGAATTCTCAAACTATTTTAGTACACTGGAGCGTTGTTACGCATTCTTTTCCAAGTTCATCAACTGTTGGAAATACCTAATTGCTTCTACAAGCAAGGCGTTCTGACTTCAGGATACAAAATAGTGAATATACTATGGAGCCATGTTGTGGTTACTTTGTAAGCTCTAGAACTGAAAGATGCAGACAAAAAGCTCAACACACGAACAGACGCAGGAACTTTGCTAGTCACAATGAAATCTTTTTATTTTGAAAGTTACATTTTAAAAAATTCCCGAAATTCTTTACAAACGTATAGTGCTCAACAAAAAATTTCTTAGCAGTGGCTACTCACAGAGAAACTAATGGAATGGAATACTTCAGGGATGCTTTGACATTTGATCAAATTTATGTGGAGACAAAATCATTTTAATCGAACCTTCCAATCAAAGAGCAAATTTTTGTTGATCGAAGCAAATAAGTATATGTATCCATGCTATGTAGAGTAACAGATAAGAAGAAATTTGGTTTCTTCATAAGATGAGATTAGTGTATAAATTTGTGTGAGGCTTTGGCAGTTAAATAGAATTTAGAAAACAGACATGACTTTCGTAAACCAGCTTATCTACAAGACTTTGAAATTTTGTCTTCAAATTAGAGTATTCAAAATATCCCACATGCCATAGTCAGGCAAGGAATATTTTAACCCCATGAATAGAAAAAAATAAATAATGAATTCAAGACTAGGTGGTTTATTCAAGTTTATGAAGATATTAAGCTCGAAGTTACCCTGCCTAAAATAATATAATTAATTCGAACATCGCTTACAACTGCCTTAAGTTTTAAATAAAGAAATGTGTTAAAAGGGCTTCTATAAAATTATTTTAATAAAAAAATTAATGACGATCAATTACGAATACATCAAAATTGTCAAATCTATTGCTATTTTGGCTATTGAGCATGCCATGGCTGAAAACATTGATACATAAAAGATTGAGCCATGAGGAAAAACATAAAAGTCTAATTTCATTAAAGAAATGAAGCCTTTCTTTTTAACATAAAAATATATAGTGTTCTTATTATTGCTTTCTAATATTTTTGTTTTACTTTATAGCGTTAACATATTTTTTTCTTGCGGCAAATTTGGTTTCTGCCCCGGGTGGCACATACCCACGCTACACCGCTGGTCATTTACCATGAGATTGAGGAACTAATATTTTGTTAACAATGGGCAATATATTTTTCCTATATGATATTCTAAACTATAACCCCCAAGAAAATAATGTATGTGTGTCTTTTGGTTTTACGCAATAATCATACCGTTAAGTATCGCATTCATGAACGTATCAATATTTTCCTCCTTGGTGCAGGATCTAACTCACCAAGCCACAATTATATTTATTGAGATGACGTCATTTCTGCGATATAAAAATGTGAGAAAAGATAAGTACACACATAAGTTCTTCAACAAAATAAGAGGAAGAATAAACAATTTTGAAAAGAAAAATGAAATTCCTTTTAATTCTTCATTTTTTATTTTGCTGGAGATACGGTAAGCAACCGATGAGCGGTTTTCTCTTGTGTTAATGTCATTTAGCTCAATTGTATCACACTAAATGAGCTAGTTATATGTATTTTGTCCTCGCCTTTCATCGATTCGCCGTCTGTCTGGAATATTGAACATAATGGGGGTGAGACTGCAATCAAGCCTATAGATTAGTAAATGGATAACATGTAAACATGACATGTAAACGTCCTGTCAGGCTAACTCATACCCTGTTTACATGTTATCCACTTACTTGTCTTGAATATTGTGAGTTAAACTCACTTCCTTGTTAATTTATTACTAGAGTGACGAAAGAAACTGCCTATACCCATCTCTAATGACAACAGATGTTAATGTAAATTTTTGAGAAGAAGGGGGAGAGATTGGTAAAAGCAAAGAGAGCGTCGCACCTTATTTATGTTTTTTGTTTTGTTTTGTTTGGAACGCGCTGACAACAGAGATTGCGGCAAAAATGTCGTGCAAAACGATAGTTCTAGAAAAATGGGGTACTGTCATGGGAGAAACTGTGTAATAATTATTATTAATTAAAAATCTATTTAAAAAATATTTAAAATTTTACAAAAGAATATTGGAACTTATTTGGATAACGAAACCATCAACAGAATGAAAGCCCAACCGCAAATTTAAAAAAGCGATGTTTTCTATGTTATCTCAACTTATGGGTACCCGTCTTTTTTCAAAATTAATGCAAACCAATTTCATGGAACAAAGAGATGTGCTAATACAAAATGCTGTTATATCAGCCAAAACAATTTGCGAAGAGCTGGAGATATAAACTGAACGCCGAGCTAGAAGGAGAAAAAAATATAAGTGGGGAAAATTCAGAAGATGTGGTTCTATCTTTAGAACGAGAAGAGCAACAATAATTATTTTTCCCTTGGATAGAATTATAAAATAAAATAACGCTTTGATCAGGTGCATATCATTGAAAGAAAATGTTCGTGTATAATACCACATAATACAATGTAACCTACTAACTAAATGAAGAATTAGAACGTCAAATAAATTACTGTTTTGACATTGATAAAGAAAATTTCAATATTGAAAGAAAAAGGATCTATGTTTTTATGGCTGTACCTACACTACACCTCAGGAGTTAAAAGATGCCAACATCGTTACACTGTATAAAAATAAAGGAGACAAGAGTGACTGCAATAACTATCGTGGAATCTCTCTCCTCAGTATAGTTGGAAAGTTCTTCGCCCGAGTTGCATTAACACGCCTGCAGACCCTAGCATCGCGTGTACTCCCAGAATCGCAGTGTTGCTTTCGAGCCGGAAGATCAACCATAGACATGATCTTCTCTCCGCGCCAGCTGCAGGAGAAATGCAGGGAGCAAAATATGCCTCTGTACATCGAGTTCGTCGACCTAACTAAAGCTTTTGATTTTGTCAGCAGAAGCGGCCTTTTCCAGACCTTACTAAAATAGGCTGCCCTACACATCTGCTTAACATCATCAAGCAATTCAACTATAACATTCAGGGCACAGTGTGCTATAACGGTGCACCTCTGAGGCTTTCCCAGTAAGTTGTGGAGTAAAGCAAGGCTGCGTGTTGGCACCTACTCTATTCGCAATATTCTTTTCCGTCTTTCTCCAGTATGCCTTCAAGAACAACAGCGAGGGGACATATATACACACCAGAGCTGACTGGAGATTATTCAATATTGCCCGACTTAGAGCCAAGACCAAAATAAGGAAGATTTTGCTTCGCGAGCTCTTATTTGCAGACGATGACGCCTTAATATCCCACACAGCAGACGAACTGCAGAACCTTGTATCCAGCTTCTCCACTGCCTGCAAAGAGTTTGGCCTGACCACAAGCATAAAGAAAACCAACATTATGGAACAGGATGCTGCCTCTCTCCCGACTATCACTATTGACGACTGCAACCTGGATGTTGTCGACAGTTTTACTTATGTGAGATCAAACATCTCGAGCACCCTCTCAATGGAAGATGAGATAAGTGGTAGAATAGGGAAGGCAGCACTAATGTCTAGACTGTACAAAAGAGTCTGGTCCAATGCCAAACTCACAGAAAAGACTAAGCTGCAGATTTATCAGGCATGCGTACTGAGCACACTTCTCTAAGGATACGATTCTTGGACCACCTAAACCAGGCATGAAAGAAGGCTCAATAGCTTCCCCCCCAGTGCCTGCGCCGCATCCTAGACATCAAATGGCAAGAGAAAGTCCCCAACACAGAGGTCCTGGCTCAAGCAAGCATTAGCATCATTCCAGCCATATTAAGCAAAAGACGCCTCCGTTAGCTTGGACACGTCAAGAGGATGCAAACTCGTCGCATACTCAAGGATGTGTAAACAGCGAACTGGCGACAAGGAAAAGGTCGGTTGGTCGGCCATGTCTCAGATAATGGACATATGAAGGAGAGGCATGAAAGTAGCCAACATTGATATAAAAAACTGGGACAATATTGCAGAGGATAGGTCCATGTGGCGGGCTTTAGTGAAAGAAGGATCACTAAGAGCAGAGGAGCAAACTAGGGCAGAAGCAGTTTGAAAAAAGAGCGAGGAGGAAGGCCAGGCAACACTGCCCCACGGCATTCGTGTGTGTGACGTGCAGAAGAGAATGCCACTCGAGGATATGTCTCATCAGCCACACCAAGAGCTGCAAATAATAAAGATAAATCTATCGTCTTTCGTAGACGGACAGATGCCATATATATTTCATATATCATATACACTACGAGAAAAGACATTACGTTAGAAAAGCGGGGGGAAAGACCCCTTGCTATATTAAAATTTATTGAACCGTATAGATTAGGAAATTCTGTACCCAACATTATAATTTTGCTAAGAATTTTTTCAACAATTGCTATCAGTGTCACCGTTCCCTCGTCACAAATGTGTGAATCCTCCTCCCACTCCACAGGTGCGTGACGTCATTTATGGAAGGCCATTAAAAAGGGCGGCAAATTGGAGACCACACCAGGCGGCAAACGTTATAGTTACGCCACTGCCTAAACTTAACCATAAATCTAATTCTGTCTCTAAAAAAACCCTAAACCTAAGCCTATCCCAAACCTAAACCTAAAACTATATCCAAACTTAACATCAAATTTGGCCTAAACCTAACCCTAATATTAAGCCTACACCTATTCCTAAACCTAACCCTAGAACTATTGCTAAACCTAACCCTTAGCCTAACCCTAGACCTATTCCTGAACCTAAACCTATCCCTTAACCTAACGCCAAACCTAAACCTCAAATTAACCCTAAACCTACACCTATACATCTCTAATCATAACCTTCAATCTAATCATAAAACTAATCCTAAACGTATCCTTAAATCTAACCTAAACCTACTCCTATTCCTAATACTAAACATATCCCTAAACCTAACCATACCACTAAATCTAACCCTTAACCAAATTTTAATATTAAACATATCCCAAACCTAACCTTAAGCTGAACACTAAACCTTGCCTTAACCCAAAACCTAAATTTAAACTTAAACCTATGCCTAAACCCAACCCTTAATACTAACACCGACCCCTCAACCTATCGCCAAACGTGAAACCACCACCTAAAATAAATCCATAAAATAATTTCACCATTTTTCTAAAGCACCAAATAAAAACAATTATTCCCCCTATATATAAATTATAGTCGTATGGAAACAATACGCCGTTAATGGAAGTACACCTCGCTCTGTTACAACTTATTACAAGGATGTGAACAGATTAGAGAGCCACTAACTTTGAGTCCTACGTCCTCTTTTCAAATAAAATCCATTCGGCTAAAACAAGAGAACAAATTTAAATATTGATTACTTTAAAATGCCGTTATTGAATTTCAATTCTAAGGTCCTAAGTACTTGTACTTTCATTTTAAGTATGTCAGCATTTTTGTCATTTTATATATATTGTTGTATTCAAACGGATTTGTGAGTTAAATATTTAGGGTAAAAAGCTAGTAAATAAAAAGCTAGCGAATAAAAACAAAAGTGTTCCTTAATTTTTAATTTTCTAGTGTTTTGATTTTTCCAGACATAAACATTTCAACGGGTTATAAAATGACAAGCACACAAGAGTTGTAGATAAATGAAGCATTGAAGGATGTTTTATTGGGGTATTCCAGGACGTTGGGGATTTGATGGTGTTACGTTACATATATTAAAGAAAGCGAATTGTTATACTCAACCTCAACTGTATCTATTTTTAAGTGCGATCCCAACAATTGGCTATTACATCTTAAATATGAAAATAAAATTGGCACGCTTTTTAATTAATTTTATTGATTTATTAAAGTAATGCGTCCGTTTGAGAGATAAAAAAAATGTTAGAAAATTGTAACTTAAATTAATAATTAAACCATTAATAATTGAAAATTTAAAAAAGCTATAATAAATATTAAAAAAATTAAAAGTCTCCCTTCAAATGATAATATTGCTTTCCTTTGAAATGTCCTAACAAAGCTACACTATTTAAAGACACATTTCCTGTCAATACAAATAATAAGCCTAAAATATATTAAAATCAATTGACAAATTATAACAGTTTTTTTCATTTCTCCTCAGTTCAAAGTGCCCTTCCCATTTTGGACAAGTCAGAGGTGTTAGTACGTGAGCCCTTTACCATTGTCTGCGATCACCTTCGCTTCGATTGTCTATCAGCTGACGTAAAAACGGTGACATATTTAAAGTTATTTAAGTATGTGCCTACCGATAATCCACCAGATAAAACAATTGGCTCCATTGTTCTTTTTAGCAAGGAAAGACGAAATTCGGTAAGAATTCATATTCATAAGTAACAACTTCTGTTATAAAAAATCATTAAAAAAAAACAAAAAACAAATTTATTCAATGAATTTTAAAATATCTGAATTAAGAACTAAGGTAGGCGGATTAGTTCTTTACAATACAACAGCTTTTGCGAAAACATCACTCCCCACGCCTAAGCTGTATATAGACGTGGGGCATTATGTGGATAATACATTCTAGGTACTCAAATGAATTGTGTTAATAAAAAAAATAATTGAACCTTCATTTATGCACTAATAACAACACGATTAATGTCTTCATCAGTACACATACATACAAGTATTTTAGGGCTGTTATCGATTAATTTAAATTTAATCGTTAACTTTTGAAAAATTAACGATTAAGGAATCGTTCATTTCGATTAAAGCCAAAAATAGAAATTTAAGACGTCATTAAACTGAACATTTCAAGGGAAGTAACAAAAACAGGTAATTGACATTTAAAAAATTTTATTGAGTTATTTCCCCTGTTTCACAGACATTGAAAATTAAGAATATTTTGAACTATATTTTATGACAATGTGTTGATACTTGATCGGATGTTTGTGCTGAAGGTGGTACGTCAGCCATGTATTTGATCCTTTAAAAGAGAATTGTTTATGGCAGTGATCACAGTAAACTTTTTCACCATCTTCGACTTTGCCATCCTCAGTTAGCTTAAAAACAACATTTTTGCTCAACTTTCCAGTTATATGTTTAAATTTAACTGCGCTGATGCTGTCAGTCATTTTTTAGTTTACGTCTGCCAATTATGTAGCCTTTGCCTTTTTAAAGGATAGTGCCATATGTTCTTTAATTCATAGACGCGGTTACAAATATTGTATTACTTACAATTGTGTTACTATGCAGTGTCGTAATTATATATGAAATTTTTGAGTGACGAGGGTGGTAGAGCTCTTTCGGAAAACTTATAAGTTATGTTTATTTAGTACAAGTGGGAATGAAATAGTAAATTTAGTTATTATGGTCGTCCAGATTCATTATTCAATAAATCATATATCTTTTACATATTAGGGTAATGTTAAAAGGCACTGCATTGAGTGAAAACAACTCATGTGGTAAAATGGTAAAAATTAAATAATTGTGTCTGTTGTTTTTTTTCTCTCTTTTTTTTCTTAAATATATTCAATTATATTTATTATTTTTTTCCTTAAAATGGAATATCTCTGTTTCCCACAAGACTTTAAGTAATAGATGAATCTGAAATATAACTTGGCAAATAAAAATAGTAATAACCAGCAACTTATACTGGGAAAAAGGGTCAGCACCCTCCCGCTACAAAGTTTGGGTATATTTCTAGTTACGTATAAAAGTGAAAGTAATAAAGCATATGATATTCATACCGGAAAAACAACGACAGCAGAGCTGCGATTGAAGTATTCTTTTGGCCTGCATTTCGAGGTTCGATTTCGATTACATTTTATTTTTGATAGCTTTCTCAATATTGAAGCAAATAGTGCACAAAATGCAAACCCCATAACCTTCTATTTTGTTGTCATCGTCTTTAGCATAATGCCTACAGATGGCATGACCTTTTCAGCCACACTTTAAACATGTATTAACATTGCTGGTTTCTTTTAAGCAGGCGCAGCGGGTAGTGGAAGAAGAAGGGTCTTCGGTAACCACGGAAATGGAAGGCTCTTCGATAACCACGGCTTCACCACTGCTTTGGTTTCCATCATAATGGAATGCATTCTCATGCATGACTTCTGCCGAAATCGCTGTCTCTTGCATTCCTTCATTACTATTTTCCTGCACTTGTGTTGTTTGTACGCTCTATATTATTTTTTCGAGGTCTTCCTCTGTTTCAACATCTTGTAAATCATCGTCAGGTAGGGACGACGTTGTGAGGCCTACTTTAGCTCTGCAGCCAAAGAGAGCTTCGTATGGTGATCTTTTAATCCCAGAATGAAAAGCTCTGTTCTTCTTGAGTTGGACGAACCGTAACCCCTCACTCTAGTGGCCAGTATTTTAATCCTGCATCCAATCACACAGCATATTTTTGATGTCCTGGTTAGCTCTTTCGATGCTCCCCTGGCCTTGTGATTGGCGCGGCTTACCATGAACGATCTTCAAGGGGGCACGCATTACATTAAACATATTTTACGAGACATAGCTAAAATTTTGGATTTTTGGATTGTCCTGTGCTGCGTATTATAATGAACTATCTTTTAGTTATGTCTTGTATGTAACGATTTATAGTCAAAACCTTTTTTTAAAAACGTTTTTAAAAAAAATTACTTCATTCCCTTCACACATTAATAAACGCTCAAACAATGACGTCACGTCACAATATTTTATGGCGAGAAACACGCCCTGTTAATCTCGAAACCAACATTAAAAAAAATAAATTATGTCTATATTTCCATTATTTTTAAACATCGGGAGTTACCTCGCATAGCATCACGGACGGGACAGACGGGACGGACGGACGGGACATACATTGCAAATCATGTATATTGATATATATAAATATATATATATAAATTAACTCTATATAAGGAATAATTGACTTGGGTCGTCGCTTTCAACATAACATTCACACACTCATTACAGAGTTAGGTTTCTATTAAATTATGAATTACGAGCAACAAAGCCCGTCCAAGGACGTTCCACCTTCGTTCCGGTGGCATGTTGTATGTAACGCCCTGGAACAGCCCTCTCGTCCGGCCATACATGTGCATCACTTCAAAAATACTATTCATTATAGTTATAAAAATAACCCGTAAAAACAAAGTTTTTGACTATAAATCCAACCCCGACCGCTCAAAATAAAGTCTTGGAATAATACTGCACCAAAAATAACTCGCTTTCAATGTCCACGTAAACTTGTTCAATATGTAAATAATATTTAATTTTTCTGATTGGCTGTAGGAGTCTGTAGGAGTTTCAGGGACCAATCGCTATCAATGAGCGGACAGTAAATTGCCTTTTATTATATAGGATCATTATTAAGCTAAAAGTCACAACATTACTTAACAAAATTCACAATTTCATTTACACGTGTAAAAAATAAAACACTGGCATTGTGTGATAATTGTAATGAAATGTGCTCTTTGTAATTTAACAATAAATTAAATGATATTTGGAAACGCACCGCTGAAAATAAAGTCTTGGAAAAAAATACATCAAAAAAAAACTCGTTTTGAACTTCCGCCTAAAGTTGTTTAATCTGGAAATGAGATTTAATTTTTCTCCCCTTGTAACTACATTTTCTAATTTTTAAATTTACGGCTTTCAGGCAAAAGGGACAATTATAAAAACTATACTAAAACCATCTGCAGGTTAAAAGCGACCGTTCTGACAAATATGGTCCCGTCCATTATTTGGTTTTTCCGTGATTGTGTAACTTAGAGTTGAAAAGTGAAACATACCCACATAAAAACACCAACTTGGCTTTACATATTAGTTGCGTACACGAAAATATGCGCTAATGTGACAATAACAGATGTTTGAAAGCATACTGCTTAAAATAAGGCCTTGAAAAAAATACTGCACCAAAAATAACTCTTTTTGAACGTACATCTAAAGATTTTCAAAATGAAAATGAGATAGAATTTTTCTCTTTTTGTTGTCCACTCATGTTCTTATTTTTTTAACTTATGGCTTTCAGGCAAATAGGACAACTGCAAAACTATTCTAGCATCATTAGCAGGTTAAAAGGAACCGTCCAGACATATTTGGTCACTATCCCTTTATTTTTATTAAATGATTGTCTAACTAAGAGATAAAACAAATAAAATAAAAAAAAACCCATTCAGCTTCGTATGAATTTATACGTGTTTTTTGTGGGTATTACAATTATTATGTACAGGGTGGCTCAAAAAAGTGGGACCGTCTTGTATAATTTCAAATAATAATATTTTTAAAAACTGTTTTCTACAAAACATCAATTAAATTGTTGCCAAATGTTAATTTATATAAAATCAGAATTCAAATTCAATGTGTACTCCTCGGCTCTCAACAGTTTTTTCTAAACGTCTTTGCCACTGGTCAAAGCTCTTGTTTATAAACCGCTGAGACAAATGTTGCCACTCTTCAACAATGGCCAATTTCAGTTGTTCTATTGTTGCAAGTACGACGAAAGTAGACTTTTTGTTTGAGGGCACCCAAACAGCATAATCTACCGGGTTTAAATCCGGGCTATTTGGTGGCCACATGTCTGGTTCAATGAAGGTGACATTTCTCTAGGCGGTCTCACTTTTTTTGGGCCACCCTGTATAGGGCTTGTCCTAATATGGCGGAAATCTATTAATAAAACTATACGGGTCTTTTTTACGGACGAATTTCATAAAAAGTTAATTAAAGATACAAGTCAATATATAAATGTAGGTATATTGAGAAGGAAGTATCTTATCAGCTATTTGATAATTCTTTGTTAACTTAAGACAGCTTATTGGACTCGAAAAAGGAAAATCAGTTTCGTAATTTTACTATGCTAACAATTTTGAGAACATAGTGATTCGACTTTATTTATGCTGTAAAACATTATTCCGCTAAAATGTAATCTAGAAATAGAACATTGACCTATGACGTTTTCCACTTTTAGAAATGACTAACCCTATAGTGCAAAAAGCAAATCGTTTATTTAGATAATCAGTATACTTAACTCTCAAATTTTAATTTGTATTAGCATGATTATTTAATACATACACATATATTTCTAAATACATACATACATGCATACATACATATATACATACATATATACATACATTTACACGCATACACACACACGCATACACTCCGAAACGCACGCACACCTACATACATCCATCCATCCACACACACACACATACATGCATACATACATACATACATATACACACACACACATACATACATACATACATACATACATACATACATACACACATACATACATACATACATACATACATACATACATACATACATACATACATACATACATACATACATACATACATACATACATACATACCTACGTACGTACGTACGTACGTACGTACGTACATACATACATACATACATACATACATACATACATACATGCATGCATGCATACATACATACATACATACATACATACATACATACATACATACATACATACATACATACATACATACATACATACATACATACATACATACATACATACATACATACATACATACATACATACATACATACATACATGGGCATTTTAAAATAAATTGTCATTTTCATGTCCCACGCATATAAAATTTGATAATTGTTGAAATGGAGCACATTTTTTTGAGTGGCTTGTATTTTTTTAAAGAGCATTCATTTCTGAATCTTAAAATTAATTAGGGGTCTACCGATATATCGGCTGGCCGATATTGACGTCACCGATATTTAACAATAGTGACATTTAGACCAAAAAGAAAAAACAGAAAAAAAAACTATCATTTAGATTTACAATATCTCGACAAATTAATATATCGACCCCGATACCGGTATTGAAATAGCCAAAAGAGTCCTAGTATTAATATGTACAGCCACGATACAGTGTGCTATGATAATGTTTAGGTATCGGCCGATTTTCGTATACATGTACTCGGAAATACTGTGTAAATAGTGCCGATGCCAAGTATACCGTAATTGCTTTAATAAATGGATAACTTTAAAACAATATGTTCACGTAAATGCTCTAATAGTAAAGATGCACGCAGAATCGCAGATGTCGAAAACATGTCGTCTCGTATGGATTAACAAAATGTACCGCGTGCAGACTTGTCAATGGCAACCATTCATCCTTCAACCTCATTTTGACCATATTACTATTACTTTGTTCTCATTGTTTCATTCAGAAATGGTGGCAGTGTGGAAAAGCTATTAAACTATTGGTTAGGATTAATAATTATGATTCATAGTTGAAGTTTAAAAAGGAGTTCCTAATTTTGCTTGTACATTTTTATAAAGAACGGTTCGATTTGTCATGAGTCCTATGTAGGTCATGATCTGGAACCTGTAAACAAAGCAACTTCGTTTCGGCAAGAAAAAAAAATCGGTAAAATCGGCAAAACTGCATATGGGTAGACCCTTAAATTAATAAATATAGATAATTACGAGTGATAAATTTAAGAAGGACGTCATCAAATATGACCGCAGTTATTTCTGTCCTAATAAATACTCATATTGGCACTCATATCGGTAATATCGGCAAAAATGCATATCGGTAGACCCCTAATATAAAATATGAATAATTAGGTGTGATAAATTATAAAATGACGTCATCAAATAAGACTGCTGGTTTTTGTCCTTACAAATACTCATATCGGCACTCATATGGGAAAAAAATACCGGTAATATCGGCAAAAATGCATATTGGTAGTCCCCTAACATAAAGATAAATAAATAAGTGTGATAAATTTAAGAATGACGTCATCAAATATGACCGCTGGTTTTTATCCTAATACTCATATCGGCAAAAAAATATTGGTAATATCGGTATCGGCAACATCGGAAAAAAATTCATATCGGTAGATCCCTAAAATTAATTATATTTCAAATTCAGGCATATGTGTGATTTTTTATTGACTATTTAAAAATGTGTATATATGGAAAAGACCATGTAGCCAACATAAAACCCATTCATAATTACATTCATATAAACAATTAAAATAGGCTAGTAAGTGTTATTATTGTTTTAATATGTTCATATGTGTTTTAACAGTATGTAAAACCATAACAATTGGTATAAAAAGTAAAAGTTTAGTTTTTATTGTCCGAAGTATACATGTCGCCTGTTTTAGACTCACTGGTGTAACAACTTGATATTGGACCAAATTATGTGGATTGAAATTAGTGGCAATAAAAACCATAAGGGTTTTCTGATAGTGACTTCCACCTTTTCTACGATGGAAGTGCTGTTGATGCTTTGAAACTTTTCTGTGTGGCTCAGTGCAGACCCGTTCTGCTGCAAAATGGTAAGTTATTAGGCATAACACTCACTGGTGTAACATACCATTTTACCTAAAATTATACCTAAATGGATATTAACAATGGATCAATATAACAGGACATAATGGTAGTTATAATAAAAATATAAGCTTATTTTCATTCTCTAAAACCGTGGGCTAAAATATTAATGAACTTTAAAAATTTTCATTGGTGTAACACTCACTGGTGTTACGGTAAAAATCGTTACACCAATTAAACGACTGTTACGCCAGTGAGGATTTGTCATAATATGAATATTTTATTTTAAAATTTGATAAATAATATGCATCAAGTCTAATAAAATTTTAGATCTAGACCTTAACAGTTTGTCCAGATATTATTACTTACTAGACGCCCCGCGGCGTAGCATACGCCGCAGACTTGCTCATAGATAGTGCAAGAAAAAAAGGGGAGGGGGAGAATGGACACAAACAGTAGCACGAACAAATGGGAACAACGCGAGTGAACGTTGGGGGAACACCGAAGCATTTTTGGTAATTATTTTGGACATCACCACAATATATAAACAAATATTACAGCCATGTAGCCAATTTGGAGAGCAACAACGTCGTCCATGAACGAAATATGCGCCCAATAGAAACAGACAGGTACCTGGTGAAGGAATTGATATAACATTAAACAAAGCTTTTTTCCGTGACATGCTAAGCGGTGTTTATGTTTGCTAAGAAAAAGGGGGGGGGGAGAACAGGCATTAGCATTAAAAAAAATTAAAAACACATTTTGCCGCTTGGGCTTGAACCTAAGCATGTCAGGGGGATGTAATAACCAATACACTACGAAATATATCCACACTGTGCAGGAACATCGAAAGTGAATGTAAAAAACATTGCTGCCTAAAGACATGCCCCACCCCTCCACTACCTTCGCTTGCCAACCGGTAACTGTGTTTAGTTGACCCCAGCGAGGGTCATTCGTCATGCTCGGTCGCACATACTATCAGCTTGCCTCGCATGGTCCCACGTAGAGAATTATATATATAGAAGATAAATTATATATATAGAAGATTGTTATTGTATTGAATAAGGACAGTAGATTACTAAAAATGCATTGTTTGTCAGCCAACACTCTACTTATGTTTTATATTATGAACAAATTAAGCTTTAAAAATCGTAATATTATTTTGTGGAACACTAGGGTCATAATTTGGCCTTACAATGAGGAACTTTCAGAAACATTCACAACTTTTGTTTTCTTTTCCCAGGCAAAATCAAATTCCAAGGCATTGACGAACGCGGAACGCCAATGTTTGTACCGTGAAAGGTGAAATGCTGACCCTCAGTTGCGAGCAGCCTATCTTCAACGCAAACATGAAAAGTATGAAAAGGACAAGGAGACAGGAACAAGAATGCTATTGAAAGACATGACGCCACGGGAACATGGGAAAGAAAAGAAAGCTTGGCGGACTAGATATCACAATAGTAGAATGAAAAGACAAGCACAGTTAATATTGGATACATAATTTGTTCCCCCATCAATGTCAAATTCTACCTCTTCATCTGACGGGCCGTCTCGACAGAAAGTTTCATCACTAAACATGAAGGCTCAAGAAAACAAACAACTTAAGATACAGGTCTCTGAATTGAGAGATGGAAACGTCTGAGAGGAAGCTTAACACTTTAAGGGAACCAATACAAAAATCTGCAAACAAATCAAAGGTGAACAAATTTGCAATTCATGATCGAAAGCAAAGAAGTTACTCCTCAAAGAAAACATTAGAGTAAGGAAAGCTTCATCATCAGTTAAAAGGACCTTAAAGATATGTTTAAATAGTTGTTTGCCTCTTATTGTGATTTTTATGTCCCGGGAGAATACAATTAGATAAAGATGATGTTGTCAAATTTCTTTTTGAGAAAGAAGTAATGACCCTCTGCACACAAAAATGATATTTTGGCAAATGGCAAATTTTGGGCTCGCCAGTGTATTGAAAATGCCAATCATTTTAGGTTTTTTTCTGAAGGCACCGACCCGGGAACGAGATTTCACGTCCAACCCGAGTTAAGAACAAGTAAATATGATGCAATGGCCTTGTTGACTTCCACCGGGGTAAATCACAAGCCACTGTATTGGTGTCCAAACCATTTTGTGCCATTGGTTCCATACAATAAGAAATGTTGAACACAATGTATTAAGTTTATGAAATTTATTAATTTAATATGCCCCCATCTCCAGCTAGCATGCTTTTTTCTTTCATGCTTTTTTCTTTTTACTTATTATATTCTATATTCTTAAAATTAGTTCATCGCAATCTTAGAAGTCATACCAATTATCATAAAATGCAGGTTTGTTTTTAAGTTAAAAAAACAACCTCCTAAACATTTAAAGATAGATACAATGATAACTCACTGGTGTAACTAAAAGTTCACTGGTGTAACGAAAAGTTCACTTAACATCTATATTCTTAAAAATTATTTAATTGTTGCAATCCTAGAAGGCATATCCATTATCATAAAATGCATATTATGTTTACATTAATAAAAAATCCTAAACATTTAAAGATAGAAACAATGATAACTCACTGGTGTAACTAAAAGTTCACTGGTGTAACAGTAAACTCACTGGTGTAACATGTACTAAATTCACAAACAACTATTTTCTTATTTTTCAGAATTCTTTTAGGCTGCCTATTAATATTAGTTAGGGTGTGTTGTGATTTACTATAAAAGAGTTTTACGTTACTACTTGCTTATAAGTATACTTTAATGAACAAAATTGGTTATTGTTATTATGATTGTTCTGAACTTTGTTATTTGAAAACCCACTGATAGCCTTTGTCAATTATTGCATGTCTTAAATTTTTATTATAATCAAATTTTGTTGTTTTTTATTAAATATAAATGTATTTTGGTTTTAAAAATGTGTTTTTCAGTCTTTGTGTGTATTTTAATGTTGCGTTACACCAGTGAAATTGAAATGCGATGCATGACCATTAGACCGTTACTGTAAAACAAAAACACGGAGTTAAGGTCTAATTTTTTAAAATATAGTATTTAAATGGTCACTGATAACTATCATAAAGAAAAATCTCAAGGAAAATAACTTTCATTTTTTTAAATTTTCCCTGTATCAAAAATGACAAATTTTTGAAAAATGCCCACATACATACATTCATACAAACATACATACAGACACATATATATATATTTCCTAAATTCAAATCATTACTAATAAATTTATTAAATAAAGTATTATAAATATTGTTTAAATTAGTTTTTACAAAAAATTGAGATAGCTGAATTGTTTTGCTTAGTAAAAACTTGTGTCTTTAAATTATTATGTCATCAATAAGAATATGCCTAAATATTTCAGTATATTCCAGAAGGAAGGGACTGGAAGTTATATTTTCACAATGTAAACGAAACTGACAACAAGGACAAAATTAATCTGACGTTGACAGTGTTGGACACAATGATGGAAGACAGTGGCCAATATTTCTGCAATATTACATATATATTTGGCAGTTCTTTATCTTGTACCACATTCGGTTGGCTCAAAGTCAGTCTAGGTGAGTCCTTTTGAAACACAAATATGCCTGGCTAAACATGTAAGATAATGTCACATGTATCAAATGATTCAGTGAGCAGGTTTTTTATTAAGTATATATGTAATCATTTGACTGTCCATTCGACTGAATGTCGGAGTATAAATTTGCTAATATAAAAATAAAGTTTAAACTCTTACTTAGCTTCGAAGTTAATAGATGGGAATGAGAAGAAAATTTGTTCAAATGTACGTTTTATTGCATTATAAATTTAATTTTGAATTTTAAAAAATATATATATATATTTCGTCTTACTTAACCTTCCTCTCTCGAGGCGGGCAAGCACGATTAATAGATTTGTTTTCAATTCTTGAACCTGCATATAATTCATCCAAGTATATTTTAGCTAAAAAAACTGTAAATGATGAAGAATGTTTGAAATAATATTGTGCAGGTTCTCCTGTTTTCTATGATTCAGGTTTGCTGTCTTGTGGTTACGGGGTTTTGTGAGAACTTTGTCAACTTTTTGGCAGCAGAAAGATTTCGCATAAAAAAAGTTTGTGCTGAGTTAAAATTCGGTTTTGATAAATCATTGGGTAAGTGTGTGATAAGCAGCAAGAAATAAAGTCGTCGCGGAGGAGATGAGGCCGACTAACACAATTGTTGTTAGGTTTGGGAATATTGAATTTTATGAGAATGGCAACTATGGAGAATTACAAAATTCTCCTTTGTATCGAGCAACATACTCTTATGATCCAGATCATTGTTTTAACTGGCAAGTCTCGTCAAGATATTCTGCCAAGGTTGTTGAACCCGACCCGTCAAATCCCCATCCAGCGTCGGACACTCAGTCAACAGGTGAACAAACTTCTCCTCGGCTTTACTAAATATTCTTTACCCAAATATCCGTTCTCGTATCAAACATATAATAGTAACTCAGTGTGAGACATTGCTCAGTCCTCATCTGGGTGATCACTGCGAGGCAGTTTCCACTGACTTGACTTGTCGGAGGACTTGACTTGTCGTTATTGTGATCCTAGTGTCGACGATTCTCTCTGGTGCTGGCTGAAGTCCCGAGACTACACACCGTGTTGTAGGCAGGAGTAGCTCGGTGAACTTGGCGTGTACACCAGGAACCAGATTTAGAATCTGGTTACGAATCCGCCGGCTCTTCCAAACCAAGGATGAATATTAAATCCTATCCACTAGGAATATGTTCAATACGTGACTTTTTCTAACAGCGATTGGTAGGAAAAAGGATGGGGTTTTCGACCGCATGCCTTTATATCACCTATGGTGGCGCTGTATCCAATTATCTTCTGATTGGTTTATTCATTTGAGTTTAATTACTCTAAGGGATGATGACGAGGCTTCCTTGCTCAGCCCCGTTTTTTTTAAAAATATATAATTAGTTTCACTTAGCACATGTGTACTTTAAAGACTTAAGAATTATTTCCCTTGTTTGTTTACATAGCTGGCGGTGAACCAGATAATTGTGATGCCTTAAATTTCGCCACAGAAGCCCCTTATTGAGATGAATCATCAAGTAATTGAAGAACACTGTAGGTTCTGGCTGGCTTCTATTTGTCTCAAAGATTGCAGTGTTACAAGTTGAACATCTGTAACTCTACTTGTTTAACAACTTCCTGTTGCTAGACAATGGGTACCTTTTAGTTCTGGGTCATGAGAGTGACGGTCCGAATAATTAGGTAACTGTAATGTAGGCTTACCACACATGCGTTCTGAGACTGGCGAAAGTTTCGTCACTTTCTTCCTTCTCCGTGACCTTTCGGGTCGGTAGGTGTGTAACAATAGCTGCTTGTCAATCATTTTCAATTACTTCTTTAGGTTTCCTTCCGTTGTTCCTGATTCATTTCTAGTGATTCACTGATCAACCATGAAGTAGACAATGCCGGATATTTGGACCTCCGTTCCAAATATATGTACTTATAGAGCAGCGGTTCTCAACCTTTCTTGTGTCGCGACCATTTTAATAAATTACTCGTGCTGTGGCGACCCCCACCGTCATATGTTTTTGGTATCTACCTCATAGCTGTAATTTTGCTACTGTTATAATATATTTAATATATCTCATATGCAGAATAACATTGTATTCTTATTTTTACAAATTTTACGTAATTAATTCACAGACACCGTTCTCGTAGTAACTTAGTTAGTAATAAAAAACACAATATGTAACAATGATTACAATTACATTCATGTCATACATTATATACAAGGTATTCGTATTTATTTCTAATTACAAATAATAATAATAAATTGATTATTTATATAGCGCTGTATCCCAGTAAGGAACTGGGCTCACAGCGATTTACATTAAAGAAATAACATACCTATAAGTATTAAATTAACTTTCATATCATAACAAACTCAAAAAATACAGTACATTATACATAAGCTACGTTAATCATTTACAAGAAATGTTGTTTCATTAATTTTGAAAATAAATTTTGAAAAGATGTGTCTTAAGTGCAGTCTTGAAGGACTTGGTTGTTTGAATACTACGTATGTGTAATGGTAGAGAATTCCATTGTTTGGCTGCACAAAAAGAGAACGACTTTTCATCAAATGTTTTGGTGCGTGTCGTAGGAACAGAGAGAACGCGTGTGTCTGCAGAAGATCGTAGCTGGTGAGTGGGTGAGTAGACCGACAAAAGTTCAGTAAGATACGATGGGCATGAGTCCGAAAAGAAGTTGTGACAGAGAACTTAAGAAAGCAAAAGTCAATTAATGTGACGGTTGAGGTTGCTTCTTTCTCACAAGATCAGAGATTCTCGGGACAGTCTTTGTGAGAGCGCAACGAAGATCATCTTCCACAACAAGTCTACTTCTGTATTTAGACTTGATAACCAGCAAGCTGGAAAACCCTGTTTCGCAAAGATAAGTTGTTGGAAAAGGAAGAAAAAGGTGCAACACAGTTTCGGACAGAACAGGATATGGCTGCAAACACTTGATCCAGAATTTTGTAACTGACATTGAAGAGAAATCATTTCGCGCTGCATCACTGTTAATGAGTTCGATGAACTCCTCTTGTGCTGTCTCAGGAATATCGTCAACTTTGACTGTGAATGGACTTCTGGCAAGTGCAAACGGAGTGTTAGGTAGATTTGGAAAGTACGATGAAATTTCGTCCGCCAGCATATTCAAGGGTTCTTTCACAGAAATTATCATTTTTCTTCTCTTGTCCGGTTCAATGTCATTTTTCTCAAAGAAAGCAGATAAGGTGGGCAACATGTACATTTTATTGTCATCCATTTTTTTGTGTGGCCAAAGCTGAAGTTTCATTTCAAATGATCGGATCTTTTCAGACAAATATATGCATGTTGCATTTGGTCCTTGCAGTGATAAATTTAAAATTCAAAATGGCAAATATATCTACCAGGCAATTTTCTGAAGTTCATTTTTGTCGCTGAAAAGTGCTTTGAACTGTGGTTTAGACTTCTGATTAAAGAACATTTTTAGTTCGTCACGAAGATAAAAAACGCGTTTCAAAACTTTCCCTCTCGACAACCATCTCACTTCAGTGTGAAATAGCAGAACATCATTGGACGCATCCATCTCATTACAAAGTTTCGAAAATAAATGACTGTTCAGCGCACTCGCTTTTACAAAATTGACGGAACTTACGACGCTTTTCATTACTTCCTGAAACTCTTATGGCAACGTCTTCGTTGCTAGCACTTGTCGATGAATCATACAGTGAGTTCCAATGACTTTTGGTGATTCATTTAGTACCAAACGCTGATATCCAGACCGACATCCTAGCATAGCTGGAGCACCATCAGTGCAAACAACACAAACATTTTCCCAAGAGATCTTATGATCTTTCAGAAATGAACCAACTGTATCAAATACATCCGGCGTAGTTGTTGTCGTTTCAAGAGGTTTGCAAAAAAGAAACTCATCTTTAAAGTCGCCTTCATTTATATATCTCGCGTAAACCAGTATTTGTTAACAGTTTGCAACGTCCATGGATTCGTCAAGCTGGATGCTAAGTATTGGAAGTGGAGCAGATTTTATTTTCTGGATTACCTGATCAATAATATCAGGAGACATATCATCTATTCTTCTCCGGACAGTGTCATTAGATAAGGAAATTGCACTCAATTTCTTAACAAATTCGGGTCCGATCATATCTCGAACAATATCTTTGGTCGCTGGCAACAATAAGTTTTCGGCAGTGGTGTGAGGTTTCATAGCTCTTGCGATTCTGAGCGCCACCAATGAAGCTTCAGCGGCTGCTACGTTTTGTTGGTGGTACTTTGCGCCAGTCTCAAGTCTGGCTTTTCTGACGCCATCAGCTTCACTTCTAAAATACTCGGTATCCTTCCCCGCTAAACTTGGATGTTTGCTATCAAAATAACGTTTCAGTTTGTTTGGCTTCATAGATTCGGCTGAAAGAACTTCATTACAAATAACGCATTGCGGTTTCTCAATTCCTGTTGTAACTATTGAAGTAAAACAATATTGTAAGAAATCGTCACTATATTTTCTTTTCTTAATCATAATGTTCTTCTCTGCATGTTCCATTTCCATCGGTTGGTTTAAAAACTTTAAATGTAAAATAAAAAAAATTATAACGATAGCTTTCAATACCACGCACAATGAAATATTGACCTACAGCCCTACACTACAGTGTGTGGAACCAGAAGCAGCAGCAGTTCAGCTTCTACGTCACTTAGCCAGCCTGCTGAGCTCAGACCTCTGAGCATCCAGACGCGCCCTACTCTCTGTTGATATAATTGCCGGTTGTTGAAGGGGTTCATAAAATAGTGTTGAAATAAACATTATAAAAAGCTAAAAATAATTAAGTTACAACAACTAACCTCACTAAAATTACTGAATAGACTATAAACTAGTATAGAGTAATAGACAAAATATGTACATGGCAAGGTTTACACATTTTACACATTTAAACACACAAAAAACAGATTTTTCCAATGGTCTTTGGCGACCCCTGCAAAATCGTCATTCGACCCCCGCGGGGGTCACGAGCCCCAGGTTGAGAACCACTGTTATAGAGGTTGTGTGCCCATGAACCTCTGACTGATGCATGCCCTTGATAAGAGGGTGTAAGTCTGTCATTGTGACTAACCTCAACAGAGCTTCTTAAGGATGTAATCTCTACTTGATCTTGGGATAACTTCTCTTGAGCTATACCCGATTCAGGTTGAGACTGTAACTCGATTATTTCCCCTTTTAGGTGAGCTATCACGGTTGTGCTCAATTCAGATTGATACTGTGACGTGGTAGTTACCCTTCTTGATGGGACATCACAAGTATCTTTTTTCTTTTTCCCCGATTACTTTCAAACTTTTCTTTACCTGTTTTAATTTTTCACATCACAATTTTCTATTCCTGAGCCTCATAACTTTTGTATCTGACCTTGGTATGATTCAACCTCAGTCCTGAGTTTCTTTTCACTTTCATCTAACTCATGAGTTTGTAATCTTACCTTTCCTAGAGTCTCAAGCTCTTTAATGTAAAGATGAAGATCATCTAACCCTTTCTCTATTTCACTATGATTGTTGCAGCAATCTGTATACTTTTCTTCCCATTCAGTTAATTTAGTGTGCAACTCAGACATTAAAGTCTCTTTTATCTGCAATTATTATTCAGCTTTCAATATTTGTGACTGGTGTCTAAGCGTGTCAAGTTGCATTTGTACATCTTTCACTGAAGTAACCAAGTTGTAATATCTCCTCCTTCTTTAGTTCTCTCATTGAAAGATTTGCAAGCTGTAATTCTTTAAGTTGCATGTTTAATAAAGCTATTTCAGCATCCCTAATTCGGAGTGCTTGGTTGAAAGCAGCATCCATTAGTTTATAATCTTCTTCCAGTGCCTTGATTCTGCTTTCAATTTTGCAGTTATATTTTCCTACTGGCCTTTCTTCTGTTTACCCATGTTGTTTGTAACCTTATTCACAGGTTCCTTTTGAGTTAGGGTTTCATCAAGATGATGGCTTGGTTTAAGTTTACCGTTTTGTGAAGGTTTAGTTTTCTTAACTTTGGGCAAGTTGAATTCTTGCTGTTTTCTTCTGTAGGGATTTGCTGACTGTTCTTAAGTCCTTGAAGTCAGTTGCAACATTCGTCCCTGATACTGATTTGGGGCGCAACAAATTTTTTTCTGCCACCTGTTCTAGTTGATCCACACTGTTCTTTAAATTCAGAATAGCATTTACATGTCCATGCCTTATTGAAGGTACTCAGGGATGGGTTGGGCGCTTGGTAATCCGTGGATTCGAGTGAGGTTGTTTCTTGTGTTCATGAGACAATTCACAATAGTTGAGGTTTGCGTGGATTGAGTTTAAATGACACTGGGGTGATTCTTGCTTAATCCTTTCGGGTGACTTTTCACTCACCGTGGTAAGTTCTGGGTTTAAGCGCATGGGCTCAACTCTAGCTGCTTCTAGTTTAGCATAATGTCTCCTCCTTAATTCTTCTAATGAGAAATAACTGTTCACTAAGATTAAATCATGTGCCGGAGCATCCAGAACAGTGGTGTGGATTACTCCTTGAACAAAGCTATTTTTCACCTGGATACGGGCTACAGGATATACCACAGGAGGATCTTCCAAATTAGCCCATTGGATCTCTATAGTCTCATCGGTCATGTCCTCTGACCTGACTAATGACCGTTTAGCAATGGCATCACAAGATCATCCTGTGTCGTATATAGGGCTGTCCATATTGTTGTGGGGACGCGGTGGTCGAGTGGCAGCGCGCTCGTCTGTCGTACCGATGGTCACAGTTTCGAATCCATGTGAAGGATTTGTTCCCGGGGCCTAGGGCGTCCCTGAGTCACCCAGCTTCGAATGGGTACTTAACACTAGTTAGGCGGATGGATGCGGGGAACCCACAAAGCCGTGGCCTGTGAACGCTGCATCACTTGCCAACAGATTATCTTCTGCATAGAAGGAGCTTCTGTATAGATAAGAGAAGATAAGAAAAAATGATGCCCGGGTACCCGTCCAAATTTCGAAATTTCGAACGTGTACCCGGGTTACCCGATCGAAACATCGCATAATTTTCCCCGTCATGGCCGCTATACAATGATACCTAGCCACCCTCCATTACACACAGAAACTACACGGCCGACTTCTTAGCGATTGTGGCTGATTTTTACCCCCATAAAAGCCGTACTTCCTTTTTGAAAATGTGCATGTGTCAAATAACTTTATTGTCATATAATTTTGTATTTAATGTGAAGATGAACTCTAAAAAAAGCTACACGCTTAAATCCATGTAAAACGTCATTAAATAAATTGTAGCAATCAAATATTTCAGTGGCACTTTTATTTAAAGTTGCACGTTTTGATGTGACATAACATTGATTCTTAAACACACCCCCTCGTCACAAATGTGTGTCCCCTCCTCCCCTAGGTGCATAACGTCATTTATGGACGGGCCCTTAATCATCTTACACTGCAAGTAACTAATTTATTGACTTTCAAAACTTACAAATTTTGGTGTATTATTAAAATCAGTCTTTAGGTAAGGCACACGCTGTAATGAAAACACGAAACACAATCGAATGGAGGGAGGAGGAAGGGGGGTAGATAAAAAACATCGGCAATCGTAAACCCAATGTCGGCGTATTTCAAAGATCAAAGTTAGTGTCAAAGCAGGGGTGTTTCCATCAACGAAATCAAACGCGGCCTCTTTCATCTCTATGCCGACGTCTTACACATCTTACACTGTTAGTAACTATTTATAATTTATTAACCTTAAATACTGACAACATTGTACGCATTATTAACATCAGTTTTTCTAGGTCAACACGTGTTAAGGAACACGAGAAACACAAGTGAATGGAAAGGGTGCGGTTATAGTAAAGGAGTGGATGGGGGAGATGGGGTAGATAATTGGTATCAATCGGTAGCCCAATGTCGGCCTATTTCAAGCAATGTTAGTGTCAAAGCAGGGGTGTTTTTATTAACAACAACAAACACGGCCTCCTTCATCTCTATACAGTCCATAAATTTTCGGCAGAGGAGTTTGGCTTTCTTTATATGATTCATTCAAAGAACCAAAATCTTCTTGTGTTTGCGATTTCTGTTTCATTTTCAGAGAAAAAAGATGTATCATATAAAAAATTATTTTAAAAAACACTTTTTAAAAACTAGTCTTGTATTAGAAATGCACTAAAAAGTAGAAAATAAATTTAAAATTTGAAATTTACAGTCAGAAGAGACCTTTTTGTTCGAAATTTATGAAAATGTAAAAGTTTAAAATGAGACAAGAACGTTAAATCGTAGGTGAAATCGATTATCTCGTTGTTCGCCTTTTATAATAACGTTATCGAGAAAACTTTATATTTATTTTATGCAGAAGAAAATAATTAAAAGCATGGAGTATTAATATAATAAGATATTATTATCACTATAAATCCTAATTCAAAAATATTTTTCCTAGAGCATAAAAAGCACTTATGGATTCAGGAGAACATTTTAATTTTTAAAAAGTCATTTTTCGGCTTTAACTTGCTATTTAAGGACCATTTCGATTTAAGGACACCCTCCCGTCAACCTAAAAGGCTTCTATATTTAGCAGCTAATAACAAATTGTTTTGTTTCTGTTGTAACCTTTTTGGCAACACTTTGTCTGCTTTGGGATACGGCGGGATTTGTGCCTGTAAAATGCCAGTATGAGACTGTCTGATCGTGAGAAATCATAGGGACACTTAACATCTACCTTGACTGTTTTGAGCTTGAAAACAGGCTAACAGCACGATGCACAATTGACAAACAAAGTTAAAAGTTAATCAACAGTGAAAAGGCTCTTAAGCATAGCTCTTAAATAACCTTTCGAAGTTCAGTCGATATATTACATCAACTACACAATGTAAAGTTTTTGGGTATCAATGAATTTGTGGCAAAATTTGGTCCGGTTCAGCAGAAGCATATTCGAAGAATACAAACTGATGAAATTCATGATCAATACTTGGGAAAGCAAATTCAAAACGATCTCATTTTGTTGATGGGTAATAGGGTACGGAAAATCATTGCAGAAATAGTAAAATCAGCTATATACTTTTCAATAATACTTGATTGCACACCTGACGAAAGTGATCAAGTACAGATGTCAATGACAATTCACTATGTAAGCCCAGGAGGTGGATATTCCGAAGTAATTAATGAGCACTTCATACGTATTCTAAAAGAAGAAGAAAGTACTGGACAACATCTACGTGATGTCTTACTATTGGAACTGACAAAATTTGGCTTAGACTGCCTTGTGACGGTCCATAAATGACGTCACATGCCTAGCGGAGGGAGGGAGGTAACACATTTGTGACGATGTGTTACGAGGAGGGGGGTGTTTAAGAACTGTGACGTCACATCAAAAGGCGCAACTTTAAATAAATTCTCCAATTAAATATTTGATAGCTTACTATTTATTTAATGACGTTCTACATGGCTTCACGCGTGTTATAATATTAGAGTGCAGCACTACAATAAATAAATACTTAAATGACAAAAGTGATTTGAAACATGCTCATTTTCAAATAGAAAATACAGCTTTTATGGGGGGGGGGCCCGCAAAGCTTTGTGACGTAATGTTGGAGAGAGGGTCTAACTTTTTGTGATGACTAGTGACGAAGGGGGGATTTGAAAAATAGTTCAAACTTGCTTGACGTCATTTATGGAAGGCCCCGGGGCCCCACTCATCTTTTTCTGCCTTGGGCCCTACATACTCTAGGGCCGGCCCTGACTGTGATTGGCCGAACCTAACGAGGGTTAGTCATGTTCACAAAAGAAAATTGGGAAAAGAACGGGCAGAATAAACATTAAAATAAAATATTTAAAAAATCTTTTTTTAAAAGGACACGCTTTTATTTACATATAGAAAGTGCACTAAAAAGAAGAAAATAAAAATTTTCAATCCGTGAACCTATCGACTGCACATAAAAGCGTGGGGCGCCCATCACAACTCATTTCTTATTGCAACTACTCTTTTGCATATAGATACATTTTTCTAATTAATATGATAGTAGCATGTATATGATCAAAGTTGTGAAACTTTAAATGTTTATTAATATTCATATAAATTTGTATTTATGTTTCGCAGCTTTGTACATGATTGCGAGTTGTGATGAGGGTCCCACGCTTACTTCGTCATGCTTACTTGCACATACTTGTTTTGGTGAAATATATATATATAGAAAATAATAATAAAATAATAATAATAATAATAAGAAGAAGATCCAAACCATATTGATGTTCCTTTTCTATAATTTAGTGTTTTAATCATCTAAGCATCCATTTATGTCTTTTTTGTCTTATCATTTTTATACTGTAAATTTTTTTTACTAGAATAATTCTGCAGTTGAAATTTGGAATAGTGCGGGGGCTGTACCATGAATTTAAAGTAATTGGTGACACAAACCTTAGCTTCGTGACTGATTGTTTAATCGTGTAACGAGTGCTGTCAATATTGTAAAAAAAAAGTTCCCCGGGTACCCTTCCAAATTATGAACGGGTTACCTGGGACCCGTTCAAAAGGCAGCATAATTATCACTGCTATGACGACTGTACAATGCACACTAGCATTCCATGCACCAATCCATGCACATCATTTCACACCGTAGCCAATGGTATGTGTTCAATAACATACTATTGTGTACTTTAATCACGTAACTGTGAGAGACGTGTTGTTTGTTATTCTGACATAATATGAGCGGGCGAGTTGACTGAATATGAAACACCTGATTTGTGCTGTGAATTGTAATGGTGCGTGGTCGTGAACTGAGAGAGGATGGCTGGCTATAGATGTAGGGTTCAAGATGTAACTGGGGTAGATTATATTGATTAAAGAGAGTTATTACCTGAACCGCAAGCTACTAGAGTCTTGTTGCTTGACTCGCAATTACTTCTAAATGGTGTTAGAAGTATAGGACCTCAAGACTATTAGAAGTACTGATGACACCCGCCACAACCACTGGAGCTAAATGGAAACATTGCTGACCACTGGAAGAGATTTAAGCAGTCCTTCCAGATTTACAAGATAGCCAGTGAACTAGACACAAAAAGCAAAGAAGTGCAGAGCATGACACTGCTGTATATAATAGGCCATGAAGCAGTGGAAGTGAACAATACATTCCAATGGACTGGACAGGAATGTGACGATTGTGGCACGGATTTTCATTCAGTGATGTGTTTATTAAGACAATTTGAGAGTTATTGTTTGCCAAGAAAGAATGTTACAATCGAGAGACACATGTTTTTCTCCAGAAATCAAGGTGAGGGAGAAGTTTTGATAATTTCATAACAGACCTAAAACTTAAAGCTAAGTCTTGTGAATTTGAAAATTTAACAGAGTCGCTGATAAAGGACATAATTGTGGCTGGTGTAAATAATGAATACCTTAGGGCTAGATGACTGAGAGAATTAGATCTGAACTTAAACAAAGCATAAATTATATGCAGAGCGGTTGAGACTTCGGAATGGCAACTCACAGCTTGAAATGAAGAAAAGAATGTGCAAACGGTTAATTCAAAGGCATGTGAGAAATCAAGTGCGCACATGTCAACAAGTCAACATGTCAAGCAAGCTATAAGGTCAAATACACACGTGAAAGCAGGCAAGTGTAAATATTGTAGCAAAAACATGAACCTAGAAAATGTCCTGCTTATGGAAAATTATTCCGCAACTGTGGAAAAGGGAATAATTTTTCTACAGTATGCATGTCAAAACCTGTAAAAGTTGTAACCGCCAACTAAAAGATCAGGTTGACTATAGTCAAGACTCATTCTGCTTAGAAAGTGTGTCCATGAAACCCGAAATGAGTGATGAGTGGAAAGCAGTGGTCAAGCTTGAGCAGAGACAAATAGTGTTCCCACTGGACACAGGCGCACACTTAAACATTCTGCCATACAGATTGTTTTGTCAACTTAAAATGGGAAGCATTCAGAAATCAACAGCAAGGCTTACCACATACAGTGGTGAAACATTGCCTGTTGTAGGCAAAGCATCAGTAAAATGTTCAATGAAAGACAAAACAGAAGTGCTGGAGTTTCAAATAGTCAGAAACTCTCAAAGCCGATCCTTGGTCTGCAAGCTTGTCAAAAGCTGAATCTTATTAAACTTGTAGGCGTGATATGCAACAAGTATCAGAGGTCCCAACGGAATAAATATTACTGCGAATCAGACAGAATCAACGGACTTACACACTCTCAGCGTGTAAGCAACTTATCGATGCAGAAAGAGTCTAATGGCTCGAGGTAGCCAGTAGTCGTCGTGTCAGCAGCAACTACGCCGATGTCATACATCATTAAGACAAACTATGGTATGACATACCGACGAAACAACATGTTGAGACTGAAGTTTCGTGGAAGGAGAGGTGTGACAGAAAATTTTGAGTTGGCAAAACCAGAAACAGAGCAAGCAGTACACGCTCCCAACGTCGGTACTAATGGGTCATCAGCAAGAGTCGCATCTCAGCATGCGAAAGGGCCAACAGCAACAACAACAACATACGGGAGACAGGTAAAGCCACCAACGAGATACCCTTATAAAGAGATAAAATCTATGCCATGCTTTACAAATATTTTTGAAGAGACATTCAGTAATAGTATTTATATATTAGTTAGTTAGTTAGTTCCTCTCGGGCCGAAGACGGCAAATAGGGCAGAAGTCAAGGATTTCCATTTACGACGATCCGTCGCCAATTGTATTAGGTCTTGATTATTTCTTAGACCAATGGTTGAGCTTTCTCTTTTGCTTTTTCTACGTAGGGTTTCCTTTGGTTTTCCTTGTTTTCTTTTGACTTTTCATGTCCATATGAAGGCCTGACGAGGTAGTCTTCTCTCGTCCATTCGAAGAACATGACCAATATAGTTCCAACGTATTCTCATTATAAAAGTTGACACATATTTTTGGTTGGTTTCTTTTGTTATTGCTTCATTTGATTTAAAATCACTCCATTTTATATTCAAAAATTTTCGGAGGCATTTGTTTTCAAAAGCAACTAATTTTTTCTATAGCTTGAGTGGATTTCCAGCTTTCGCATCCATATGTTAGTACAGGGATTACGCAAGAGTTGAATAGCCTAAGTTTTATATATTTGCTAAGTGTCTTTGATCTCCAAATATTTGTAAGTTTGTTAAAAGCACTTGACGCCAACGCAATTCGAGTCATTATCTCTGATGTTGCATCTCCATCATATGACATTTTGCTTCCTAAGTAAGTGAAGTTGGTTACTTTCTCTATGGTTTGGTCATTAAGTATAATATCATTGGGTCGGTTGGTGAGGTCAATGACTTTTGTTTTGGTTGTGTTGATTTGAAGACCAATTTGATTCGAAAAGTGCTGGAGACGATCCATTTTTTCTTGGGTGTTCAGATGCGTTGAGCTTACAAGAGCCAGGTCATCTGCAAAGTCAAGGTCTTCCAATGTAAATTTTTCGACCCATTTGATGCCTAATCCGGCATCTGTGCATTTTCGCATGACCCAATCAATTGCTATTCCAAATAACATTGGTGACATGACACATCCTCGTTTTACACCTGTTTCGACTGGGAACCAGTCAGAATTTTCGGCTTCCGTTTTCAAACAGCAAAGTGAATCTGCATAAAAAGCTTTTATAATGTTCACGTATTTAGTTGGGAAACCATAGATATAAAGAAGTCTCCATAGCGTAGGTCGGTGGAGGCTGTCGAAAGCTTTTTGGAAATCAACAAAATTTATAATGAGCTGGGATTGAAATTCAACAGATTCTTCGATGATAGTTCTTAGCATGAATATATGGTCAATACATGACCGATGAGGTCTGAAGCCTGTTTGCTCTTCTCTGAGCCTTTCGTCTATTGACTTTTTTATTCTCTCTTGTAGAATACTGCAAAAAAGTTTTCCTAGTACAGATAGTAAAGTTATTCCACGCCAATTGTTGCAGTCTGATAAATCGCCTTTTTTGGCAGTTTAAAGATTGCCCCATGTGTCCATTCTTGTGGTGGGGATTCATTTACCAGAAATCATTGAATAACAGCAATAAATGCGTCGGGCATTATCATCTGCTTACTTAAGGATTTCCCTTGAAATTTCATCTTCGCTGGTTGCTTTGTTCTTTTGTAACTTCCTGATGGCTTGGTTAAGTTCTTCAATTGTGAAATTTTCACATGATGCAGTTAAAATAGGCATGCTTTCTTCTTCGCCAATAACTGGGGTAATTGTTGGCAGTGGTCTATTTAATATTTCTTTGAAATGTTCTGCCAACCTTTGTTTTTGTTCTTTATCTGATGCTAATAATTTGCTGTTGGTGTCTTTGATAGGCGTACTTTTTGTGGGTGGAAGGTTGAACAGCTGTCTCATAATTTTGCTGCTATTTCTGCTTATTTGAAGCAAACTTTGTTTGCGTTGACTGCTGCAATATTCATCGTTTTTTAAAGAAAGTTCCATTTTTTTCGATGCCTATTTCAGCATTATTATTAACTATTAGGGTTTGCCGGGTTATGTATCTGTTTTTTATTTCGATATTGTAAGCAGCCTGGATGTCTTTTAACTGCAGTCGCTGAGAGTCTATTTTCTTATTTTTTGTTGGTTTCTTCAATTGTTTTAATCTCAATTTAATTTGGCAATGCAGAGGTTGTGATTGCTGCCAATATTTGATCCCCTGTATGCTCTAACGTCTTGGACTGATGAACGAAATTTTGCACTTATGCAGAAGTGATCTATTTGGTTTTTGGTGCAATTATCCGGAGAGATCCAAGTAGTTTTATGTATATCTTTATGGGGAAATAAGGTGCCTGCTATCACAAGTTTTGATGGTTGACAATAAATAGAAGTAAAAAAAAGATTTGAAAAAACACGTTTTTATAAGCGGACTAAAAAGAAGAAAATAATTTAAAACTTATAAGTTCAAGTATTAATTTAATATGACTAAAACGTGGAGCGGGCGCTTATGAGGTTTAACATATGCAGTTCATTCATTCTCTCACTTATAGATCTCTCATTTGCCTTCTAAATTATAAATCTTTAATTTTTATACCAAAATCCCGCCCCACGTTTTTAGTCATTTTAAATTAGTACTTGAACTTATAAGTTATAAATTATTTTCTTCTTTTTAGTCCGCTTATAAAAACTTGCTTTTTAAAAATCTTTTTTAAACTTTTATTTATTTTATTCTTTTTAGTCTAAGTGTATGCTATGATGAGTTTTGAAGTATTGATTATTTTAAAATATAATACGCATTTCCCGACAAACATTTACAGGCTGGAAATGACTGATCTCCCCTTGATGTTACCACATGGTTGATGTGGTCGGGGTTGTCGTGAACTCGACACCTGAATGTAATGTAAACAAGAGCAGAAGGATAATACATATGCTTATATATAGATAAACTAAAAAGTTCAATACTTTAATAACGGTACATTCGATGGATCTGAAATTTTGATACAATGCATTGTCATCCAAGATCTATCTGTGGTAAAATTTTGAAATCTCTAGAATTATCAGAAGTGGTTTAATTTTGCGTTGACAGATTTGAAAAATTGTGGACAAACAGGAATGAAAGCAAGTTAATAAAAACGTGGTAAAATTCTATTAGACTTTCTCCATTTTGATTTAAGGTTCCGATGCCATGTTTTCACATCACAACAATGATATCATGTTTTGGTATTTTACTAATTGTGTCCGTCAACAGATTGTAGAATGTGTTTTTCTGGGCGTCAGTGTTATCGTTGGTTGGTGCATAGCACTGTATAACAGATAGTTTGAAATATTTTGATTGGTATCTACTGTTATTATCCTTTCGTTGACTGGTTGCCAGCTGATGAGGGATCGTTCAGCTCTGTTTGTCATAAGGATTGCGACACCTTCCGAGTGTTGGTCGTCGTTTCTCCCTGAATAAATCATATGTAGATTTTCATTAAATACGAATTGTTTACCTGCTTTTGTCCATCTACACTCAAGAATATCAAGAATATCCAGGTCGTAGGTTTTCATTTCGCTACACACTTGGGCACATTTTCCTATTTGGTGCATTGTTCTTACGTTCCAATAGCCAATTCTAAAGGTAGATTTATATATTGACATGTTTAAATTTTACTTGCGTTGTTTACCTATTGCCAATCTGGGTCCTTCATATGTTTTTGTTTAGAAGGGAGATGTGAGACACGTGTTGTGTTGTTGTGCTGACATAATATGAGCGGGCGAGTTGACTGAATATGAAACAAATGATTTGTGCTGTGAATTGTAATGGTGCGTGGTCGTGAACTGAGAGAGGATGACTGGCTATAAATGTAAGGTTCACGAGGATACAAAAGTTGATCGTAGTTGATTGAATAGATTGATTAAAGACATACCACAAGGTGGTAAAGTGGGGATAGGAGTGGAGAGAGGATTGATGATGGATTAGGTAAACAAAATTGGATCGTCTCAACGGTAAAATCAAAGTTGTTTGAGTATTTCAAAGACAAGTTAGCTTCCTATCATTACATTAATTCAAAGAATTAATTTTTTTTTGTAAAACAATTTATTTTCATGTTCAGAGAAAAAAGGTTTAGCAAAATTCGTTGTCGTTTGTTGGAACCTTATTTTATTTCCAGTTGACATATACATCTTCTAAGCGCTTTACATGTTAAAAGTAATGATAATTTTACACGCTTTTATTTAAGTCACACTGTTTGTATGTTGTATCCATCCATCCATCCTTCCTTCAAATCTTGAAGCGTAAAATTAAACCACTTCTGATGGTGGTCCTAGAGATCTCAAAATTTTACCACAGATAGATCTTGGATGATAATGCATTGTATCAAAATTTCAAATCTATCGAATGTACCGTAATTAAATTAATCAATTTTTAGTTTATCTCTATTTATCACTATTTAGAATGTATAGTCGTCTGCTAGAGTTGACCTCCATGGCTCACTGGTTTCACTCCAGCCCTCGTTTACCAAATTCCCGTGTTTACATCAAGGGCAGGGGAGATCAGCGCGTTTCAGTCTGTAAATGTTTGTAAATAAAAGCGTGTCCTTTTAAAAAAAAGATTTTTTAACATTTTACTTATTGAATATTTATTTGACTATGACTAAGAAACTGTTAATAGCCACGCAACATATAATAAACTATAAAAGCAATTTAAAATGCATTTTAATTAAAACAAATTAATTTAAAAAGCTGTATTTTAAAAATAAGTTTCCTCTTATCTAGTCAGAAGTTCACACACACACACACACACACAAACTAAATCATTGATAACTGCAGAGCAATGACTAAACGTTATTTTCGAAATTTCATGGACAAATACGACTAATAGGTACTCTTAAATCAAGTAGACTCTCTTTCTGTACTTGTTTTTATTATTTTTATAAAAAAATATTTAATTGTGTGTTTTGATTCCTACAATTTGCATGAATTTGGTTGTGTTTAACACATGAGTCATGATTGGCTAACTGTGAATTAGTTTCCTCCCGTTTATCTATCAGATGACCATCAAAACAAAAGGAAAATAACCATGCTCTCGAGCAGTGGTTCTCAACCTTTGGAGATTCAAGGACCACTTGATAAAAATGTCTCTTAGCCGCAGACCACTACTGAAGAGTGTGCTACTGCAGTGCTGGAAATGTATCTATAATAATAATAATTTGTATACAAATAGTTACTAGTAAACATGTTAGTCAAACTATACTAAAATGCTACACTTTGCGTGCTCCAAAAACAATATTGAATGGAAACAGATTGTAATGGCTTTCTTTAGGAACGAACAAATGTCACTTATAATAGTTTATACTTAGAATATTTTTCAATTCTTATTGCTTACTATAAAAAACTTAAATTCATAAGCAGTAGTTAGTATTAGTAAGACAGCTAAATTAGTTTATTTAGAGAGAGCCATGAGTCTGCACATTTGAGCACAGCACAAATAAAAGAGGATAATACTTGAAATACTCCATCGGTGTTATCTTCAAATTCAAGTCGGGAACGATGTTTTGTTTGGATTATAACCAATGCAGAAAATCCACATTCACAAAGCTATGATGTCGCAAGGGTAAAAGTATTTTTAAAGCTTTCTGAGACAGTACTGAGTACTCCAAAATTTCATCAAGCTCACTTTCTGATGCAACATATTCAGAGTAGTATCGCTGGTCAGTTCAATCACTTGTTTTAAATTCTATGTTGATAACTTTAATGAGTCGATGTCTTCAAGAAACGGACTGGAAACCAACGGAAAACTCTGAAAGTTCAAATCACCAAAGAAGAAGTTAAGTTAATCATGTGGTGATTGAACATGGTCAAAATCAAATTTATCAACAGTTGTTTAATGTTTTCAGCATTTTATGGTTTATCGGTAATTTCGTACAATTGATCAAATTTGTCAAAGTTACCCTTAAATAATCTTGTGTTCCAAATTTTCAAGTTTTTACGTCACTGAGAGAAATCAAATGTGTCTGCTTTCCTTGCATAGATGAATTATGTTTGTTCAGCTCTTCAAAAAAGCAAAGAAAGCCAGAACAGCAACCAATAAGCTATCGATCAAATGATCAATAATCTTTAATTCTTTTATTTTCCAATAAACTTTCTCAAAGAATCACATATTCAAACAGTATGTTAAACACCTCACCCCCATTAGATATTCAGGCTTTGTGTCTTTTGCAACTCGTATAGCCACCACAAATGAAGCTCTTAAAGCGTTTTCATTTACTTCGGTTGCTTGTGGTATGCAGGACTTCTGACTATCAAGTGAATATTTTTGTGCAGAAAGTATTCCAATGGTTTCTCCGAGAAGACATTAAGATTATTTTTAAGATGTCTTCGGACTTTCGCTGGTTTCATCGCTTCATTTGCTAGCATTTGCGGGCATACTCTCTGAATCTCTGGGTTGATCTTTTACTATGACGCCTATAAACCAAAAGATTGAATATTCTTCATCATACCGTCGTATGGCAATTCTTCTTTTTTCTCAAGATGAGTCTGAGGAATCATTGTTGTCCTTATGTTAAGTTGTTTTCCTTATTATAAATTTATCCATGTGTTCAATCAATTTAATTAATTTATTTCTTTAATAATTGTAATATTAATTTAAGTTTAAGGCTAATTTACTCAATGGTTTCAACAAATTATTTCTGAATGTCATATTTAACAACTATAGTCTTCTAGGATCTAATATGGCATCATTAAATAGCTAATATATAGCTGTATAGCTAAAAGTAAAACAGGGCTGTGTACTGGCGCCAACACTCTTTGGTATCTTCTTCTCGATGCAATTGCGACATGCTTTCGAGGACTGCTCCGAGGTCGTGAACATTCATACCAAGACGGATGGAAACCTATACAACATCAGCCGGCTCCGTGCGAAGAGTAAAGTGGAAACCGTATTAATCTGTGAGTTGCTCTTCGCGGATGACGCAGCCCTTAACTCAAATTCTCAGAGGCATGCAAGGAGTTTGGTTTAACGATTAGCCTAAAAAAGACCAACATTATGACACAAGGCACAGACTGCCTCCCAGCAATCTCCATTGAAGGAAACACCTTGGATGTCAATGAGGATTTCACCTACCTTGGCAGTAAAATCACAAGCACACTCTTACTGGAAAAGAAAATAGAAACCATAATCGGCAAGGCCGCATCTTTAATGGCTAGGCTGAATCAAATAGTGTGGAACAATGCACAGCTCACTGATAGGACGAAAATCCCCGTGTATCAGGCCTGCGTGCTCAGCACACTCCTCTATGGCAGCGAGTGCTGGACGACCTACACCAAGCAAACAAAGCAGCTCAACAGCTTCCACTTACGATGCTTGCGCAGGATTCTACACATCAAATGGCAGGACAAGATCACCAATGTTAAGGTACTCAGAAGGAGCCATATGCAGAGTATGCACTCAATCCTGAGTGAGAGGCGCCTGCGGTGTTTGGGTCATGTCCGCAAAATGAGCTCGGAGCGCATTCCAAGAGGCTTGCTTTACGGTGAGCTGGCAACCGATATGAGGAAAAGAGGTCACCCCTGCTTGCGCTTCAAGGACGTCTGCAAGAAAGACATGACACTGGCGCAGAAAGACCATAAAACCTGGGAGATCATTGCCAAGGAGCGCACCTCCTGGTGGTGAATTTTGAATTTCCAATTATCATACACAAATGCTAATAGCACAAATTCAAAATATATACTGTGAGTCATAACCGTTAATAAGACATTCGTTTATAATTTAATATAATTTAGGGGATATTTATTTTTAGCTAAAGTGACTTTATTTTAAAACAGTCTTCCCCGGATAATTTGTTTTAAAATAAACTCTTCGTGAAGAGATTTTTTTTTGAGGAGACTTTACTTCGTGACACTGGCTCCGAAAGTGGTTATATTTTTTGCCAAGCTCAATTATTAATGGCGATCAACGTAGGTTAAAAAAGATTTACAAGAATACGCTCAAAACTACAATCAAGGCGTTAAATATCTTTATTTACAACTAGCAAAATACGCGCGCTATGCAGTGGAAAATTAGGATTTCAGTTATCGTTGCAAACCCGCGTAACACCAATTCAAAACAACAAAGGATTTCAATCTGGTTCATGATGGATAAAATAAATATATTAACTTCACCGTCTTGTCTGTCTGTCTGTCGTGGTCCGGCTGAAAAAACAAAAGAAAACATGACACAATTCCCGTGGTCCTATCGGGTTGATAATTTAAATAATTTTTTCGTCTGTTACCATTGTGGGAGGGTACTTAACAAATTCCCAAAGTTTCATTCTCCTACTTACACGGGAAGTTGGAGATGAGTATGTTTTATATAGCTCCTATAAATTAAAAAAAAACTACATTCGGGCTGCAGTCCCCAAGTTAGTGATAAATTAAATTTATTTTAGCCTGTTAACATCACGGGAGTGTACTCAACAACTTCCCAAAGTTTCAAGCTTCTATCTACACGGTAAGTTGGAGAATTAGTGATGAATAAGTTTTTATATAGTACAAAAAAGGTAAAAACTACATTTGGACCCCAGGCCCAATGAGTGGGAATTTTAAAATGGTTTTCACCAATTATCGTCGTGAGAGTTCACTCAACAACTTCCTAAAGTTTCATGCTTCTACCTACACGGAAAGTTGGAGAATTAGCGATGAGTCAGTCAGTCAGGGCTTTGGCTTTTATTAGTAGAGATTAAAAACAACACAGATTCTTTATAAAATAATTAATAAAAAACCAGCATAAGATTATCTATGCTGTTCATACATCGCTTCAGTTGCAGGAATATCAAGTTTCATTTATATATCTGCAGGCTTACCAGATGCCACCTCTACAGGTTCAAATGTCAAAGTCACTTCAAGTGGTAAGTGTTTTCTTAGAAATGCTGTAGATTTTGTCACCATAATCTTTTGTTATGACATTTATTTATTTATAAAACGCACAGCAAAATATATCATATTTAACAAGATAAATAATGAAAATGGGATGAATATGACAAGTTATAACTGAAAAGAAAAAAAAGGCTTATAATCTCTTTAAATTGGACAAATGAAAAGATATACATTTTTAAGCAACTTCTCAGGTGAAAGATGTAAGCCAATTTATAATGAATATAGAAACCTTTTGGACTAGATCAACTGGAATAAATACTTATGTGGCTGATTACGGATTTTGAGCATTCAAATTATTTAAACACCGATGATCTTAACAAGGCAAAGTGGAAACTGAAATTTAAAAATCAAAATGTTTTAATAAAATGTTTAATGAGATTCTAGCCAATTTGTGCATCACAGAAAAAGACTTTTTTAATCATAAAAAGAGCCCTTTGATAAATTGTCAGATCATTACAATCCAACAAAAAATCAAGATAATAAACATTTTAGTTAAAAATGTAAATGCTACTGATGATGTCAATAGTTAATGATCACTACACAACTATTGGGGGGGGGGATTGTTGGGATGTGCGAATAGCGAGAAAGTCTCTGAAGGTTTCCTATCAAGTTTCTTTTTTGTCAAGCTTCAAAAAGTTGTGAATTTCCCTATGTCATGTGATGCTACATCTTCACTGCCGTATTGGCCAAAATAAAGCGTATGTTACTAAATTTATAGAATTTACGTTATCCTTTCACAAGGTTCAGGTGCGCACGCTTCCTGTTGAAGACTGATACTTTTTATTCGTCGACAGCATCCATAAAAGAGGGGCTTCTCAATATTTTCTTTTCAATATTTTGTGCAAGGGGCTCTAGTTTTGACAAAAAAATGTAAAGGGGCCGTCCATAAAGTATGTCACGCTCCGAGGGGGGAGTGGTGTAAGAAAGTGTGAGTCTTTGTGACATGGGGGAGGGGGGTAAGGCCATGTGTGATGTCACACATTAATTTTTAAATTATTTTTTTTCTAATTTATTTATATTTTTTAGAGTATAATTTAAATAACTTTAGAAATAATTTTCAAAAAATTTGTGAAACATTAGAATTAGTTTTATGTCAAAATGGCATGAAATGCGTATCTCCTGAATGTGTTATTCATAAATCTGAATTGGATGCTGCAGGAATGATATCGAAGGATCAGGAATGGTTTGACAATCATCTTCGAACCAGCCAATATTTCACACAAATTGTTAAATATTAGGACATGAGATATTGCGACAAAGCACGAAGCTCATATTTCAACGTTTTACCTTTAACACTCTTCCTTCCTCCAATCCCAATCAACCAAAGAATTGATGGACTCAAAGCTTCAGAAAGAGCAGGTGCAGATTCTCATACATTTCCTTCCTTGTTTGTAGCACAAACTTTCAAACTTGATGACATTATGCCAAGATCAGCAGGGGTTTTCAAAGTACAACGATATGATTACAAGCTTATTTGATCGACTTTGCAAAGTATGTCACTTATATTTTGCCTCACAAACAATATTGAAGAAATATACAGGACAACACAGAGCTCGGGCTCAGGAGAATGTGCCCACCCAAACTGTTCAAGAATCAAATTAGATAAAACGCATCCATCCTTTGAGAATCGCTTCTAAAAGGCAAATAGATCACATGACAGTTATTGCCAGAAGTGAAACTTCACATACAGAGGCTGTTGAGTGGCAAGATGAGGACGAGTTGATCCGTCTGCAATTATCCTTCAAGGACAAAGATGATAGTGAAAATTGATGTCAGTTTTAACTATCGATGAACGTTTCACTTCACCGTTGTAAGATAATTTACAGTGAATATTTTTGAATGAAACATAATTCACAGCACCATAATAAACAGATTCCATATAGCACAAGAGTTGGTCACATAATTTGTCAATCTAGTCTTTTTTTAGTCAAATTGTTTTGTTTCCTTTTTATTATTTAATCACTGGTTGAGGTTAAGTTTCTCTAATCTACTTCTTATCCTGCGTCAATAGAATGCACAATCGGAAGATTGTCTAAAACTTGACCTCACCCATTGTAAATGAAAAGGTATCAGATAAATGATGTGTATAATAAAGTTGGCAAATCTATGTTTGCAATTTTTGTTTTCAAATTCGATCTAGATTGAGTTACTGTTTCATTGAATAACTATGACAACTGTTGACAATTAACTATTCTACTATTAAAGTCATTTTAATAAGCTGATAGTTCTTTTAAGTGGGAGTGTACGGGATTTCGGCTCCAGCTCCGGCTATTTTTGAAAATCTGGCTCCGGCTTCGACTCCAGGAAGATTTCACTTCATAAATCCGACTGGCCGGGAAATTTCATATATTTATGTATATATTCATAATAGCTCCGGCAAATCCGGAATCTGGCCATTTAAAAAAATCTGATTCCGGATCCAGCCGGATTTCACTTCATAAATCCGTCTAAATTCAGTTCCGGCCGGATTTCACAATTTTGAATCCGGTACATCCCTACTTTTAAGTGGAAATTTTATATTTTAATACAGTTTAATAGTGAAGTGTATTTTAAGTATTAAATTAAAGATTTTAATAAGGTATTAATTCAAATATTTTTTCAAAAGTGTGACGTACTTTTGGGGGGGGATTCCCGTAATTTGTGACAATTTGTTGAGGGGGGAGGGGGGGGCTGGTCAAAAATGGTCCAAAATAGCGTGACGTACTTTATGGACGATCCCAAAGTAGCATTAAGGTTTTACGCTACGCTCCCCATCTTATCTATATATATTAAAATGAAAGTTTGTCAGTGTGTGTGTTTGTGTGTGTGTGTGTGTGTGTGTGTGTGTGTGTGTGTGTGTGCATGTCCTTTATAGCTGACTAAACCATTCACCCGATCGTCATGAAAATTTTGGAGACTGTTGAGTACGCTCCCGGGATGGTTACTGGCAACCTTTTTCTAACTTTAATACTCGTGGGGCGCCAGGGGCCCATAGTGTCATTTTTTGCTTATATGAGCTATATACAATTATTTTAAGCGTTAGCTACTGGGTAAATTGATGGAACTTAACCAAATTTTGTATATGTTACGGCCAAAGACCGAAGTCCGGCCACTTTGCGAACTGGCCGACAAGTCTGGCCAAAGCCCGAAGTACTTACAAGTAACAATTGTATTTCGGGCTTTGGCCAGCCAATTCGCGAAGTTGCTGGGTAACCTTTTCCAAAGCTCGATGTGGTAGTGGAAGACTGCCCGGTCGCTTCTGGTGTGTTGACGTGTACGGGGTAGGTAAAAGGGTGCCACCCTGTGACGATACTATAGCGTTAGTCTTTCCTTTTTGGAGAAGGTCCAGACATTGTGACTAGTTCTTATTATTCGACACGGTGGTTTCATTGTGAGTACTGTATTACTCGTATTTATAACGTCTCATTTGAGTGAAGCTGGTACATATCAGGAAAATGCGGAAACAACATTTGATATGAAAATCAGATTCTCTGATACTTTGAATGCTTTGTTAGTAGGAAAAGCCAATAATAGGGAGATCCTGACCAAACAGAAATATATCGCTTTAATAGAGGACGTTAAACAGGCTAAAGCAAAGAAGAAAAAAGAAAGTTTTGACTATCGTCGTCTAAAAAAATATGATGTTCTTGAAGTTTGCTGTACAGAAAGACTTATTGTGCCAGTAACAGGAGACAATAGCATTATTTTGTACTAACTGTATTCAGAAGAACTATTCGACTTACTGCACGATACTCACTTGAAAATTGGAAATAGAGGCCACACACGGATGGAAAAGACGCTACAAACAAATTTCAAAAATGTCATCCAAGAAGTCATTACATTCTCTCTTCGCTTATGCAAGCCATGCATGATCAAATTATATAATCGCAAGAGAGGTCTAGTATCTAAAACTTTTTTATTTAAAGAATTTAACTCGAGATGCGGGTGGATCTGATAGACATGCAAAGTAGTCATTTCGGCGAGTACAAGTTTTTACTCAAAAGATCATTTTACCAAGTTTGTACTATTGTGACCTCTTGAAAGCCAAACAGTAGAAGAGGTTGCTTACCAGCTACTTGATATTTTCACCACCATAGGGACTCCACGTGTGCTTCGATCAGATAATGGGAAATAATTTGCAAACCAAGTTGTAAATGAGCTTAAAAGACTTATTAAGTTCCACTTTTGTAACTGGTTTTTATCATTTGTAACTAACAATCAATGTTAAGTATTAAGTCATACTATTCAACCTTCAATCTGCTCGTGACTGCTTCGGGCTTTGGCCAATTGACACTAGCCACTTCGCGAATTGGCCGATTTCGGGCTTTGGCCGTAACATACATAAAAACTTGATAGCCAATATTAAAATACTATAGGGCATTGAACACCTATTGGCCTTTCCTTCGGGGCTTGGGGTCCCAAAATGACTTTTTTCTTAAACGTACAAGATATCATTCCCCATTCAAGTATTAACGATCTTGTTACATAATGACAAATATATCCATTATGTTACAGACTTAAGTGAACAGGTGTTGTGAACTTTATATATTGCACTGAATGGGCCCTGGGGCCATTAATGTCGTTTTTTGCTTATATGAGCTATATAGAACTTAGTGGATGCGCTAGCTACTGAGTAAATGAATGGATCTTAACCAAATTTTGTATACAAAAATCTGGTTGCCCATATTAAAGTACTATAGGGCACTGAACTTGTAATGTCCATTTCTTCCGGGCTGGGACAAAAAATGTCTTTTTTCATAAACGTATAAGATTTTATTCGCCTTTCAATTATTAACGATATTTTTTGGTTTCTGGCATAATTGTTTTTAAAGCGTACCATTCATTGGTTTGTTTGAATTTATTTTACTGAGATCGTTGCAACGTACGTCGGGTTTGCTTGCAAAAAAAAACAACTTGTATTTGTAGTCTGTCCAGTCACCAACAGCTGGTTTTTGTGTGTGAAAAGGGCGGGAAAGGAAGGCTGTGATTATTGTGAAGAAATGCCTACCCAAACGTGCCTAAAGAAAAACAACGATAAACATTCATAGTAATTTATAACTCATGGTGTACTTGTGTCGAGTCAACCAGGAATGCAAGGGTTTGGCCAGCGTTGACACAGGCAGGACGATATAAGGACATGGAAATGTTAGATTAAGAAAGTTATGCTACGAAGTACCAAGGGTTGGGCTCCAAAGTGCAACTAGGAACGCTGGACAGAAAAGCGACTAAACGCAGAGTAATAATACGACTGCGAGATTGAGAAAGTGTTGTATTAAAAAAAAGAACTGACATTGCTGAGTGGCGTGTTGTTTACTGATTTTAACAAGAGGAACACGTGTTAAATAACACATAGGAGAGACGAGACCTCTACATAATAATCTTATCACACACTACTGAAATAGAGAGCCATCAGAAGTCTTGCGTATTACTCACCAATTACTTCACGTTTGTGTCAATGTAGCAAGCACAGCCTCATAGCTTAGAGTATTCCTTCCATTCATGATGTGGTAGTGTGCACACCCTCACAGCGCCGCACCATGTGAACCGCACCGAGATGCACTAGGAAGTAGTTACTGTGTGACGTTTTGATGCGTTTGGTATCTTCCTGTTCCAACGTTCTTAATGTTCGGTTTCTGAATTATCAGCACAAATATACTTTAGCTGCTATAATCCTCCATCTTATCGTTTTACTTGAAGTTCTGTGTATAATACTGTGTATTCTAAGCCTCCACACGGCTACAGATTTTGGCGCTGCGAGCAGGGTCTAAGTGAGGACAGCTTGCATTTAAAGTGAAGTGTAATTAAAAATTCAAACGGACACACGAATGGAGCAAGAACAGTTCCATTTTACGCAACTACCCAGGCTACCAAGATTCACGGGTGACAGCGGACCAGAACCATTCGTAAAAGATGTAAGTCTTTTACTAAAATTACAGCCCATGCCTCCTGCCTCCGCGGTTACCTGGATCCTGGGTGTCCTGAAGGGACGTGCCTGACAGTAATTACTGGACCGGGATCCTGGGGAGATCAATACCCCCGAGAAACTGTTGTGTCTCGTATTGCAGAAATAAGTTGAGCAGAGAGACCACTCTAACAGCAGCCTTCTACCGTAGGCAACAGGGCCTGGGTGAGACAGTCAACTACTACTCAGCGGCGCTAAAAAGTCTGTTTCAACTGGCGAACTCTGCACGACCGGGCATCTTGGCGGACGACATGCTCCGAGACGCCTTCATCCAAGGCCTTCAACCAGCCGCCCTACATCCTGACATGCGAGCATATGCCAGATTGCACACTGGCAGCTCGTATGAAGATGTCTTTGAGGAGGCCCAGCGTTTGATGAGGGAGGACCTCACCGATGTTGCCGCCACTGCCCAGCTCCTGGCAGCACCGGCGCCCGACCACACCCAGCTGACGAGTCAACTAATGGCCTACATAGAGCAGAAAGTTGCAGGACTCTGGGAAAGGTACATTCCATCTACACACCAGATCAGAGTGAATCTAGATTCTCTGCTTGCTGAACATTCACTACCACACAGACATCCCAAGTTAAGCCAGCGGAAATCCCGTCGCTGAACAACGGTATGTCTGTGGTGCAACAGAAAAGGGCACGGAGAGAATGACTGTCGTGCCAAGAGGAGGTATGTCGACCACCACAATGGGACACCTCATTTCCTGCCAACCACAGGTCTACCTGGTAACCAGGAAACTGTGGTCAAGACAGCCCGAAGGTCTGAGAGGCTCACTCCAGCTCAAAATATTGTCACTCCACCCCAGTACATAAAAAAGTCACTGCAACGTCACGCTCCGTGACAGCGTCATCGTGTTTACGACACAAGGACGACAGGGACACAAGGACTATGCACAATAAACGTGACTGGTCACACACTACACGGATGCAACGTTGTGTTACGGAGTGGCCGCCTCGTCCAAGGAAGGTCAGTGACAACATGCCCCGCTGCGGCAAATTGACAGAACGGCCAGTCAAGTGCCGTAAACATAGGAAAGATTGTGACCCGTTGATTCTGAAAAACAGAGTGGCTACAGGTACCACAGTCACGGATAAAAACAAATGTGACCACCCCCTATCAGTGCGTCACAGGTGCGATAGTCCAACAGGCCATACTATAACCCACTCAGACCAGTCTAACAAGAAACAGAGTGAACATCCTTTATCCGTAAGGAACATGGTTTATATACGTCATCCGGGTAAAGGAAACAATCGCATTCAAAGATTACTGGCACCCAGGTTTATACAGTGTCACTTCCCGGCTATCGGGCATACAAGAGTACAGATTGCCATCCCTGGCTGGAGGTGCAGAGAAAATAGCAAACAGAAAAGATCTGATTCTGGGGAAGGCACCTCTGTCAGATATAGTTCCTGAGGCAGAGATACAGCCGCGAAATACCACATCGACGAGCGAAAGTGACGATGAGGTGTTCGTCATCTCTACAGTGCGACGCAGAGACAAGCAGCCCGATGCAGGGGCGGACCTACCGCCACCCGGGGCACCGCGCATGTCAGCCCGTATCGCCCAACGTTCCAACACGAACACGGATAGACATTCCTGAGGGCCACCTACATTGATGACATTTCTTAGTTTCTTTATAGTAACACTAATATTTTAGTCTTGTCGATCAGCAAAAGATGAAAGTCCTACAGCAACTGAGAGACTGTATACCGTTTTGTTGATACATATCGTCACATTTAAAAATGTAAAACGATTCATGAGTTTATTATTATACTCAAACTATTCTTGGTCATGGAAAGCAAGTTTTATTGTGTAAAGGTCTAAGCTAAGATTGTGACCAGGCATATTTTGTCATTATAGGCCTATGTGATGTTTTTTTTCTTTGTTTGCTTCGGCAAGCCGTATGGATTTCACCAGCGAGGGCTCTGGGATTCGAAGACTTGGTGTGATTGTGGTAGTGTGCACACCCACACAGCGCCGCACCATGTGCACCGCACCGAGGTGCACTAGGAAGTAGTGACTGAGTGACGTTTTGGTGCGTTTGGAGTCTTCCTGTTCCATCGTTCTTAATGTTCGATTTCTGAATTATCAGCAAAAATAAACTTTAGCAGCTATAATCCTCCACCTTATTGTTTTACTTGAAATTCTGCGTATAATATGGTGTATTCTAAGCCTCCACACGGCTACAATGAAAATGGAGGCTAAACATTGTATGAGGAAGGACTTCTCCGATGTTGCCCCTAGCCTACTGCAAAGCTGCTTGCATCTCCGGCCCCCGACCTCACCAAGATGACAACCAAACTTATGGCCTACATAAATCAGCAATATGCTGCACTCTGAGGAAGGTACATTCTATCTACACAACAAATTAGAGAGAATCCTGATTCCATTTCCAGGCTTGCTGATTCTCCGTCATCACCCAGACATCCCAAGACAAGCCAGTGGTAGTCCCGTCGCTGAAAAATGTATGACTTTGGTGTAACACAAAATTAAGCCAACTTTGAGGTTGACTGTCGTGCCAAGAGGAGGTACGTTCCTCACCACAATGGATCACCTCAATTCCTGACAACCCCACGTCTACCTAGTTACGAGCAAACTGAGGCCAAGACCACCCAAGTACCTGGAAAGGTCATGCAAGCCCAGTGTATAGCAAGCGTCACTGCAACGGCACGCTCCATGAAAGCGTCCCCGTGTTTCAATGCAAAGAAGACAGAGTCATGGCGACTAGTTATAACACACATGACTGGCAGCACACTTTACGGAAGCCACGTCGTGTAGGAAGTGACAGGTCATCTCGACCACCAAGGCACAGTGAGAACACGGATTGTTGTACTGTCTGCCGCGACGATTTCAAATAAAGGCCAATCAAGCGCCGTCACCCATTGAACCGGCGGAAATGTTATTTGTCAACATCAAACTCCAGATAGTCCTTTTCTTACCAAGACGAAATGTCCTTCATATGGCCTTCAGTGGTAATTACTTAAATTAGAAAGCCGAAAATCAAGTGTGGCTGCGACGTCAGATGTCTCGCTTAAAGAGAACACAACAACAAGATATTCACACAAATGTCCTATCCGGCCTAGAAGAGAACAGGCCTAAGAAGAATCACTCCACTTCTAATGGAATCGTCAAAAGCTCTATACAAACAAACACTGTTTTCAAAGAGCCTTGTCACACCAGAATGGTTGAACTATATGGTTGATTTTGGTCACGGGTTTGGTGGTCAAATAGTAATAGACTTGATCATAACCCAATCTAGCCAATTGTCCAAGCTCATTCTAACTAATAAGTTCATCAACAAGCTAGAATGCACTGAGCACACAGACAAACTCGGCCTCGATCACTGACAACAAAAGAGATCTGAATCCATCGCCCCAAATTAAGATGCGTTGGTCACTCATGATGCAGAGGTTGCGGACACTTTGAGGTATCCCATGAACTATGTCCTTTTGACACCATAACGGGATCATAAAATTGACTTTTAGATTTCCACATATGATCTGTATGTATTGCTCAACTATGCTAGATAGGATATAGTTGTAATAACATATATTGTACCTTTATGATTTTATTCAAATCTGAGTCGTTCTTCTAGGTACTAAATGTTAGCAAGTAATGTAGCAACAATTGATAAGATTTTAGATATCTATCTATATATATATAATTCTCTTCGTGGTCGGACCCTGCGAGGCAAAAAGAAGCTGCATGTGCAACAAATACTAATTTTAGAAAGCAGCGCACCAAATTACTGCACCAATGCATCAAAATGTGTGCAAAATATGCGCTGTAAAAAAAATTATATGACGTCATTGTTTTCGCTGATATTTTAATTTTGGAAAAAGGGAACAATGTAAAAAGAGGATTTGATGATGGTTAATTATAACATCAAAAAACAAAGGGGGCGCCATAGGCGCCCTACAACCCCTCTTATAAAATACTTTGTGTGCATTTCAGAAAGTTTCATATTTCGTATTTATCAAACAAGGACAAGTTAGTTGGGCTTTTGAAAAAGGTCGGCGCCGTACGCGCCCTAAAAAGTGCATTAAAGGGGCAAAAGAACTCTCCATGAGCAAGTCTGCGCCGTATGCTACGCCGCGGGGCGTCTAGTGTTTTGTATTTCAATTGGTAGAAATGCTCATGCTTATGTAACTTAAGGACGACACCACGCTTAACACACCCCTTCCCCATCATCCCTGCTAACTGCTAATACACCGTTTTTGTCGGTCAGACGAGCAATCAATTCTGATTAGAACACTGAACGTGGGAAAAATACCATTGTGCTGTTATTTGGCGTGGGTTGAAAGCTTACCAATGGAAGACAATGGTTATTTATTATCGTAGTGGGTAAGGGAAGTCACGGATAAACAAGGCAATTAGGGTAGAAGATTAACAAAAGGGACACTTTTCGGCAGGGCTTGACCCCTGCGTTAGCCCTGGAGACGAGTAAGGACGCGGAATTGGTTGAGACCTGAAACCAACAAACCCCGGCAAAAATCGCCAAAATACAAGCACTGGAAGCCTCCGGACAACCAGAGGGATGGGCATGGCCTCACCGAGAGGCCCGGCTAGGAACGCCAAAGACCGGAAGACCCTCTGGGCAAGGGACGGGACGCACACGGGGCGTCCTCAATGGGTTGAAGATTGATGGTTCATTTATTGACAAAAGCAGGTCCCGGAATGGACCTTGTAAACCCCCGATCGGCAGATGGTGGTACGTCGGGTGGGTTGGCTACCCCCCTCTTAGGGGCACGGTGACGCACGACAGGTCGCGCTTAAGTGGTCAATCGGCGACTGACAGTACTGCGAAAGGCAATCCTGAAAAAGCCCTACAAGTTTTACAGTTGAATGTCTGTGGCATAAGGTGAAAGGCGCACGAAGTAACCAAAATACTCCATGAACGGTTGTGGATGTAGCCCTATTTCGGGAAACGCTTCTCAAGGGAAAGCCGTTTCATATTACAGGTTACTCGCTATACCATTGCAAGTGTGACCGGCGATGTCGAGGTCTTGGCACAGCATGAAGTCCGGGACGATATTTAGTAAAACTGTGTGGCCAGTGAATGCTGTTGTTATTTATTTTGCCACTACTCGGCTACCTATAGATTCTGTAGTTCCCAAACGTTTTGGGTAGCGACCCCTTTTTATAAAAGCTATTTGACCCGCAACTCCCATGAATTTTAAATAAGTCACTTTCAATAAAGTTTGTGCAAAATACTTTTAAAAAAATTATTTAATTTTATATTATTTTTAATAATTAAATTAAATGTCATGGTTGAAATTGCATGTGCAGTGGATAGGTTCAAGGATTTCACCTGTTAGCATATAAAAAATTTATTTTCTTCTTTTTAGTGCACTTTCTATATGTAAATAAAAGCGTGACCTTTAAAAAAAAGATTTTTTAAATATTTATTTTCTACTTTTTAGTATCAAAATTTTTAAAATAAATTTTTCGACATAATCAATTCAATTTAATTAGTCAAACTTCATTGTCAATAACTTAAATGTGATAGTGGTAAAAAGATAGATTATTAAAATGAAAAATCACAAATTTATGTATTAAAAGAAAAGCAGTTTCCCCAACTGAAAATTCAACCACGTACCTCCAGGCAATCGATCACACTAACGATTTGTCCAGCAGGCCTGACGAAAATTCGCTCTTTTTAAACATATAATAAAAACACTTTACAAACCACTTCTGACGTAAACACATTGAAATTACTTGTTTCTCTCTAGGGCGAATTGAGGTATGGTTCACTGATGTGAGTGGTAAAATAAATATAAACTAAAAACTAAAAACTCATTAATTTAATTACGGTACATTCGATCAATCTGAAATTTTGATACAATGCATTGTCATCCAAGATCTATATGTGGTAAAATTTGAGATCTCTAGGATCATCATAATTGGTTTAATTTTACGTTACAAAATTTGACGGAGGGATGGATGGAAAAAACAACATACAAAAATGTGACATATATAAAAGCGTAAAAAAATGTTATTATTTGATTTTAAAATAATAAAGTAAAATTTTTTTAAAAAATTACACAAAAAGTACATTGTCTTCTTTCTATTTATTGTTATACAGTACTTTTCTATAAATAAGTTTTCAAAACCTTGTATAGAATTATTAAATTGTTATCCTTATATTGTAAGGGGAAAACAGCTTAATGAACTATGTGTAAATTTTAGTATTTTATTTCAATTTTTTATTTTTTCCATATTTAAATGTTAGGTTTATATATTTATTTTTATTGAATTGAGAATAACATAGTTCCTACTCTTTTTTACACACGGTTAGACTGTTGCTTACTTAAGGTTAAGTGCCGTCCATAAATGACGTCAAACGTTTTTGGCCGATTTTTCACCCCCTTTCGTCACAAGTCGTAACAAAAAATTAGAACCCCCCTCCAATATGACGTCACAAAGCCTTCCCTCCTCCCCATAATATACGTATTTTCATTTTGAAAAACAAAAATTTTCAAATCTTTTTTTTTGTCATTGCAGTATGTGTTTAGTGTAAGGCTGCACACTTATATCGTAACACAGGTGAATCGATGTACAGCGACATGAAATAAATTTTAAGCAATCAAATATTTAAGTGCAACTTTTATTTAAAGTTGCACGTTTTGATGTTTAATCACAGTTTTTAAACAACTCCCCTCACCGTCGTTACACATCGTCAAAAATGAGTGACACCCCTACCCCCTTGGTGCGTGACGCCCCTTAACATCATGTTTAAATCTGTGCCAGGACACCTTAAATATTGTTTTAATCTTCAGTTTGAATGTTTAGTTTGTGAGTGTAATTGAAATAAACAATGTTTTTCTTTTGTGGTAATTTTTCATTTCGTTTAAAAAAAAATACCTAAGCAATTCATTTATTCAGACAGCAGAGTCCCTAATTTAGAGCAATCGTTTAAATGTCAAACTTTTTTTTCCATTAGGATCAAAAAATACAAAATCAGTGCCCAGAAACCAAGGACATTACACTTTCACCAGAGTTCGAGACACCGTTGGACGTTTCATCGTTTGTCTTGCTGCTTGGCTAATTAAGACCATGTTTTAAGGAGGTTTAAGGACTGAGAAAGAACCTGCGTAATATGTGTTGAGAAATTTAATTGTTCCATTTTTTCTTTTTTTTCAGAGTTACCTTTCTAAATTTTAAAAAGATACTGATATTTAATAATGAAATGAAGTCGAATATTACTTATAACGTATTTTGGATAACACAGTTGTCAATGGTGATTTAGAACTGGCTCATCTAATAAACTTGTTTTGATTTTATTTAAAGTTGTATTACAGAATAAACACATTACTATGTTAATATTTTCAAAATATTTTGAATTATGTTTTATATATGTTTAGTTTTTATTAAATACCGTTTAGAACAAAAAATAATAGAATTATAATAATTTTTCTCTCTTTAAAGAAAATATAAAAATATGTCTATTATCATTTATAAAATTTTGGACTAAAAATATTTAAAATCTTTTTTTGCACTCCATACATTTAAACGTTATTATTTATTACTAAGCGATTCATTAAAATTGTTTGAAATTAAATGTTAATTAAAGATATTGCAATTGACAATACTAAATTTTTTTTAAACATTGAACTTAAAAAAATATCGAATTTAAATAAGACCCATTGTATTATTAGATTTTATTTTATTTCATTTTTTCCCTATCATTTTGAATTAAAGATGAATAAAGTATAGTTACATATAATTGTTTTTTTTTCTTTTCATTTCAATTCAAGTCTCACACCATCGACTGCTCAATAAAAAAAATCGTCATTTTAAAATCAACAGACGAAAGGCAATTTGGATTCTTGAAGACTTTAACACAATCTTTAAAATCAGTATTATATTGTTTGATATATGTATACATTATGCATTTAAAAAGTATAACAAAAACAAAATTACTTGCTTAACGCACCTCTCATTCTTATTTTTAAGATCTATAAAAATGTAAACAAACACATAAAAATAGTATATGCCATAGCAAACAACCTACATCAGAGACATATACACAGTGGTTCCCAAACTTTTTTGACCCACGGACCCCTTTTATACTCAAAACTTCCCCACGGACCCCCAAGTGAAAAAAAACTTTATAAATGCATAGTACAAAAATTACAAAAGCAACATTTGATGAAAAGTACGGTATTTATTGAAATTAACACTTTTGTTTAAGATTAAATTGAAAACAATTAATAACTTGGATTAACGTGATGAGATTTTATGAGTGTACGAGCAACAAAGCCCGTCCAAGGACGTTCCGCCACCGTTCGGTGGCATGTTGTAACTCCCCTCCAATAGCCTACTCGACCGGCATAGATGTGCATCACGTCAAAAATACTATTCATTATAGTTAAAATAAATAAATCGTAAAAACAGAGATTTTGACTATAAATCCCCAACGCGCATAACTCAAAATAAAGTCTTGGAAGAAATACTGCACCAAAAATAACTCGTTTTGAACGTCCGCGTAAACGTGTTCAATATGATTGACTGTAGGAGTCATATGTGTTTGAGGGACCAATCGCTATCGATGACCCGCAGGGAACATAGCCTTTTAATATATAGGATTTATGACCGACTCAATGTTTTGTGTGTAGGAACCGCAAATCCTCACGAGCACCAATTTCTAGTCGTTTATTTTTTTATATTTTTGTTGTTCTTGTTTTTTATGATGATGTTCATAACGCCACTGAATCTTTGTTCTACCAAATAAGAAGACAGGAAAACAGTCAAAAAATTCTGCACAATAATCTATAATGCATGATATAAAATTGGGATCTGACTTTGTAACCAGAATTTGTGCTATCCTAGTCCAAACATTGGTTTTAGTTCCTCATTTGTCAATATTTCAATAAGCTGCTCCTGTATTAGTATGTATTCATCTGTGTTTTGGACCTGAGATCGTCCATGCACTAAAGAGTTCAACTGCCATTCGGAAATATCCAATAGTGACGAATGCCTACAAATCTTTGGTTCAGGTCTGAGGTCTGCATGAAGAGCCGTTAAGTTTTGACAGTAAGCAAGCAAATCTTTATCTCTATTTTGCAATTTCAAAAGATTTGAAAACTGAGAACATTCTCCTGTTCCTAAGTTTTGTTTGCACAGAAAAAGGTTTGCAACAAACTCAGACATAACGCTTTTAGTTTTGATTAAATTTAATTGGTTACCTTGTAGTAGTTGTAGTTTCAAATTAGTTTCGTTAAAGTTGGGTAAATAATTCATTCATAAAGGATATGTCATTTTTTTATAGTTAATTGTGTTGCTGATCATTGTCTTTGTTTTCAGGAATTTGGACACTGATTCAAAGAGAGGATTAAATCGATTTAAATATGTACGTGATGATAACCAGCGTACTTCTGTGTGAATAAATAATCCATTATAGTCTTCTTCATTTTCCAAACCATAGTGAGCAAATATCTCTCATCAAGGCATTCCTTTTGATTTTATTAACTGCTCTAATGACATAATGTAGTGATCCATGCAAACTTTCACTACAGATTTTTTTGAATATTTGATGTCGATGAATGACTCAATTTACTGAAAATACATTTGGTACAGAATGTTTTAAGTATGCCAGAAAGTCAAGAGTATTGCTTTAACTTCAAACATTTTTTTAAAAATTCAGTTAATAACGTTTCACCTTTCGTATCTGTTTCCAAACATTTAGCCATACTTCAAATATTCATTAACACCATATTGTCGGAATTGTTTCTTCGGCTCACTCAGTGCTGTATTTACCTATTTGCTAAACAAGCTATAACTTAGGGCCCCTGCCTTCTTGGGGGCCCCCGAAATTTTGTTTTCATATTTGTCACTGATATAGAATATCTAGACTTCAAAAGGGCCTTAAATAGCTTAGGGCCCCATCAAGTCTAAATCCAGCCTTGTGCTCACTCATTCTCTTATCTGTTGTAAAAGACCACTGTTAAGAATTATTAACGTTTTCAATGGAATGCTACAGTAAAGCCCTATGAAAACATTATTTGATGATAGGATACAATTTAGATAAATATAACTTCCGACACATCGAAAAATACACAACCTTGCAACCCTCGTAGATTCAAGTTAAAAACTTGTATTTTTCTACTTATAGTTACAGGAATTCGGCATTTCTTCTGCATCAAGCTTGACCTTTCAACAAACCAAGTATTTTGATTGGTTTAGATGTGGAATTACAGTAGTTCTACTACTTTTTCTACGTAACACAACATTGTATCCATGAAGGATAGCACTAAGATAGTATTTAATTAGTAGAACAGGCATTCACATACTATTTTATTTATTATTATTTATTTTAATTTCAATAATATAAAAAAATTATCAGTTTTATTATTTGATGTTAAACCTTGCGCGGACCCCCTGACGTTGTTCAGGGACCCCCAAATCAATTTTAATTTTACACGGACCCCCTGAAGGGTACCGCGGACCCCTGGGGGTCCGTACGGACCAATTTGGGAACCACTGCATATACAGATAACTATTATTAACCATCGACAGTCAAATGTTTTTCTTAGAAATTTAAAATTACAAAATGTTTTAAACAAAACAGAACTATGGGTTAAGGATGATAAATATTTGTAAATATAGATTATATTTAATGTTATGCCTTTCAGGGTAGGGGTTTATAATGTGATTTTGTTTTTTGGGTATATAAAATCATTTTAAAGAAATTGGCTACATTATAGATGTACAGATGTACAGTATAGATGTACAGATGTACAGTATGGATGTACAGATTCACAAAAAGAAATTCATAAAACCTTGACTACAAGTAGTTAAGTACTTTAGTAATATGAAGTGAAGTAATGTAAAATATTTTTTAAAACAATCTTTCAATTTACTTCATTGTTCAAAATAAAATTATTCAAGATTTTATGGCTTTTAAGAAACCTTGGTACACAAATGCTTCACTATTAAAAAAACCAAAACATTATGATTCATTGAATTTACAAAAATAAACATTATTTAATATTTGAAACAAGAATCCTACTTCAATTTAAGAAAAAAATTAGATTAATTGTAATCGCTACTTTGTGTGTTAAAAACCATTACAAATTTTTCATAGATAAAATCAAAACGCCACTGTAATAATAATAATACTAATAATCGGCATCCTTCCGTCTCACGAGACGATGGTGCATCACTGTTGAGTTGGGTTGCATTTCCTCGAGTGGCTGTGCAGTCCTATCTTTGAGTGACAGTCTTTACCACAGCTTTTACACACGAATTCTGTGCTACCAAATGTTTTGGCCTTTCTCCTAGCTCTTCTTTCTGTAGCCTCCTCCATCCTACGCTCCTCGGCTACTATGACTATCTTTGACAACTGTGCGCCACGTAGATTGGTATTCTGCCTTACACTCCCAGTCGCTTGTGCGTATTCTGACTGCTTTCATGTCCCTTTGGCAGACATCTTTAAATCGCAGACATGGGTTACCTGTCTTCCTCTTTCCCAATGCCAGTTCTCCATATAGCAGATCCTTGGGATTCGGCCAGGGCTAATTCTTTTAACATGTCCTAGCAATCTCAGGCGTCTTTCACTAAGGATTGAGAACATGCTTTGGGCATTGGCACGCATTAGGACCTCAAAATTAGGCACCTTGTCTTGCCATTTAATACCTAGGATGCGTCGCAGGCATCTCAAGTGGAAGCTATTAAGCTTGGGCTCTTGGGATGTATAAGTGGTCCATGTCTCACTCCCGTATAGCAGTGTACTAATGACTCAGGCTCTATAGACACACAGTTTGGTTTTCTCTGTTAACTTGGTGTTTTGCCAGACCCGTTTGCTTAATTTAGCCATTGAGGCAGATGCCATGCGAATAATTCTGTTTATTTCCTCTTCAATGGACAATGTATTGGAGACCTAGGAACCCAAGTAGGTGAAGCTGTCCACAACCTCCAAGTTTTCATTTTCGATATTGATGGTAGGAGGAGGTTGTGTGTCTTGGGCCATGATGTTTGTCTTTTTCAAGCTGATTTGCAGACCAAATTCTTTGCAGGCATTGGAGAAGCTTGACACGAGTTGTTGCAAACCAGTTTCTGTGTGTGCTGTTAATGCCGCATCATCCGCAAAGAGTAGCTCACGAATTAGGATATCTGTCGTTTTGGTCTTGGCTCGGAGGCGGGCTGTGTTGAAAAGTCCTCCATCAGCTCTGGTGTGTAACCAGATTCCATCACTGCTATCCTTGCATGCGTATCGAAGCAGTACAGAGAAGAATATTGCGAACAGTGTAGGAGTAAGTACACAACCTTGTTTAACTCCGCTGCTTACAGGAAAGGCTTCTGACGTAGCTCCATCAAACTGCACTGTGCCCTGCATATTTTAATGGAACTGACTGGTGATGGCGAGTAGGTGTGGGGGACAGCCGATTTTTACCAGAATTTGGAATAGCCCGTTGCGACTGACGAAATCAAAGGCTTTCGTAAGGTCCACAAAGGCAATGTATAGTGGCATCAGTCGCTCTCTGCATTTTTCCTGGAGCTGGCGTATGGAGAACACCATGTCTATGGTAGACCGACCAGCCCGCAAACCGCACCGAGATTCTGGATAGACACGGGATGCTAGACTCTGTAAACGTTTTAGTATGACACGGGCGAAGGCCTTTCCTACAATACTAAGGAGTGAGATGCCGCGATAGTTATTGTAGTAACTTCTATCACCCTTGTTTTATATAGTGTCACAATATTTGCATCCTTTAGGTCTTGGGGGATATAGCACTGTTCCCAGAAGAGGGACAGAAGCTCGTGCAATGGCTGTAGTAAAGCTGTCTTGTCACTCTTTAGAGCTTCCGGTGGTATGCCATTATTCCCAGGGGCTTTTCTACAAGCTAGGCTGTCAATTACTTTGCTCAGCTCTTCCTGTGTGGGCATGACATCAAGTTCTTCCATAAGTGGCATATCGGGAATGTCATCTAGAGCGGTGCTGGAGACTGTGGTAACTGTTGAGTACAGTTCCAGATAATGCTCAACCCACCGTTTTAACTGTCATGCCTGGTCTTGGATAATTTCTCCACTTTTGGACTTTCGGGGGGCAACTTTGGACGTCAAAGGGCCAGTTGCGCTTTTGAAATTTTCTTACATGGCTTTGGCATTGCCCATGTCTTCAGCTGATTGTTTGCTGGAGCAGAGGTTAAGCCAGTAGGTATTGGCACATTGACGGACACCTTTTCGGGCATACGACTTTGTTGATTTTAAGGCATGCAGCCTGTTGGTTGTGGGCTTTTCCTTGTAGGCCATAAGAGCTTTCCTTTTGGCTTCAGTGACGGGTTTCATCTCGTCCCAGTATTCATCAAACCATTCCGTATTTTTCTGAGATTTCTTGCCAAAGGCATCTATTGCTGATTGTGTATCTGAGATGCGTCCAAATGGAGTCAATGGGGACGCTTGGGGACGTCTTTGAGAGACCTTCCTTCACTTTGACAGTGAAAAGCTGCGTTTTCACAGGGTCTTTAATGCAGAAGGTGTTGATGCGTGGACATCCCTTTTTCTTTGTGTGGTACGAGTTGTTCCTCATAATTCGTACCTTGCTTGCCACAAGGGAGTGATCCGTGTCGCAGTCGGCGCTGTGATAGCTGCGAGTGAGTAAGACGCTAGCCAGTTGTGCACGCCTGGTGATGATGAGGTCCAGCTGGTGCTATTGGCGCGATCGAGATTGTCTCCACGATACTTGATGTATATCCTTGCATTCTTAAATGATCTTAAATGATTCTTAAATGATCCATTGGTACACACCTAGGAAATATCACTAGGAAATGGCATCTATCAGGGATCGGGATTCCAACAAGAATGGAACTCCTTTGTGACACAGGATCATATTGAGGTTCGGGATTCCACATAAGGATATGGTCTTGTGTTATGAAGAAAAGGTAATTATCGTAAATGCATTTTTCACAAAGTGAAAACGTGTTGTATAAGGTAATAACATTTTACATTTGGAGAAGTAAATTTATTTAAAATAATTCCCTTTATTTACGTGTTGTGCTTTAAAAAATGCAATTAAGTAATACTCCTTGGTACTAGGAAATGTTGTTTGTTCTTTAAATATTTTTTAAACATTCAATATAAATAACAAAATAGATTGAGTTATCTTATCTGCAGTGGCGTAGCTAGGGTCATCTGCGCCTGGGGACATGACACAAAGTCTGCGCCCCTTCTCGGACCGACAGATTCTTGGGGCTCAATGAGCCCCAAAGAAAATTTTGAAATTTTACAGTTGATATGGTTCATTTTCGAAGCATCTGGTCTCTAATGAAATAGAATAAAGACTAACAATCCTCTATACGATTGTAAACGATTTATTTGAAAAATATATTTATACTCTACTAATTATACATGACTGGAATAGACATAGTCTACAAAAAATTGATCCTCATTCATTGGACTTCACAAACTCGTCAATCATTTTGTCATAATTAATATTCTCAAGTGTTTCTCTTTCAATGCTAAGGAGTGAAAGATCACTCAGACGATCTGGTCCCATTGAAGCATGTAAATAAGACTAAAAAAGCTTTTACTGGACCGCTCACAGCTTGCAATTGAAATAGCAATTGTTAGAAGTATTTGCAGTGAAATTCGCATATTCGGAAATAAGTCACCACCATATGAAACAATAGAACCAAGAAGATCAAAAGGAGGTTGCTGTAGAACTTCAGTCCGGGTACTGAGCAGCATTTTGAAGTCTCCGATTTCTGTGCATAATTCGTGTCGTAGAAATTTCCAAACTGTAAGCAATTTTGACGAAATGTATCGACATTTGTCTCAGCGAGAAGACTATTGAGGTCTAAAAATCCAAATTTGGTGTTTAGGTATTTTAGACGTAAAAACAGTATTGATATCTCCTGTTGGAGTCTATCAGTTGCGCTGTTTATAACACATGCAGTTTATTCTTCTGCAGAGAGTCCTGCATCTCTTGCTAATTCTATAGGCATCCTCCGATGTCGTCTAATCCTTCTGTCAACCTCGATTCCACAAGTTGTGCATCTTGTTTTTCCATGGTCTACCGCAGCCTGGCTCAAATTATCACGAACGTTGACAAGTTTCTGCTGCAGCGATTCAAGATGAGATGCTGCATCCTCAAATTTCACATTAGGATCCCACAACCGGTTCTGGACACGATTAATTTTCCCAAGTATGATGCTCCAGACATGTAACAAAACTAGGAAGTTATAGTTTAACATACCTGCCAGCAAAGTTTCTGCATCACTTTAGGTGTCAGGTGTCATAATTGCATCTTCTGATAATTTTTCCAACAACCCTACTAGTTCATGTAGTCCTTCATACATAGCTTTAACAGATTCTGATCGTTCAATCAGTCTAAAAATAAAGCTCAAATTTTTATGTTTTCATTGCACAATTTATTTGTGTATTTTGTATTTTATTTAAAAGCTTTATTGCAGTCCCTTTCTATATCGTGCAATCCAGCGTGTTTCAGACTCCCTTTTCACTGTGATTGGAACAACTATTTTTAATTCTTCCTACAGAGTTTTTGAACGAGAGAAAAACTATTATATACTGTCAGATGTGCACAATACGTGATTAAAAATTAATAAGTTAAAGTATAAACCAGTGGCCGAATTTTAATGGTTCGAAACGACAGTTATCCTCATTCAGTATGAGGTTGCTTTTAATGTCGTCTCAGTCTGTTTTATTAATAGAATCGCCTTTGTCTCCTACTGCTCCCTTAGTCTCACTCCCAGCAACTCAGAGTTAAAAAAACACCGCCATCAGCAATCCTATATTGCTAATGCGCAATTTGTCTATGAGTAGAATGGCGTCCCTTAATGCTCAATAGTGGCGCCAAAATCAAGCTTGCCCACTGGTTTGTAATGAAGATATTTGTGGAGCACCAAAATTTAATCTTGTAAACGTATTTAGGATATATTAGTTTGCATCAAAATAAAATTAAATAACACTCATTTTGGTGCCCCCCTAAAGAGGCGCCTGGAGACATATCCCCCCTTCCCCCTCGATAAGCCACTGCTTATCTGTTACAGACGCTCGTTTGCAAAAGCTCATTGCGGAACGAAAAAGAATTTGTATTCCTTTGTGTGTCTGTATGTGTAAGGATTTAGAAGAGTGTTTTTTTTATCCCTATGTCTATCTGTGGATTTTAATTTAATATCTTTGTTTTGTATATCTGAATTTGAATTAGTTGCCTTATGTATTATTAGACACGACCCGTGGCGTAGCATACACTGCAAACTTTCTCATAGAAAGTGCAAAGAAAGGGGGAAAGCGGACACAAATTACTGCACAAAGAAATCAGAACAACGTGAATGAACCACTGCATGGGGGGCATCAATGACGTATTAATGGTCTCGAGACATGCACACAGCTGTTAGCTACATGCCGCCACCCTGCACCAACCTAGCTTGACAACCATAAACTGTGATTGGCTGAACCCAGCGAGGGCCAGCTACGTTTGCAAATAAAGGCGGAAAAGAAAGAGCACAAACATTAAAAAACAAAACAAATAAACAACCAAATGTTTCCGCTGAGGCTTGAACCCAGTACCTTTCGCGTGTAAGGCGGATGTGTTAACCACTACACTACAAACAACATGTTATTATGTGAAGGAACAATTTAAGTGAACGCAAGAAGCAATGTTGGTCTCGAAACATGCTTAACCCAACTTTGAACACACTTCACTTTATTGGTCGACCCCAGCGATGGTCATTCGTTATGCTTATTTGCACATACTCGCTCTTGATCTTGTTCTGGTGAATTATATATAGAGATAGAATACTGGGTTTTTCTTTTTTCTTCTATCCACTACTGTTTCTAGGTTTAATGATTAAACTATTAGTGATATTCTTATTAATTAAAAAATAAATATCCATCTGGCAGCTCTTTTTAAAATTTGTTCTAAATGTATCTATCTTTCATTGGTGGATAGGTACCATATAGAAGATGTACATTCTAGTAAAGTTCTCAAATAAGTAAAGTAGCATTTTAGCTTTATATTCTTATTACATCTGTAAACGTTTTTCTTTAAGACTTTATGAAGTATTGAGGTTTTCTTTAATTTTTAATCAGTAAACTGACGTAGGGATTTCATGATACTCTCTCATTTATTATTATTCCTAAATATTTGCATCTTTAGTTTGAATATCTTGTCTATGAATGAAATAGTTTGCATTTATTTGTTTCTTTTTCTTTTATACTTTAAAAACTTTTATCGACTACAATTTTATTAATGAAAATAGATATTCTTTTAAGATTTTGCATGTTGTTCTTATTTATTTGTTCTTTAGTTTATACATCTATCATCAAATAACCTATCTTTTGTTCCTGATGACATGGTGTTGGTTAAATTATTTATATAAATTAGGAAGAGTAAGAGGCCTAGGAAATTTTGTTGTGAAACTCCTGATTTAACTGTGATCGGTTAGATTTACATCTATTAATTATTACAATTTCATCTCCTCCCAAAATGAAATCTTGGAGCCAATGATTGTAGAGCACACAAAATTCAAAAAGAAATAAAATTTTGGAGTAAAATAGAGTGGTGAATTTTATCAAATGCTTTTGAGAAGTGTAGAAGTATCGTATAAATTTTAATATTATTTTGTAAATATTTTAACGTATCAACTATCATCTCCTAGACAAATTAATGTCAAATTTTTACTGAAAGACGGTTGCTCTTCATTGAATTTTTTTGTTTAATTCGGAGTAAATAAATTTCTATAATTAAAATTCCATAAAGTTATGTAATGTAATTTAAATATTTTGAAAAAAAAATATGGAAGAACAACAGGGTTTAATATAGCAATAAGAATATTTTTATTAAAAAAATAAAATAAATGGAAAATAAAAAAAAGGTCATGAATTTTTATGATATTCTTCACTGAACATACATTTTTGTAATGTCACCCTTAAAATTCAAATTTCAATTTTCTAATACAAACTTTTCATAATTTGCTAAAACAAAAATCATACACACCCTACTGTCTTAATGATTGCACATGTACAAAAAATAAGAGATTTAATTTTCATTTGATCAAATGTCAATAATTGCATACTAAAACAATCATACATAATTCTGAGAACAACAATTGCCAAAGTTAAATTATAAAAAAACATTTTCTTAAAATGTTCACCATATCAATATTAAGCAACAGAGAACAACATTTTCAAAATGGATTTCTTTTAAATTGAAAATAAAATTAAAACAGCACAAATAACAAATATGTAATGTAAATGTCTAAGTTTCTTTCCTTTATTTATATCTTTGTCTGCGAGGCAATGATTTGAAAACTAGTGTAATGTTTAAAAAAATTAACTGTCGCCATTACTTAATAAGTAAAGTAATATTGTTATTATGACAACTAGAAAGTAGAAAATAAAGTTAATCTTAAAATTATAAATGATAATGATCAGAGACTTCTAAAAATCTTTTCTTTTAGAATAGCATAATACAATTTGCCATTGCAGAATTTAATTTAATTTGTAAAAAAAAGAATAAACTGTAGCTAGGAAATCCGAACATGAAATTTGGGTCAATTTAGTATACTTTACCAGGAAAGGGGATACCATAAGGTTTTATTTCCTTCCGAGACAGGGATTATCTTATCTTATCTGTTTCAGACGCTCCTTCTATACAGAAGATTATTGCGTCCTACGCTTATCTATGGTTTGTGTTTAGTCCTGCATTCTTATTAGAGTTTTAAATGTTGATAAAGTGTTGGCTTTCCTGGTTTCTTCAGGCAACCCATTCCACGCCCGAATTCCGGACGGGAAGAACGAAAATTTGTATGAGTTTGTTCTTGCATACGGAATAAGAAAGGTGTTTTTATCCTTATGTCTATCTGAGGGTTGTATTAAGTTATCTTTGTGTTGTATTTCTAAATTAGAGTTAATTGCTTTGTGTATGATTACTACTTTACTCTTGGTTCTTCTATCCTCTAGTGTTTCAAGGTTTAATGATTTAACTAATGGTGTTATTCTAGTCAGTTTTGAATATTCTCCAGTAATGAATCTGGCACCTCTTTTTGGATTTGATCTAGTTTATCAATGTTTTCTTTGGTGGATGGGTCCCATACAGAAGATGCATATTCTAGTACAGGTCTCACCAAAGTGATATATATATATATAGGCACCATTATTTAAAGTACAATCCGGGGCTATGCTGGGTATAATTCGGATTGTAAGCTACGTTTTTAATATAATTTTTAAAAAGATATTTCATGGGTTGATGTATCTTGACTAAATATAGTAAATAAGCATTTGATTATTATTTGTTTTAATTAAGGCAACTGGAATATATCAATCACTAATTTAAAGCCAAGTGCTTCAAGTGAAGCTGCCTTAATTTAATTGTATAAAATAAATTATGTGATCAGTTCAAAATTACTTTGCTTTATGTCTATTATATATGGATAATCAATGGTAGAATAACTTTGGCATGGCATCTTTCCGTTTGCTAGAGACGATAGGTTTATTTTTGTTAATTGCAGCACACAATGTGGCTGCTGAGATATTTTGATACACAAAATATAAGAATTTACTTTTATGTCTCTTGTATTTATTCTTATAGTCACGTTAGTTGAATTATGAAAAAAATAAAACAACATTTAGGTTTTAAAAAAGTAAAGGCCTTGTTATATCCAAAATTTAATTCCCTAATTATTATAATAATTTTTTTTGTTGAAAATTCAAGACAAAAAAGAAATCTAAAATATTTTTTTTTAAATGCCTCCCTCCAATAAGATCCTTTGCTCCAAAAAGATTCCATTTTCTGATTGAATCATGTAACAAATAGATGAAAAAATTTTTGGAAAGGGATCCCATTACTTAAAAAACCTTTCCCAAATATGATCCCATTTCCAAGCAAAGTCTAGTTCACAGGTAAGGTAACGATCTTTGAATTAATTAATTTAATTGGATCCAGGTACAGAAAAGAATAACGAAAGAATAGGGACAATTATATAATTCTAAACATTTTTATAATAAAATATAATATTGACGTTTCTTTATGCAAAGAAATGATGTGATAAAAATGATATACAAATTAAAATTTCATAGCATTTTATAGAACTTTTTAGATTAGCATCAAATGAGGTGAACAATAATTTTTCAATTAAAATTCATAACTGACAAATTATGAGATAAGACCTTGGAAAGTTGTCCAAAAAATTCATATAAGCAATAAAGGAGTGGAAAAAAACAAAAAACAACAACAAAAAAAAACCAACAACAAACAACCAAAATCTAGAAAACTGGACCAATTAATATGCGTGGTACAGAATAACCTCCAATGTGGGCAACCAAGAGACCATTATAGCGACATTTAAGAGACGCAAGCTGGCATGGTTCGATCACATGCTGCGACATATGACCAAGAATCATCATTAAATTAAGGCACTGTAGAAGGGGGCCGGCGAAGAGATCGACAACGGAAAATTTGGCTTGAGCACATAAAAGAATGGACACGCCCACACGGCTGAGGTTGAATGCATTACTTTAAGCTGCTCGAGATCGTGGTCTGTTGATGGTTCCATGCGCTCCACCCCCCTCCCGGAGAGCGCTACGGTAACAGGACTGATGATGATGATGACGTTTTAGTATTAATGACCATTAATTTTTAAAAATATCATCTAGATTCATCCATCCACACATCAGCCAATGTGTAAAATATTATTGATAAAGCTCATAAATAAATAAAATATGGGTCCCTGGTCCTGAATTAGTGGGTACTTGGATTTCAAGTTACCTGTTGCAATTTTATACGAAGCATTTACACTTGTCGGCCAATCGCGAATTGGCCTGCAAACTCGCGTACTGGCTGCACGTGTTCAAATTTTATCGAGATCTAGTGATGTATTTCAATAATTAAGCGAAAAAACTCATATACAATCCCAAAAATTTTATCCAATATTCACAATAATTATTTACTTAAACGCAGTTGATGTCTTATGATTTCATGCGCGTGCCTATACTGAAAAATCAAACTTGCTTTCATTGCTTAACGCATGTATCTTGAATAGAATTTTAAAAGTATTTAATTCAACGTGATATGCTCAAAATTGTATTATATAATTGAACTTGAGCTATTTTAAATGTAGACTGTTTATTTATATGTATAAATTTATAAATCCCATCCCCCTTTTTGTACAGCAAAACTTGAATGTTGTATTAAATAGAATGTACACTTATATATACACAAAGTAAGCCCCGCTTATGATTAATTTTAACATCATAATGTTTAGTGAAATTTAAGTTACAAAACTAAGAATGGTAGTTTTTTTATTAGGTTAGCCTAATTCACTTTTATATCATTACATTTTGAACACGGGCTCTCTCCGATTGCCTCGGTGGTTTTTTTGGTGCACGAGGTACCACACGAATCTTGTTCAGTTGTGGAATATCTAATTGAATTCCATTGTTAGCTTCATTTACACTGCTTGGGTCGTTCTTCTCGTAAACCAGTTCTTGAAGTTTACTCTCATTTGATTCCGTGTCGGATGAATCAATGCGATTGTTAAGGGAGATTTCAATGATTTCAATTGTGTGTCCTTGAAGACTCCCTGGGCTCAAGGGGTTTGTGTGACACATGTCAATAACGTCATATGCGCTGGATGCTTCAGTGTGTGAAATCAACTGGCTGTTGGATACAAAAGAGGAAACATTCTATGAATGCCACACCGATACTAAATTTTTGTGACATCAGCAAGAAATATAACTAACATTATAATTTAAATCCCATCAATGCTCAAATGAAAAATAATTTTATAAATACGTTTTTAAAAGTAAATGTTTTAAATAAAGTAATCAAAATAATAATTGTTTAAAAAAAAAGAAATTACCTGTCGTTATTTTCTAATGGGGGAGTACCTGTGGAAAAGAAATAATATTAATTTAAATTTACAATAATTAATAACAGAAAATTTTTAGATTTGTTAAACTTAACTTTTCTGAAAAATACATTTATAAGGGGAAAACATAAGATCTATGAACTAAAAATTGTAGACAATAGTCATCATTGCATTGGAGAGGCAACGCATGGATACATGAACAGGCACTGATTTCAACATTCACTATTCTTGAATGGCGGCCAGGAATTCATTCAATTCATTATGGGGACGCGGTGGTCGAGTGGCAGCGCACTGGACTGTCGTACCGATGGTCACGGGTTCGAATCCGTGTGAAGGCAATGGTTTGTTCCCGGGGCCTAGGGCGTCCCTGAGTCACCCCGCTCCGAATGGGTACCTAACACTACATGTAGTTAGGCGGCTGGGTAATGCGTGGAACCCACAAAGCCGTGGCCTGTGAATGCTGCATCACTTGCCAACAGATCATCTCTCATGGTCTGTGGACGCAACTATCTTCTGCATAGAAGGAGCGTCTGTATAGATAAGATAAGATAACCTCAGCTCTGTCCAATCTTTTATGTTGTCAAGTCAACTTTTGCGGTTTTCAACTCTTCTACATTGACTTGGAGGATGATTTTGATCAGGCTATTATGTCCCTGCACATTATTGATCCATACCAGCTCGCGTCTCTTAATTGTCGCTATAAGGGTTTCTTAATGACCCGCAATGAAGGTTACTCTATCCAATACTTACTCATCGGTCTAGTATTCAAGATAATTGATCCTGAGAATTGTTTTCATACATTTGTTTTCAAATGCCTGCAGCTTGCAATCAGTAGCTTCCAGTAGTGTCCAATCTATATAGGACTATAGTTTCAACGAGAGCTCCCTATAGACTGAGCTTTGTTGGAAGGCAAATGTTTTTTCTGGTCCATATTTTTTAAAATTAATTTCCAAATTGCTGCAATTGCAGACCTACTTCTATAGCACGAATTTCAGCGTCACAGCTAAAATATTTAGATATAATGGCTCCAATGTATTTCAAGCTCTGTACCTCTTCCAGCTTTTGATGTTTCATTAAACTTCACTATGAAGTTTGCCATACTGGCAACTGCGGTGTGTCAATCAATAAACACAAGTAATAACCATTATAATCAAGATATAAAGTGGATGGAAATATGTTACAATGCAAAAATTGTTTTAAACCATCTAGAAATAGTGGTTTTAATCTCTCATAGTTTACGATTCTAAAATACACATTTTTTGAACACTAGATTAAATTCAACTATAATATTGATGTATTCATGCTTTTTACGATAAATTAGGGAAATATCAATATACTAGAAATGGTTCCATGACAAAACGACCAGTGACAAAACGACCAGTGACAAAACGACATTGTGACAAAACGACCAGTGACAAAACGACCAGTGACAAAACGATCAGTGACAAAACTACCAGTGACAAAACGACAAGGTGACCAAACAACATTGTGACAAAACGACAACATGTGCACCGTCATTAATGCCTTATATACAATAAAGTTTAATCAAATATTTAAGATATTCAACATGCCAAACTGTTGGAGAAACACGGTATTCGATTATCAGAATTGCGTATGATTACATTAACATGTAATTGTTACAGGAATGTGTGAAATTCAGGAAATGTACATAATGTCTGATGGTTTTAGGCAAAGTATGAAATGATTGCTATTTCATAAATTGCTAAGGCATTCTATAGAATGCCGAGTTGTCGTTCGGCAAGGTATGTAATTGGCTTACCTCCGCCTTTTTTCACGCCACTAATGTTGGCGGTGGCACTTTGGTAGTTGTTTGATGATGGCGATCGAAGCCTGTGAGTGTTGAAAGTTAGTGTAAGACGGCGTTTAGCCGGTACGAGGTTCCACTACCACATCACAGACAATATTTCCGAAATTGTTACGACGTCAGTGTATATCATCCGTCTGAAATTCCACAGACGTTCTCTCATAACGTTTCCCCTTGGATTGCTGTGTGACAACGTCGGATGAGCATGTCGAGCTAGGACAGGAATCACGCCATCCTGACATGGAACGAAAATTCTATGATGTGTTATCTCAAACTAATGTTGAAAGAACTTTCACCCAAATACAAGAACGTTACCCGTCATGATATTGAAGTGTATATTAACCTTTGTGAAACTTCCCAAAAAAAACAAAATGGCGTCAAAAAGGCAGTGTGGTCATGCCAATGGTTTTTTCTGAATTCAAATCTCGTTGTCAGGTCGATCTCATCGACTTTCAATAACATCCTGATTGGGAATACAAAATTATAATGGTGTATCAAGATAATCTCACCAAGTTCGTGATTCTCAGGGCCCTGTTAGACAAAGAGGACACAAGAAGTAGCATACCAGCTCGTAGACATATTTAGGTTGCTTGGTGGTCCAATGATTGTACAGTCCAATAACGGCGGGGATTTTGCAAACAATGTATTAAGCAGCCTAGAGGAGCACTGGCCCACCTTGAAAATCGTTCATGGTAAGCCACGCCACTCACAAAGCCAGGGGAACGTCCAAAGAGCTAACCAGGATATCTAAAATGTGCTGTGTGCTTGGATGCAAGATGAAAAAAACTTGCAACTAGAGTGAGGGGTTAAGGTTCGTCAAACTCATGATGAATAGAGCTTTTCATTCTGGGATTAAAAGATCACCATACTAAGCTCTCTTTGGCTGCAGAGCTAAAGTAGGCCTCACAACGTCGTCCCTACCTGATGATGCTTTACAAGATGTGGAAACAGAGGTAAACATCGAAAAAATAATGCAGAGCGTACAAATAACACAAGAGCAGGAAGACAGAGATGAAGGAATGCAAGAGACAGCGATTTGTGCAGAAGACATGCACGAGAATGCAATCCATGATGATGTGAAGTCATGGTTATCGTAGAGCTTTCAATTTCCGTGGTTACCGAAGGCCCTTCTTCTTCCATTACCTGCCGCGTCTGCTTAAAAGAAACTAGCGGCGCTCATACATGTCGAAAGTGTGGCCGAAATGTTCATTCGATCTGTGGGCTTTACGCTAAAGACGATGATGACAACGTAGAAGGTTATGGGGTTAGCATTTTGTGCTCTGTTAGCTTCAATATTGAGAAAGCTTTCAAAAATAAAATGGAATCGAAATCGAACCTCGAAATGCAAATGAATGAAAAGGGGTTATGATTAAAAAAAATCCCCCTTCGCCTTTGGGAGCCACGGTTCGAGTTCCGATTCCCGATGTTTACAAAGGGCGGGGAGACTCGAGAAATCTGTTGGCAGTTGTAATGAGCATGACAGAAAATGGCTTTTACCAAAATTGGAACCTCACAAGGAATCTAGAAGCCATTTTATACCAGATCAGAATTTATGATACGTCCAAATATAAGTGTCATTCCAGTCTTACCTACTGTAGCAAATACTTCCATCTCAGCTCTGCTGTCGTTGTTTTTTTTTCGGTATGAACATCATATGCTTTATTTTGTATTACTTCCACGTTAAAATACGTAATTATCAATAAAGGCTTTGTTGTGCTCCACTAACACTTAGCCTAAACGAAATCCGGCATTCTATAGCATGCAAAAGTTTTACAAATTTCATACTTTGCCTGAAACCATCAAGCATTCTATACGTTGCCTTGGCATTCTATAGAATGCGTGATTTCACACATTGCCTGTAACATAATAACTAATTGAATTATTTCACCTATTCTTTTAATTATACGCCATTACTTCATTTAAAGTTTTATAATTAAATATCATTACAAATTAACTCTACTTTTGACATGTAATTACAGTCATACGTACTTTTTTACTCTCATTTTTGTATTAATATATTTGGTAGTTATTTCAATAAAGGTAAACTTTTGTACCCATGTCCATGTCGTTTTGTCACCATGTCGTTTTGCCACATTGTCATTTTGTCATTTGTAGTTTTTTCTGGTCACCGCTAGAAATTAGTTTACTTGCACCAGTACATTCTCAAATTATTAAAAGTAAATTCAAAAGTAGGAATGAAGTGTAGTTTAGTTCATATCTTCTCTAGCATCCGTCTTCAATAGTCCAGAAAGTCTATTTAATTGATTTATCGCAACCCTTTACAACCCAAAACTTTAAAAAAAATTGCTTTCATGATTCTTTGTTGTAGAGAAAATGACATAATCAAAAGTTATCATTGATTATCTTTTATTTATTGTAAGATCCTAAAGAGCTGTTGGCTAAATCATGTATTTAAATTTAGAAGAGATTGGGGCCTAGGACAATTTCTTGTGGAAATCTTATCTTATCTTTTATTATCAATAGAGACGCTCCTTCTATGCAGAAGATAATTGCGTCCACAGACCATGACAGATGATCTGTTGGCAAGGGATGCAGCGTTCACAGGCCACGGCTTTGTGGGTTCCACGCATTACCCAGCCGCTGGGTGACTCAGGGACTCCCCGGGAACAAATCCTTGCCTTGACATGGATTCGAACCCGTGACCATCGGTACGCCAGTCGAGCGCGCTGCCACTCGACCACCACAGAATTTTACATTTTGATGGCACCCTTGTGATGGGAACGGTGTTTCCCGGTGCGTTCAGCACCCCACACCCTGCCCCTAGTGGTGCCGCTGCTGGTTGCTGTTTTCTTTAATAGCGGCATGTATGTAACATAACAATTATAATTAAATACATTCTGTGGTTCTCGTGCATCAAGACAATACTTCTTGAACTCTATAAAACACAGACTAATAATAACAAAACATTATTCCACCAACAACCAATCAGCTCCACTCTACATGAGACCTACACACGAACACGCACAGCTGCTAATTTTAACTTTTACCCAATAAAAATAACTTACCTGTTTTTAGTCGTTTAGATATATTGCGTCTATGTTTGCAAATGGCAAGAGCAATGGCCAAAATAACCAGAATTGTAATGACTCCAGTCACTATCAATACAGTCATAAGAGTTTGTCCGGAGTTGGTTGATTCATCTTAAATATAGAAACAACGGAATAGAAAACACATTAGTTACACTAGATTGAAAGCATTGTAAGAATTTAAAATGTGTAGAGAATTTCAAAATAAAGAATTTTGAATTTTGCAAAGAGAAAACATTTTACTTTTTTAAAATATTAAATTTAATTATTATTATTTTTTGCAATAATTTTACAGGTTGTATTTAGATATAAAGATAAACTTTGATATACTTTATAGAATTCTTTCTTTTCTAGTAGTAATAATTCTTCTTTCTTTTAAGCAAGTTAATTAATAATACTCAGGAACTTCTCAAAACTTTGTCAAAACAATAAGTCAAAATCACCTTTAGTATCTTTAATAACCTTTTCAGATAATGCCAATTCTTTATTGAAATTGTCTTTGATATAAAAAAAATGACTGGTAGAATTCACTTGCAAATCTATTTTAAAAAAAATGTTTTATTCGTTTATATAACTTAAATATTTAAGAGCTTTATAATAGTATTCCATTTTCTAAATTACGCTTATAACTCTATAATACTAGAGATTGTAAGGCGCCTAGGGCGCCAACTTTTTTTGGTCAAAAGCCCAAATGAATTATCGTTTGATAAATACTAAATATTAAACTTCCTAACATGTACACAAAGAATTTTATAATTATAAATCCTAAAATCCTCTTTTTACATCGTTCCCTTTTCCAAAATTAAAATGTAAGCTTAAAGAATGACGTCATATAATATTTTTTAACGGCGAGAAACTCCACAGGCTTTTTAACTGCCATGGACTGTTGTATTGTATTAAAATATAAGCTTAAACAATGATGCATATATTTTTTTTTACAGCGAGAAACACCACACGCTTTTTTAACTGATATGCACTGTTGTACTATGTCCCTCAGCGTTACGGATCCAGTGAGTGACTTTGGCTATTATATTGTTTACTAGCGTATCACCCGTCAAAAATGACGGAAGTTTTCAGCTGAAATCTATTTATTTTGAAAAAATGCGCTTTTTAGGGCGCCGACAGCGCCCACCTTTTTCAAAAGCCCAACTAACTTGTCCTTGTTTGATAATACGAAATATTAAACTTTCTGAAATGCACACAAAGTATTTTATAATAGGAGTTTTAGGGCGCCTACGGCACCCCCTTTGTTTTTTTATTTTATAATTAACAATCATCAAATCCTCTTTTTACATTGTTCCCTTTTCCAAAATTAAAATATGAGCTAAAACAATGACGTCATATAATATTTTTTACAGCATATCTTTAATTTGCACACCTTTTGATGCATTGGTGCAGTAATTTGGTGCGCTGCTTTCTAAAATTAGTAGCGTCACGGACAGACACTACAGACGTGACATTGCAAATTATATTGTTTAATTAATTTGCATATTTTTTCTCTATAATATAGCAGCAAACGCAACATCACTTTATCGGTATAGACGCATTAGCTAGCTGGATTGTTTCAACTCTATAAATTTGGGGTTTTAAGAATTGGAACTTCATCTTGCTGTACGAGCATACTTTAATTTATGATCTTTGTTTTTAAACTTGTTTTTTCATTATATTATAATGTTTTCCTGTCTTCCACTCTGAGAAATCTATATTTATACTCCAACATAATCTTGTAGTTATTTTTGTTTCTTTATTTATCTGATTAAAAAAGTCTCTCAAGTACTATTAATACGTATAAATCCTCAGTTATTGGCCAGAAAATATTTTTCCACAATGAAGTCCTAGTATGCTACTAGAGAGTACTGTTTTATGTTTATCATATCAACCAAATTAGTCATGGAATTAATCCGGGGCCTAATAATTAATTCAAAATATGGAGACTTAGGGAAGTTAGATTTAGCTAGGTCCGACTGTATATATGTATATGTATAAATGCACTAGATAATATACCCGGCTTACCCGGGCCTATATTATATACCCATTTCGTACCACACCCAATACGATCCCGATAAATAATGGGATCCCGTTCCTTTTCGAAAATTTCCCCCCAATATGATCTCATTCTTCCTTTAGATTACAAATCCCATGATCAACCTTATGTATAATGGTATCCCTTTCGAGCTAAAATCTCTTTTCCCGATGTAATTCAATACTTTTGATGCGATCAGATATCCCAGTATTTTTCCATTGCCTAATGTTACGCCGTTCTATTTTGAATATTATGAATTTGTTTAATTAATAGGATAATAATTTAAAAAGTAACTTTTTTTTTGCAAATTTAAATTTAGAATTTTCTTGACAATTTTAGACATTCTATCCCGTAAGGTTTCTCTGATTAGAAAAATAAGTCCCACCCCCCCCATCCACCCTCTCAATTTTTTTTTAAAAATAAACTTTGCTAGACTAAAATTAACAGATATCTTGCAAACATACAAATTTAGAATTTTCAAGTAGATTTTATTTAATCCCCATATAAGTTAATAAATAGATTACCGTTAAATTCGTAGATTGAAACTAGTAGGTACAATATTTGGAAAGTTTTATCATTGTAATCTGTTTAAACAATAATGGAGTTCTAGCAAAACATAAGTGACAAACTTTTTTTGAACATCACAGAATAAAGTAAAAGATATAATTACTTTGAAATCAATTTACATTTAGATAAATGTTTGCATCAGAAAAGCAATGACTATGAAGTTTGACTAACGTTTAATGTATGCGTAGCCAAATACTGTTGTTAAAAGCTATTGTATGGTAATTTACAAAGATTACATATGTGAGTTTAATTAGGGGCCCCGCCCGAAAAAAGGAGTTAATGTTGGAGTTTAATTGCAAATAGTATCTTAATATGGCGATAATGGAATAGTATACTAAGTTTGGTCTATATCCATGCAAAGAACCAGTAACCAATTTATAAAATAATATTTACCTTACGAAAAAAATAACAACGGGTTACCAGGCCCCAAAGGTGCAAGATTCAAAGTTTTGAACCCCTGTAGGTATTAATCTGGATAATGATGGATATACAGTCGGGCCTCTCTAAATTGAAATCAAAGGGACCCGATACAAAATTGGACTTACGGAGTTTTCGAATTAGGGCAGATGGCTTATAAGCGCATATTAATCAAGAACAATTTTGATATTGAGAGGGGGTGAGGGAAACATCCATACTGGCTAGAAGGCTTGACATGAAAGAGAGGCGGTGTTTGATTTTTCATATGAAAGGAAGCCAACTTGCTTTGACATACCGACACAAAGCCCGTGAGAGACACCTTGCGTCCCCGCCCCCAACTTTAATCCCTCCAAAGTAGGATGAGGGAAGTAACATTTTTTTCTTTTTAAAATGAGTCACAGCATGCCTTGGAAAATTCGACAAAGGGGGGTTAGAAGCCAAAAATCTTCGATTTAAGGATATCAAAAATTCATTAGTCTTATGTAATTAGACAGGGACCTAACAATTAATTCGATTTAAGGAGGTTTTCAACTTAGCGAAGTCCGACTGTATTTGTCAATATTGGTCAATATCTTGCAAAATAAAATGAGTAATAAAGCCTTAAACCTTCCCTGCAAAAATTGATTGAGAGTCCCCGGCCCCAGAGGAATGGACATTAGGAATTTAATTTACTACAATATTTTAATATGGACCATCAAATTTTATCTATCATGGGTGGTCAAGATCCATCCATTTGCCCGTTGGCCTATGTTTATAATATGTTTTATAGCTGATAAAAGGACAAATGAAACTTTGGGCCCCCGCGCTCAATGAGTGGGTTTTTTTGAGTTACATTCCATAAAGCAGCTTAATATGGGTCATGATGTTTTTGTTTACCAAGTTTGGTTTAGATCCATTTAACAGAACAGTAACAAGATCTAAAAATATTTTTTCCCTAATATGAGCTAGTTTAGAAATAGTTTCAATGGCCTCCTGTCCTAAAGTGTATAAGCTGTAAACTTTAAAATCCTTCTAGATTTCAATCCCGACAGAGATTACCTTTGAGAATCAAAATTGTAAGTGAACAACGGTGACGTAGAGGTCGTGCGGTAGTGCGGTTAACATCTGGAAACTAAATCGATCGTTAGGTAGTCTGCAGCCTTATAACAGAAATTGAATAATTAAGGCATAAACCAACTAGATATTATATTAAGATGAGCAGGCTAAAAGCTGTGACAAACTTTATTGGTCTCTCACGTCCCATCATAAATACCACCCCCATTTACCCGTAAATGGAAACTGGTGGGAAATCAACACATGTTAACACCCATCCCTTTCCCAGTTTTAGATCGTTGAGTTCCGGTGAGAGAAACTTCTTGAACGTATCCCACGTAATGCGGGGGGCAGAAGCGGACAATCACTGTAGGCGAAATTCAGCAAATCAGCTGACTAATCAGAGTCAATCAATAATTTTTTTAAAAAAACGCGCAAGTGAAGGATCGGTCTCTTTTGCTGAGTACAACATAGAGTCAGTATCATCCACAGTGCACATACTTCAACACTATACAATCAACAGACAGCTTTACGAGTCAAACGACCAGCTATTCAAATCGAACCTGGTTTCTGGCTCCCACCTACCAGAGGCCTATCTTTGTACTTTCGAGGTTCATTTAGTGATCACTGGATATTTTCAGCATGCGAATAAAACCCCTTACTGTCAAAGTCCCAAAAAATGCCATAGAGAAACACGTCCTCACAACAGCCTCTATACAAGGAGTGTGCGCGTCATCCAGTAAGCCTGTATTAGCAAGGCCGGCGAGTTTCGAGAAGAGATCCTTCCACACTACCCTGCCTACTCAAAATGAGTGGGGCCGTCCAGGTGACATCCGTTACCCACCCGCAGCATAAGCGAAACTGGGTTTTCCGCGCCCTTGGCTAATTCATTTTTGGCGCCCTTGAGGAATATGGAAAAATACTAAATTATACAGAATAAATTGATTATTGAAGGATTAACCCTCGGCGCCCTAGGTAACTGCCCCGATGCCAATTCGTTGTTACGCCTCTAGCCCGGAGAGTCCCATCCAAGAAATACCCTGTGTGTCCAAACTCAGATCAGAGCTTTCCTGGTCACTCACGTGGGTTATTTGGGAGAGCTCTCTCAGCAACTACCAAGTTCAGAGGTCAATCCCTACAAATCAAATCAGGAGCATCGCCTGACCCCTACGAGACGAGGCTAATATTACTTATACAGACGTAAAGAGAGAGAGAGACATAATTTGTTTATTGGGCAGTTATAATGATACAGTAGCCGGAAGCCGACTAGGAATATAAATTTTCCCCACATATTCTTATTATGCATTTTTAAAATAAATCTTGTATAAATTGTAGTTTAAAGATTATTGGTTAATTTTTTTTAAACTCATCATTCAATTGTGGTAATATATTGTGTATCTTGTGTGTTTTGATTGCCACAATATTCATCTAAATATTCATGCAAAAACTTACTTAGGAAAATCAGTTGCTCATTTTCTTCAAAGGTCACAAAATGTTCATTGATTAGAATGATCATGCGACATATGTAGTGCCCTTACTTAGTCATTAAAAATTGAAGAATTAATAAGGGAGTTAAAATTATTTTGATATGTAAAAACTGGAGAATTTAAACTTCAATTAACCAAGTGTTTTTAAATCAGTTTTTTACAATGGTAATATGTTGCGTAGTAGAATGTGTTTCGACGATTACTTGAACTTCTAAAAATAATTGTCTGTATAGGCACTTCTTTAGCAAGTAGCCTATAAATCGATCCTTTTTTAAAGAAGTTTTTTGCTGTGATCCCGATACCCCTTGCCAAGCTGGCAAGGGGTTATATGTGCTCCGATAATCACACGCTTGGAACATCTGGCTCAAATATTAGGTAAAAAAATATTGATACTATTCTTCTTCTTAATGATTTTTATAACATTACTGACGCTCCTTCTGTGCAGAAGATCATTGCGTCCTGCGTTCTTATAAGAACGCACAGACATTGCTGACAAGCGACGCAGCTTTCACAGAACACGGCTACGAGGGGATACTGGTAGTGAGGCACAATGGAGTTTGAAATTTCGTAGAATACTGAGAACACTTTGCATCTAATTTTTTCAACAATTTAAATGTAATTTGCTTACTAATTCGCATCTAAGTTGTTTAACGATTTTTTAAATTGGTAACTAATTTGACCCACATTTCTTCAATGAAATGTCTAATTTGTTAACGAATTTGCCTCTAACATTTGCTTTGATTACGCTAACATCATAACAGATCCGTGGAATGGCTGCACTAGTGGGAGGCCTTTGTTTGATAAAGGAGCGTTTAACAACATGATTTGTTTTGATTTTTGTACGGGAAACGTCAAGTGAGTGAACTTTGTGGAATGTGGAATGAAAAGTCAAATTGAAACTTCTAAAATAATGACCCACTGATTTGAGATGAACATGTTTGTAATCATTTCATTTCTAAAAGAATGCTAAAACACTCCAACCGCTTTTACCTTTTTCCTAAAAAAAAATCATTATACAAATGTTGTTATTACCTTTACAAACGTTAAAATTGTGAAAAATTTGCTGGCATCAGCCAGGCAGTCAGTGCTTTTTAAAGACTGCTGGAATCAGCGAGGTACTCAGTGCGTTCATACACTGCTGGGATCGGCCAGGCACTCAGTGCGTTCATTAACTGCTAGGATGAGCCAGGCAGTCAGTGCGTTCATAAACTGCTGGGATCAGTCAGGCACTCAGTGCCTTCATACACTGCCGGGATCAGCCAGGCACTCAGTTAGTTAATGCAATCAGAGCTTGACTCAAAGGACCGGTTGGCCTCCCTCAATGGTGAGTTTATAATATAAACCCTCCAAAACGGGGTCGTCTATATTGAGTTGGTATCAAATTTTCTGTCTTTTCATTCCGCTTGAATCAGGGTTGACGTGTTACCACAACCCAAAGTTGACCTCGTTGCGTCAACCAAAACCCAACGTTGACCTCTTTGTGTCAACCACAACCTTCTCATGGTGTCAACAACAACCCAGCATTGTCCCCATGGTGTCAACCACAACCCTTTCATGGTGTCAACGGAACCCAACATTGTTCTTATCATGTCAACCACAACCAACTGTTGTCCTCATTGTGTCAACCACAACCCTCTCATTGTGTCAACCACAACCTAACGTTGACCTCATTGTGTCAACCACAACCCAACGTTGTCCTCATTGTGTCAACCACAACCCTCTCATTGTGTCAACAACAACCCAACGTTGACCTCATTGTGTCAACCACAACCCAACGTTGACCTCATTGTGTCAACCACAACCCAACGTTGTCCTCATTGTGTCAAGCACAACCCTCTCATTGTGTCAACCACAACGCAACGGCAAGCATGCACATTAAACTACAAAGCTTCAACACCATGTGCCAACATCAGTTAGTCATTAAACATAATTATTTCAACGTATTCTTTAAAATCATATTCCCTAGTGGCACTTTTCTGGCAAGGAACTTTATTTATATCACTGTAGTGTAGCGAATTAGCTGTATAAACACACTTATTCTGGTTTAACTCTTCTCTCTTCTGACAGAAGGTCTCTTTCTGAGCCTTTTTTAATCTGCATTTTCGTTAGTTAAGTTCCGCACCCCAACAAGGGTATCTGTTATTTTTTAAAAATAAATTTATATTTCTATTATTAGCTTGGGGCAAAGTGCCATTAAGATGTTTCAATTACATTGTTCCAAGGCCTCCATTATTAGAGTACATTCGGGGGCTACTATAAATAAACTACTTTCAGGGGTTACCACGCGAAAATATATCTCCTTGTGTAGCCCAACAAAAACTGAGGGGGTATTCATTTATTTTGAGAATCACATCACTGATCTGAAAATGTGTTGTTGTTTTTTTTAAATAATATAAAATATAGTCTTAATACAGTGGATTTTATTTTCCAAAAAATATGTTGTGACAACTACACATCGCCTCTACACCTTTACCATCATTGTTAATACATTTGCTTTTCCAAACTTCACCTGCACAATGCTCTCCGTTATCTAACAACACAACACAAAATCAAAATTTAATATTGGACACTTGCTTCACCTAATTAGATCAAGCTAATAAATCAAGGACTTTCTTTACTAAATAAATCTAGGTGGTGAAAGACTTTCTATACTAAATAAATCTAGGTGGTGAAAGACTTTCTATACTAAATAAATCTAGGTGGTGAAAGACTTTCTATACTAAATAAATCTAGGTGGTGAAAGACTTTCTATACTAAATAAATCTAGGTGGTGAAAGACTTTCTATACTAAATAAATCTAGGTGGTGAAAGACTTTCTATACTAAATAAATCTAGGTGGTGAAAGACTTTCTATACTAAATAAATCTAGGTGGTGAAAGACTTTCTATACTAAATAAATCTAGGTGGTGAAAGACTTTCTATACTAAATAAATCGAGATGGAACCTCGAACAAGAACTCCCCACTGCCCTCAACCTCTCTCCCACCTCCTATAGGCCCAGTCTCGTCAGTGAAATGCTCGGGAGCAGACAGAATATAAACATTGTCCTACCACGCAACGCCTCCACAAATACCTCCCCCCCCCCGCAACCCAAGTCCTCCTGTAAACAAGTGTCATTGACATCAAAACCTGAATGCTATGACAGCTGAGTTCCTGCATGTTTTAGTTGACGTGAGATGTCAATGGAAAAGTGTAACTATACAGGATGGAAGGCATTCCCCTTGCGCCTCGCTTCCAAACTGGCGTGCACACACACACCAACATTCCGCCTGAAACAATGACCTTATAGTACTACAGGTTTTCATTGTGTCATTCACAACCCAACGTTGTCCTCGTTTTCATTAACTAAAATCGTGGCATATGTTTATAGTTTTATACATTTTGTTTATGAGTATGCTGTGTCTCTCTGTCTCTAGGTCACGTCTGCCTGTTTACTTTGGCCTTCTTGTCTGCCCTGGTTCCTGTTAATTCTATATTTGATTGTCAGGTGATGTTATATGAGGTTTTCAAATGTATTATGAACATATACTCTTCAGCCAAATGGATGTCCGAATTCCGGCCTGTGGGCCAAGTACGGCACGCGCTTAAAATTTTACTAGATCACTACCCTAGGGATTTAAAAAATAATATATATATATATATATATATATATATATATATATATATATAAAAGGTAAATAGCATAAAATAAACATCTTTGTTCTGTAAATTGGTCATGAATTATCCAAGTTTAGCCATTTATAATGTTGGTATCAGATATTGATAAGGTGTTAAAAAATCGCGAAAGAAATCCCCCTCCCCCCCACCCTCAAAATATCACTCTTAGAAACAAAATACAAGTATTTATCACAACACAAGTCACATTTATTTTATTATTGTTCATTATCTCAATCTGCACCACACTATTTTGATTCATAGAATCTGGCCCTCTGCAAAATGTTTGGACACCCTAGCTCTAGCCAAATTAATCTAGACTTTATGTAGTGCTCATTTGTTTCATTTGCCTAAATATTATCCAACACAGAACAAAAATAAACTAAAATAACAAAGTACACCAAGGAATGTATGTGTGTGTGGGGGGATCTTTTATTTAATAGGAAGAAAGATAACTGTGTTAGATCAAGAATTTCACTTAACTTGTATCAGTTATTTCCCCTTCATTTTTATCTGGATCGAAATATCTTATTCTAATGAGCAATGGCTATTATTACATGCTTTTATTTAACTTTCTGTTCTGTGTGTCTCTATGTATTTTACAGTCAAATATTAAATCTTTCATAAAGAGCAGTTTTCATTGCTCGACTGAGCTTAAATTTGGCAGGCCAAAATTTTTTTATAAAAACAATATATATATTTTTTCTATGAAGAGTGATCTCTCATTACGAATTGTAATTATTACATCGCGGTAAAGACAGTGACATAAAATTACATTAGAATTTGTATATATATATATATATATATATATACATAAATATATATATATATATATATATATATATTATATATATATATTATATATATATATATATATATAAATATATATATCTTATCTTATCTTATCTGTTTCAGACACTCCTTCTATACAGAAGATTATTGCGTCCTACGCTTATCTATGGTTTGTGTTTAGTCCTGCATTCTTATTAGAGTTTTAAATGTTGATAAAGTGTTGGCTTTCCTGGTTTCTTCAGGCAACCCAATCCACGCCCGAATTCCGGACGGGAAGAACGAAAATTTGTATAAGTTTGTTTTCGCATACGGAATAAGAAAGGTGTTTTTATCCTCATGTCTATCTGAGGGTTGTATTAAGTTATCTTTGTGTTGTATTTCTAAATTAGAGTGAATTATTTTATGTATGATTACTTCTTTGCTCTTGGTCCTTCTATCCTCTAGTGTTTCAAGGTTTAATGATTTAACTAATGGTGTTATTCTAGTCAGTTTTGAATATTCTCCAGTGATGAATCTGGCAGCTCTTTTTTGAATTTGTTCTAGTTTATCAATGTTTTCTTTGGTGGATGGGTCCCACACGGAAGATGCATATTCTAGTACAGGTCTCACCAAAGTGAGATAGCATTTTAGTTTTATATCTTTATTACATTTGTAAAGGTTTCTTTTTATAAAGCCAAAGGTTTTGTTTGATTTTTTAATAACTTCATTGACATGGGGATTCCATGATAATTTCTCATTTATTATGACTCCTAAGTATTTTGCATCTTTAGTTTGGGTCAGTTCTTTTCCATGAATGTAATATTTTGAATTTATTTGTTTCTTTTTCATTGTTACTCTTAACAGTTGACACTTTTCTGGGTGGAAAGACATACTCAAGTTAGTTTCCCATTTTATCAATTCATCTAAGTCTTTTTGTAAAATTTTGCTGTCTTGTTCTGATTTAATTGTTCTATAGATTATACAATCATCAGCAAATAACCTAACTTTTGTACCTGTTGAGATGTTGTTGGGTAAATCATTTATATAAATTAAAAAGAGTAAGGGACCTAGCACAGTTCCTTGTGGAACTCCTGAATTAACCTTTATTGGTGCAGATTTAGATCCATTAATTATTACAGTTTGCTCCCTGCCCAAAAGGAAGTCTTGGATCCAGTGATGTAAGGAACCTGAGATTCCAAAGTAGTTAAGTTTTTTAAGTAAACTAAGGTGGTGAACTTTGTCAAATGCTTTTGAGAAGTCTAGTAATATTGTATCTAATTGATCACTTTTGTCCAAGCCTTTTGATAGTTCATCTATTAAACCTATTAATTGTGTTTCACATGATCTGTTTTTTCTAAAGCCGTGTTGATGTGGGCATAGGGCATTATATTTGTCAAGGTGGTTAACTATTCTACTATATATTATGTGTTCTAGTAATTTACAGGTGATACTAGTAAGTGATACAAGTTTTTTAGGAGTGAATGTATACATATCTCATCTACAGTTATGTTACCTATTTCCTCCATTTTATTTAAATTTATTAAAACTTCCTTGTCGCCTGAGGCAGAAAAAGATGATGCGAAATATGTGTTAAGGATATTAGCTTTAGTTTCATTATCATTATAGGTTTTATTATTTGAGCGTTTTAGTGTGGCTATTCCTGAAGGTTCCATTTTTTTAGATTTGATAAAGGACCATAAGTTTTTATTGTTATCTTTGGTAATTTCATTGTTTATATATTCATTTTGAAGGTTTCGACTAAGTTTTTGTGTCAAGTGTTTAACCTTTAAGTATTTTTTGTGTATCCTATTTGAATAGGTAGCTTTATATTTCTTAAAAAAGTTCTCTTTTAGTTTGCATAGCTTTTTCAATCTAGAATTGAACCAGCATTTGTTAATTTTTTTTGATGTTAGTTTTGTTGGAACATTCTCATCCATTATAGTTTTTAGATTTGTTTTTATATCTTTCCAAATTTCTTCTACTGGGCTATTTGTGTTAAATTTACTTAGGAAAGTTTGTTGGAAGTTAGCCGCTGATTGGTGTAGTTTTATTGAATTACATTTATTCCAAAGATAGATTATTCTTCTAGGTATCTTATTAATTTTAGTTTTTATTGTATTGGTGACCCTAACAATATCATGGTCGGAAATTCCTGGAATTATTTTATAGTCTAACACTAGTCCTGGTCTATTTATTAGGAATAAATCTAGTGTTTTATTTTTCCTTGTTGCTGTTTTTACTATCTGTTCTAGGTTTATGTTGTTTATAGTGTCTAAAAAGTGTTCATTAATTTCTTTGTTAGTTTGATGGTTATCAATTGTATAATTTTTCCAATTTATATCTGGAAGATTAAAGTCCCCCATAATCCATATTACTGCATTTTTATTATTCTCTTTTATGAAAGTTAATTGACTACAAAGATTGTTCATGTATTCTAGGTTTGTATTTGGAGGGCTATATATACTGCCTACAATAAGTGGGAATGAGTTTGGTGTAATTATTTTACAATAAATAGATTCTATATTAAAATTTGGCTGTGTAGTAATTTCTTCAGCTATGATATTTGATTTAATTGCAAGTATCACTCCTCCATAATCGTCTGGTCTGTCTTTCCTAAAAATATTATAATTGGTGTTTAAAATCTCAGAGTTATATATGTTGGGGTTCAACCAAGTTTCAGAACCAGCAATTATGTCTGGTTCTTCTGTTTTTATAAGTAGTTCTAAATCTGGATTTTTATTTTTTATGCTTTGGAAATTAATTATTAGTGTTTTGAGAATGTTTTGATTATTATTATTATAATATTTTTTATGGGTAATTTTATGGGTTTGTGTGGTAGGTTTCATTTTACCTAGTGGTTTATTTATAAAAGGATTAGCCAAAACATTGTAAGAGTTTGTGGTGATAAGGTCCCTATAGTTAAATAAATCTGAACTTATTTGGGGCAACCCACAAATATATATATATATATTATATATATATATATATATATATATATATATATATATATATATATATATATATATTAGGGCTGTTAACGATTAATTTACATTTCATGCCAAACTTTTTAGAAATTAGCGGTTAGTTACTCGTTAACTTCAATTAAAGCCAAAAATTAAAATGTATGATAAATTTCAATTATTTTGCACAGTCGCTGTCAAGTTATTTTGTTTGTTTGTCCAAGGGAAATACTACATTTTAAATATTTTTTTTTCTATGAAGAGTGATCTATCATTACAAATTGTAATTATTAAATCGCGGCTTAGACAGGGACATAACATTACATTAGAATTTATATATATATATATATATATATATATATATATATATATATATATATATATACATACATATATATATAAATACATACAGAGGCGTAAGTAGTTTTTTGGCGCCCTTGATACATGTAAAAGTTTCATCTTTGCTATTTTTTTATTTGATTGAAAAAATAATTGAATTTCCCTTATCTTATTTATGACAATAATTACGTAGTCTGACAGTGACAGCCATACAACGTGAATATAAAAAAATGCATAAGACAGGAACAATACTAATTTGCAGTTTATTATTTTCTAAAAAATACCAAATAAATTGGTGGATAAAACGGGATATTGTTGCGTTAATAAAGAATACTGCAAAGCTTGAAGTAACGTGTATTATAAATAAAACAATAGTGTCAATATGTCATACTCATTATCTCATACATAACGATAGAAACTCACAATTAAAATTAAATTTAACTAACACTCCCCCGACCACAGCTCAGCACTTCCGTTAGCTGGCGTATTGGCGTGTTGCTAATACAGTTGGACCTTTCTAAGTCGAACTCAAGGGGGAACAAATTCGACTTACGGAGTTTTCTAGTTAGTGAAACTGGCGTAATAGGCGCAGATTAATCAAGGACAATTGAGAGGGGGCAGCCATAGCGTCTAGAAGGCTTGACAGGAAAGAGCGGCGGTGATGTTTCATATGAAAGAAGCCAACTTGCTTTGACATACCGACACAAGCTAGTGGGAGGAGACACCTTCCCTCCCCTCCCCCACTTTATTCCCTCGACAGTGGGATAAGGATAGTAAGATTTTTCTTTTTAAAAAAAAGACTGTAAAATCATATTGATATTTGTATGATAAGAAGCCCCGCAAAGGCCACAAACATAATAAAAAATATTATAATTGTTTTAAATGAAATATATTTAAATAAAATTAATTATTCACTTTTTTGTTATCGAGGATAAAAGTGAAATACAGTCGGACCTCGCGAAGTCGAACTTCCCTATGTCGAAAACCTTCATATATCGAATTAATTGTTAGGTCCCGGCCAAATTCGATAAGACGAATGCATTTTAGATCTCCTTAACTCCAAGATGTTTGGCTTTCAACCTCTCTTAGTTGAATTTTCCAAGGCGTTTGGGTTATTATTCTGGAGTGAAATTTCAGAACACGAGTTCCGTAGAGCCACGTAAATGGACGTAAAATCTTATATTAGTGCATTCTTCCACGAGAGATTAAGTGACCTTTGCAAGTACAAAAATGACAAAGACAAGAAAAAGGAGTGGTAACTAATTCACGTTCCTTTGCTGCATGCTGTGACTCTTTTTAAAAAGAAAAATCTTACTCCCCCATCCCACTGTGGAGGGAGTAAATTGGGGGAGGGGAGGAAGGGTGTCTCCTCACACGGGCTTGTGTCGGCATGTCAAAGCAAGTTGGCTTCCTTTCAACTGAATCATAGACACCGCCCCACTTTCCTGTCAAGCCTACTAGCCGGTATGGCTGTTCCCCCCACCTCTCAATATCTACATTGTTCTGGATTAATCGGCGCCTATTACGCCATTTTCCATAACTCAAAATCTCCGTAAGTCGAATTTTTTTTTCGGGCCCTTTTGAGTTCGACTTAGAGAGGTCCGATTGTATTTAGTTAAATACAAATGTAAAATTTGAAGATTTAGTGGCGACCTTTTGAGCTAGCGCCCTTGGCAACTGCCCCGACGCCAACCAGTTGTTACGCTTCTGTATATATATAACTTAGGGCTGTTAACGATTAAATTACATTTCATTCATAACTTTTGAAAAATTAGCGGTTAGTTACTCGTTAACTTCTATTAAAGCCAAAAATTAAAATTTATGATGTCACGAGTCATACTTATCAAACGTTCTTGTTAAAAATCTAAATAGCACTGGATTGTCTCCTTTATATGTCATCTTTTAAACAACTACGCAAAAAGACAAGTGTGTTGACATTATTTCTAACTGACAATATAACCAGCCGAGCTGAACAATCCTTCACATGGAACTGAGGTAACTGGTATGCACAAAACGGTCTTGGCAAGGAATGACATTATCGGATATCGGTGTTCATTAAGTTTCCACCATTGTAGAGAATTAATGGATTCAGGAACTTTCATCTCCATTTTGTAACGTAGTAATTTATCAGAAGATCTGTCATCATTTTCTGTCTCTGAGCAGACTCCATTACTGCCATTAGCTTAATACGCTTTTCAATTGGTTTGATAAGCAGCAGAAGTGTTAGAACCATGGTAGACAAACTTTATCAACATTTTGAACATTCCCGTCAGTCAATAGTTCAAAAACCAAAATGATCGTGTAAACGTCAGAAAATTTATTATTTATTGGCCGCTATATTTTATTTAGGGCGTTAGAACGTTTGATAAGTGTGACATCATAAATTTTAATTTTTGGTTTTAATCGAAACTAATGACTAATATATCGTTAATTTTTCAAAAGTAAATGATTAAATTTAAATCAATCGTTAACAGCCCTAATTTTATTATTATTATTTTATTTTTTTACTTTCTGACTTTCAATAATTGTTAAGAGATGGGTCAATTAATCGTAAAAAATAATTTAATCGTTAAAATTGTTAACGATTAATCGAGACATTAATCGTTAATTCCGCAGCCCTAATATATATATATATATATATATATATATATATATATATATATATATATATATATATATGTATATATATATATATATATGTATAGATATCTATATATCTCTATACATATAAGACGCATTTGTTGTCTGTCTGTCTGTCTGTTCCCTAATAACTCAAGGTTCATGACAACCAAATAACGTGAAATTTGGTACACGTACACAAAATTATACCGGAAAGGTTATTAAACAGGTTTCGTTCCATATATATAAGATACTGGGGGCCGGGGGCCCAAAATGTAGTTTTTCCCTATATGAGCTATATAAAATAAAAATTATTGAAAATTAAGACGTAAAATAATGACGCAAATTAATAAACATTTTGGTGTCGAGATTAACAAGAAGGCGATTATCGCCATAAAATAAGTTTTTTTGTTGTTGTTGCTTTGTTGTTGTTGCTTTTGTTGTTGTAGTTGTTGTTTTGTTGATGTTGCTTTGTTGTTGTTGCTGGTGTTGTTGTAGTTGTTGTTTTGTTGTTGTTTTGTTGTTGATGTTTTGTTGATGTTTTGTTGTTGTTGCTGTTGTTGTTTTTGTTGTTGTTGCTGTTGCTGTTGCTGTTGTTGTTGCTGTTGTTGTTGCTGTTGTTGTTGTTGTTGCTGTTGTTGCTTTTATGTTGTTTTTGCTGTTGTTGTTGTTGTCCACATCCCTTGCCCTGCGACGACAATGTCCTTCATGTTGTTATTGCTTTGTTGTTGTTAATGTTGTAGTTGTTGTTTTGTTGTTGTTGCTGTTGTTGTTGTAGTTGTTTTGTTGTTGATTTTGTTGTTGATTTTGTTGTTTTTGTTGTTGTTTTGTTTTTGTTTTTTTGTTGCTGTTGCTGTTTCTGTTGTTGGTTTTGTCGTTGTTGCTGTTGTTGTTGCTGTTGCTGTTGTTCTTGCTGTTGTTGTTTTGTAGTTGTTGTTTTGTTGTTGTTGCTTTGTTGTTGTTGCAGTTGTTGTTGTTTTGTTTTTGTTGTTTGTTTTTGTTGTTTTGTTGCTTTTGTTGTTTTTGTTGTTGTTGCTGTTGTTGTTAAACCTGGGCGAAGCCGTGTACTTGCCCCTAGTCTCTCTATATATAAGACGCATTTGTTGTCTGTCTGTCTGTCTGTTCCCTAATAACTCAAGATCCAGACAACCAAATAACGTGAAATTTGGTACACGTACACAAAATTATACCGGAAGGGTTATTAAACAGGTTTCGTTCCATATATATAAGATACTGGGGGCCGGGGGCCCAAAATGTAGTTTTTCCTTATATGAGCTATATAAAATAAAAATTATTGAAAATTAAGACGTAAAATAATGACGCAAAATAATAAACATTTTGGTGTCAAGATTAACAAGAAGGCGACTATCGCCATAAAATAATTGTTTTGCAATTGTTGTTGTTTTGTTGTTGTTGCTTTGTTGTTGTTGCTTTTGTTGTTGTAGTTGTTGTTTTGTTGTTGTTGCTTTGTTGTTGTTGCTGTTGTTGTTGTTGTTTTGTTGTTGTTTTGTTGTGGATGTTTTTGTTGTTGTTTTGTTTTTCTTGTTTTTGCTGTTGTTTTGTTTTTGTGGTTGTTTTTGTTGTTGTTGCTGTTGTTGTTTCTGTTGTTGTTGCTTTTGCTGTTGTTGCTTTTGTGTTGTTTTTGCTGTTGTTGTTGTTGTCCACATCCCTTGCCCTGCGACGACAATGTCCTTCATGTTGTTGTTGCTTTGTTGTTGTTGCTGTTGTAGTTGTTGTTTTGTTGTTGTTGCTTTGTTGTTGTTGCTGTTGTTGTTGTAGTTGTTTTGTTGTTGTTTTGTTGTTAATTTTGTTGTTTTTGTTGTTGTTTTGTTTTTGTTGTTTTGTTGCTGTTGCTGTTTCTGTTGTTGTTTTTGTCGTTGTTGCTGTTGTTGTTGCTGTTGTTGTTGTAGTTGTTGTTTTGTTGTTGTTGCTTTGTTGTTGTTGCTTTGTTGTTGTTGCTGTTGTTGTTGTAGTTGTTGTTTGTTGTTGTTTTGTTTTTGTTGTTTGATTTTGTTGTTTTGTTGCTGTTGTTGTTGTTGTTGTTGTTGCTGTTGTTGTTAAACCCGGGAATAGCCGGGTACTTGCCCCTAGTATATCTCTATATATATAAGACGCATTTGTTGTCTGTCTGTCTGTCTGTCTGTTCCCTAATAACTCAAGATCCAGACAACCAAATAACGTGAAATTTGGTACACGTACACAAAATTATACCGGAAAGGTTATTAAACAGGTTTCGTTCCATATATATAAGATACTGGGGGCCGGGGGCCCAAAATGTAATTTTTCCTTATATGAGCTATATAAAATAACAATTATTGAAAATTAAGACGTAAAATAATGACGCAAAATAATAAACATTTTGTTGTCGAGATTAACAAGAAGGCGATTATCGCCATAAAATAATTTTGTTGTTGTTGCTTTGTTGTTGTTGCTTTTGTTGTTGCTTTTGTTGTTGTAGTTGTTGTTTTGTTGTTGTTGCTTTGTTGTTGTTGCTGTTGTTGTTGTAGTTGTTGTTTTGTTGTTGATTTTTTTGTTGTTGTTTTGTTTTTGTTGTTGTTGCTGTTGTTGTTTTTGTTTTTGTTGCTGTTGTTGTTGCTGTTGCTGTTGTTGCTTTTGTGTTGTTTTTGCTGTTGTTGTTGTTGTCTACATCCCTTGCCCTGCAACGACAATGTCCTTCATGTTGTTGTTGTTTTGTTGTTGTTGCTTTGTTGTTGTTGCTGTTGTTGTTGTAGTTGTTTCATTGTTGTTTTGTTGTTGATTATGTTGTTTTTTTTTGTTTTTTTTTGTTTTTTTTGTTGTTTTGTTGCTGTTGCTGTTTCTGTTGTTGGTTTTGTCGTTGTTGCTGTTGTTGTTGCTGTTGTTGTTGTAGTTGTTGTTTTGTTGTTGTTGCTGTTGTTGTTGTAGTTGTTGTTGTTTTGTTTTTGTTGTTTGTTTTTGTTGTTGTTGTTGCTGTTGTTGTTAAACCCGGGAGAAGCCGGGTACTTGCCCCTAGTCTCTATATTCTCTATAAATATAAGCCGCATTTGTTGTCTGTCTGTTCCCTAATAACTCAAGATCCAGACAACCAAATAACGTGAAATTTGGTACACGTACACAAAATTATACCGGAAAGGTTATTAAACGGGTTTCGTTCCTTATATATAAGATACTGGGGCCCGGGGGCCCAAAATGTAGTTTTTCCCTATATGAGCTATATAAAATAAAAATTATTGAAAATTAAGACGTAAAATAATGACGCAAATTAATAAACATTTTGGTGTCGAGATTAACAAGAAGGCGATTATCGCCATAAAATAATTTTTTTGTTGTTGTTGCTTTGTTGTTGTTGCTTTTGTTGTTGTTGTTTTGTTGTTGTTGCTTTGTTGTTGTTGCTGTTATTGTTGTAGTTGTTGTTTTGTTGTTGCTTTGTTATTGTTTTGTTGTTGCTTTGTTATTGTTTTGTTGTTGATGTTTTTGTTGTTGTTTTGTTTTTGTTGTTGTTGCTGTTGTTGTTTTTGTTGTTGTTGCTGTTGTTGCTTTTGTGTTGTTTTTGCTGTTGTTGTTGTTGTCCACATCCCTTGCCCTGCGACGTCAATGTCCTTCATGTTGTTGTTGCTTTGTTGTTGTTGCTGTTGTAGTTGTTGTTTTGTTGTTGTTGCTTTGTTAGTGTTGCTGTTGTTGTTGTAGTTGTTGTTTTGTTGTTGTTTTGTTGTTGATTTTGTTGTTTTTGTTGTTTTGTTTTTGTTGTTTTGTTGCTGTTGCTGTTTCTGTTGTTGTTTTTGTCGTTGTTGCTGTTGTTGTTTTTGTTGTTGTTGCTGTTGTTGTTGTAGTTGTTGTTTTGTTGTTGTTGTTGCTGTTGTTGTTGTAGTTGTTGTTTTGTTGATGATGTTTTTGTTGTTTTGTTTTTGTTGTTGTTTTTGTTGTTGTTGCTGTTGTTGCTTTTGTGTTGTTTTTGCTGTTGTTGTTGTTGTCCACATCGCTTGCCCTGCGACGACAATGTCCTTCATGCTGTTGTTGCTTTGTTGTTGTTGTATTTGTTGTTTTGTTGTTGTTGCTTTGTTGTTGTTGCTGGATTTGTTGTAGTTGTTGTTTTGTTGTTGTTGTTGTAGTTGTTGTTTTGTTTTTGTTTTTGTTGTTATTTTGTTTTTGTTGTTTTGTTGTTGTTTTGTTTTTTTGTTGTTTTTGTTGTTTTTGTTGATGTTTTGTTTTTGTTGTTGTGTTGTTGTTATTGTTGTTTTTGTTTTGTTGCTGTTGTTTTTAAACCCGGGCGGGAGCCGGGTACTTGCCCCTAGTATATATATATAAGACGCATTTGTTGTCTGTCTGTCTGTCTGTTCCCTAATAACTCAAGATCCAGACAACCAAATAACGTGAAATTCGGTACACGTACACAAAATTATACCGGAAGGGTTATTAAACAGGTTTCGTTCCATATATATAAGATACTGGGGGCCGGGGGCCCAAAATGTAGTTTTTCCTTATATGAGCTATTAAAAAAAAATTATTGAAAATTAAGACGTAAAATAATGACGCAAAATAATAAACATTTTGGTGTCGAGATTAACAAGAAGGCAACTATCGCCATAAAATAATTGTTTTGCTATTGTTGTTGTTTTGTTGTTGTTGCTTTGTTGTTGTTGCTGTTGTTGTTGTTGTTTTGTTGTTGTTTTGTTATTGATGTTTTTGTTGTTGTTTTGTTTTTGTTGTTTTTGCTGTTGTTTTGTTTTTGTGGTTGTTTTTGTTGTTGTTGCTGTTGTTGTTGCTTTTGCTGTTGTTGCTTTTGTGTTGTTTTTGCTGTTGTTGTTGTTGTCCACATCCCTTGCCCTGCGACGACAATGCCCTTCATGTTGTTGTTGCTTTGTTGTTGTTGCTGTTGTAGTTGTTGTTTTGTTGTTGTTGCTTTGTTGTTGTTGCTGTTGTTGTTGTAGTTGTTTTGTTGTTGTTTTGTTGTTAATTTTGTTGTTTTTGTTGTTGTTTTGTTTTTGTTGTTTTGTTGCTGTTGCTGTTTCTGTTGTTGTTTTTGTCGTTGTTGCTGTTGTTGTTGTTGCTGTTGTTGTTGTAGTTGTTGTTTTGTTGTTGTTGATTTGTTGTTGTTGCTTTGTTGTTGTTGCTGTTGTTGTTGTAGTTGTTTTTTGTTGTTGTTTTGTTTTTGTTGTTTGATTTTGTTGTTTTGTTGCTGTTGTTGTTTTTGTTGTTGTTGCTGTTGTTGTTAAACCCGGGAATAGCCGGGTACTTGCCCCTAGTATATATATATATATACTTATTTTTTATTTATACATATAAGACGCATCTGTTGTCTGTCTGTCTGTCTGTCTGTTCCCTATTAACTCAAGATCCAGACAACCAAAAAACGTGAAATTTGGTGCACGCACACAACATTATACCGGAAAGGTTATTAAACAGGTTTCGTTCCATATATATAAGATACTGGGGCCGGGGGCCCAAAATGTAGTATTTCCTTATATGAGCTCTATAAATTATCATATTTCCCGTGTAGGTAGAAGCATAAAACTTTCGGTGGTTGTTAAGTTTCATTTGGCGATGTTAACAGGTAAAACATTATATAAATTGTCACTTACGGGGGGCCGGGGGCCCTAATGTAGTTTTTTTTATATATTTAAAACTGACTCAACATGAATTCTTCAATTTCCCGTGAAGGTAGAAGCATGAAACTATGGGAACTTGCTGAATAACGATAATTGTCGAATTTAAAAAAAAAGATTTCACTCACGGGTGGCCGGGGGCCCAAAATCGTTTTTTATATGTGCTATACAAAACTGAATCAACACTAATTCCTCATCTTTCTTTGTAGGTAGAAACATGAGTTTTTGAAAGTTGTTGAGTACCCTACCACGATGGTAGCAGTCGAAAAAAAATGTATCACTAACTGGGGGGCTGGGGGCCCAAAAGTTAAACATATAAGACGCATTAGTTTGTCTGTTCCCTAATAACTCAAGATCCAGACAACCAAATAACGTGAAATTTGTTACACATACACACAATGACATGAGAAAGGCTGTTTAACAGGTTTCTTTCCATATATATAAGATGCTGGGGGTCATGGCCCATTTGATACTTTTTTCCTTATATGAGCTCTATAAAAAATAAAAAATAAAAAAATTAGCCTATTTCCGGTATAGGTAGAAAGAAGCATGAAACTTTCGGTGGTTGTTAAGTATCATTTGGCGATGGTAACAGTTAAAAAATTATATAAATTATCACTTACTGGGGGCCGGGGGCCCTAATGTAGTTTTTTTCTTATATTTAAAACTGACTCAACACTAATTTCTTCACCTTCCCGTGAAGATAGAAGCATGAAACTTTGGGAACTTGCTGAATACGCTCTTATAAAAATAATCGGCGAAAACAATTTAAACATTTGACTCATGGGTGGCCGGGGGCCCAAAACTTTTTTTTTCTTATATGGGTTATATAAAACTGAATCAATACTAATTCCTCAACTTTCTTAGTAGGTACAAATATAAACTTTTGAAAGTTGTTGAGTACCCTCCCGCCATGGCAGGTGTCGAAAAAAAATTATCACTAACTGGGGGGCCGGGGGCAAAAATGTTATACATATAAGACGCATTAGTTGTGTGTTTATCTGTTCCCTAATAACTCAAGATCCAGACAACCAAATAACGTGAATTGTGGCTTATTTTAAACCCGGGAAAAGTTTCTCCTTTTATAGGTGAGGGTAGGAGACAATAATATCGTCCATCCCTGAGTGGCATAAACACTATAGCTTAGCAACTGTGTTTATACTTTTTTCAGTACTTAATCTAAACCAGCAGGGTAAATTTTAAGCTCAAACCTTGCGTTTCGAAATTTTTCTTTAAAACAAATAAACCCAATACACACCTGACATAAACATTAATATTCACATAAATATCCCTTTATATATTGTGGCTTTGCGTGTCCGTGTGAGGCCCCGGGGTATCTAATAAAATAAAATTATTGCAAATTAAGACTAAAAATAATACATATTTTGGTGTCGAGATTAACAAGAAGGCGTTTCTAGCTTAATATGTCTCACTTTACAGTCACATATTTTTTTGTTAACGCAATGTGCTGTATTATTGGTGCAGTCATAACTGGTGCGCATTATTTAATGCTGAAAGTGAACGTCTGGAACGCGCTTCCGGCGGTTAATAAACAACCGGTTTATCACGATTTATTTGGAATACTCCAAACTTCTTCACTGCAGTTGCCCTTTGTGCGGTATGTAATTCACTATGCATTTACTTTTATAATGACTATATCAATAATATTTATGCAAAATAATATAGCGCGTAGCCCAAGATTAAGGGTTTTCTCAATACACATAAATTCATATATATAATATAGATATACATTATTATTTTAATAATATACTTGGGCAATTTTTTCAATATATCACATAACCATAAAAATAATTAGCATACTTATCATTTTTAGTGCTAGCTCTAAAGCTTTCTTGATTTTCATCTTTAATTGAAGCAGATCTTTTATTTTGTTTTGAACATTAATTATATAATTTTTAGGTAAAAGCAAAGAGAGCGGTGCGCTCCATATATGGTATTTTTGGCTGCTATATTTTTTTTCTATATTAATTTTAAAAAATAGACAAATAAACCTAACCCAGACCCTAAATAAATAAAACTACAAACTTAATTACATTTATGGATAAAATAATTGTAATGGTTACGCATATATGGATAAAAATACAACATTTCATTCCCGGAAGTACGCCTCGCTCTGTCATAACAATGAACAATGATAGCACCGTTCTCTTTGCTTTAGCCAATTTTTATAGTATGTTCAAAACAAATCATATAAATAGTAGGGAAAATATTAATGAAAGAAAATTTATATCATTTGATTTGCTACGTTGGTATTCGTATCACTTTGTCATTCATGACGGGCATTTTAATCAGTTTCTGAATGCCGGATAGCTCACTCACCAATTTGTGGTTGAGGCCTTTTTCAAGACTGCGGCCAATCGATTACAGTGTGTTCTAATAAATCAAAGTGAATTAATAGCTGAAGACAATGATGTCCTTTACAAATTCGTAAACAGACAAGAATCGCGTGATATTAACATAATACCTTAATAGAAGTGATACTGCCTTCAAGTTTCCAATGAAACTTTCCTAATGGGAAATAAACGCAATACTTCTTTGTTATATTTACTTTACTGCTAGCAAACACTGCAATAAATATCACATTTACATTCTATTCCTTCATTCACAGGAAAGCATTGTCATCTTTTGCTACAGTCATGCCTATGAGAAAAAGGGGAGTCTGGGCAGGAAAACAGTCATGTCAAAAGTCGTAGAACATACACGTGCAGTAGAAGCTCCTGCTGAAAAAAACGCAAGACTCCAGGCAGATCAGGTCCGCCACAGAGTTGCCAGATCAGCAGAAAGACCTGAGCAAAGGCAATCACGTCTCCAGGAAGATCAGGTCCACCACAGAGTTGCCAGATCAGCAGAAAGACCTGAGCAAAGGCAATCACGTCTCCAGGAAGATCAGGTCCGCAAAAGAGTTGCCAGATCAGCAGAAAGACCTGAGCAAATGCAATCACGTCTCCGGCAAGATCAGGTCCGCCACAGACTTGCCAGGACTGCTGAAAGACCTATTCAGCATGTGGCACGTCTTCTTGGCTTAAGAAAACAGAGAAATGTTGCCATCACTTTGAAAAGCAAAGCCCACATGCATGATGGTTTCATGTACAACCCATCATATGACTATGAAAGCAACAATCTTCTTGACATTGGCAGAATGGCAAATGTTTGTCTAAAATGTAGTGCACTTAAGTGGAAAGGAGAAACTCCAGGCATGTGCTGCTCCAGTGGTAAAGTCAAACTGCCACCAATTCTAAAGCCACCAGAACCATTGTGCAGTCTGTTGAATGGTGAAACTGCACAATCAAAGGACTTTGTGAAACATATTAGATTATTCAATAATATGTTTGCCATGACTTCCTTCAAGTCTAATGTTGTCGTGAATAATGGGTGGACACCAACATTCAAGGTCCAAGGCCAAGTGTACCACCATGCTGGACCTCTTCATCCAGTCAATGCTGTAGAAAGCAAATATCTCCAGATTTACTTCTTGGGAGAAAATGAGCAAGTGCAAAGACGACTGGATTTGCTTGACAGTCCTGTTGACAGAAACATTGTCCTCAAACTGCAAAGAATGCTGCATCAGCATAACAGCTATATGAGGTCATTTAAAATGGCTGCTGAGATTATGGATAACACTCAAGTGGACTACAAAATCAAAATTTCTGGCAAAGCACCATTAAAGGAACACAAAGGCAGATTCAATGCACCATCTGTTAGTGAAATTGCCATCATGATTGCTGGAGAGCTAGGTGATCGTAGGGACATTGTGCTGCATTCAAGAAGTTGCTCACAAATGCCACTTCAAAGGATTCAAGACACTCACATGTCATATGATCCACTTCAGTACCCTCTGCTATTTTTTAGAGGAGAAGATGGCTATGATTTGAACATAAAAGATGTAAACAAGGCCACAAGCAATGACTACTATGCATATCGCATGATGCAAAGAGTCAACGAATTTAATACACTCCTCAGATGCCCACGCCTTTTCCAGCAATACATTGTGGATATGTATGCTAAGGTTGAGAATGAGAGATTGCGTTTCATCAGACTCAACCAAACAAAACTTAGAGCTGAGGACTATGGTGTACTATTAGAGGCAGTAAGGAATGACAACAATGTGACTTCTGAAAATCTTGGCAAATTAGTGGTGCTGCCTTCATCCTTCAGTGGAGGGCCCCGTTACATGCATGAATATGCACAGGATGGAATGACCTATCTACGTCATAGAGGCACAAGCATCAAGTATATTTGCAAGTATGTTACCAAGGGAAGTGATGCAGCCATGTTTGCTGTTGCAAATGAAATGCCGAACATGCTTGATGAGGTTACCAATTATCAACAAGGACGATACATTAGTAGCAGTGCGGCAGTGTGGCGCCTGCTCAACTTTCCCATCCATCAAAGGTATCCAACAGTTGTTCACTTGAAGGAGGCTAAGGATTATACTATAAACCATGACAGCCTACAGCACATTTGACATACACTCCACCAAAGACTACATTAACAGCCTTTTTTGATCTCTGCAAAACAGATCTCTTGCAAAAAAAATTGCTGTATTCTGAAGTGCCTAGACAATTTCGCTGAGATACCAGTCAAAAGGTCTGGCAAATCCGAAAAAAGGTGTACCTCTTGCAGACTTCCCGGGATATGTGACAGACAATGCCTTGGGAAGAGTGTACACTGTGCATCCTCACAACAGAGAAGCATTTCACATGCGCCTCCTGCTGCACCATATTCGGGGACCTATTTCATTTGAAGATCTCAAAACTGTTATTGTGAGAGATGAGGAGGGTGACATCCTTGAAATTAAGCCATGAAGCACATACACTGTTAAATGTACCATTTTATTGCATGCAAGTAAACAGTTTTGTACGCTTCTACAGAAAACCTTATTTTAAACCCGGGAGCAGCCGGGTACTTGCCCCTAGTATATATATATAACAGTTAAATAAGAAATGAGTAAAACAAGGACTTTTTAAAAATACGCTTTTATTCCAATGCACACAAAGGACTAAATATGGGCTCTTATGCCTACAACAGTGTTAGCGTGGGAGCCAAGCATTTGAAATCAATGATATGGGTACTAGTTATGAAACATAATGTGGTCTCATAATCATTAAGACTATCTATAATCTACGTCGACATACAACCATGCGTCAAAAATATTCAGCGTGTTCTAAATTCTACACTAACGACACAGCGGGGCTCTTTCTCCAAAAGTGAGACAAAGTCGTCCAACATGCACGAGACAGAGGTGTTCTACACCAACAATTGAGACAAAGTCGTCCAACATGCACGAGACAGAGGTGTTCTACACCAACAATTGAGGCGAAGTCGTCCAACATGCACGAGACAGAGGTGTTCTACACCAACAATTGAGGCAAAGTCGTCCAACATGCACGAGACAGAGGTGTTCTACACCAACAATTGAGGCAAAGTCGTCCAACATGCACGCGACAGAGGTGTTCTACACCGAAAATTGAGGCAAAGTCGTCCAACATGCACGAGACAGAGGTGTTCTACACCAACAATTGAGGCAAAGTCGTCCAACATGCACGAGACAGAGGTGTTCTACACCAACAATTGAGGCAAAGTCGTCCAACATGCACGAAACAGAGGTGTTCTACACCAACAATTGAGGCAAAGTCGTCCAACATGCACGAGACAGAGGTGTTCTACACCAACAATTAAGGCAAAGTCGTCCAACATGCACGAGACAGAGGTGTTCTACACCAACAATTGAGGCAAAATCGTCCAACATGCACGAGACAGAGGTGTTCTACACCAACAATTGAGGCAAAGTCGTCCAACATGCATGAGACAGAGGTGTTCTACACCAACAATTGAGGCAAAGTCGTCCAACATGCACGAGACAGAGGTGTTCTACACCAACAATTGAGGCATAGTCGTCCAACATGCACGCGACAGAGGTGTTCTACACCAAAAATTGAGGCAAAGTCGTCCAACATGCACGAGACAGAGGTGTTCTACACCAACAATTGAGGCAAAGTCGTCCAACATGCACGAGACAGAGGTGTTCTACACCAACAATTGAGGCAAAGTCGTCCAACATGCACGAAACAGAGGTGTTCTACACCAACAATTGAGGCAAAGTCGTCCAACATGCACGAGACAGAGGTGTTCTACACCAACAATTAAGGCAAAGTCGTTCAACATGCACGAGACAGAGGTGTTCTACACCAACAATTGAGGCAAAGTCGTCCAACATGCACGAGACAGAGGTGTTCTACACCAACAATTGAGGCAAAGTCGTACAACATGCACGAGACAGAGGTGTTCTACACTAACTATTGAGGCAAAGTCGCCCTACATGCACGAGACAGAGGTGTTCTACACCAACAATTGAGGCAAAGTCGTCCAACATGCAGGAGACAGAGGTGTTCTACACCAACAATTGAGGCAAAGTCGTCCAACATGCACGAGACAGGGGTGTTCTACACCAACTATTGAGGCAAAGTCGCCCTACATGCACGAGACAGAGGTGTTCTACACCAACAATTGAGGCAAAGTCGTCCAACATGCACGAGACAGAGGTGTTCTACACCAACAATTGAGGCAAAGTCGTCCAACATGCACGAGACAGAGGTGTTCTACACCAACAATTGAGGCAAAGTCTTCCAACATGCACGAGACAGAGGTGTTCTACACCAACAATTGAGGCAAAGTCGTCCAACATGCACGAGACAGAGGTGTTCTACACCAACAATTGAGGCAAAGTCGTCCAACATGCACGCGACAGAGGTGTTCTACACCAAAAATTGAGGCAAAGTCGTCCAACATGCATGAGACAGAGGTGTTCTACACCAACATTTGAGGCGAAGTCGCCCACTAGCTCGCACGTTGTACGAAGTCGTCAGAAGTAATCGTAATACAAAGTCTTCCCGCAATCTCTCGTGTTACAAAAAATCACGACTCACACAAGAGAATAGATTGACATTTGCTATAGAGTAAGCCTAGCTTTAACTGAAATAACGGCATTTAACACTGACACTTGAGACAGTCGTTGTACACTCACTAGTGAGACACAGTCCGTGTACGCTCTCGTGAGACACAGTTGTTGTACACTCACTAGTGAAACCTAACTAGTGAGAAACAATCAAGGTACACACAACAGTGAATCGTATTATTGATCCAAATGTTTCAAAATTGTCTTGGACACTCACAAGTGAGACTCAATTCATAGTGCACAGACACATGGTTTCAAATCGTTTTAGATTCACTCGTGAGACAATGTTATCATAAGATTACAAGTGAGACAAAGTTTTCCTATACTCACACAGCAGTCAAGGTCTTCTTTCCTTAAAAAAGGAGACAAAAACTTTATACTCTCGCACCTGTGAGAATGTCCACCTACACTAACCTGTTGTATGAATCTCTCCAGCTACACTCACATGTGTGATAATGTCGTCCTCTGTTCTCTGGCCGACAACGCGAAGCGGTTTAGAGTAACCACGCATCGAATTGTGTAGTATTGCACAAAAAATGGATGCTGTGCAACTTTGCTGAAGACTTTTTTTTTACTTTGCAACGAACCAACGAACCTGAGAGAGAACATTGACCACCGCCTAGTGGACATTAACATTCAAGCTGCTGGGCCTGTGACCTGACTGAACGTTACGTCATTGTTGTTTACATTTTGTTTTAATGTTCGGTTTACTGTAGTTAAGGTTTATGATTACTAAAAATGTATTTACAGCAGGAAGAAAAGTTTGTATAGCACAATAGTATGTTTTTGGAAGTATGCTGATAGCTACTGTGTGAAATGAGGTGCATGGATGGTGGCTGGGTTGCATTCTATAGCCGCCTTGACCGCTAAAATGATGCGGCAATTTGGACGAGTACCCGCGCAGCTTTTTTCAACAATATAGACAGCACTAGTTACGATTAGAGATATACCGGATTTCAGCTCCAATAAATTGGAATCCGGCCATCTTTACAAATTTGGCTTCGACTTCGGATCCGGACATATTGCACTAAAAAACTGTCCGAACCCGGCTCCGGTCGGATTTTAAACTTTCGAAAATTGGTACACCCCTACTTACGATTTTAAATACATTGCAGATTTACACTAAGTACATACTTAAATGTCAACTTTTTTGTTAAAAGATGCGTATACAGCTTTTAAGGAGGGGGGTTGGGGGGGGGGTTCAAAGCTTTGTGAAATAATATTTGAAGGGGAGGGGGTCTCCGTTTTTGTGACGAAATGTGACGAAAAAGGGGGGGGGGTAAAAAAATCGGCCAAAATCGCATGATGTCATTTATGGACAGCCCCTTACATACATTCATTAGTGAGTCAATGTGCGCCTAACACCACACTTTAGAAAAAAAATCATCCTATACGAAAAATGGAGACTAAGTCATATTACTGTTGGTGCGTGGTACGAAGTCTTCAAATACTCGCACTTGGGGGAAACTTTGCCTAACACTAACTTGTGAGACACTGTCGTAATATACATGAACGTGGAAAAGAGTTGTATCACATTTGATACACAGTCATACTACAATCACGTTTTGTACAGTCATGCTACACTCACATTTGATACACATTTATACTACTGTCATATTCGGTACAGAGTCATACTACACTCACATTTGGTGAAGAGTCTTACTACACACATATTTGGTACAGAGTCATAGGACATAGTTGTCCTACACTTATATTTGGTAAAGAATTGTCCTACCCTCATTTTGGTAGATATTTATACTACACTCACATTTGGTACAGAGTCATACTACACTCACAATTGGTACAGAGTCATACTACATTCATATTTGGTACATATTTGTCCTACACTCATATTTGGTACAGAGATGTCCTACACTCACATTTGGTACAGAGATGTCCTACACTAATATTTGGTACGGAGTTGTCCTACACTCATATTTGGTAGGGTGTCATACTACACTAACATTTGATACAGCGTTGTCCTACACTCAGATTTAGTATAGAGTTGTCCTACACTCACATTTGGTACAGAGATGTCCTACACTCATATTTGGTACATAGATGTCCTACACTCGCATTTGGTACAGAGTTATACAACATTCTTATTTGGTACAGAGTCATACTACACTCATATTTGGTATACAGAGTCATAATACACTCTTATTTGATACAGAGTTGTCCTACACTCACATTTGGTACAAAGTAGTCATACACTCACATTTGGTACAGAGTTTTCCTTCACTCACATATGGTGCAGAATTTTTCAACACTTTGTCTTTGCTTCCATTGCCGACCCAATTCTAGCTCGATTTAAAGCTATGTACCTCCTCCAGCTTTTGTTTGTTCCTTACGATGTTGTCCATACTGGCAGCTGAGGTATTAACCAATATCTTGCTTTTCTCTGAACAGATTTACATCCCATATGCATATGTTTGTAAGTTTGCCAATGAGCTCCTGTAGTTCTTTAATGCTCCCAGCCAAAATATCTATGTCATCAGTAAAGCTTAGACTTGCGTAAGGGTCTTCCGCCTGTAGAGATGTATGTGTGGCGATCACTGAGAGTTTCTTGTTCGATTTTTTCAAGGAAGATATTGAACAGGACAGGTGACAGAATGCAGCCCTGGCGGACTTCGATCTTCATTTAAAGATGTCCCTTACGCAGCCTTTGAAACTTCTCATAACTTGCCAAAGTCAATGACGAAGTTAACCAAAATATAGAACCACAAAAAACATTAGCCTACCAACAAAGCTCAGTTTTTACAGAGCTCTCGTTAAAACCATTGTACTTAACGGCTGTGAGACCTGGACACTAATGGCAGAAACTAAAAACAAGTTGCAGGCATTTGAAAACAAATGCATGAGGAAAATTCTCCAGATCTCCTATTTAGAACACAAGACCTATGATTACGTCTGGGGACAGAATAAACTCTAATGCGGGTCATCCAGAAACCATTATAACAACAATTAAGAGATGTAAAATGGCATGGTTCGGTCATGTACTGCGACATGATACCCTGACAAAAATTATGATTCAAGGCACTGTAGAAGGGGGCGGGCGAAGAGGTCTACAGCTGAAAAGCTGGCTGGACAACATAAAGAAATGTACAGGGATGAAATTGCATGAATTATTGGCTGCCGCTCAAGATAGGCAAATGTGGAGATCGTTGTCTGTTGATGTGCCCATGCGCTCCCCCTCCAACGACCGCAACTGGTCACGGGACTGATGATGATGATGACGTCCTACACTCACATTTGGTACAGAGTTATTCTTCACTCACATTTGGTACAGAGTTGTCCTTCACTCACATTTGGTACAGAGTTGTCCTTCACTCACATTTGGTACAGAGTTGTCCTTCACTCACATTTGGTACAAAGTATTCCTACACTAACTTTTGGTACAGTTTATTTTTTTTCTGCTGTCGATGACATTAAATTACCAAGTAATCAATCTCTGTATCTATTACTGATGGTGCCCCTGCCTGACTGGTGAATACAGTTAACCAACAAAACTTGTCTGTAACAAAGTCAGCGAAGTGGCTGGCAAAGATTTTAAACTTCACTTTATCATTCGCCAACAAGTTCTTTGTGCCAAATACCTTAGATGTGATCGTGTCTTTGTGCCAGGAACAAACGCTATAAGCTCTATTCGCTCTAAAGCCCCTTTACACATCCAGTTTCATCAGTTTCTTCTTAACATCCATGGATAATAAGAGGTTTTGTGTCACAATGGTACGAGATGGCGTGGTCGGGGAGCAGCACTTCCGCGCCTCTACACACTTAAAAACAGCTAAAGGTTGGACTAACTTTAACATATTCTATTATCTTGTTAAGAGGCGTCACCAAGGGGTGCGAACTGAACGGGTGACACCATCACAGGGATAACGAAAAAACGTAAAATTATGTGTTCCCGTTATTTGTCAATGACAGGATCAGAAGAGGTCTATGGAATAAGTCGTGAGGGGGTGACACCATGAGCTACCCCAAGTGTTACGCCTGTGATGATGTTCATATAAATTTTCTTTGCTATCTTTAAAATCAAAGCATCTATTGCATAAGTTTGTCGATCAAAAATACCAGTTGAAAAAAAGGGTCCCATGATGGCTTTCTTCATTCCAAAATCTTTTTGAGAAGTATCATCTATTGTATGTGAAGTTGAAAACGAACACTCAATTCAAGACAGGACTTTTCACTTTAAAATTTGTTTGTTTGTTTGTTTTATTGTTAAAATCCTTTATATTAACTCGTGGCGTCTGCTTGATTGTTTGCTTGCCGAAAAATTTTGGATCCATTTCTAACCCACTTCCCCGTATGCTAGTGAGCATAAATTTTGCAGGCAGACACGTGCCGACGATAAAAATGATATATCAAAATTTCAGATCGATCGAATGTACTGTAACTATATTAATTTTTTTTTAGATTATCTCTATGTATCTCTACGTATCATGTTAATTTTTGTACTAGTGTACCTTTTTATACTTTCTTATCACGAGGTGCGGTGCGTCTTTTATATTCACGATACTTTTTTAAAAGATATTCCTGATCTGTAAAGGTTTATGCTAATCTGTCTCACGGTGCGCATTATATTAAACATTTTTTACTATAAATCCTAGGATTTGTGCTATATGCTGCCAATATCCATAACCATCGTCTGCTAAAAAAGATGTAGCCATTGCAAAAAGTTTGCAATAGAGTCAAATAACATACTATTTAGCTACATAATGTACCAAACATTTCTGGTAATTTTCTCTCAATTGCTAAGATGTCCTATCAGTAGAGAAATGAAAGTTAAACCCTTTTGTACTGTGCACGGTTCAAGTCGTAACAATGTGGGGCAGTGAGGTAAATATGTCCCCGGGCTCCAAGGTACAGGGGCGCAAAAATGAGGATTACAACATTATATCATAGTAAAATTCAATGAAACGGAAAGTTTCGTGGGCACCAGTTTTAAATTTTAAAAATATTTTTTCACTGGGCAAAAAATATCCTAGTAATACCAATTGCGACATAGAAAGAACGATACATCCTCCCGTCATGAAACTCACTGCAGCCGGGGTTAAAATCCACTTTTAGCTTTATAATGTAATAGTTATGAATCGTATATTAATAAAAGTTTTATAGCCTCATTTTTGGTACTTGTTTTTTAAATTCATTTCTTTCGGATCGGACCTCCGCATTCCAATAAAATGAATTTTTCGCCCCTCGCCATTTTTAATCCGTTCATATGCATGGAAAGACGGAGTGGTAGTCGGGTCTTGATGTTTGCTTTTTGGTGTGTGAGTGTCATCTTGATTTCGGACCAGTAAGAGTGTATTTGCTAAAGAGACTTATGAATTTGTTTGTTTGCAAATTCTGATCGTTTTCGCAATAAAAAAATTAATTTAACTTTCAGCTCAACGTTACTTTTGATGTTATGGCTTAACCACCTTTTTTTAATTTCATATTTAGAGTAAAATAGTTAAGTTTGATGTGATGGATTAAATACCCTTTTTTTTAAATTTCATATTTAGAGTAAAATAGTTAAGTTTCAGGTTACGTTTCAGGTTAGGTAGGGCTAGGTTTAGAGTTAGGTTTAGGTCAGGACAAAAAGGTGGAAAATTATGAAAACTAGAGACCCGTTAAGCGCACATTTACCCTAAAATCAATAATAGTAAGTGTTAGTGAGGCTGTTCTCTTCCGTTTCTTTTTTTTTAAAACTGAACATCACAGCAAAAAATCGGTACTTACTTATAACTGTGAGCTACCATTTAATTTAATTATCTCCAAGCTTTTAGCGTAAAGCATAAATAATGACGTCATTTACCATTAATGAGATTGGGAAACTAATATTTTGTTCACAATTGGTGATATCTTTTTCCTATATGATATTCTAAACTATAACCCCTAAGAAAATAAAGTATGTGTATCTTTTGGTTTTACGCAATAATCATACCGTTAAGTATCGCATGCATGAACGTATCCATATATTCCTCCTGGGTGCAGTTGTTCTCAGGATCTAACGCACCAAGCCACAATTTTATTTATTGAGATGACGTCATTTCTGCGATATAAAACTGTGAGAAAATATCAGTACACACATTAGTTCTTCAACACAGTAAGAGGAAGAATACAAGATTTTGAAAGAAAAATGAAATTCAATTTAATTCTTAGTGTTCTATTTTGCTGGGGATACGGTAAGCAACCGATGAGCGGTTTTCTCTTGTGTTAATGTCCTTTAGCTCAATTGTATCAGACTAAATGAGCAAGTTATGTGTATTTTTTCCACGCCTTCCATCAATTCGCCGTCTGTCTGGAATATTATGAGAACACACTTCCTTATTACTAGAGAGACGAAAGTTGACAACTATAACTATATCTACAATCTATGATGACAACAGATTTGGTAAAAGCAAAGAGAACGGTGCGCTCGATAAATGGTAATTTTGGCTGCTATATTTGTTTTTTTCTATTTTAATTTAAAAAATAGACAACTAAACCTAACCCAGACCCTAAAATTACAACCTTAATTACGTTGATGGATAAAAATAATTGGACTTATTCCCTTTTTAAGTGTAAAAATACAACATTTCTTTCCCGGAAGTACGCGCTCTGCCATACCAATGTATCAATGTAAATAGATGAGCGGACCGTTCTCTTTGCTTTAGCCACAGATTTTAATGTATATTTTCAATTTGTAAGGGGGAGTGGGGGGAGATTTGTAAAAGCAAAGAGAGCGTTGTACCTTATTTATTGTATTTTTGCCACGCAAAGATGGCGGCAAAAATGTAGCGCAAAACAATGATTCTAGAAAAAAGAAGTACTGCCACGGGGGAAACTGTAAGAATTATTATTAATTATAAATTCATTTGTATATTTACAAAAACCTAAATCTCAACCTAAACCTAACTCTAAACCTTACCTTCAACATAACCCTAACCCTAAACCTATCCAAAACCTAACCCTAAACCTAACCATTACCCTAAGCCTATCCCTAAACCTAACCCAAACCTAAACCTAACCAAAAACCTAAACCTAACCAAAAACCTAAACCTAACCCAAAACCTAACCCTAAACCTACCCATTACCCTAAACCTATCCCTAAACCTAACCCAAAACCTAAACCTATCCCAAAACCTAAATCTATCCCAAAACCTAACCCTAAACCTAACCCAAAACCTAAACCTATCCCAAAACCTAAACCTAAACCTAACCATTTTCCAGACTTTAACCCTGCAAGGTGTTATAAAATGACACTAACTCAAGAGTTGTAGAAAAAAATGAAGCATTGAAGGATGTTTTATTGGGGTATTCCCGGAGGTTGGGGTTTTGATGGTGTAACGTCACATATTTTAAAGAAATGGATTTTTGTACCCAACCTGAACGTTATCTTATTTTTACGTGCATCCCAACAAATGTCAATTAAAGCTTAAATGTGAAAATAAAATTGGCACGCTTTTTAAAATTATTTTTTTTATTTATTTGTTAACTTACTAATGAATCCGTGCGAGAGAGCAAAAATGTTTAAAAATAATAAATTAACAATTATATTATTAATAATTAAAAATTTTAAAAACTATAATAACTAATTTTTTTTAAATTATCCCTTCAAATGATAATATTGCTTTCCCGTGACGTTTCCCTAATTAGTTACACTATTGAAAGACACGTTATTGCGTGAATAATTTGGAAACAAAGTAATGAAAGACATTAAAGACCAAAATTTGTGTAATGTAATATAACAAATGAGATATTTCCTGTCAATACAGATAAAAAGGATAAAAAATATATTAAAACCATTTTGCAAATTTACACAGATTATGGATAAACTATTTAAAAAAACAGTTGTTATATTTTTGTCAAAACATTTTAAAATGAATCCTTTTCATTCCTACTTCAGATATTCAAAATTTGGTTTATACGGGGACGATTTGCAAGGAGCGGAATTAAAAGTTAAGAATTGATGCGTGCTTTTTAAATCCCTTATATTAACTTCACCGGCGTCTCTCTCTGTCTTGGGCGGGCGGAAAAACAGAAGTAAAAAATGACCCACTTCCCATGATCCGATCGAACTGAAATTTGGCACACGGACCCGTCTAACCTAACAATGCATCGTATCAAAATTTCAGATCGATCGAAAAATACCGTAATCAAATTAATGCATTTTTAGTTTATTCTTATATGAGGTATGTAATTTAAATTCACGGTTTGTTATTGTTTTTTTTGCCACGTGAAAGTTTGAGCTGACGCATTGAGGCGACCCAACGAAGCGACGGGGCGCTTTTGTTTACATTTTACGTGTCACTCTGAGCTCGGTCAAGCGAATCGGTGACCAGACTTTTACCCTCTCCCCCTCCCACCCATCCCTCCCCCCCTAGGGTTATGAAGCAAACTTGAGTTAAGACAGATTCAGTCTGTAAATGTTTGAAAATAATCAATACTGTTAGTTATGTCTCATATATAAGGGATTTATAGTCAAAAACTTTGTTTTTACGGGTTTGTTTTATTTAAATCCCTTATATTAACTTCACCGCCGTCTCATGGGCCCGCGGAAAAAAGTAAAAAATGACCAACTTTCCGTCATGCCATCGAGCTGAAATTTGGCACACGAACCCGTGTCACCTAACAATGCATCGTATCAATAATTCAGATCGATTGAACGTACAGTTATTAAATTAATGCATTTTTAGTTTATCTATATAAACTATATGCAGCGGTCGCTATCGTTTATATTTTACGGGTCACTTGACTTCACGCCAGCCATAGGTGAACACATCTCGTGTTTTAAGCAGGTGTACCGGCGTGCTTTTGTTTAAATTTTACGTGTCACGCTGAGCTCGGTCTAGCGATCGGTGACAAGACCTTTCCCCTCTCCCACCCCCTCCGGGTTAAAAGCAAAGGGGAGTAAAGACAGATTCAGTCTGTAAATATTTGTCAAAAACTTTGTTTTTACGGGTTTGTTTTATTTTCATCTCTCCTCAGTTCAAAGTGCGCTTCCCATTTTGGACAAATCAGAGGTGTTGGTACGTGAGCCCTTTACCATTGTCTGCGATCACCTTCGCTTCGATTGTCTTTCAGCTGACGTAAAAACAGTGACACTTTTAAATTTATTTAAGTATGTGCCTACCGATAATCCACCAGTAAAAATGATTGGCTTCATCGATAATGTTAGTAATGGAGTACAAAAGTCGGTAAGTATCCATATTCTTAAGTAGGGCAGTCAATATTGTTGAAAAAAGCTGTCCGGGTACCCGTCCAAATGTTAAAGGATATCCTGGTTACCCTTTCGAAACACTTCACATTTTCGCCGTTACGCCCGCTTTTAGCATTATACATGTACTTCTTTGTTTATTATGGAAATGCAAATTTAGATGTAATGAATCAGCGATGTGAAAATGATGACATTGAAATACTACTATTAGTACTATAAGACAGAAGGTTAAAAACAATAAGTGGAGGAGTGCCGAAGTGTTTTTTTTTGGGGGGGGGGCGGGTGGCTAAACAAAGTCAAAGATAAAGGGCAGTAATCGTATGATGACATGGCGGGTTATTTCTAGTTCATAACAACTGTTGTAATTAACCAAACTTTCTTAAACTTGCCGCTATTGAGTAGACCCAGCCCTCAGCTCTTATTTTTGTTTTAACAGTGATGTTTTTTTAAGTATGGTGGGGATAGGTGTGGAGAAAGGAGTGAGTGAGAGGGGGGGGAGGCTGAGACAAGTCAATGTTGTCGGTGTATTTCAAAGCTAAAGCCAATATCATTTCTGTCATTTCCTGCCCTTCCTAAATCTTGGTCAATTGGTCTACTTTCCTCATTTACACAGTTCAAAGAACTAAACCCTTTTTGTTTTAGATAATTTTTAAATCCTTTATATTAACTCGTGGTATCTGCTTGCTTGCCGAAAAAAACCTTTGGATCGATTAGTAACCCACTTGCGCGTATGCTGGCGAGCTGAAATTTTGCAGGCAGACTTGTGGCAATGATAAAAATGATGTATCACACTTTCAGATCGATCGAATGTACTGTAATTAAATTAATACATTTTTAGATTATCTTTATTTATCTCTATGTAGCATGTTAATATTTGTGCTAGAGTGTTGCAGTGCGTATTATATTGAAGAAACTTTTAATACATTACTGTCACGCTGTGCGATGCGTATTATATTGACGATACTTAAAAAAAAATATTCCCGATCGGTGCGCATTATATTAAAAATGTTTTACGAGACATAACTAAAATTTTGGAGTTTTGAATTGTCGTGCGCTGTGTATTATAATGAACATTCTTTTAATTATGTGTCGTATATAAAGGACTACCTGGGGTACCCGGCGTTGCATGATTTAAAAAATAGTAAACAGATTTTTTAAAAAAAATAATAGAATTCCACACCGTTGGACTTAGGGTGCTGAAATTTTGCATGGGACACTCATTTGACCCGGGACAGGTCATAGGCTATGTTTCAACCCCAGGTGACCACCCTTAGGGTAACCTAACACTACTCAGGGTCACCTTGAATTACTATTCTGTTTATTGATGCTAAGAAGTGTGCATTAAATAAAACTATTTATTGTTGTTAAGAAGGATAAATGAAATTAATCTCTTTATTTCTGAAGATCTTATAAAAATGAATGGGAGGATAAAATCTTAAACATTACCTGAAAAAAGACATTTGGTGCTCCCGGCCCCGAAGAATTGGACATTATGAGTTCAGTGCACTGCAGTATTTTAATAAAGGCTCTCACGTACTTATATACCAAGTTTGGTCAAGAATCATTCATTACACAGTAGCTAACGCTCAAACTAATTTTTATATAGCTCATATAAGCAAAAAAGCAACATATTGGGACCCCTTACCTTAGGGTGGTCACCTGGGGTTGAAACATAGCTTATGACCTGTCCCGACTCAAATGAGGGTTATTGGGTCTCAAACTTACAATAAAGTTGAGAGAAATGATCAAATGGCTCTTTAACACGGCACGTAACACAAAAAGAAAGGTAAAAACACAGTAACTGACTTCAGAATATTGAATTTAATAATAACACTGAAATATCAATTAAACACACGATACCTGGTGGTCATAACTTATTAGTATAATTTGCTAACTGTTAACATATCATAATATCGAAACAATAAATTAAGTTAATAAATGAAACAGATGAACACTCACAATAGGCGATAGCGTTTGTGTTTACAGCAGAAGGTTAACAACAACAACAGGTACCAACAGGTAACAATAGTGGCCAGCATAACTTGATGAAGGCAATTGCTCTGTCTTCTCTCTCTTCCCTCTTATCCCCTCCATGCCCCTATATATATAAATACCAATCGAACTTTCTCGTTCTAGAACAGAATCTTTCTCGCAATTAAGTGGATCTAGAAAATTCCATGTAATACTTGTAAACGGTTCCGTGACAAACGCGCACAAGACAATCGCGCACACGACAAACGCGCACAGACAATTCCGCAATGACACAGATGCGCACAGGACAAAGGCGAACACCGATAGTTGCGCACACGGAAAATGGCGCACACCGACAAATGCGGACACCGACAATCGCACATAGTGATAAATGCAAACAGATACATAAGCGCATAGTGACAAATGCGCAAATGGTAAATTTTAATTTGATGATTTGACGAATATAATGGGTTCAGTTGGTATCTACCATAACTGCTGCACTTTATTTTATAAAATTTAATAAAATAGTTGGATGTAAAAATTAATATTGTTTGTTAAATTTAAAATGTATATTTGGTAAATGATATTGTTTATTTTCGAAAGTGTCAGAAATTCTCGATTCTAACTTTTTTTCTTCTTTTTGTTTCTATGCAAGGAAGTGTTTCACGTCCTTAGGTTTTAGGGAGATGCATTTGTTAAAAAGTTTTGTTGTATCTGATGTCATTACTGACATTACATTCATCATCATCGCCCTTCGTCCCATCTGGGGCATAGGCCGCGAACAAAGTCTCTCCAGGCATCCCGGTCCTGCGCCAGTCTCTCAATCTGCCCCCAGCTGTGCCCGCTCTTTTTTGTTTCTGCCTCCAGTTCTCTTCTCCAGGTCATTTTGGGACGACATCTTTTCCTCTTGCCTTGGGGGTTCCATGTGAGGGCTTGTCTCACAATGCTGGATGTAGGCTTTCTGAGAGTGTGGCCAATCCATCTCTCTCTGCGCTGGCGTATTAGCTCTTCCACTGGCTCTTGTTGTGTACGTTGCCAGAGGTCCTCATTGGTGATGACATTTGGCCAGCGGATTCGGAGAATTGCTCGGAGACATGTATTTATAAAGGCTTGAAGATTTTTAGAAATGGCTGCTGTTATTCGCCATGTTTCTGCTCCATACAGTAGGACAGGCTTTACTGTGGTGTTGAATATCCTGACCTTGGTATGAAGAGTCAAGTTGTTGCAGTTCCAAACTTTTTTTTAGCTGTTTAAATGATGATCTTGCTTTGCCAATTCTCACTCTTACATCGGTGCCTGTCCCTCCTTGTGTGTCGATGATGCTTCCAAGGTATGTGAAGCTATCCACCTCTTCCAGATTTGTTCCTTCCAGTGTTATTGGAGTGTTGCTTGATGTGTTTATTTTAAGGACTTTGCTTTTTCCCTTTTTGGATGTTCAGGCTAAGGCAAGCAGAGAATTGTGCTACATCGTTGGTTTTTTCCTGCATCTGTTGCTGTGAGTGCGATAATAAGGCCAGATCGTCCGCAAAGTCCAGGTCATCAAGTTGTTTCCATAGTGTCCACTGGATACCATTTCTCTTCTGCTCTTTAGACATTTTCATTATGCAGTCGATGGTTAGCAGAAATAAGAATGGTGAAAGCAGACACCCCTGTCTGACTCCGGTCTGTACCTCAAAAGCCGCTGTTGCTTGTTGGCCATGGACAATTCTACATGTAAGTCCTTCGTAGGAAGCCTTAATTATGTCAGTCAGTTTTTGTGGTATCCCGTAGTGTCTTAGTAACTTCCAATGGGTTGGCCTGTCAACACTATCGAAAGCCTTCTCATAGTCAATACAGTTGATGTATAGTGGTGAGTTCCACTCCAGGGATTGTTCCAATATAATTCTCAGAGTGGCAATCTGGTCAGTGCATGATCTATCTTTTCTAAAACCTGCTTGTTGGTCTCTAAGATGGGTGTCTATTGCGTCCCTCATTCTGTTTAGCAGCACTCTGTTAAATACTTTGCTTGGTATGGATAGCAGAGTTATTCCTCTATAGTTGGAGCAAGAGCTAAGATCTCCTTTCATTGGGAGCTTAATGAGATGTCCTTCTTTCCACTCCGTCGGAATCTGTTCTTCCTCCCATATTTTCTTGAAAAGCATGTGTAGCATTGCAGAGCTAGTCGTAATATCTGCTGTCAAGGCTTCTGCTGGTATTCTGTCTGGACCAGCTGCTTTGCCTTTCTTTAGTTGTTTAATTGCTCTGTTTATCTCTTGTTTTGTGGGTATGCTGCAGTCTATTTCTAGGTCTTGTTCCGCTGGCTCTATGTTGAGTTTGTATTGTGGGGCTGGTCGGTTGAGGAGTTCTTCAAAATGTTCTATCCATCTTTTTTTCTGACCCTCTTCATCAGGTATAGATTTCCCATCTTTAGTTTTAACAGGTCTCTCTGGATTTTCGAACTTTCCGGATAGCTTTTTTTATTGTACTGAATAGTTCTCTTGTGTTTCCATGGTAAGCTGCCTCTTCTGCTTCAAGTGCTAATCCTTCTATGAAGTTCTTTTTATCTGACCTTATACTAAGTTTAACGTCTTTATTGGCTTCTGCGTATTCTGCTGATGCTCTAGCTTTTTCAGTTCTGGTGCGGCTGTTGTTGAGATTTGCCTTCTTCTTTTTCCTCTGTTGGATTTTCTCCATGGTTTTATTAGAGATCCATTCTTTATGCGTTTGTTGCCTTGGACCCAACACTTCTTCACAGGTGGTCGTGAGTATTTCTCTGAAGCTTTTCCAGTTTTGGTCAACTGTTTCTTCGTTGCCAAGTTCTTGTAAGATCTGGAATTTGTTTGTTAGCGTAAGTTTGAACTCATTAAGTTTTGGTCCCACTTTCAAAAGAGTAGTGTTAAAACGTTGGCGCTTGCTTCCCTCACTTGTCCAATTCTTTTTCAATTTGAGCCTTAGTTGGGTAATCAGTAGATGATGGTCTGAGGCTACATCTGCCCCTCTTTTTACCCTTACATCTTGGAGAGATCTTCTAAACTTTTTGCAGATACAGATATGGTCGATTTGGTTAGCCGTTGACATATCTGGTGATATCCATGTTGCCTTGTGGATATTTCTATGCATGAAGAGACTTCCACCAATGACCAGTCCATCTGCAGCACATAGATCTGCTAGCCTTTCACCATTATCGTTCATCTCTCCGAGGCCATTTGTTCCCATGCATTCTTCATATCCATTATTGTTGCTGCCTATTTTTGCATTTAGGTCGCCCATTAGAATAATCACATTGCTCCTAGGACACTTTTGGATAAGGGTTCTCAGTCTGTTTTAGAAGTAATCTTTGTCCTCTTCTTTACTGTCGTTAGTAGGAGCGTATACCTGAAGAAGATCCATATTGACTTCTTGCTTTTTGGTCTTAAATCTTGCGGTGATTATTCGGGGACCATGGGCTTCCCACCCTAAAAGGGCGTTCTGAGCAGTTTTGGAAAGCATGATTGCTACTCTTTGGGTGTGGGCTGCGTTTTCTTCATCATGGCCTGAATATAGTAGCAGTTCTCCTCTGCTGAGCTTCATCTGGCCTGAGCCAGTCCATCGGGATTCACTTATCCCTAGGATGGCTAGCTTGTACAGTTGCATTTCGGCAGCACCTTGGGCAGTTTTTCTCGCTTCGAACATGGTCCTTACGTTCCATGTTCCTAAGTTGGTGGTTGTGGCGGAGTCGTTGTCTAGGGGTTGAGGTCCCCCCTTAGCCACAGATATTTACCACGTAGACGGGTAAAAGACTTAGCAACGCTGGGTTGTTTTCTTTCAACATAAGTTTAATGACATCCAGAAGCTTTGAACATATTTATGGTACAGTACAATTGGCAGTTTACAGTTGATGGTCATACCATCCAGAGTCCTCGGCCCAGCTTGACCGGATTGGACCACGTTCACAAAACTCCACACTCTATCGTACGTCTTTCACCTGCCTGCTACTTGGCAACTGAACACTCTCCCCGCGACACACAATGTGACCCCTATTATACCCCCGTCTTGTCCGACCGGTTTTTGACTGGACCCTGGGTCAATCACCATGTCTCCCTTTTGACCGTGGTCCTGTCAATTCATTACAACTTGCACGTACCTTGAGTTCACTTGCCCCCGTTCCACGAGGACAAGTGTTCACAGCCCCATTTATGCGTAGTCATCCCCACACCACAACATCTGACCGTAACACCCCCCTCCTCACGAGCGACCTTAGCAAGAATGTCGCGAGTTTATAAACATAAGGTCTTGAGGTTTTGGTGTGTCATGATCTACTAATAATATATCCCATACTTACACACACAGGCATTTCAATAATATATAGTTATTTTAACAATATTTAACAATTGCAATGTTCACTATATACAGAATTTTCACCAGTAATATGCTAGCTTCCAAAAATATTAGTTCACAATAGTGGTGTATATTCCCAAATACATAATAAGGAATCGTTTTATTTACATTGTGGAACTACCCGGTTTTCGTACCTGCGTACGAGTCTAGTCCTATACTACCTCGCTTTCGAGGGTAGCAAAGGTTATTACTACTCAAAATGTTAACGATATATATACATCAATATACAAAAGAAAAAAATTGTCACATTTGAAGTATTAATATTCTTCACATACAAAAAAAAATCTTGGTATGGTTAAATGACTTAAATGACACCCATGTTTCACAAGCAAAGAATCTCATGGTTCAATGATTTAGATGATCCCCATGTTTTACAAGCGAAGAAAGTCATGGTTCAGTGACTTAATTGCTCAACATGTCTCACAAACAATGAATGGCATGCTTCAATGGTTTAATTGCTAATCATGTGTCACAACAATCACTATCCACCCAATTTTCTGTCCCTTTTCATTAATACTTGCATCTGTATCTTTATGGGACATGTTATGTATGTTACAAATTATCATATTCATAATCATAACATAGTCATCGGCAAAATTTTCATGAATCAAAAATTTCATCATCATAACATATAATAAATACATATTATCAATGTTATACCAAATGCCTGAGGGCTCCAAACATGTTGTGCTTACATAATCAAAATGTGTCGTGCACCTAAGAATTGTCTTATCAATTCATATAATAGTAATACTGGGAATTGGTCGCTCAGACCCCCCAAGTAAATACAAAAATACATTATCATAACTCCTCATAGTTATCAACAAATAGCAGCCTCATCATCCTAATCAAAACATTATCATCATAACAACATCTCTTATCATAAAATTTGGACTGAGGTCTCCAGTGCACAAAATTTCTTATATGATCAACACATTTGTCATGAACATACGAACCACTTTATTTCATTTCACAATGATACTGGTACAAGGTCACTCAGACCCCAACTTCAATCCCAACAATATTATCATTATTCATCATAATTTTCAACAAATTATCATCATCATAGAAGACACAATACCAATTCCGTGTTATTTACGGCGCCCTCCTATACCGTAATACTCAGACAAATTCAATGTATGCATCAAAAATCATAGTCATTGTTTTTGATGGTGGAACATTTCGTATATTTCCCATTCTAAACAAGAAACGACTCTTATTAGCATTACCAAGAGCGTACCCTAAAATTTGGAAACTACAATCATTTGTCATTGTCCCAGGCTTAATTATTAGCTATTTTGATCATTCTTGTACTCAACCCTACAAAATCTGTCAGTATACTGGTAGTCTTAGTGGGATTAGTGGGACCGTGATTTTCTATCAGTCTTTTGTCTGTCCCACTACCACTGTCTGCTAAGTACGTCAGCCAATGTATTATCAGCCCCTGGGATCGGTCTGATAGTAAATTTGTATTCTTGTAATGTTAACGCCCATCGTGCCACGCGGTTATTAATGCTCTTGGATGTCTGTAACACCGTCAATGGTTTGTGGTCCGTCTCGATAGTAAAGTGATTACCAAAAAGGTATCTTGAGAATTTTGTAATCGTCCATACTACCCCCAAACATTCCTTTTCAATTACTGAGTATCGGGTCTCCCGGGATAATAGTTTCCTGCTTACGTACGCTATCGGGTGTAATAATCCCTCCCGTTCTTGCATTAAGCATCCCCCTATAGCGGACTCGCTCGCGTCTGTTCTGATTACAAACTCACGATTTATCTCTGGCAGTATAAGGATTGGTTGTGTAGATAGAGCCTTTTGGATCTTTTCTAGTGCTTCTCTACATGTGCTAGTCCATTGTACTTTTTCTGGTTTTCCTTTCTTTGTTAGATCTGATAGACTGGCCGATATATCTGCGAAATCCGGAACAAATTTTCTATAATAACTGATCAGCCCCAATAAGCTCCTCACTTGTTTCTTGGTGTTCGGATGTTTGATATTTAATATTTTACTTGTTATACTGGCGTTAGGTCTCTGTGTACCTCCTCCGACTATATGACCCAGAAACTCTATTTCTGAAAACCCGATTTCCATTTTTGTTGGCCTAGCTGTCAACCCCGCAGTTTTCAATCTGTTTAGTACCTGATCCAATGTATGATTATGTTCTGTTATGGATCTTCCAAACACGCAAATGTCATCAAAAAAACTGACCACGTTTTTTTGATCACCTAAGACTCGACGCATGCCTCGTGCGAATGTCGCTGGTGCGTTACACAGCCCAAATGGCATGTATTTAAACTGATACAATCCCAAGTCAGTTTGAAAAGCAGTATATTTCCTCGAGTTTATTTCTACCGGTAATTGCCAATAACCTTTCACTAAGTCAATTTTTGAGAAATACTTAGCTTGTCCTAATTGAATAAATAAATCTTCCTGATTGGGTATTGGTTCTGCGTCTGTTATCGTTATAGCGTTTAGTTTCCTGTAATCAATGCAGAAACGTGTGGAACCGTCTTTTTTCTTAACTAGGACTATTGGCGAGGAGTAGGGTGAAGTTGACTTTTCTATAATGCCCTCCCCTTCCATTTGCCGAATTTCCTTAATTATCTCTTGCTTTGCTGAAAAGGGTATAGGATATGGTCTCAGACAGATTGGTTTTTCTGTGTTTAACTCAATAGAGTGAGCTACTACAGTGGATTTTCCTGGTGTGTTAGTTATAACGTTAGCGTATTTATCTAGTATCCTTTCTATTTGTTCTCTTTCATACTTTTTGAGGTGGGGGTTAATTCTTACATCTTTCGTCGATTCCTTAACCCCGCTCGCCTGTGTTGGCAACGAACTAATGTTTCTGCTTTCATTTTCTGTCTCGTTATCTTCTATCACGACGGCGTAAGCCGTGTTTTTCGCACTGCTGTTTGTAATAGGGTGATTGGTACATGTCTCAGTATGCTTTTGACTTGATTCTTCCCTACTATGATATTCCTCTAGCAAGTTTATGTGATATGTTTTCCTTTTTCCCTTTTCCAGGATTACATAATTACAATCCCCTACTTTTTCTACGACCTTATATGGTCCATGCCATCGGGATCTTTGTAGTTTACTACCCGCCGATGCTTTCATCACAACCACACGACTTCCTACAAGAATCTCTCGTTTTCTGGCTCTACGATCATAGAGTAGTTTTTGTTTTTCTTTTGCTGCTTTCAAGTTTTTACTCGCCTGTGTGCCACTTACTCGTAATCGATCTCTTAATTTATTTAGGTATTCGTGTGGCTTTTGTCCCTCTATCCTTTCATTACTCCCATCGAAAATATTTCTCAGGATATTTATGGGCCCTCTTACTTTGCGTCCGAACATTAGTTCGAATGGTGAAAACCCTGTTGATTCATGCTTCCCCTCCCGATAAGCGAATAGTATCCCTTGTACGTGGTCTTCCCAGTCTTTCGGTTGTTCCAATGATGCTTTGATAAGTAACGTCTTGAGCGTACCATTAAACCTTTCCACCATTCCGTTGCTCTGCGGGTGTAAAGGAGTGCTGAACCGTTGGGTGATTCCCATTAGCTTACAAACTTGGGCCATTAAGTCGCACCTAAATTGGGTGCCGTTGTCTGATAAAATTTCATCCGGTAAGCCCATTGTCGTAAACATGCCGAGAAGTGCTTCCTGTATTTCCTCGGCGTCAATCTTTTTTAATGGTTTAGCCTCTGGCCATCTGGTCGCTGTGTCCACCAGTGTGAGAATATACTTATAACCTTTCCGTGATGTAGGTATTATTGGTCCGATAAGGTCGACAGCAACCTTACTCCATGTTTTTGTTATTAGTTCCATGTCTCCTAACGGGGCAATCCCTCCGGCGCTTTTTTTTACTTTTTGGCATGCATCACATGTTCTACAGTGATGACGTACGTCACTGGCTATACCCGGCCACCAGAATTCTTTTAGCACTCGCTCCTTGGTGCGAGCTATCCCCATGTGTGCAGATAAACTATTATCGTGGGCTATCTCCAATATGTTTTTTCTTAATACTTTCGGTGCAACCAATTGTTCCTGACTAATATTAGGGTTGATGTGTGTGTCATTATACTCTCTCATTAGTAGTCCTCCCTTGTATTTAACTAATGACTTTTCCGTCCCCTTCATACTCCTTTTTTTCGCATGCTCGTGTATTCGTCTTAACGTGACGTCTTCGGCTTGTAATCTTTTGTAATCCTCTGGCTGTATATTAAACTCCGTGAGGTGTCTTTTCACTGTACTACTGTACTGTTTTGGGTTTTTTTTCTGTGCCCTCGTCGTTACCGCCCCTGCTACTACTTCTGTCCCGATGTTTTCTATTTTGTACCCTTTCGAACTATGCTCCTTAGTTATTTTTGTAAATCTATGGCTGTCTCTATTCCAATTTGCATTAATGTGGTTTTGTTTTATTGTAGTATTGGGCCCAGGGCTGTAGCCTCTGCCCCTGTGTATTGGCCTTACCCCTTTATACCCGTCTCCCATGGTAGCTCCCTTGATATTTCCAATATTTAGGTCAACGTGTGGGTTCTTTAGTAGGGCAGCTTTTGTCATTCCCGTAAAATACGGTGATTTCACATGTAAATATCCTACCCTATAAACCTTTCTCTCCCCATCAAACAATATACAAGTGACTGTCTCGTTTGTCACACACTCCTTATCAACTAGAGACTCCCTTACCCCCACGATTCCGCAACCCGTGTCCCGTACAACCTTAACCTTAACCCCATTAACTTCTCCCACCCCAGCAAAACCCCTAGATTGTCATCTTTTTGTTTGGTAGCTTGTTCCCCTCCATTGATAATTGTCTTCTCTTCGGCTTTCTTCCCTCCTACCTTGGACTCTCTGATTCCCTATGAGTGGTGCACTATCCCTTGTCAATTTCACACTTGGGTGTGCCGCCATGTATCCCTCACCCGTTTTAATAACCGATGTTAAATCCAGACTTCCCCTTTCTAATATGTGCTCAACAACCCCCCCGCTTACTGTCTGTAATAGCTTGTCCACTACCGTGAGCTCAAATAGTTTCTCGTAGGTTTTCTCGGTTTTTGAAAGCTCTATCCACTTGGTCAGGTAGTGTCTAATTCTGTTTGAGTAAGCTAATATGTCATCTCCTTTTCTGGGTCTAACACCTGCTAACCTTTCTCGATATCCTTGGGCTGTTAGCCCAAAATGCCTGGATAAGGCGGTTTTCACCTCCTCATATGAGGCCTCTACTCCATTTCCACTCCCCGCATAACACACCGGTAGTAGCGGTTGTGGCATCAATTTTCTAAGTTCATACCCCCAATGTTTCACTGGCCACTCCTTGTGTCTCGCTTCGTCCTCGAATCGTACCAAAACAAATTCTAAGTTATCCCCTATCCCGTCAAACATTGGTAGTTTATTTCCCGAGATCCCTGTGCTTTTTTGTTCTACCCTCGGGGTCTTTTCCTCACTTGCATTCAATTCCATTATCCTAATGTGCTCCAACCTTTTACTCTCCTCCTCCCTTTTGAAAGCCCTTTCTTCTTTTCGTTTTTCTCTTTCCTCATCTTCCTCCCTCTTCTTTCTATCTCTTTCCTCATCTTCCTCCCTCCTGCGCGCCTCTTGCTCGCTCTTCCTTCTATCTCTTTCCTCATCTTCCTCCCTCCTGCGCGCCTCTTGCTCGCTCTTCCTTCTATCTCTTTCCTCATCTTCCTCCCTCCTGCGCGCCTCTTGCTCGCTCTTCCTTCTATCTCTTTCCTCATCTTCCACCCTCTTGTACGCCTCTATAACCCATCTCTTTGCCTCCTCCCCTTCAAATCCCAGCTCCCGGGCACTTTGTCTCAGTTTTTCTACATTAGGCAATTCCATGTCGATGTTTCTATATTAGTAGTTACTCTACGGTCACAATCTCAAATTCGTCTACCGTATTCCTATCGTTTTGTATTAGGGACCCAATATAACAATTACTATCTCAATAATACATTTTGGGGATTCATCATATACAAATATATAATATATAATATCTAAAACATACTAATTTAATATTAGAAATTAAGTTGTACTTGCCTGTACGATAGAAATTACCACACAAATAGTACCCATACATAAGAAAAACACATTATACCAGGGCAGTATCAATATCCATACGCGAGAGAGTCACAAAGTCACCGCCTTCACTGTCACGTATTACTGAGGTTGTAACCTCGAAGTTGTCCAGGCTGTAGTCAGCTTCTGTGTTACTGTCTAAGTTAGTGTTCGTTATTCCTCCGATGCTCTTCCGGGTGTAGTCTGTATGGCCTCCCTTTCTGCGTCTGTCTGCAATTCCACTACTACGGCTGTCTACAACACCACTGCAACGGCTGTCTGTAACACCACTGCTACGGCTGTCTGTAACATCACTGCTACGGCTGTCTGTAACATCACTGCTACGGCTGTCTTCAACTTCACTGCTACGGCTGTCTTCAACACCCCTGGTCTCGTCGTTACGAGGTGTAAGCCCTACGCTCTCGTGATGATCTTGCTATCGGGATGGCTAGTACGGCCAGTTCGTTGATGTGTTTTTCGTCGTTTCTCCTTTAGTGACGTGTCTTGATGCACTGCGTCTTGACTCGGTATCCCGGACGGGCCCCCACTGTGGCGGAGTCGTTGTCTAGGGGTTGAGGTCCCCCCTTAGCCACAGATATTTACCACGTAGACGGGTAAAAGACTTAGCAACGCTGGGTTGTTTTCTTTCAACATAAGTTTAATGACATCCAGAAGCTTTGAACATATTTATGGTACAGTACAATTGGCAGTTTACAGTTGATGGTCATACCATCCAGAGTCATCGGCCCAGCTTGACCGGATTGGACCGCGTTCACAAAACTCCACACTCTATCGTACGTCTTTCACCTGCCTGCTACTTGGCAACTGAACACACTCCCCGCGACACACAATGTGACCCCTATTATACCCCCGTCTTGTCCGACCGGTTTTTGACTGGACCCTGGGTCAATCACCATGTCTCCCTTTGACCGTGGTCCTGTCAATTCATTACAACTTGCACGTACCTTGAGTTCACTTGCCCCCGTTCCACGAGGACAAGTGTTCACCGCCCCATTTATGCGTAGTCATCCCCACACCACAACATCTGACCGTAACAGTGGTGGTCCTATTGGAGAGGATGGTTGTCTGCCGGGTGGTTTCCAGTTGGCTTTGGCCACCCAGCTTCATAAGTTCTCTGGTACGAGACCCATCATCTCCAAGGTCCGAGTTTCCTATTTTTTTCTTTGTTCACGTTTTTGTAGCAAGTTTTTTTTTACGGGAAGGGATGCTAGCCCTTCGCACAACCCTCCTCCTCTCTCACCCGGGCTTGGGACCGGCTACGGCGGAGTTGACATTACATTACATTCTTAATATTTCTTATCTGTTACGAACGAACCTTCTATACAGAAGACTTTTGCGTCCTATGTTCTGCTAAGAACGTATTGGCAAGTGACGCAGCGTTCACAATAATCACAGGCCACGGATATAAGGGGGCATTTTATTTTGTAATGGTCAAAAAAAAAGCTATTGTTATAGTCCTAATATTAATACTTTTGAAAATAGTTCAAACAAGAATATTTATAAGAGCTAGAAATGCCTATAAGAATAGGAGTTGCAAGCTTGAATCTTGAACATTTCATTTTTGAAATATCAGGCGTTGAAGTAGGTTACGCGCAGAAGACAATCGCGCACACAACAAACGCACACAGATAATTCCGCAATGACACAAACGCGCACAGAACAAACGCAAACACTGATAGTTGTGCACACGGACAATCGCGCACACCGACAAACCTAACCCTAACCCTAACCCTAACCCTAATCCTAAGCAGTGTGCGCGATTGTCTTGTGCGCATATGTCTGGTCACCGTTGAGGTAGCCCACTTGAAAAATTCTAATTAGTACAATTAACAACAATTAACTTTTTTCTTCTTTCGACACCTCTTTTAAATACAAACAGTAAATTTATCAGGTACATAATAATAGTAGCCTATTCTTAGTTATTTATAGTAATAGAAACACTTGTAGACTATTACCTTATTAATGGTCTGATTATCAATATTTTGAGATTAATACAAATCTTTTTCAATTGTAAAGGAAGTCAGGCTTTAAATACTTTAAACTAGCGCAAGCAAAATGTAAGGCTATTTCTATTACTTTTAACATCGTTTCCAAATATTATCAGATTTCCTTCTTTAAAATGTATTTATTCATATCTAGTAAATTATTAAGCACCAGTGCTTCCATATTAGCGTTTCAATTTTTCTTGAAAAATAGAGACACTTTTTGAGAATTTTTATTTTTTTAAACTAGTGCATCCAAAGAAAAATACTTCTATTCAAAGTTAATACACATTATAAATCATCTACGTTTAAAATTTGAAAGTCATAACTAGTAATTTAAAAAAAGCCATAGTGATTTGAAATTCACCCTTAAAAAACAAAATATCGGATGTTTATTTGAGTTTCCATGGAAACTATATAGATTTTTGAAGAAAAAAATTCAATTTACATCTATTTACATCTTACGCTATAAAAATATTTTATTTAAAATCACTCAGGACGTTAGATATAAATTTTAGAATTTTGACCCACACCTCCCCTTAAGTATGACACATAACTAAAATTTTGGAATTTTGGATTGTCGTGCGATGCGTATCATAATAAAATATTTTAAGTTATGTCTCGTATATAAAGGATTTATAGTCCAAAACTTAGACGAAACTATGTGCAACATAATATGACAAGATTTTTGAAATCATACTGCTTAAAATAAATTCTTGAAAACAAATACTTCACCAGAAATAACCCTTTTTGAATGCTCATCTGAAGTTTTTCCAATATGAAAATGAGAAAAAAAATTCTCTCATTGTCCCTACTTTGTTTTTTTTTAATTAGTGCTTTCAGGCAAATGGGACAATTACAACAAGAAAAAACTATAGTAAAGCCATTTTCAGGTTAAAAGGAATCGTTCAGAAAAATTAGGTCCGTATCCATTCTTTCGCTTTTCCATGATTGTCTAACTAAAAGATGAAACAAACATACAAATATCGAGATCCATTTAGCTTTATTTAAATTTATTAGTGTTTTTTGTGTCTTACAATTATTATGTATTGTTCAAACAGTAAATCGTTTATTTAAATTATCACACTATTTAAGCTCTCAAATTATATTTTGTATTAGTCATGGTTGGTTGGCTTTCCTTTTGTCTCGTGAGACGATGGAAGATTCTGTTCTCTTTTCGGATCGTCGCGCATGGCCCTGCAGCTTCTGCTGTGGCTGTACAAGCCCACTCATGAATGGCAGCCTTTGCAGCACTTCTGGCACTGAAAGGCAGCACCTGTGGTTGTCTGATTAGCTCTCCTTTTCCTCTTTTGGTGGTCCGCGTCTGCGACCTGTCGCAGGTCTCTTTCTCCAGCTTCTAGCCCGGCAGTCAACGATTGTCTCCATCTGTGTCTGTCTCCAGCGAGTTCCTCCCAGCCATTTATGTCGATGCCAATAGCTTTGAGGTCTCTCTTGCAGACATCTTTGAAACGGAGGTGAGGCTGGCCTGTAGTCCTCTTTCCTTGTGCTAGCTCAGAGTAGAGGATGTACTTTGGGATTCTGCCATCCTCCAATCTGCGAACGTATCCCAACCATTTGAGCCGACGCTGGCGGAGAAGAGTTGTCATACTTTGTATATTTGCCTGTTATAGCACCTCATTGTTGGTGACATGGTCCTGCCAGGCGATTCCCTGAGACAGCGCATGTGGAAAGCACTCAATCTCTATTCTTGCCTGCAGTATGGGGTCCAGGATTCACTGGCATAAAGGAGGGTGCTTAGCACACATGCTCGTTACACAGCAATTTTGGTTCTGGTGGTCAGCTTTTTGTTGTTCCAGACTCATTTTCAGGGCCTGGCCAGAGTTGTGGAGGCCTTGCCGATCCTTATGTCTAGGTCGGAATCAAGGGACAGGTTGTTTATGATGTTGGATCCAAGGTACGTAAAGTGATCCACGTCCTCAGGTTGGCAACCATTGATGGTGATGTTGGGGGGATCAGCATCCTGGGCCATCACGTTAGTCTTTTTGAGGCTGATGGTTAGGCCGAAGTCGCTGCCAGCCTTGACAAAGCGGTTCATTACGCTTTGCAAATCTGCTTCATTGTGGGTAGCTATTTCAGCATCATCCGCAAAAAGCATGTCCCTAATGACAGTTTCACGTATCTTCCTCTTTGATTTCAGCTTGGCCAGATTGAAAAGTTTGCCATCAGAACGGGTGTGTAGGTAGATGCCCTCTGTTGAGGTTCCAAAGGCGTGTCTCAACAGACAGGCAAAAAAGATTTTTGTATTAGTATGATTATTTAATACATACAAATATATTTTTATATGTGTAATACATATGTCAGACATCTCTTTTCATGTGTGTTAGTAGGCATTATCAAGTAATAACATCTCTCGTACAATGATTCCTTTAAACACTTAATGTTAATAAAATGAACTTTAATACTGTAATTTCCCATGATAAAACAAATCACTATGTACAAGAATATATGAGATTTCACATGGTGGAGACATCAACACATTCAACCATCTTGTATCTCTCTTTTCTAGAACCTTCTCACACGCATCCGTCACGTGATCTTTTTCTCTGCTCTCAATCCCTTGATTCACACGTGACATTCACCCCTATCCTAAAACAATGTTTTTGACTTAAAACATTTTTGGTCTCAATACAACAAAAATAATCTATATTTACATATTCATCATCCATGAACAATTACTGATTTATAAACATAGAAATCAAGAAAAAATTTGCAGGATTAATTAATTGTTAATTTTTATTAAAGACAAACATTTAAATTTAGGTGTCATAAGTAACATTTATTAAAATACTTGTCGAAAATCGAAATAGCACTGAATGTCTTCTTTATATGGCATCTTTTAACCAACAGCGCAAACAGACAAGTGTATTAACATTATTTGGGCCAAGTGATGATGGGGTCTTATTGACAATATAACCAGCCGAGCTGAACAATGTTTCACATAGCTTTAGATTGTCTCATCTGAAGTTTCCGATACTGCAGTGACTGTAGTGGATTTTTGGTTTGGAGGTGATATGTAAGAGAAGTGTTAGAACCATGGTAGCAATTTACCCTTTAGCAGCTCGGATGCGCAGATATTTGACCGACGTAACGCAGGAGTTTAGAATCACCACGCAGCAAATTTTGTAAAATATTGCACAACAAATGGACGTTTTGCAACTTTGCACACGGACCAACGAAGCTTAGACTTAGAGGGAACACTGCATGTTAGGCAAACGATTTCTCTCAATGGACACAATAAACTTTATCAACATTTTGAACATTTACGTCAGTCAATAGTTTAAAACCAAAATGTTCTTGTAATCGTCCGGAAAGTATTTTATATTTATGGGCTGAAATATTTTAATTTTTGACTTCCAGTACATTTATAAGTTGTGGGTCGATTAATCGTTAAAAAAAATTAATCTTTAAAAGTTTTAACGATTAATCGGGAAATAAATAGTTAATATCCGCAGCCCTAATATATCCTATATAATAAAAGGCTAAGTTCTGTCCCGTCATCTATAGCGATTGGTCTCTCAAACACACATGACTCCTACAGCCAATCATATCAAGTTTACGCGGACGTTCAAAACGAGTTATTTTTGGTGCAGTATTTCTTCCAAGACTTTATTTTGAGTTATGCGCGTTGGGATTTATAGTCAAAAGCTCTGTTTTTACGAGTTATTTATTTTAACTATAATGAATAGTATTTTTGACGTCGTGATGCACATGTATGCCGGTCGAGACGGCTGTTGAAGGGGAGTTACAACATGCCACCGAACGGTGGCGGAACGTCCTTGGACGGGCTTGGTTGCAAGTTTCTGTCCTTTCTGTCCCGTCATCTATAGCGATTGGTCCCTATAACTCCCACAGCCAATCACTAGCGAAGAAAAATTGAATCTCAATTACTAATTGAACAAATTTACGCGACGTTCAAAACAAGTTATTTTTGGTGGAGTATTTTTGTCATAATTCAGTACTGTGTTCCCATCTTGAAGTGATGTCTACCGCTTATTCCAATTACAACTCTGTTAAATGCTTTTTCCTTGATGGACTTGGGGGTAGTGGCAAGATATGTAAGTGTTGTTTGTTTTTTTGTTGCTGTTGTTGTTGTTGCTGTTGTTTTATTTTTGTTGTTGTTTTGTTGTTGGTGTTATTGTTGTTTTGTTGCTGTTGTGGTTTTGTTGTTGTTTTTGTTTTGTTTTTATTGATTTGTTGTTGTTGCTTTTGCTGTTGTTGTTGTTGCAGTTGTTGTTTTGTTGTTGTTTTGTTTTTGTTGTTTTTGTTTTTTTTGTTTTGTTGCTGTTGTAGTTTTTGTTTTGTTGTTGTTGTTTTGTTGTTGTTGTTGTGGTTTTTGTTTTGTTGTTGTTGTTTGTTGTTGTTGTTTGTTGTTGTTTTGTAGTTTTTGTTATTGTTTTGTTGTTGTTGCTGTTGTTGTAGTTGTTGTTTTGTTTTTGTTGTTTTGTTGTTGTTTGTTGTTGTTGTCCACATCCCTTGCCCTGCGACGACAATGTCTTGCAAACACTTCAGCATAACAACTACAAAAACATAGTGTCCATGAACTTCACAGGTCACCCGCCACTTGTTCCCATCCTTGGACAAGCTTTGTTACTAGTTATCTAATAAAATTCAAACATTGCTTCTTTTCATTTGTTTTGCAAATATTAATACTAATACAGTTTATGCTTTCCTTTTTTTCTTAATTTACAGTCAGAATGTCTGTATTTATTATCATTATACTTAGAATGTCTGTGACAACATTGTCCTTTAATTTAACAGGGCAATGTCAAATTTGTAGTCTGATAATAACATAGACCATCTATTGATTTTTGCGTTGCTTATTTTCTTTTTGTTTAATGCCACAAGTGGTTTGTGGTAGTCTGTCAGTAGAGTGAATGTTCTACCTAGCAGGTATTTTTGCAGTTTTGGTAGAGCCCACACTATGGCCAAACATTCTCTCGCTATAGTGCTGTAGTTACGTTCTGTTTTTGTTAAATTCCTACTCAGATATTGTATTGGATGGATAACACCATCATGTTCTTGCATAAGGCAGGCCCCTAATGCAACGGATGATGCATCAGGGGAAACTATGAAGGTTTGTCCCACTGGGATGTAACTAGGATTGTTTTCTTTCTAAATGCTTGCTTAATGTTTTCCAATGCGTTGAAGCAATCTCCTGAAAACAGAAATTTTCGAACATCTGTGTGTTTTGTAATTTCTGTAAGTGGGTGAACAATTTCTGCTTAGTTTGCAATGAAAGGTCTATAAAAGTTACATAGTCCCAGCAGGGCTTGAACTTGTTTATTTGATATTGGGACTGGCAAGTTAAAGATCTTATTTTCGTTCTCTGCAGCGGAAGTGACTTTTCCTCCTCCTCTTCTGTATCCCAGAAAATCAATATATTTCTTTCCGATGTTTATTTTTTCAGATGAGATTGTAACATTATGTTTCTTGAGTCTATCCAGTACAGCTTCAAGTGTATGGATGTGCGTTTCCCAATCTTTAGTGTGGATACATATGTCTTCTACGTAATGTACCACATTTGGAATGCCTTGTAACATCACTTTCATAAATCTGGTAAAAGTGGCTGTACTGTTGACTAATCCAAAATGCATCACTAACCATTCATATACTTCATCCATAGCTACAAATGCAGTATATTTTACAGAAGTAGAATCCATGTTTATCTGCCAAAAACCTCTTTTCAAGTCAAATGTAGTAAATATTTTGAAATTACCAATTCTGTATACCATGTCTCTTGGGTCTCCAATAGGTTCATGGGCCAATTTTGTAATATTATTCAATTGCATGTAATCACAACATAGTCGAATCTTTATATTCTTCTTTTTGACTATGACATTTGGTGAGGTATAGTTAGCTTCAACTGCTATTCTCACTTTATTCCCTTTAAGTAGATAGTCAATTTCTTGTTTTACTGTGTCTCTATATGCCATGGTAATACGGTATACTTTGGTCTTGAAAGGTTCATGTTCTAACAGCAGTATCTTATGAGTCACAGTTTTTGTGTTTCCTGTTTCTTTTGTGGTGACGTCTTTGTATTTTTGAAAAAATTTCATCACCATATCTTTCATAATATCTGGTATATCAAACGATATGTTTTCTATGTTGGGGCTTTTCTTTTTCATTGCACCCATATCATTTTCATCATTCTCTTTGCTGATTATATTTAATGTTTGTTTTTCTTCTTTATTGTCACATATATTTTCTTAGTTTATCAATGTGCAGTTTTTTCACATGTTCTTTTATATTGACACTATATGTCACATCACTAAGTTTTTCTTCAATCTTGTAGGGACCTTCCCATGTGTTTTGATTCTTTGCGTTTGGCAACAATACTAATACTTGTGGTTATGGCTCAAATGTTCTTAATTGCCTGTTTTTATTTTTATTTCACTGAGTCTTGTACTTTGTTTGATTAGTCTTAGTTTTTCTGTTTCAATACTGTAGAGTATTTTAGCTCTAGTTTCTGACATTAACTGATATCTGTCCTGTATGGCTTCTTGTTTGCTTATGAGTCTTTCTTTGAAATTTTTTTAAGGATTTGCAGGGTTTTGACCAAACATTAATTAAAAAGGACTAAAACCTGTGCTTTTATGCTTGCTGCTGTTTTATCCAAATAGCAATAAAGGTAAATATTCATGCCATTTGTATTCATGGTCCACTGTTACGTTTAATAGCATATTCTTGATTGTTTTGTTTAGTCTTTAAATCACTCAATTTGATTGTGGATGGTAAACTGTGCTGTGCACCTGCGTAATATCTAGAATTTTCATAATAGCTTGTGTCATCTGCCCTTTGAACTGGCTGCCATTGTCGGATAGAATGGTTTGGGGAAATCATATCTGCTGAAAACATTGAGTAACTCATTGCATATACTTTCTGCATCTATTCGTTTCAATGGAATAGCTTCACCCCATTTGGTGGCTATGTCCACTATGGTAAGAGCATACATATGTTTTTTCTTTGCCATCTTTTTGAATAGTCCTATTAGGTCCATGACAATTTAATTTTCTCAAATAAGAAGTTCGCCTTGTATGATGACTGAATTGGTGCTGTGTGCTTTCCATCTTTGGGATTGTGTCGTAAACATACCATACATTTCTTGATATATTCTTTTATCTGCTTAGCCATTTTAAATGTTAAATGTTTTTGCTATCGTATCAATTGTTTTCTTGGCACACATGTGTCCACCTAAAGGACTGTCATGTGTCACTTTTATAATGGTTTCTTGCAACCATTCAGGAATAACCACTCTTTTACGTGTACTTCCTTGTGCAATGTTTATCAATATGCCTCTATCTAGCTTGTAGTGTTTTTTGTGGCCTGGTTGATTGTCTTTGATGAGTTTTGTTTTTATTTCCATTATTGTTTTATCTTCTTCTTGTAGTTTTTGAATTCTTGCTTTGACATTAGTTGGCTTCCTTTTTCAATATTCTCATCAATCTCAATGTCTATATTTTCTTTTCTTTTCGTGGTGGTTCTGGTTTGTACACTGGCACATAGTTGGTAGTTGTCACACCGTGCTTTAAAAATTTCGTCAGAATTGTCAACAACACCTTCAATATTGCCTATGATCAGATCACAAATGGCATCTTTCAAAACTCTCGCTCGAACTTCACCTTGAAACCAGGGTGAGTTGATGGTAAGAGTAGCAGTTGGACAATCTCTCTTTGTGCCATCAGCCATTATCAGTGTGTCTTTTTGACCATCATATTCTTCTTACTTATTCTATCATCATGCTGTGTAAAGGTCGGTCCACACCTTCAATCATTGCTCGCGAGCATTTGCGAGCGAACTATTTTTGTATTATTACGCCACCTCCATGTCACATGGTAAATTAAAGTTCAAAGTTCATCATTGCAGAGTTGTTGATGTTGACTACAGTGTGCTATTAATTAATAAAATTTCTCGTGATCAACCAATTTTCATCAAATCATCATTTAAAAAACATGTCAAAACAACAATATACGATTTATTACGAATAAGATCTGCATTTTATTTAAATTAGGCTTTAAAAAAACATATACATTTTTTAAATTAAAAGAATGAAAATAAATAATAAAATAAAGACGCCAACTTTTCATTCAAAATATTCAATTGAATGTGTAGAATGAGTATGACTATGAATTATGTTTAAAAATGAAGTTAAAAATGAATGAACTTAATGTGAATTATTACCGTGAAAAAAAATTGAAAATAGATTAACTGTTTAAATAAACATATTATCTACTACTGTGGATAAGGAGTCTATGCCATCGATTGTAGATATTATTCAAAAAATTTCGTTATTTCGAATCTATGAAATAGAACTAAAAATTAATAATGATGTAATAAGATAGATGAGGGTACGTTTAAAAAAATATATATTTTGCCCCTCCTTGGTCATAAACACAAGAAAGTGAAATAAAAACGTTGCCAAGAGTCTAGATCTATAAATCTAACTCTAAATTATATTTCAATACTTTGTTAATTAAATTTTATTCAGCCTAAGTTTATGGTAATTAGTTAATTGGGTCTATGCCTATATATATTTACATAACTTTATTTCATTCATGATTATTTATTGGCATTTTTTCCGATTTTATTACGTAACAAAAACTTAGACCCCCTCCAAGCTGACGTCACAGAGCTTTGCCGTGCGAACCCCCCCCCCTCCCCCAAATAATAGAAAAACATTTTATTTTAAAATGAGCATGTTTGAAATCACTGTTTGTTAATTTAAGTTTAAGCATGTATTTAGTGTAAGGCTTCACTCTAATAACGTAACTCAAGTGAAGCAATGTAAAACGTCATTAAATATATTGTAAGCAATCAAATATTTAAGTGGAACTTTTATTTAAAGTTCCGCGTTTAAAGTGACAGAGCTTTGCCGTGTGAACCCCCCCCCCTCCCCCAAATAATAGCAAAACATTTTATTTTAAAATGAGCATGTTTTAAATCACTGTTTGTTAATTTAAGTTTAAGCATGTATTTAGTGTAAGGCTTCACTCTAATAACGTAACTCAAGTGAAGCAATGTAAAACGTCATTAAATATATTGTAAGCAATCAAATATTTAAGTGGAACTTTTATTTAAAGTTCCGCGTTTAAAGTGACGTCACATATCTTAAATGTGCTTCCTCGCCACAAATGTGTGGCCCCATCCCCCTAGATGCGGGATGTCATTTTGGACGACCGCTAGGGCAGCTGGATAGAGAAGTCAGTAGTGCGCTCGCCTCACAAGATGAGGTGCATTGGATCTAGCCCACGTTTAAGCCACAATAAAACATGGTGATAAATGACTATTGCTAAAAAAGTCCTCCGCTGGCATGGAGGAGATGGGCGTCGCCAAGTCTACCAAGCCCCTAGAAAGTTTTGGGACATAAAAAAGGGGTTGGTGAAACCCCTCAAGACCTACCAAATAAACCTCCTCCAAGTCTACCAGTGCCAAATAAGAGAACATACGGAATTTTTACCAGTTTGGTGTCACCCCTTGTGATGGTGTCCCCGGTGCGGTCCGCCCCCCTAGTGATGCCCCTGATTACATTATGTCTAGCCAATACTTTCAACTTTTTTAATGTGTTTGTAGTTGGTGCATGTACAAGAAAAACAAAAATCCAAATAAAAACAAAACCTATAGCTACTTTTAAATCATCTTTTTTTAAAGACCCATATTTTATAATTTAAAAAATAATAATAATACAAATTAACAAAAGGAAAAGCTAACCTATTATTACTATTAGTATTAGACGTATCACTATAACTTGAAATGTTATAGAAACAATGTAATCAAATACTTTTCAAATATAACTCTAAGAAAATGTAACTGCCCTAATTACTTATTATGTAAAACTTCAATTCATTTGTGATTGTACTATACACATATATTAAGTACTCTGACCAATATGATCCATATCCACTTACAATTTTATTTGAGGTGAGTGATGTGTATTATAAATAGGACTGAATACGAAATTTAATCAAACACAAAATAAGAAATGTATAATTAAATAATATAAATGATAACAAGTAGCAATTTATTACAGTTTAAGGCAACATGTCCTAAACTATTCTATTTACTTAGAAATAAATTATATGTAATAAAAACATAACAGACATTAAAATTTAATCATAAGATGTATTCAGCTTATTTATAAATAGAATTATTTTTATTTGAAAAAAAGCAGGATATTAAATAAAACATATTTTTCTTTTTAAACTTTAGAAAATGTAACATTGTCAAAATTTATTGCTAAAAGCCAAAACCGAAAATGATAACATATATATACTTTTACAACTGCATTTGTGTATAGGTGCTCAAGACAAGTGATTATGATGATGTAAATATATTTATTTATATATATTTAATAGAAATATACCCGCACTTTGTAGCGGGAGTGTGCTGACCCTTTTTCCCAGTATAAGTTGCTGGTTATTACAATTTTTATTTGCCAAGTCATATTTCAGATTCATCTATTAGCTAAAATCTTATGGGAAATAGAAATATTCCATTTTAAGGAAAAAAAAAGAAATATAATTAAATATATGTAAGAAAAAAAAGAGGAAGACAAAAAAATAACAGACACAATTATTTAATTTTTACCATTTTACCGCGTGAGTTGTTTTCACTTAATGCAGTGCCGTTTAACATTACCTTACTATTTAAAAGATATGATTTATTAAATAATGAATCTTGACGACCATAATAACTAAATTTACTATTTCATTCCAGCTTGTATTAAATAAACATAATTGATAGGTTTTCCGAAAGAGCTCTACCACCCTCGTCACTCAAAAATTTCATATATAATTACGACACTGCATAGTAACACAATTGTAAGTAATACAATATTTGTAACCGCATCTATGAGATAAAAAACATATAGCACTATCCCTTAAAAAGGCAAAGGCTACATAACTCATGGCGCCAATAAACAAAATTATAAATGTACTTTCTAAAACATTAAAAAAAAACAACGTCGTATTAAAATGATATCAAGAAAATATGCACAACATATTTAGACAATAAAAGATTATAGAAAGATGCACGCATAAAATAAAGTCTTGTTATAAAGTAAATGTACTGGACCAAAATAACTCTTCCTTTTGACGTATTCATAGTAGTTGTAACAGGGAAATATGTTATGTATGTTTGGCTTCCTTATGTCTCGTGAGACGACGGAATATTCTGTGCTCCTGTAGGATTTACGCACGTGATCTTGCAGCTTCTGCTGTGGCTGTACAAACCCACTCGCGAATGGCAGCCTTTGCTGCACTTCAGACACTGAAAGGTAGTGCTAGTGGATGGCTGAATTGCTCTGCTTTTCCTCTTTAGGCGAGTTTCGTCTGCGACCTGTTGCAGGTTTCTTTCTCCTGCTTCTAGCCCAGCGGTCAATGCCTGTCTCCAACTGCACCTGACCCCAGCGAGTTCCTCCTAGCTATTTATGTCAATGCCAATGGCTTTGAGGTCTCTCTTGCACACATCTTTGTAACGGAGGTGAGGCCTGCCTGTGGTCCTCTTTCCTTTGGCTAGCTCAGAATAGAGGATGTCCTTTGGGATTCTGCTATCCTCCAATCTGCGCACATGTCCCAACCACCTAAGCCGACGCTGGAGAAGAAGAGTTGTCATGCTTTGGATTTTTGCCCGGTGTAGCACCTCATTGTTGGTGACATGGTCCTGCCAGGTGATTCCCAGGATGCGCCGAAGACAGCGCATGTGGAAAGCGCTCAATCTCCTTTCTTGTCCAGGATTCACTGGCATAAAGGAGAGTGCTTAGCACACATGCCCTGTAAACAGCAATTTTGGTGTTGATGGTCAGCTTTTTGTTGCTCCATACTCTTTTTCAGAGCCTGGCCATAGTTGTGGAGGCCTTGCCGATCCTTACGTCTAGGTCTGAATCAAGGGACAGGTTGTTGGTGATGTTGGAGTCAAGGTATGTAAAACGTTCCACGGCCTCAAGTTGGCAGCAATCGATGGTGATGTTGGGTGGGTCAGCGTCTTGAGCCATCACGTTGGTCTTTTTGAGGCTGATGGTTAGTCCGAAGTCCCTGGCGGCCTTGGCAAAGCGGTCCATCAGGCTTTGCAAATCAGCTTCGTTGTGAGTTGCAACGGCAGCGTCATCTGCAAAAAGCAAGTCCCTGATGACCGTTTCACGGATCTTCGTCTTTGCCTTCAGCCTGGCCAGATTAAATAGTTTGCCATCGGAACGTGTATGAAGATAGATCCCCTCGGTTGAGGATCCAAAGGCATGTTTCAACAGGCAGGCAAAAAAGATGCCAAAGAGTGTCGGGGCGAGGACGCAGCCCTGTTTGACTCCACTGAGGATATCAAATTGAGGGGAAGTTGAACCGTCATACTGCACCGTGCCTTTCATACCATCGTGGAATGAATGTATAATAATAAGCAGTTTTGGTGGGCAGCCAACTTTTGCAATGACTGTAAACAGACCATCTCTGCTGACCAGGTCAAAAGCCTTTGTTAAATCAACGAAGGCCAGGTAAAGGGGCATGTGTTGCTCTCGGCACTTTTCTTGAAGTTGTCTTAAAGAAAAGATCATGTCGATTGTTGACCTTTCTGCCCGGAAACCGCACTGTGATTCAGGATGTACTCTTTCAGCAAGTGAAGCTGGAGTGTCCTCTCCAGGGCACAGGCCTGGGCAGGTGGTGTGGAGAGTCAGCTGTTGCCCGTGCAGCAGACCCCCTCTCTCCACGGAGCTGAGTGGTCCAAGGGAGAGGCAGAGCCAGTACATCTTGGTATCAACTACGTCGCAGGAATTGCCAGAGAGACGTCGTAAGCAACGCCAGACTGCCTTCGGGATTCCGGCTCTTGATTTGTGATAGAGGTTTACTCCCCTAGCCTTTCTCATGAGTGGGTATGGCCGCAAGGCAGCGGAGGTTTGGAGTCAGAGTTTTCCTTCTCCTAGATGAGCGGCCATCTAAAGCTGACGAGCCTCATCTGCCCGAAGCAACTGGTTTTGAGGCGCCAGTGGACTGCCTTGCACCCCTTCTCCTGTTAGGTGGGAACAGGCTTCGCCGGGCTTGTTTGGCAAGCCACATGTGAAGGCCAGGAGCTGGATTTGGCTGCCAGAGGCGATTAGAGTCGCAAGCCATTACAGGGAAATAATATTTAAAAATTTCTATGTCTCTAAATTTTACAATTTATTTTTATGGTTTTTATGCAATGTGTATAATTTCAAAAAGGAATCATTTTTTGGTTCCCTATTTCTGATAAGGCATCATATTTTGTAAATTATATTCAATACACACACACCAGATTTTGTTTCTGAAAAAAAAATATTCACATTAGATTCAACCGTCTGTTAATCAGAACATCTGAAAAAATTATTAAAAAGCAACTTTAGAAATGGCCTATGTTATTCAGACTACAAAGGAATGAACAAAACATGTTCAGTTCACAATTCACATTAATTAAGCGTTTTCAGGATAGCTTTATTAAATTTAGTCAACTTCTGTTAATACGTTCGGTAGCAAAAGTTTATAATGCATAGTGTATATATATAAATATATATATATAGCTTATGTAAACTTTTTTAAAGTGTAAGTTTATTTGACATAGGCCATCGCTTTCCACATAAAATAAACTCGCTACATCTATGGTTTTTAATTAAATGTCGAGTTATGAATTATATTTTAAAAAATCTCAATTTCATTCACACATGTAAAATATCAATCCAATGCATCGTGGAAAAATTGAAATAAAATAATTTAAACGAATATCTAATATATAAAGCACAGTTGATGTTTGTATGTTTGTTTGTTTGTATTCATTAAAAAAGGCCACTGCTTTGTTGCCATTTTTCCAAAAGATCTCTACCACTGTCGCGTCACTAAAAAAGCTCATATATTCATATATATTTACGACACTGCATCGTAACACAATTTTAATTAATACGATATTTGCATCAGGGTCTATGAGATAAAGATAATATGGCACTTCTTCACTCAAAGGCAAAATCTACTTAACCTATAGCGGCAATAAATTAAACTATAAATGTTATATATGAAATGTACTTTCTAAAATACTTGAAAGAAACTAAAGCAGTCGTATTAAAAATAATTCAAGAAGATGTGCGCACCATATTTAGACAATAATAATAAATGGTTATAGAAACATTCTGGCTTAATAAAAAGTCTGGTCATAACAACTGGACCAAAAATAACTCTACTTTTTAATCTATTTATAGTTGTTCTAGCATGGAAATAATATTTGAACATTTATATATTTGTCTCTACATTTACGATTAAAATTTACTGTTTTATGCAAAAGGTATAATATCATAAAGGAATGAAATTCTTTTTTGAGTCACTTTCATGGCCAACACCAGATTTTGCTTCTAAAAAATAAAGAAATTATATTTCAAATTTAAAAAAAATATACCAAAACGAATGTGAAACAATGACAATAATATTTTAAAAATGGCCTATGTTAATCCAACTACAAAAAAATGAACATAACAAATTCAATTCGCAAAACAAAATAATTTAGCGTTTTCAGGATCACTTTAATTAGTTTAATCTATTATGTTAATAAGTCCGGTAGCCTAAGTTTAAATTGTATAAGTGTATAGCTTATGTAAAAGACATCAGCTTATGTAAAAGACAAAAAAAATATAAATGTTTTATTAATAGGACACAGCTAAATTTAAGATGCGTACACGAAAATGTGTACACAGTAATCAGGCGATAAAAGACTTTAGAACGCGCACCGCTAAAAATGAAGCCTTGACAAAAATACTGACACAATTATTACATAAATAGGTTTTTCTTAAATGTCGAGTTATGGAACAGAAAATAATTAAAACAAATTCGCAATTAAATTTAAACGTGTATACAATTGAACCTAATACATCGTGTGGCAGTTGTAATTAAATATGTTTACGTATCTATAATATATAGAAAGTAACAGTAAAGAAAATGACAATTCTTTAAACAGCACAGCTCAAATTAAGAAGCGTACACGAAAATGTGCGCACCGTAATTATACAATATAATATTTTTTGAATGCGCACCGCTGAAAATAAAGTATTGGGGAAAAAAAACTTCACCAAAAATAACTCGCTTTGAACGGAAGTTGAACGTCCGCGTAAATATGTTCAATATAGAAATGAGGTTAAATTGTTCATTCTTTGTCTCTGCATTTTCTGATTATTTAATTTACGGCATTCGGGCAAAAGGGACAATTACAAAAACTATCTTAAAACCATCTTCAGGGTAAAAGGAACCGTCCTGCCAAATTTGGTCCTCGTCCGTCATTTGGTTTTTCCGTGGCTGTGTAACAGAAAGTTTAAAAGTGAAACATACAAACATACAAACAAAGATACAAACACCAACTGAGCTTTATATATTAGATATATATATATATTCAAAATGTATGTACCATTGAAAGGAACAAGTAATTTGTAGATTTAATTATTAGTTATAACTTGTAAAAATAATACATATATTTAGAAACTTAAAAATCTTTCAACAAACATTCACATAAACAGATTATTTAATAATAACTCCTTTTTAAACAAACATTTATTTTAGTTTAATTAAATACTATACTTTTGATTATTTATTACTTGTTTTCCTTTCAAATTGTTTATATTTATTAAAATGCTTATTTATTAGATATTCATCTTTTATTTGGTGTAATCAATTCTCTACAAATTTGAGAAAAAATGTTAAATAGAGCCTTGCTCTATTTTAGTTACATGTATAAGCCTTTCAATCCTAATCTTTCAACTTCGCAATATCATTCTAGCAGTGGTGGCTTTTACATTATTGTGTTTAGGCAAGGAACAAAAGTGCCCCAACATACATCCATTTGATACAACTACATTTAAAACAGTAACCCAATTTTGGTTTAAAAAAAAATATTTACAATCCTTTTAAACATTTATTGATATAAATTTCAGATGGTTGGTAACTAGTTTCTAATCATGATAACTACTGAAATGATCTGATGATATTTGATGATTTTCAAAATAATGTATTTATTTTAACATTCTTTTGGTAGTATTGTAGCTAAAACATATTAAAGTCTCATAGACATGTAATAACAGAAAGAGTGAAAAAAAGAAATTTAAATAAATTTATGTAAGTTGTAAGAATAGAAATGACGAATTTTTTTTCATTATTCATAATTAAATAATTTATTTAAACCTCTTGCTCCAATAACTTAATAGAATGAATTGTTATCGAATAGGATTCAAAGGTGCTGTCATCATCTAAATGAAAGTCAGTGCTATTGGATGTAGTATTATCTTTCTGAAAAACAAAACTTCATATTTTTAACTATCTTTAACAAAAAAAAATATTTTAAACTAAATACTAAAAAAGGACATGTTGCTAAAAATTTCAAAATATTTTGAAATTTACACATTGTTTTGGTAATTTAAATTATGTTTTACCATTTCATTGCTGTTCTCACTTAAATTATTCTTGACCCTTCAAAATTATTTGCCTAAGTCGCAGTACAAGATGCACAGATGGCAGATTTCATATATCCTGTCAGAGAACCACCACTTTGAAATAAGAAAAACTTCCATTTCTGCTCAACTATACCTAAATATAATAAAAACATTTATTATCTTGTTATGAACTTAACAAAGTCTGTTTTAATAAAAATTAATGTATGTGTTTTATCTTAATAAAACAGTAATTAAGCTCTAACCTAATAATTCAAAATATTTGAACATTATTATATTATCATCATTTTTATTAGGACTGGTACTATTAAAAAAAATTTGTTCGTTTAATTGGGGGAAAATTTAATCGATGAATCTATTAATTATATTTTATAACACATATAAAGATCACGCTAAGTTGCAATTCATTATTTTGCGAAATCGGTTAAGTCGCGATAATTCCACGACTCCCAAATTTTGTGGCGTACCACAACAAATTTGTTTTGCTATGGCAGAAATAAGGTAGAAAAACCTTTTTGTTTACATATGCGCATCTAAATAAATAATAATACGAGGGAAAAGTATGCTAGTTACAAAAAATATATATTAATATATAAAATGGACAAAAAAATTTTAGAAATATTTTATTAAATTTTAATTAAATCTTATTTTTAATGATTAATTAATCGATTAATTTATTGATCATTTCCGCAGCCGTATTTTAATATTAACATTTAAATAAAAGTTATTAATATTGTAATATAAATAACCACATTCATTTCGATAATAATATTAATAATATGACAATAATTTGTTGTTATCATAATTAATTCATACAATCCAGGTCCATATTGATAATATTAAATTAATATTAATAATTAATATATTATATCATAATATAATATATAGGTGCTTTACTTAAAAACTAAGCTATAATAATTTAAAAAATATAATAATAACTGAACTTACCATTATGATTTTGCAGTTTCGTGAAGTTGATAACTTATTATCAGTGATCAGTAACAGCAGACTATTTCTAGTAGTAAGTTGTACTACCAGCACTAAGTCACTAAGTATGATCAGAGTATCTGTCCGATTCAAATTTTGTCCTTTAAAGTGAACACGTCGCGTATATATTATTAGATTTTAAAGACCGTTTGGTATGCTGAGGATTTGTTTTCATTGTGAATATTCTCTTATCATCCATGTTTTCACTACGATGAAGTAGAGATGACATATAATAATTATACTAGACTAGAAGAAAGTGGCAGCAATTAAAATTAAGATCAGCTGTAAAGTCAAGTCACGTGATTAATGTTTACTCCTATTAAATCTGCATTCACCAATAAAATAGTGCGTTCGTGTGATGCTTGGGCAAATGCTCGCGAGCAATGATTGAAAGTGTGGACCGATCTTACCGCAATCGTTGTGCACCCTGAATCGCGGAGACACATACATTTCCTATTATTGATATAAACTGGGTAGAATTTAAGCTTTCCATGACGGAGTTAGGATTATATCTTTATAATAAACTTTACTTCTCAAATAATTTATAGGCTTACATTATTTTAATAACAACTGTAGATAGCTGGACTACAGATATCTGAACTTGAGATAGGTCTGCCGTAATGCTAGTTTTCTTTTACCTTTGTTCACAAAAAAATTTCTGAAATGTTCACATATTGACCTTCCAACATCTTTGACTTCTGCCTCGTGTTTTCTTCTGACACCAAATGTCACACATCTCTTTTCATGTGTGTTAGACTGTTAGTAGGCGTTATCAAGTAATAACATCTCTCGTACAATGATTCATTGAAACACTTAATGTTAATAAAATGAACTTTAATACTGGAATATCCAATGATAATACAAATCACTATGTACACGAATATATGAGATCTCACATGGTGGAGACATCAACACATTCAACCATCTTGTCTCTCTCTTTTCTAGAACCTTCTCACATGCATCCGTCACGTGATCTTTCTCTCTGCCCTTAATCCAGTGATTCACACGTGACAACATACATACATACATACATACATACATACATACATACATATATATATATATATACTATATTATATATATATACATACATACATATATACATACATGCACACATATATACACACATACACACATTCACACTTCCACAAATAGACATACATACACACAGACACACATACACACATACTAACTTACACTATACACAAATAAACTCATACACAAATACACAAAGACACATATACAAAAATACACACATACACATATACATAAATGCATACACACATACATACATACAGGCATACACACACATACACTCATGCACACAAAATATATTTCCTAAATTCAAGTCATCACAAATTATTAAATACAAAAAGTAATAGAGTATTTCAAATATTGTATAAATTGGTTTTCTTCTTTTAAATTGAGGTAATTGAATTGTTTTGCGTTGTAAAACACCAGAAGTTGATCAAAATGGTGGAACCTAAATTTCTCTGCTGTCTATTAAATTCATGAATAAACAAGCACTGGAGAAATTTACAACGTACAAATGTAAAATGAGGAAATTAAAGATATCAAGGAATCGATCATCGAATTGAATTCCCTCTATGCCCGTCTGGTGTTGTAATTTACTTGGAATTTTAATTTTGTGGCTGTTTAATACTATTACTATTAATCCGGAAGTTACAATCGAACAACGTCATCTCAAGTAGAGCGCGTTCTTTCGTTGACTTGAGCGTTGTCTTGGCGTGTGTAACTTATTACAAGAGTGGTGGTGATACTGAACTCTCGCTACAAGGTGATTCGGTTCAACCTGATGGAAGAGATACAGACTACAACGAATCACGGGACGACCATTGCGATTAAACTTCTTTGTGGAATCTTGAGAGATCGAGACTACGCCTAACAGGCATGCATAGCCTTGAACTCTTGATTTAATTGTGTGTTTTTGTCTTGTTATTATTTCTGGATCAAGATATTCATCACGTATTCCTGTTTCGCTAAGACATTCTTGCTCCATCAAATTAACAGTCTATGACGGTGATGCGTCCTTTTCTGAACATTTATATGAAATTTTGTGTATGTAACTATGTTTAGGAAGATTTAGAGTGCAATGTGTTTTATTTTTATGCTGAACTTGTTTGTAAAGCGCTGTGAGCCCAGCTGTAGGCTGGGGTACTGCGCTATATAAATGAACAAATGATTTTTAAAAAAAAACGTGTGTGTTTAAATTATTATGTCATCACAATAAGAACATGCGTAAATATTTCAGTTTATTCCCGAAGGAAGGGACTGGAAAGTATCTTTTAACAATGAACTTCAAGGTGACAACAAGGAAAAAGTGAATGTGACGTTGACAGTGTTGGACACTATGATGGAAGACAGTGGCCAATATTTCTGCAATCTTACATATTTTAAGGACACATTTTCCGACTGTACCACATTCGGTTGGCTCAAAGTCAGTCTAGGTGAGTCATTTTTAAACACAAATAAGCCTGGCTAAAAAGTTAATATAATGTCACCTGTATCTAATGCTTCAGTAAGCAGTTTTTAAAAAAAAAGTTTATATATAATCGCTTATTTCACTGTCCATTCCACTATACAATGCAACCTAGTATTCCGTGCACCAATCCATGCAAACCATTTCTAACCGTATCCTACGGCATGCGTCCAATAACATAATATTTACTATTGTTAGCCTTAATGTTCAGTCAGCTCATACGGGCCCAGCAGCTTCAATGTTACTCTCGGCAAGGCGGCGGTAGTAATTATTTTATTATTAACTTTAAACACTGACTACTTTGTAGCTTTGTACATTGCCGAAATTATTTTCAACCCTTTGTTTTTGTCCAGGAAAAAACCAACCAACAAAACTTTCGTTTATTTTTGTTAATACAGTGAAAATCTTTGAACGGTTGAAACATGTATTAAAAAACACAATAATAAATGAGGTACGTTTTAAGTATGGTGGGGATTGGAGTGGAGAGAAGAGTGATGAAGGGTTAGGTTTATAACATTGGATCGTCTCAACGTGTAAAACAAAGTTGCTTGTATATTTCAAAGACAAGTTAGCTTCCTGTCATTGATTCATTCAAGGAATCAAAATCTCTTTCTGTAAAACATTTTTTTTTCATGTTCAGAGAGAAAAGGTGTAGCAAAATACTTTGTAGTTTGTTGGGACCGTATTTTATTTCCCATTGACAGGCACATCTCTTTAAGCGTTTTTCGTGTTAAACGTATTAAACAGCATATATTTCGAACGAAAAGTTTTAATTTGATAACATGTTCGCGAGCCGCAATGTGAACACAAAAGAGAAGCAGTTTGGCCACCGTTGGTATAGTCATTGCAGCCACATTTTCAAAGGTAACCGGGCGAAATTTTTTCTAACCGGGTAATTGCATGACAACGGGTACCCGGGTTCTAGGGTACCTGTTGATAGGCCTATGAGTGACCTAATTTATTTTAAAGTTTTAGCTGTGGCCTGTGTTGTGTGTTTTGAAACGGCTTCAATAAAATAATACCCTTTAAAAGCTCTCTCTACCTATACTTTTACTATATTTCAAAAGTTAGCTTACCATTTTTATTATTTTACAAAATATGGCTACTTGGGTTTATTGAATTTTCTGCTGTAACTTTTGTAAAACGCTCCCAGTAAAAGACGGTAATAATACTATTGAATATTTCTTTGACTTTGACTGAGAGACTGTTCATAACCACGCAACATATATACTATAAACTATAAAAGCCATTTAAAAGGATTTTAATTAAAAAGAAATTAATGAAAAAAACTGTATTAAAAATGTTCGGTTCCTCTTATCTAGTCAGAAGTTCCCCCACACACAAACTAAATTATTGAGAACTGCAGAGCAATGAATTTATTAACCTTTTTTTCTAAACTTCATGGGCTAATACGACTAATAGATATTTTTAAATCAAGTAGACTGAAATTGTTTTTATCAATTAAATTTTTAAAAAAGGAAATATTTTGATTCCTACCATTTGAACACAATTAGGTGTGTGTAGCAAATGAGTCATGATTGGCTAATTGTGATTTGGTTTCTTCCCGTTTTTAAATCAATTAGATCAGTGGTACCCAAACTTTTTTTACCCGTTGACCCCTTTTATAGTCAAAACTTGCCCACGGACCCCCAAGTGAAAACGTTACTTAAATGTATAGTAAACAAATTTACTAATTAAAAACACATTTTGTTGAAGAATTATTTATTTAAATTAAACTTTTGTTAAATTTAAAAACAAAATAAATGACTTGGATAAACTTGATGAGATTTTAAAAATTTTATGAGTGTATTAAGGTCCGGGTCAATGTTTGTGAGCAGCAAACGCAAATCCCCACGAGCACTAATGTCTAGCCAGCGAGCCGGTTTCTTTTGTTTGTGATGAGGTTCATAACGGCACTGAATCCACGTTCTACCGAATACGAAGACGGGAAAGCAGTCAACAACTTTTGTACAATAACCCTTAATGCAGGATATAAAGGGATCTCTTATTGTAACCAGAATTTGTGGTATCCTTCAAACATTGGTTTAATTTCCTAAATTATGAATAATTCAATAAGTTGCTCCTGTATTAGTATGGATTCATCTATGTCTGGGATCTGAGTTTGTCCCCGAGCGAAAGGGTTCAACAACCATAGTCGGGAATATCCAAGTGAATGATGTCTTCAAATCTTTGGTTCAGGTCTGCATGAAGAGCTGTTAAGTGTTGACAGTAGGCAAGCAAGTCTTCATCTCTATTTTTCAATTTCGAAAGATTTTGAAACTGAGAACATTCTCCTCTCCCCAAGTTTTGTTTACACAGAATTTTTTGCAACAAATGCAGATATTACGCTTTTAGTTTTGATTAAATTTAATTGGTCACCTTTTAGTTTCAAATTAGTTTCGTTAAATTTGGCAAACAAATCTGTCATGTAGGCTATGTCATTTTTTGAGTTAATTAAATTTTGTCTCAAATCATTGTCTTTGCCTTCCAGGAATTCCAGCACTAAATCAAAGAGAGCATAAAATCGATTTAAACATGCACTTTTAGATAACCAACGTACTTCTGTGAGAATTTGTAAACAAGTAAAGTCTTCATCATTTTCCAAACAAAGTTTAGCAAATAATATCTCATGGAAGACATTCCTTTTGATTTTATTAACTGCTCTAAGGACATAATCTTGTGATCCATGCAAACGTTCACTAAGATTTTTGCAACTAAATAATGTGGATGAATTTGGTCTTCCTTGTGCCTTTTGGTGTCCATATGAAGGCCTGACGGGGGAGTCTTCTCTCGTCCATTCGAAGAACATGACCGATATAATTCCAACATATTCTCCTTATAAAAGTTGACACATATTCTTGGTTAATTTCTTCTCTTATTGTTTCATTTGATTTAAAATCACTCCATTTTATATTCAAAATTGTTTCGGAAGCATTTGTTTTCGAAGGCAACAATTTTTTTTCTATAGCTTGAGTGGATTTACAGCTTTCGCATTCATATGTTAGTACAGGGATTACGCAAGAGTTGAATAGCCTAAGTTTTATATGTTTGCTAAGCTTATTTGATCTCCAAATATTTGTAAGTTTGTTAAAAGCACTTCCTAAGTAAGTGAAGTTGGTTAATTTCTCAATGGTTTGGTCATTAGGTATAATATCATTTGGTTGGTTGGTGAGGTCCATGACTTTTATTTTGGTGGTTTGATTTAAAGACCAATTTGATTAGAAAAGTGCTGGAGACGATCCGTTTTTTCTTGGGTGTTTAGATGCGTTGAGCTTACAAGAGCCAGGTCATCTGCGAAGTCAAGGTCTTCCAATGTATTGTTTTCAATTCATTTGATGCCTAATGCGGCATCTGTGCATTTTTTCATGACCCAATCAATTGCTATTCCAAATAACATTGGTGACATGACACATCCTTGCTTCACACCTGTTTCGAATGGGAACCAGTCAGAATTTCCGGCTTCAGTTTTCGCAAAGCAAAGTGAATCTCCATAAAAAGCTTTTATAATGTTCACGTATTTAGTTGGGAAACCATAGATATTAAGAAGTTTCCAGAGGGTAGGTTGGTGGAGGCTGTCGAACGCTTTTTGGAAATCAAAAAAATTTATAATGAGCTGGGATTGACATTCAGCAGATTCTTCGATGATAGTTCTGAGTGTGAATATATGGTCAATACATGAACGATGATCCGCTTCCTGTTCAAGATGGAGGATATGTTTATCTTCTAGCTGGCTTCGCACGGTTGATCGGTGGCCTAACAATCCACTATCGTGAAAAAACACTATTACTGAAACAGTCGACAGCAGCAAATTTAACTTTTTTTAAATTGAAAAAGTTCCCCCATCTTTTCATTTTCTTTTGTTCACACATAGCGCTGTTTGAACATCGGTTTCAATTTCACATTGAATTTTTATATGACATTCTATACTGCTTTCAAACACATTCCAGTCACCTGTTTCCATTTGTTTATAAACAAGACATTTGCAGATTTTTTTTTCTCTTTGTTTCGACTCCAGCTATACCGTGTGACCTCGCTCTAGAATGGGGCGAGTTCACTATTTATAATAATTGTATGATATATTTTATTTTCTGTTTCAGTGCAAATATATAATATATATTCTGGAATATTTTATAACATTGTGGAATATTTTTGAATATTTTGGATAAACTATTCCGTTTTCAATGCAAGATTGCAAGACTTATAGAGAGGAAAAAAAGTGCAAGAAATTTAAACACTTTTAAACCACAATAAAATGTCTTATAGAAATTCCAGCAACAGTGTAATATCAAACAGATGTATTTGGATGAAGAATCCACCCTCATCTTCTAATCAGGAAAGGGATCTAGGGAGTCCATCTGTTGAAAAGCTAACCAATCTCACACGGATGTCGACAAACCGTAAAATTCTTGGAAACTTCACTTGTATGAAACGGCGACTGGATCGAATCAAATTATGATTACGGATATAGAATTGCTCTGCAGCGAAATTCTAGACTTTCCACTTTTATCCAGCGCATTCATCAGAAAGAAACTCAATAGTCTGATATGAAAGAAACAAAAATAAATTGTCTGATAAATTCACTGCAACACTTTATCATGTATTTGATGTCACCAATGTTGATGGAGAATGGAAAAGCACAGAGGATAAAGAGCTCTACCAGAGGCAAGTTAAGAGTGGAGGAAAGATTTGTTGTTCAATGGTTAAACAAGCCCCTTTGGCACCAATCCACCCAAGAAAACGAATCCGACTATCAAAAGCTCAACCTCAAGCCAGCTCTTCTCAATCGCAGCCAACACATACACATAAAACTGTCTCAGAGTCTTCGGATTCTGAAACCTCTGTTTCTTCACCCGAGTCGCCACCCTCTTCTTCCACGTCATCTTTTTCTGAAAGCAAACCGAAATACGAAAGAGCAAGCACTACAACTGCGGGTTTACTAGGACTGAAAAACAACAGTTCTACACATAAAGCACATGACGTTCTAGCAACCATTGCTGAACATGGTCATGACGTGCTGTACAGGGTCATGACGTGCTGTACATGGTCATGACGTGCTGTACAGGGTCATGACGTGCTGTACAGGGTCATGACGTGCTGTACAGGGTCATGACGTGCTGTACAAGGTCATGACGTGCTGTACATGGTCATGATGTGCCGTTTCCAAGTCAGGCGGGTGTCTGGAAACGAGTAATCTCTGAGGGACAGAAAATGAAAACCAAAATTGTTCAAAAACTTCAAAGCAAAGATCCCTGTTGTCTCCAGTTTGATGGGAAAAGAGTGCAGGGGGAAGAGGTTCGAGCAGTTCTGATGAAAAATATGACAACCAAAATCAAACTCGGTATTCTTAAATGTGCGTGTGGTTCTGCCGCGGCCATTCACAAGGAACCACATCAGCTAATTGATGAATACGATGGTTGGGAAATATTTGCATGATAATCTGCGACACGAACGAGGTAAATACAGTTGGTTTGCAAGGAATTGTAAATCTCATACAGGATGATGTCTTGAGCAAAGGCTTTCAGAAGCCACAATATATTGGCTTTCGGCACTATGTACTCGACATTCTTCTGAAGCATTTCATGAATTTTCTTATTCAATAGCCAACGAGCAAACAAGAACTCAACTATTTCTTTATTGACAAATTAACAGAAAACTATGACTCTCTTCAGGCTGACTACCAACTCGTTGCGACAGAGGAAGTTAACACAGGCGAGAGCCCTGGATGACGAGATGATTTCTTGTTCTTATATGAACTATGTCAGGCTTATCGTCATTACTAAACAACTTCACATTTGCCTAGAATCAGCTGGAATAAACTCCCAAATTTACACCAGTTGAGATGGAACTCACGTGTGATATATGCTGTGATAGCATTATTTCTAAAATCAGATTGGCGCAGCATCCTTGCTCCAGCATGCGACTTCTTCTGCTACGAATGTGCTAAGGCTTGTTTCCATTGGTAACACTACAATAAAGCGCCCTTCAATGAACTGTTTACATCATTCATCAAGATAAAATGCAAGAAGGAAATTAAGTGTTTAAAGACGCATTGGTCAGTCGTGGAGTCATTAATTGACATTCCCATATTTAACCAATTTTCTGAACGTGCTGTAAAACTGTTGGAGGAACTTCATGCCTAATCCAGGACAATTGCATTTTTGAATCTGAAGTTCATAGGAAACAATATTTTTTACACATTTATTGTACATTGTGTACACACCACTAACTGCTCTGTATCTTATTTGTTAATAAAAATTGCTTAGTTATTACTATTACTCTTTTGAATAAATCTATTTTTTTTTAAATGTCATTTTTTTATTAAAAAATATTTTTTTTCACTTTTGTCTTCCGAAAAGGTGGGGGAAATTTAAAAAAAAATTAAATTAAAAAAAAATATATTTATTTTCTTCAATTACACATAAAAGTCCCTCGATTGCAAGTGGCTTCATAAAAAATAATTGTTGTTATCTCCCTAGTGCACATCCTTGGGACCTCCTTAACATATTTGCTAAAGACCCGAACCCTCTATCTTGCATGGTTCATGACAGGTTGCTGTTCAAACCTCGAACAGACAGGACAGGCATTTCAAATATATAACAACAATTTTTCCCAAGGAAAATTGCGTTAATAAACAAGTAAAAAAAAACTCGAATTAGTATTTAAACACAAGTTCCAACAAAGAATTTCGAATTTTTTTATTCAAGGGAAATCATTCTACATTACATTAAAACTTAAGAGCCATTTCAAATCAGTAATTCTGAATGTAAACAAAATATGACGTTATTTCCCCTCACGCTACATAACACCAAGAATGTGTCAATATAATGCACACCGCGCACCAATCTAACAGAATTTACAAAGCGGGAAAACCATATTAACTATGATTCTAGATTACATGAAAATTCATTTCACTGCTAAAATTACTGGAGTCGAACGAAAAGAGATTATTGAAAAATCCTTTCTCCAACAATGTTCTAAATATTTTTAACTATTGTTTGGCGATTGTTTTAATGAAACAACATTTGTTTTAATGATTAGCGTAGCTTATGTGTAATTTACTGTCCTTTATGTTGTTATTATGGTATGAATGGTTATTTAATTATTATATGTATGTTATGATCTCCATGTAAAGCGCTGTGAGCCCGGCTCCTTACTGGGATACAGCGCTATATAAATTATCAATTACTATTATTATTGTTTCAACCCGATAGCTGTTATGGTTGCTGAGAAATTGACAAAATACTGATATTTTTTTCGACTTTATTGGATTTTCCAGGAAATCCAGTAAACCTTTTTGGTATTTATTTTTTAGGCCATGCACATCCTTGTGACCTCCTTAATATATTTACTAATGATCCTACATGTGGAAGAAAATTAGAAGCCTTGAACCTAATGCTCTTCATGGGTCTTCCTGGAAGACCCTCCCAGCTATCTGTCCCCCTAGACCCTAGAAAGGGACGTAACAGATTGGACCCCCCCCCCAGAGCGGTCGCTTCTGAAGCGGCCACCTGGGCATCCAGGACAGAAAGTCGAAGATGCCTACCACTAAGTTTGACCTCACACGGAGGGGTGGAATTCCCTACTACGACCCGCTACAACTTTGGTGTCACCCGGCAAAGCATACGAGTCTCCATGGTTAGGACCACCGCAGTGCAGGGGGTCATCAAAGACCTACATAGGGTGCAACCCCCACTGGAATGTTTCCTCAGAGCTGGCGTCCGCTGCGTTCTTCGCGGTACCTTTTGCTAATCCGTACTGGCGCTCCTGGCCCTAAACCGGCACCGCTCGATGGCGTTGCTAGTAAATTGAGGGGGACGAAACGGTCGCTTCGGATTTACCCGACCCTCAACGAGTACTTTGGTTTTCATCATCGACAATGCATTTAAGATGCTTCGTCTAAGATACGTACAGCGACTGTAATCATATGTGACTATCACCTAACATATCGGACTTTGGCATTGCCTGCCGGGAGTTGTTAGTTTCGGGTCGCCGAGTCACGGTCAGGTCCGTGCCCCACGACTCATCCGTCGAGCCCCGTAGAGGCCACCCCCTCTCGACGGTAACATATTTATAAAAAACCCCGAACCCTCTATCTGATATGGTTCAGGAGAAGTCTATGCTCATAGCTCGAACAGAAAGGAAGAAATAGTATTTTACTTATATGTCTTCTCCGTAATTAAAACCATGTTAAATGATTCAATAAAAGAGAAATACTTGAAAACACAGTCACTGTAACAAATCATGGGGACAACATCTACGCGAGATGAAGATTGAGTGTGAGCTTCTCATAACATTACTATATTTTTTTTATTGATTGCATAGTCTCGAAAGATGTACACTATTGTTGAAGAAATTATTTTACCAGCTGTATTTGAGGTAATATGCACAACGTTGCACAACCCAGCTTTTGACATTATAAACATATTTCCATTGAGTAATAATACAGTACAATGAAATATTGACGAAATGGCTCAGTGTGTAGAAAATTCTTTTTGGGGATACTTAAAAACATCACTTCACCATGAAACAATTATTTACTTTAAGCCTATGCAGATTTATTAAAGAGGTAACCTTTTGCCAAAAATTGTTATTTGCTAAATGTTTGCAAAAAGATACGAAAGTTGAAAAGTTGTTTACTTAATTTAAACAATTTTTCGATGAAAAGGCTATAACCTTGACAGATAAAATTTATATTCCTACTGGTGGTGCTCTGATAATGGTAGGAAAATACTGGGGCTTTCTGGCGTCTTACTGTATATTCATCAACATCATTTAGTCGCAAAGAATCATATTGACCATTTGCACTGATCACTTGAGTATGCGTCATTACAGATGTTAATAAAAATCAAAAGGAATGCCTTCAAAGAGATATTATTTTCTAAAATTTGTTTGGAAAATGACGATGACTACAATCGTCTATTAACTTACACAAAAGTGCAATGGTTATCTCCAAGTGCATGTTTAAATACGTTTTAGGCTCTCTTTGATTCATTGTTGAAATTCTTAGAAAACAAAGACTATAATATTCGAAAAAAGTTAGTAAACTCAAAAAATGACAGCCTATATCATTGATTTGCTTTGCGGAATTTGAGCTAGAAGGTTACCAATTAAGATTAATAAAAACTAGAAGCGTACAATCTGGGTTCGTTGCAAAAAATTTTCAATACAAACAAAACTTATGAAGAGAAGAATGTTTTCAGTTTTTAAATCTTTTGGAATTGCAAAGTAGAGATAAAGGTTTTCTTACTTAATGTCAAAAACTATCGGCTCTTCAAGTGCACCTCAAACAAAGATTTGAAGACACTCTTCAATTGGATATTCCCGACTTTTGAGCTCGTTTGGGGTTGTACGAACTCAGATCCCAAACAAAAATGAATACATACTAATACTAGAATAGCTTCTTGAAATATCCATAAATAAGGAACTTAAACCAATGTTTTATCCAGGATACCACACATTCTGGTTACAAAAACAGCTCCCCATTTTATATCCCGCATTAATTTAATATTATACAGAAGTTGTTGACAGCTTTGCCGTCTTCCTATTTGGTCTAACAAAAATTCAGTGCCGTTATGAACCTTGACAAAAAAAAGACTAAATATTAGTGTGCGTGGGGATTTGGGGTTGCTACACAGAAACATTGATCAGGACATAAATACACTCACAAAATCTCATCACGTTCATCCATGTTATTAATTCTTTTAAATTCTATTTTACACAAAAGTTGTAATTTTAATAAGTAATTCTTTATCAAAATAAATTTTGTTTTTTGGATTTGTAATTTCTGTACTATGCATTTATGTAGTGTTTTTACTTGGAGGTCCGTGGGCAAGTTTCGACTATAAAAAAGGGGTCCTTAGATCAAAAAAGTTTGGGAACCACTGCTCAAGATGAAGAATAAGCCATGCAAAAGCATAACCTATATTTCCATTAGTTTATGTTTGGCTTCCTTATGTCTCGTAAGACGACGGAATTTTCAGTGCTCCTGTGGGATTTGCGCACATGATCTTGCAGCTTCTGCTGTGGCTGAACGTCAGAATTGCCAGAGCCAGCTCCACTTTCGGCAGGTTGTACCCTAATGTCTGGAACAGAAGAGGCATTACCATCCAGACCAAGCTGAAAGTGTACAGGGCAGTGGTGCTCCCCACACTGCTATATGCTTGTGAAACTTGGACTGTTTATCAGCGCCATGCAAGAAAAGCGAACCACTTTCATATAACAAGCCTCAGGAAGATTCTCGGCATAAAGTGGCAGAAAAAAATTCCAGACACAGTGGTACTGACCAAGGCAGGTCTCCCCAGCATCTTCACCCTCCTGATGCAGTCCCAGCTTCACTGGGCAGGGCACGTTGTCCGAATGCCAGACGAGAGACTGCCAAAGAGAATCTTCTATGGTGAGCTCCAGTATGGCCAGCGGTCCCACGGTGGGCAAAAGAAACGCTTCAAAGACACACTGAAAGCCTCAATGAAAGCGTTTGCCATCAATCCACTCACGTGGGAACGAGCTGCAATGGACCGATCCACCTGACGCTCTTCCATCCACGAAGGTGCCAGGTCATACGAGGCAAACCGGATCACCGCCGCAGAAAAGAAGAGGCAAGCCCGAAAGGCCCATGCTGTCAACCCTCCAGGAGATGTCGCACTCGTCCCCTGTCCCTTCTGTTCCCGAAAATTCCGTGCAAGGATCGGCCTAATCAGCCATCTGCGCACGCACAGAAAACCCTCGGATGACTAGAGTGGTCCTCGTCGTATCGACGGACGAACGAACAAGCCCACTCGCGAATGGCAGCGCTTGCTGCACTTATGACACTGAAAAGTAGTGCTTGTGGTTGGCTGAATTGCTCTGATTTTCCTCTTTAGGCGAATTTCGTCTGCGACCTGTTGCAGGTTTCTTTCTCCTGCTTCTAGCCAAGCAGTCAAGTCCTGTCTCCAACTGCACCTGTCCCCAGCGAGTTCCTCCAAGCTATTTATGTCAATGCCAATAGCTTTGAGGTCTCTCTTGCACACATTTTTGTAACCGAGGTGAGGCCGGCCGGTGGTCCTCTTTCCTTTGGCTAGCTCAGAATAGAGGATATCCTTTGAGATACTGCCATCCTCCATTCTGCGCTCATGTCCCAACCACCTGAGCTGACGCTGGCGAAGAAGAGTTGTCATGCTTTGAATTTTTGCCTGTTGTAATACCTCATTGTTGGTGACATGGTCCTGCCAGGTGATTCCCAGGATGCGCCGGAGACAGCGCATGTGGAAAGCACTCATTCTCCTTTCTTGTCTGGAGTATAAGGTCCAGGATTCATTGCCATAAAGGAGGGTGCTTAGCACACATTCCCGGTACACAGCAATTTTGGTATTGATGGTCAGCTTTTTATTGTTCCAGACTCTTTTTGAGAGCCTGGTCAGAGTTGTGGAGACCTTGCCGATCTTTATGTCTAGGTTGGAACCAAAGGACAGGTTGTTGGTGATGATGGAGCCAAGGAATGTAAAACGATCCATGGCCTCAAGTTGGCAGCCATTGATGGTGATGTTGGGTGGGTCAGCATCTTGGGCCATCACGTTAGTCTTTTTGAGGCTGATGGTTAGCCCGAAATCGCTGGCGGCCTTGGCAAAGCGGTCCATCAGGCTTTGCAAATCAGCTTCCTTGTGATTAGCAATGGCAGAATCATCTGCAAAAAGCATGTCCCTAATGGCTAATTTCCATTAGTAAGCGTATACTAAAACCATTCGTGTGTTAGCCATCTCAAATATCCTCATAGTGCAAGGTCCGTGCTGTCAGGGGTATGAGAATCACTGAGTGAATGCTTGCTGACCGTGTGAACACTCTTCATGAATATAATGTTTTGAGTGAACTTCTACTCACAGGGGTGTGTGACCAGAGGACACACCAGGGTCAGTCGAGACCAGTTGTGGGGTTTAAAGAGACGCGTTGGGTTGAGACGAGGTGGTGCAGTTGTGAGAGTGCAGACGGGTCTGGCGACACGGGTAGCTGTAGAAACATTGAGACTAACATGGGGGCTCAAATTGTCTCTGGATTGCCTAGCACCGCCAATCACTACAAGAAACACTACGAGAGATTGGACGGAACCACATCAGCACAGCGGTATGTGCGCCTGTACTTGCCATTACAGCGCCTCTGAAGAAGACTTCTGTATCCATCGTAGGGCATACGCCTTGCAACAGAAGCAGCACAACAACGACGACTGAACCAGTGACGAACACGGGCAGACAGAGCGACGATCAGCGTATCAGCGGATTTTCTGACAGATGGTGCCTAGCAAGTCCCAGGAGTACTGAACATTACCAGCCAGAAGAACAACTACGAGAGACGACGATGATATAACAACGAAGCAGTGGAGGCCATACAAACGGTGCCCAGAGGAGCATCGCAGGAGTAACGAAAACTAACTAAGAAAGTAACACGTGGCGTAACAGAAGCAGACTACAGCCAGGACAACCTCGAGGAGATAAACAGTAATACGTGACAGTGAAGTCGGTGACTTTGTGAATTTTCTCACGTATGGATATTGATATTCCCATAATGTAATGTGATTTTGGTTATATATGGTTACTATGTGTGTGTTAATTAATATCAATACAGGCAAGTACAAATTAATTTTTTTTAAAAAGATTTTTAAAATAGTAGTGCACAAAAAAAATAAATATAAGATTGATCTGTCAGAAATTAAAAGGTCAATATGGAAAGTAGATTTAAAATGAAAATACAAGAAATGGAAAAAATAAAAGCGAATATTAGGGAGAGGGGAGAAAAAGATTTACAGTTAGAGGGGCAGGAGTTTAAAAAATTTGTACAAGAACAGTGGAGAAAATGGGAAGAAGACGAACGAGAAAATAAGAGAAGACAGAATGAAGACGAACGAGAAATTAAGAAAAGACGGGAAGAAGACGAACGAGAAAATAAGAGAAGACAGGAAGAGACGGACATAAAAAAACATGAAGAGATAATGAGAAAATTTCCGTCAGAAAGACGAAGAAGGTCTAGAGAGAATATTGAAGACTGGGACAGGTACAAAAGTTATACAATTTGTGAGACGCATGGGGAAAAAATGTAAGTTTGACTGAAGTAGCTGAACAAAAAGAAGAACTTATCTTTAGAGAAACAGAACTAGAAAATCACAAAGGTACATTGAATGAACTAGAAGCAATATGGTGCATTGCTCAAAGTTGATTATCAGAACTAGAAAAGGAAGGCAAGGAGCACAAAACAGAACTTGATGAAAATGAAGTCGAGTCACGGAATATAAAAATGAAAATTGACATAATAAACAATCAATTACTTGAAAAGGATGAATTATTAGGAAAAGTACACAGAGAATTAAACGACAAAAACGTTGAAACCACGAATATTTTAAAAGATTTGCTCATATTGAGACAAGAGAGTTGTGAGTTAAAATGGAAGTTACACTTAGAGAAGACAGTGCTGAAAATTGGAGAAGGGTTATAGAAAAGTATGAAACAAAGCTGAAGCGAATGGCAAATGATTATGATAATTGGGACAAAGAATCACTGATAGGTAAGGAGAAAGTAAAAACGGAGTACAACGCAGACTTAAACCAAACTAAAATTGAGTACAATAAATTGAAAATTAAAGTGGACTCAATGGAGAAAGAGTTGTCTAGAGTAATACAGATGTTCAAAGTTAAAGAGTGAATATTGGTAGAGAGGGATATAAACATAAGCAATGCAACGCAGAAAAAGAATAAATGAAAAAATCTGAAATTGAAAAAGATGAACTATTGAGAAAATTGCAGAGGGAAATAAAAGAAAAAGAGAGAAAAAACAGAGAAATGAAAGAAATATTGACTCAGAAAGAAGAGGAGATTGGTGAGCTAAACCAAAACGTAACAATTAATGAAGACGACACAACTGAAATGTGGAGAATTGTTAAAGAAGAAGAAGAAATAAATTATGATTTAAGTCTGAAATTAGGAACGAAAGACGATGAAATTTTTATCTTAAAAGAATTTGTAATAGAGAAGGAAATTATAGTTGAAAATCGACTAGGTGACCCGAAAAAAATTGAGATTCAACATGGTGCGGAAAAGGGGATAGCCCTAAATAAGGAAATTTATGAGAACCGCCGCTGCGGGTACACACAAGACAATAACAAGCGCTCAGTGGGGCATTGTTTTGATTTGATGAACACAGAGTACGCGTATGACCTCCAAAAAGGCACCGGGGCAAACACGCAGTTATAAAGACACAGGGACACTGACAATGACACAGTCCGGTCAAGACGGGCCGGGAATAGGCAGACCGTGACCGAAAAAAGCTCACAGGACAGGGGTAAGAGGGCTAGGGCCAAGTCGCGTAACGGTGACCCAAAGACAGACAACGACTTTGCTGGTTGGATACGACTAATTTTTTTGTTGATAGCCCTGGGGAAAACATTGAGTCTGGTGTGGGAAAATTGCCGGTTCGCTGAGAGATTAAAACCCACAAACGTGTTCTTGATAGGTCAACAAGTAAAATTAAAGGGGGGTCAAAGTGATTTTGACACTAGTTGGGGGATAGGTATGGTCACGTGGGAAAGACTGCATAAGCTTGCGTGGAAACTAAGCAAACTGTATAATGGAAACCAGGGTCGTTTTTTGTTTAGGATTGGGGACAAACGGAATATCCCACCCTCAAATACAATGGCTAAGATTTTTTGTTAATTTTATGAATCTTTTGCCTGTGTATTGATGTACATGACTATGATATTTTTTTCATGAGGATGAGGTGTTTTTTGTGATAAAGATGACAAATGATAAGGTAGTTTTGGTTAGAACTTGTGGGGTCCGGGTGACCTCGTGTCATTTTTGTATCATGTTTTAATGAGATGACCTTGTTGCCAGTAGTATACTGGGTAATTTTTTATGACGTGTTTTGAGGGTTACGTTCATTGGGTTAATTATCTAAGAAATGTGTCACCCCTGGAGAGATCAGGTCATTTTTGATTATAAGAATATGTAATGATATGTTATGCTGAAGATAGTTTCAGGATTATGATTATGATGAAATAAGAATTTTGATGATAATTAGGATGCATTTTGTTGATTATAATATTGATTATGAATTTACGATTTATGATTATGAATATGCTTTGAGAGTTTTGTTGATAAGTATCATTTTTATGATTATGATGATACGGATAAATTTATAACCAATTACGAGGGGGTTATAAAAGGGTCCCACTATGGGGAAAATAAAGATACATGAAGGGTCCCATTATGGGGACAATAAATATGCATAAAGTGTCCTACCCTGGGGACAATAAAGATACATACAGGGTCCCGCTATGGGGACGTTAAAGATACATAGGAGGACAATTACTGTCCCTACAGGGTCCCTCTATGGGGACGTGAAAAATACATAGGTGAACAATGACTGTCCGCATAGGTCCCATGATGTGGACAGAGCTAGTTGTAAATAATTGTATACTTAATTGCAATGTTGAGTCATATGATTATTTTTCAGGGCAGGTTGTTACAGATAACACGCTCATGTATTCAACCTTGCAGTTGTACATAATTAACATGTTTTTGGTGTGGGAGTGTAACAGTCCAAATTCTAAGATTATTTAGAGTGATATGTAAATATGTAAACATGATATGCATTGATGGAAACGTGTCCACAATATGGTTGAGCACGATGAATTATGCTGTGACTATTATTAGAAATGTTCATGATTTTCAAGATGTGTTGTGTGTGGTTGTGAAAGGTCAGTGATGGAATCACCCTGACTTTGGTTTTTTGTTTTATTGATGTTGTAAATATGATTCTACGTCGTATTAGAATCTAAGGGAAGAGGGGGGACATGTCAGGGGTATGAGAATCACTGAGTGAATCCTTGTTGACCGTGTGAACACTCTTCATATTCATGAATAAAATGTTTTGAGTGAACTCCTGTTCACACGGGTGTGTGACCAGAGGACACGCCAGGGTCAGTCGAGACCAGTTTTGGGGTTTAAAGAGACGAGTTGGGTCGAGACGAGTTGGTGCAGTTGTGTAGTTGGCACAGACTTGTGCAATCATACCGGTCGGGGGTAGATCAGGGAGTTACAGTGAGACAAGAGTTGAAGTTTAATGTCGCCCAGAAGCGGTCGGTTCGGACCGAGGGGACTTAGACGCTTTGTATATACGTCGATCTCAGAGGACTCCAGCATGGGCCCAGAAGCAGTCGAGTCAGACCGAGACCATGCTTGTGAAGAAACTGTAGTTTCGGGTTGTGTGGACAACCAGTGATATAAAGATGTATTTCTTGTCTAGCTAGGACAGCCAGTTTGTACAGTTGTGTATAGTATAATAAACACTGACTTGTTACAGAGACTTGTGTCATTTCTTGAGTGTTGTGTGTAGTGGAGAGCAAGGAACAATCCCTCTAAACATCGAGACTAACACTTGCATAACTAAGAGAGTTTAAGGTTCATATGTTAGGGGCCGTCCATTAATGACGTAACGCACCTGGGTTAGGGGGGTCAAGCATTTGTGACGATTGGGAGGGTGAGGGCTAAAGAAATGTGACGTCACATCAACAAAAAAACGCGCATCTTTAAATAAAATGTTCACTTAACTACCGTAATTCATTGCATTGCAAATTATTTAATGACGATTTCAATGGATTCTCGCGTGTTATCTGTCAAAATTCTGACAAACTGCAATGTATTTTGATACAACTTTTCCCTCTGAACATGAAACAAAAAACATAAAACACGAAAAAAGATGTTGGTTCTTTTAAATAAACGATAACTGGAAGTTAACGAGGCTTTGAAATACGCCGACATTATTTACGGTAGTTATTTTAGACGAGCAAATGTTTTTTTTTGTTTTTTAATCATTCCCTTCTCCTCTCCTGTCACGACCATTTTAAAAAGTACCTAGTCTAAATGTTATTAAAAGTATATTTTAATTGTTCAAAGATATTTACTGTAATAACTAAAATATATGAACGTTTTTTTTGGGGGGGGGGTTCGTTTGTTTGAAAATCATTTGGGCTTTATTTAATTTTTTAAAGTTTAAGGTTTGGTTTGTAAATGGTTGGTGATTTGATAACTGTTACCACCCGCCCACAGGTGTTGATGCGCCTTGCTGAAAATATTTAACAAACTCGAGCCCATTCCCTTGTTTCTTGTGTAGGCCTAGCAGAAAAACAGATTTTAATAATACGTACAAAGTTGTCAGAATGTAAAGTTTATCAATTTTATGTTACTACCGCCACCAATGTTCTCTTTAATCTGCGTTATTGCGCGCCAGGCAGTTCTCTGACCGACGCCTCACAAGGTTTAGAATAACCACACAGCAAATGGTGTAGTATTGCACAAAAATGGATGCTGTGCAACTTTGCTCACGACATTTTTTACTTTGCAATTGCACAATAACCTTAGAGAGATCATTGGCCGCCACCTAGCAGACATTAACATTCAGGCTGCTGGGCCCTATGACCTTACTGTACGTTACGTCATTGTTGTTGACATTTTGTTTGAATGTTCAGTTTACTCTAGTTTTATTTTACGAGTATGGCGAATTCATTTACAGCAGAAATAAAAATGTGTTTTTGGAAGTATTTTTTTAGTTACTGTGTGAAATGATGTGCATGGATGGTGTCTAGGTTGCATTCTATAGCCGTCATGGCCGCGAAAATTATTTGGCGTTTTGGGCGAGTACCCACGCAGCTTTTTTCAATAATATTGACATCAATATTTATGATTAGGGATGTACCGAATTTCGGCTCCGGCAAATCCGGAATCCGGCCATTTTTACAAATCTGGCTTCGGCTCCGGCAGAATTTCACTTCATAAATCTGACCAAATCCGGCTGGCCAGAGAGTTATAATATATATATATATATATATATATATATATATATATATATATATATATATATATATATATATATATATATATACTAGAAATATACCCGCACATTGTAGCGGGAGTGTGCTGACCCTTTTTCCCAGTATTAGTTGCTGGTTATTACAATTTTTATTTGCCAAGTTATATTTCAGATTCATCTATTAGTTAAAATCTTATAGGAAACAGAGATATTCCATTTTAAGGAAAAAATTAAATATAATTAAATATATTTAAGAAACAAAAAAGAGGAGATGAAAAAACAACAGACACAATTATTTAATTTTTACCATTTTACCGCGTGAGTTGTTTTCACTTAATGCAGTGCCTTTTAACATTACCTTACTATTTAAAAGATATGATTTATTAAATAATGAATCTTGACGACCATAATAACTAAATTTACTATTTCATTCCCACTTGTATAAATAAACATAACTGATAGGTTTTCCGAAAGAGCTCTACCACCCTCGTCACTCAAAAATTTCATATATAATTACGACACTGCATAGTAACACAATTGTAAGTAATACAATATTTGTAACCGCGTCTATGAGATAAAGAACATATGGCACTATCCCTTAAAAAGGCAAAGGCTACATAACTCATAGCGCAATAAACAAAATTATAAATGTACTTTCTAAAATACTTTTTAAAAAAAAACGTCGTATTAAAATGATATCAAGAAAATGTGCACACCATATTTAGACAATAAAAGATTATAGAAAGCTTGCCGCATAAAATAAAGTCTTGTTATAAAGTAAATGTACTGGACCAAAATAACTCTTCCTTTTGACGTATTCATAGTTGTTGTAACTTTTAAAATAATACTTTAAAAAATTTATGTCTCTAAATTTTACGATTTATATTTACGGTTTTTATGCAATGTGTATAATTTCAAAAAGGAATAATTTTTTGGTTCCCTATTTCTGATAGGCATCATATTTTGTAAATTATATTCAATACACCCACACCAGATTTTTAGTTTCCGAAAAAAAATATATATCAACATTAAAAAATAGATTCAACCGTCTGTTCATTAGCACATCTGAAAAATGATTAAAAAGCAATTTTAGAAATGGCCTATGTTATTCCGACTACAAAGGAATGAACATACCATGCTCAATTCGCAATTCATAATTATTAAGCATTTTCAGGATCACTTTATTAAATTTAGTCAACTTCTGTTAATACGTTCGGTAGCTAAAGTTTATAATGTATAGTGTATATATGTATAGCTTATGTAAACTTTTTAAAAGTGTAAGTTTATTTGACATAGGTCATCGCTTTCCAAATAAAATAAACTCGCTACATCTATGGTTTTTAATTAAATGTCGAGGTATGAATTATATTTTAAAAAATCGCAATTTCATTCACACATGTAAAATATTAATCCAATACGTCGTGGAAAAATTGAAATAAAATAATTTAAACGCGTATCTAATATATAAATCTCAGTTGATGTTTGTATGTTTGTTTGTTTGTATCCATTAAAAAGGCCACTACTTTGTTGACATTTTTCCAAAAGATCTCTACCACTGTCGTCACTAAAAATCTCATATATATTTACGACGCTGCATCGTAACACAATTGTAATTAATACAATATTTGCAACAGCGTCTATGAGATAAAGATAATACGGAAACTACTCCCCTCAAAGGCAAAATCTACTTAACCTATAGCGCCAATAAATTAAATTATAAATTTTATATATGAAATGTACTTTCTAAAATACTTGAAAGAAACTAAAGCAGTCGTATAAAAAATGAATTCAAGAAAATGTGCCACCGTATTTAGAAAATAATAATAAATGGTTATAGAAATATTATGGCTTAATAAAATTCCTGCTCATAACAACTGGACCAAAAATAACTCCACTTTTTAAAATCTATTTATAGTTGTTCTAACATGGAAATAATATTTGAATTGTTATATATTTGTGTCTACATTTACGATTAAAATTTACTGCTTTATGCAATTGGTATAATATCATAAAGGAATGAAATTCTTTTTTGAGTCACTTTCATGGCCTAACAACAGATTTTGTTTCTAAAAAATAAAGAAATTATATTCAACATTTAAAAAAAAACCAAGACAAATCATATGTCGGTTAAAAAAAGAAAGTGAAACAATGACAATTATTTATTTTAAAAATGACCTATGTTAATCCAACTACAAAGGAATAAACATAACAAATTCAATTCGCAAACCGAATCATTAAGTGTTTTCAGGATCCCTTTATTTATTTTAATCTACTATATTAATAGGTAGCCTAAGCTTAAATTGTATATGTGTATAGCTTATGTAAAAGACAAACAAAATATAAATGATATATAAATAGGACACAGCTTAATCTAATGCATCGTGTGGCAGCTGTAATTAAATATGTTTACGTATCTATAATATATAGAAAGTAACAGTAAAAAAATGACAATTCTTTATACTGCACAGCTCAAATTAAGAAGCGTACACGAAAATGTGCGCACCGTAATTAGACAATATAATATTTTTTGAATGCGCACCGCTGAAAATAAAGTATTGTGGAAAAAAACATCACCAAAAATAACTCGCTTTGAACGGAAGTTGAACGTCCGCGTAAAGTTGTTCAATATAGAAATGAGGTTAAATTTTTCATTCTTTGTCTCTGCATTTTCTGATTATGTAATTTACGGCATTCGGGCAAAAGGGACAATTACAAAAACTATCTTAAAACCATCTTCAGGGTAAAAGGAACCGTCCTGTCAAATTTGGTCCCCGTCCGTCATTTGGTTTTTCCGTGGCTGAAAGTTGAAAAGTGAAACATGCAAACATACAAACAAAGATACAAACACCAGCTGAGCTTTATATATTAGATATATATATATATAATAGCTCCGGCAAATCCGGAATCCAGCCAGTTTTACAAATCCGACCCAGCTTCGGCTCTGGTCGGATTTCGCTTAATAAATCTGTCCGAAGCCCGCTCCGGCCGGATTAAAAAAAATTGAATCTGGTACCCCCCTAGTTACGATATTAATTAGATTGCAGACCTTCACTAACTACATATTTAAATGTAAAAAAAATGATATTTTAAACAGGCTTGTTTTCAATTAGAAAATACGGCTTGGGGGGGATGGGATGGGGTTAAAGCTATGTGACGTAATATTGGAAGGGGGGTCTAAGTTTTTGTGACGAAGTGTGACGATGGGGTGATGGGGTTAAAAAATCGGCCAAAATTGCGTGACGTCATTTATGGATGCCCCTTTAGACACTTTCAAACCTTTTCTGCGCACATTGAAATCGCTTTTTAAATACTTTATATTAACTCGCGGTGTCTGTTTAGTTGCTTGCTTGTTTGTCGAAAAAACTTTGGATAGATTTTTAACCCACTTTCTCGTAAGCTTGTAAGCTGAAATTTTGCAGGCAGTTTTGTATCGATGATAAAAACGACGTATCAAAATTTCAGATTGATCGCATGTACTGTAATGAAATTATTGAATTTTTAGATTGTTTTATTTATCTCTATGTATCATGTTACATTTTTGAGACAGAGTGTCGCGGTGCGTATTGTATTGAACGACCTTTTTAATTCTTTCCTGTAGCGCGATTTGGTGAGTATTATATTGACAATACTTTTATAAACATATTCCCGATCGGTGTGCATTATATTAAACACGTTTTACGAGATATAACAAAAATTTTGTAGTTTTGGAATTTCTTGTGCTGCGTATTATAATGAACATTCGTTTAGTTATATCTCGTACATAAAGTATTTATAGTCAAATACTTGTTTTTTACGGGTTCTTTTTATTTTCGTTTATGTCCTTAACATTGGTGCTACTCACACATAAATAGGGAGATGTGTGCTCCAAGACATCGGTGTCATCTTCTCGCATGACTTAATGATCCGTGCTTTTTATTTCAGCTGTTTGTCACTTTAATCTAAAGCCGGACATTAAGCCACCATTAAAATTGTGTCTCTAGGTTCATGCACCCCGTTGCCCCCAACTTGTCACGCCGATCACTAAGCTCACGATTGTTGAATTTCCAATAATCATACTCAAATGCCAATAGCATAAATTAAAAATATATACTGTTAGTCATAAACGTTAATAAAACATTAATTTATAATTTAATATAATTTAGGGGAGCTGTATTTTTGCCAAGGAGACTTGATTTCTAAAACAGTGTCTCCCAGATAATTTGTTTGAAAATAAACTCTTCGTGAAGAGAATTTATTTTTGGGAAGACTTTACTTCGTGACACCGGCTACGAAAGTGACTCTTTTGGGCCAAGCTCACTTATGGATGGCGATCAACGTTGTTTTCAAAAGATTTACAAGAATACGCTAAAAACTACAATCAATGCGTTAAATAGCTTTATTTACAATCAAAAACAACACAAGTTATTTTTTAAAGTAAATAATAAACAACCAGCATAAGATTATCTATGCTGTTCATAACTCGCTTCAGTTCAGGAATAGCACATTTCATTTACATATCTGCAGGCTTGCCAGATGCCACCTCTAAAGGTTCAAATGTCAAAGTCACTTCAAGTGGTAAGTGTTTTCTTAGAAATTCTGCAGATTTTGTCGCCATAATCTTTTGTTATGACATTTATTTATTTATAAAACGCACAGCACAATAAAGTGTATATCATATTTAACAAGATAAATAATAAAAATGGGATGAATATGACAAGTTAAAACTGAAAAACAAAGGCTTACATTGCCTTTAAATAGGACAAATGAAAAGATATCAACTTTTAAGCAACTTCACAGGCGAAAGATGTAAGCCAATTTATAATGAATATAGAAACGTTTTGGACTAGATCAACTGGAATAAATACGCTTGTGGCTGATTACGGATTTTGAGCATTGTTATGCTTTAAAAACTGATTGATCTTAACAAGGGAAAGTTGAAACTGAAATTTAAAAATCAAAACGTTTTAAAAAACATGTTTAATGAGATGCTAGCCAATTTGTGCATCACAGAAAAATACTTTTTAATCATAAAAAAATCCCTTTGATAAATTGCCAGATCATTATAATCCAACAAAAAATCACGATAGCCCAAATTTTAGTTTAAAATGTATATGCTGAAGATGTCAATAGTTAATGATCAATACACAACTATTTGGGGGGGGGGTGGGATTGGTAGGATGTGCTTATAGCTAGAAATTCTCTGAAGGTTTCCTATCCGTTTTCTTTTCTGTCAAGCTTCAAAAAGTTGTGAATTTCACTATGTCATGTGATGCTACATTTTCACTGCCGTATTTGCCAGAATAAAGCGTATGTTAGGAAATTTAAAGAATTTACGTTATCCTTTTACGCACGTTTCTTGTTGTTGAAGACTGATACTTTTTATTCGTCGACCGCATCCATAAAAGAGAGCCTTATCAATATTTCCATTTCAATATTTAGGGGCCCTAGTTTTGACAAAACATTTAAAGAGGCATTGTTGTTTTACGCTACGCTCCCCATACAAAATTAAAAGCTTATGTTTGTAGTCTGTCCTGTCCCCGACAGCTGTTTTTCTTGAAAAGGGCTGGAAAGGAAGGCTGTTGTTATTGTGAAGAAACGCTTACCCTAACGTGCCTAAAGATAACCAATGAGTAAAATTCATAGTAGTTTATTAACTAACGGTGTACCTGTCTCGCGCCATCCAGGAATTCAAGGGTTGAACCAGCGTGGATACAGGCAGGACGATAAAATGACATGGAAATGTTAGATTAATAAATTTATGCTGCGAGGTGCCAAGGGTTTGGCTCCAACGTTCCACTAGGAACGCTAGAAAGAATAGCGACTTAGCGCAGAGTAATGATATGACGGCCAGAGTGAGAAAGTGTTGTACTAAATAAAACAAACCCGTAAAAACAAAGTTTTTGACTATAAATCCCTTATATATGAGACATAACTAACAGTATTGATTATTTTCAAACATTTACAGACTGACACCGAGTGATGTCCCTTGTCTTTAATAAATGGGGGTGGGATGTGAGGGGGTGTCGGCACGACGGTCGGCGTCAACACGACGGTCGGCGTCAACTCAAACTCACGTGAAACTGGCAGAAAAAAAAGAATAACAAACAGTGAATTTTGAATTACATACCTCATATAAGGATAAACTAAAAATGCATTAATTTAATTACGGTACGTTCGATCGATCTGAAATTTTGATACGATGCATTGTTAGGTTAGACGGGTCCGTGTGCCAAATTTCAGTTCGATCGGATCATGGGAAGTGGGTCACTTTTGACTTCTGTTTTTCCGCCCGCCCGCCCGCCGAGCCCAAGACAGAGACGGCCGCGAAGTTAATATAAGGGATTTAAAAAAATAACTGACATTGCTCAGTGGCGTGTTGTTCACTGATTTTAAAAAGAGGAGAACGTGCTAAATAACACATAAGGGACACGAGACCTCTACATAATAGTCAATGCTGAGAAGACAGAGTCATGGCGACTAGTTTTAACACATATGACTGGCAGAATACTTTACGGACGCCACGTCGTGTGGGGAATGACAGGTCATCTCGTCCACCAAGGCACAGTGAGAACACGGATTGTTGTACTGTCTGCACGACGATTTCAAATAAAGGCCAATCAAGCGCCTTCACCCATTGAACCGGCGGAAAGTTATTTGTCAACATCAAACTCCAGATAGTCCTTTTCTTAGCAAGACGACATGTCGTTCATATGGCCTTCAGTGGCAATTACTTAAAGTAGAAAGCCGAAAATCACGTGTGGCTGCGGGGTCGGATGTCTCGCTTAAAGAGAGCACAACAACAAGATATTCACACAAATGTCATATCCGGCCTAGAAGAGAACAGGCCTAAGAAGAATCACTCCACTTATAATGGAATCGTCAAAACCTCTACACAAACAAACACTGTTTTCAAAGAGCCTGTCACGCCAGAACGGTTGAAGTATATGGCTGATTTTGGTCACGGGTTTGGTGGTCAAATAGTAATAGACTTGATCATAACCCAATCTAGCCAATCGCCTAAGCTCATTCTAACTAATCAGTTCATCAACAAGCTAGAATGCACTGAGCTCCTAGACGACCTCGGTCTCGATCACTGACAACATGGATCTGAATCCATCGCCCCAAGTTAAGCTGCGTTGGTCACTCATGATGTAGAGGTTGCGGACACTTTAAGGTATCCCATGAACTATGTCGTGTTGACACCATATTGGGATCATAATATTGACTTTTAGATTTGTTTTCAAATATGATATGTATGTATTGCTAAACTTTTCTAGATAGCATATAGTTGTAATAACATATAGCGTATCTTTATGATTTTATACAAATCTGAGTTGCTCTTCTAGGTACTAAATGTTAGCAAGTAATGTAACAACAATTGATAAGATTTTTAAAAAAAGATTTTAGTTATGTTTTGTATTTCAATAGGTATAAATGCTCATGCTCATGTAACTTAAGATACAGTAATCTTAAGCTATTACAGTTTTTTTTGGGATAGTCTTATTGTATAGTCTTAAATTGCCATGTGTCCAAAATCATAGGGTGCTTACGGTAAACAAAGAGCCCCCATATATATAAGACATATAGAAGGACGACACGACGCTTTAAACACCCTTTCCCCATCTTCCCTGCTAACTGCTAATACACCGTTTTTGGCGGTCAGACGAGCATAAATCTCATCAATGAATTCTGATTAGACCACTGAACGTGGGAAAAATACCATTGTGCTGTTAATTGGCGTCGGTTGAAAGCTTACCGATGGAAGACAATGGTTATTTATTATCGTAGTGGTTAAGGGAAGTCACGGATAAACAAGGCAATTAGGGTCGAAGATTAACAAAATGGAAACTTTTCGGAAGGGGTTGACCCATGCGTTAGCCCTGGAGACGAGTAAGGACGCGGAAGTGGCTGAGACTTGAAACCAACAAACCCCGGCGAAAATCGCCAAAATACAAGCACTGGAAGCCTCCGGACAACCAGAGGGATGGGCATGGCCTCACCGAGAGGCCCGGCTAGGAACGCCAAAGACCGGAAGACCCTCTTCCATCGGGACGTCCTCAATGGGTTGAAGATTGATGGTTCATTTATAAAAAAAAGCAGGTCCAGGAATGGACCTTGTAAACCCCTGCTCGGCGGATGGTGGTGCGTCGGGTGGGTTGGCTACCCCCTCTTAGGGGCGCGGTGACGCACGACAGGCCGCGCTTTGAAGTGGTCAATCGGTGACTGACTGTTTCGCGAAAGGCAATCCTGAAAAAGCCCTACAAGTTTTACAGTTGAATGTCTGTGGCATAAGGTAAAAGGCACACGAAGTAACCAAAATATTCCATGAACGGTTTGTCGATGTAGCCCTATTTCTGGAAACGCTTCTCAAGGGAAAGCCGTTTCATATTACAGGTTACTCGCTATACCATTGCACGTGTGACCGGCGATGTCGAGGTCTTGGCCCTACAGTCCGGAACGATATGTAGTAAAACTGTGTGGCCAGTGTATGCTGTTGTTATTTATTTTGCCGCTACTCGGCTTCCTATAGATTCTGTAGTTCCCAAACGTTTTGGGTAGCGACCCCTTTTTATAAAAGCTATGTGACCCGCGACCCCACGAAATTTAAATAAGTCATTTTCAATAAAGTTTGTGCAAAATACTTTAAAACAAAATTAATTAATTTTAAATTATGTTTAATAATTAAATTCAATGTCATGGTTGAAATTGCATGTGCAGTGGATAGGTTCAAGAATTTCACCTGTTATCATATACAATTTTTATTTTCTTCTTTTAAGTGCACTTTTTAATGTAAATAAAAGCTTGTCCTTTAAAAAAAAATAATTTTTAAACAGTTATTTTCTACTTTTTAGTATCAAAATGTTTTAATCAATTTTTCGACATAATCAAGTCAAACTTCATTGTCAATAACTTAAATGTGATAGTGATAAAAATATAGATTATTAAAAAGATAAATTACAAATTTATGTATTAAAAGAAAAACAGTTTCCCCAACTGAAAATTCAACCACGTACCTCCAGGCAATAGATCACACTAACGATTTGTCCAGCAGGCCAGACGAAATTTCGCTTTTTTTAAACATATAATAAAAACTCTTTACAAACCACTTCTGACATCAACACATTGAAATTACTATATACCTCTAGGGCGAATTGAGGTATGGTTCACTGATGTGAGTGATAATAATTAAATATTTTAAAAATCTTTTTTTTAAAAAAAGGACACGCTTTTAACATAATCACTACTTTTAGTTATGTCTCATATATAAGGGATTTATAGTCAAAAACTTTGTTTTTACAGCTATTTATAAAACTTATAATAAAAACTCTTTAAAATTCACGTCTGAAGCCCACACATCTTTTTTACCACTATTTTTTTATATCAAACACCTAATAAGCGCCCGCCCAACGTTTTATACCACGGTAATGTATTCACGTGGTGAACTCATGGATGTCAACAAAGCAGACGGGTACCGATGCTTATATATAGACTATAGATAAACTAAAAATGCAATAATTTCAATACGTACATTCGATCGATCTGAAATTTTGATACAATGCATTGTCACCCAATATCTATTTGTGGTTAAATTTTTATATCTCTAGGACCATCAGAAGGGGTTTAATTTTACGTTTCAAGATTTGAAGGAAGGATGGATGGTTGGATGGATACAACATACAAACAGTGTGACTTAAATAAAAGCGTGTAATAATATAGACATAAAATAAAAACTAAAAATGCAATAATTTCAAATTCGATCGATCTGAAATTTTGATACAATGCATTGTCATCCAAGATCTATATGTGGTAAATTTTTTAGATTTCTAGGATCATCAAAAGTGGTTTAATTTTACGTTACAAGATTTGACGGAGGGATGGATGGAAAAAAACAACATACAAAAAGTGTGAATTAAATAAAAGCGTGAAATTTTTTTTTATTTGATTTCGAAATAATAAAGTAAAAATTTAAAAAAAATTTGCACAAAAAACAGTACATTGTCTTCTTTCTACTGTTTGTTATAAAATATTGTTCTATAAATAAGTTTTCAAAACCTTATATAGAATTGTTAAATTGTTATCCTTATTTTGTAGGGGAAAACAGCTTAATGAACTATGTGTAAATTTTAGTATTTTATTAATTTTTAAAAATTATTTTCATATTTAAATGTTATGTTTATATATTTATTTTTATTGAATTGAGAATAACATAGTTTATACTCTTTTTTACACACGGTTAGACTGTTGCTTACTTAAGGTTAAGTGCCGTCCATAAATGACGTCAAACGATTTTGGCCAATTTTTCACCCTCTCTCGTCACAAGTCGTAACAAAAAGTTAGAACCCCCCTCCAAAATGACGTCACAAAGCCTTCCCTCCTCCCCATAATATACGTATTTTCATTTTGAAAAACAAAAATTTTCAAATCTTTTTTTTGTCATTGCAGTATGTGTTTAGTGTAAGGCTGCACACTATATAGTAACACAGGTGAATCGATGTACAGCGTCATGAAATAAATTTTAAGCAATCAAATATTTAAGTGCAACTTTTATTTAAAGTTGCACGTTTTGATGTTAAATCACAGTTTTTAAACAACCCCCCTCACCGTCGTTACACATCGTCACAACTGAGTGACACCCCTACCCCCTTGGTGCGTGATGCCCCTTAACATCATGTTTAAATCTGTGCCAGGACACCTTAAATAATGGTTTAATCTTCAGTTTGAATGTTTAGTTTGTGAGTGTAATTGAAATAAATAATGTTTTTCTTTTGTGATAAATTTTCATGTCATTTTTAAAAGAAATACCTAAGTAATCCATTTATTCAGACAGCCGAGTTAAATAAAGTCCCTAATTTAGAGCAATCGTTTAAATGTCAAACTTTTTTTTTCATTAGGATCAAAAAATACAAAATCAGTGCCCAGAAACCAAGGACATTACATTTTCACCAGAGTTCGAGACACCGTTGGACGTTTCATCGTTTGTCTTGCTGCTTGGCTAATTAAGACCATGTTTTAAGGAGGTTTAAGGACTGAGAAAGAACCTGCGTAATATGTGTTGAGAAATTTAGTTGTTCCATTTTTTCTTTTTTTCAGAGTTACCTTTCTAAATTTTAAAAAGATACTGATATTTAATAATGAAATGAAGTCGAATATTACTTATAACGTATTTTGGATAACACAGCTGTCAATGGTGATTCAGAACTGGCTCATCTAATAAACTTGTTTTGATTTTATTTAAAGTTGTATTACAGAATAAACACATTACTATGTTAATATTTTAAAAATACTTTGAATGATGTTTTATATATGTTTAGTTTTTATTAAATACCGTTTAGAACAAAATATTATAGAATTATAATAATTATTCTCTCTTTAAAAAAAATAATAAAAATATGTCTATTATCATTTGTTAAAATTTTGGACCAAAAATATGTAAAATCTTTTTTTGCACTCCATACATTTAAACGTTATTATTTATTACTAAGCGATTCATTAAAATTGTTTGAAATTAACTGTTAATTAAAGATATTGCAATTGACAATACTATATTTGTTTTAACTTCGAACTTAAAAAATATCGATTTTATTTTATTTCATTTTTTTCACTATCATTTTGAATTAAAGATGAATAAAGTATAGTTACATATAATTGTTTTTTTTTCATTTCAATTCAAGTCTCACACCATCGACTGCTCAATAAAAAAAATCGTCATTTTTAGATGGTTAAACGAAACGCAATGTGGATTAATGAAGACTTTAACACAATCTTTAAAATCAGTATTATATTGTTTGATATATGTATACATTATGCATTTAAAAAGTATAACAAAAACAAAATTACTTACTTAACGCACCTCTCATTCTTATTTTTAAGATCTATAATAATGTAAACAAACTCATAAAATTAGTATATGCCATAGCAAACAACCTACATCAGAGACATATACAGATAACTATTATTAACCATCAACAGTCAAATGTTTTTCTTAGAATTTTATAATTACAAAATGTTTTAAACAAAACAGAACTAAGGATTAAGGATGATACAAATTTGTAAATATAGATTGTATTTAACGTTTTGCCGTTCGGGGTAGGGGCCTATAATGTGATTTTGTTTTTTTTGGTATATAAAATCATTTTAAAGAAATTGGCTACATTATAGATGTACAGATGTACAGTATAGATGTACAGATGTACAGTATAGATGTACAGATGTACAGTATGGATGTACAGATTCACAAAATATTTCATAAAATCTTGATTACAAGTAGTTAAGTACTTTAGTAATATGAATTGAAGTACTGTAAAATATTTTAAAAACAAACTTTCAATTTACTTCATTGCTCAAAATAAAATTGTTCAAGATTTTGTGGCTTTTAAGAAACCTTGGTACACACATGCTTCATTATTTAAAAAAACAACAAAACATTATTGTTCATTTAATTTACAAAAATAAACTTTATTTAATATTTGAAACAAGAATCCTACTTCAATTTAAGTAAAAAATTTGATTAATTGTAATCGCCACTTTGTGTGTTAAAAACCATTACAAATTTTTTATAGATAAAATCAAAACCCCACTGTAATTAAATAATAATAATAATAATCGGCATCCTTCCGTCTCACAAGACGATGGTGCATCACTGTTGAGTTGGGTTGCATTTCCTCGAGTGGCTGTGCAGTCCTATCTTTGAGTGAAAGTCTTTACCACAGCTTTTACACACGAATTCTGTGCTACCAAATGTTTTGGCCTTTCTCCTAGCTTTTTTTCTGTAGCCTCCTCCATCCTACGCTCCTCGGCTGCTATGACGCCCTCTTTGACAACTGTGCGCCACGTAGATCGGTCTTCTGCCTTACACTCCCAGTCGCTTGTGCGTATTCTGGCTGCTTTCATGTACCTTTGGCAGACATCTTTAAATCGCAGACATGGGTTACCTGTCTTCCTCTTTCCCAATGCCAGTTCTCCATATAGCAGATCCTTGGGATTCGGCCAGGGCTCATTCTTTTAACATGTCCTAGCCATCTCAGGCGTCTTTCACTAAGGATTGAGAACATGCTTTGGGTATTGGCACGCATTAGGACCTCAGTATTAGGCACCTTGTCTTGCCATTTAATGCCTAGGATGCGTCGCAGGCATCTCAAGTGGAAGCTATTAAGATTGCGCTCTTTGGATGTATAAGTGGTCCATGTCTCACTCCCGTATAGCAGTGTACTAATGACGCAGGCTCTATAGACACACAGTTTGGTTTTCTCTGTTAACTTGGTGTTTTGCCAGACCCGTTTGCTTAATTTAGCCATTGAGGCAGATGCCATGCGAATAATTCTGTTTATTTCCTCTTCAATGGACAATGTATTGGAAACCTTGGAACCCAAGTAGGTGAAGCTGTCCACAACCTCCAAGTTTTCATTTTCGATATTGATGGTAGGAGGAGGTTGTGTGTCTTGGGCCATGATGTTTGTCTTTTTCAAGCTGATTTGCAGACCAAATTCTTTGCAGGCATTGGAGAAGCTTGACACGAGTTGTTGCAAACCAGTTTCTGTGTGTGCTGTTAATGCCGTATCATCCGCAAAGAGTAGCTCACGAATTAGGATGTATGTCGTTTTGGTCTTGGCTCGGAGGCGGGCAGTGTTGAAAAGTCCTCAATCAGCTCTGGTGTGTAACCAGATTCCATCACTGCTATCCTTGAATGCGTATCGAAGCAGTACAGAGAAGAATATTGCGTACAGTGTAGGAGCAAGTACACAATCTTGTTTAACTCCGCTGCTTACAGGAAAGGCCTCTGACGTAGCTCTATCGAACTGCACTGTGTTATGCATATTTTCATGGAACTGTCTGATGATGGCGAGTAGGTGTGGGGGGGACAGCCGATTTTTACCAGAATTTGGAATAGCCCGTTGCGACTGACGAAATCAAAGGCTTTCGTAAGGTCCACAAAGGCAATGTATAGTGGCATCTGTTGCTCTCTGCATTTTTTCTCGAGCTGCCGTATGGAGAACACCATGTCTATGGTAGACCGACCAGCCCGGAAACCGCACTGAGATTATGGATAGACATGGGATGCTAGACTCTGTAAACGTGTTAGTATGACATGGGCGAAGGCCTTTCCTACAATACTAAGGAGTGAGATGCCGCGATAGTTATTGCAGTCACTTCTATCACCCTTGTTTTTATATAGTGTCACTATATTTGCATCTTTTAGGTCTTGGGGGATATAGCCCTGTTCCCAGCAGAGGACAGAAGCTCGTGCAATGGCTGTAGTAAAGCTGTCTTGCCACTCTTTAGAGCTTCTGGGGGTATGCCATCATTCCCAGAGGCTTTTCCACAAGCTAGGCTGTCAATTGCTTTGCTCAGCTCTTCCTGTGTGGGCATGACATCAAGTTCTTCCATAAGTGGCATTTATAGAGCAGTGCTGGAGACTGTGGTAACTGTTGAGTACAGTTCCAGATAATGCTCAACCCACCGTTTTAGCTGTCCTGCCTGGTCTTGGATAATTTCTCCAACTTTTGGACTTTAGGGGGGCAAATTTGGACGTCAAAGGGCCAGTTGCGCTTAGATATTTTCGTACATGGCTTTGGCATTGTCCATGTCTGCAGCTGATTGTAAGCTGGAGCAGAGGTTAAGCCAGTAGGTATTGGCACATTGACGGACAAATTTTTGGGCATGCGACTTTGCTGATTTTAAGGCATGCAGCCTGTCGGGTGTGGGCTTTTCCTTGTAGGCCATAAGATCTTTCCTTTTGGCTTCAGTGACGGGGTTCATCTCGTCCCAATATTCATCAAACCAGTCCGTACTTTTGTGAGATTTCTTGCAAAAGGCATCTATTGCTGATGTATAGATTGTGTCTCTGAGATGCGTCCATTAGGAGTCAATGGTGACGCTTAGGGACGTCTTTGAGAGACCTTCCTGAACTTTGTCAGTGAACAGCTGCGTTTTCACAGGATCTTTCATTCAGAAGGTGTTGATGCGTGGACATCCCTTTTTCTTGGAGTGGTACGAGTTTTTCCTCATAATTCGTACCTTGCTGGCCACAAGGGAGTGCTCCGTGTCGCAGTCGGCGCTGTGATAGCTGCGGGTGAGTAGGACGCTAGCCAGTTGTGCACGCCTGGTGATGATGAGGTCCAGCTGGTGCTATTGGCGCGATCGAGGGTGTCTCCACGATACTTGGTGTATATCCTTGCATTTGAAGAAACCCCACTGGAACAGATTCGTATAAACCGTAACGGGAAAGCACGTGAAACTAAAGCCACACTGGAATATCATCCCATTTAGACATTTTTTTCTTAAATGATCCATTGGTACACACCTAGGAAATATCACTAGGAAATGGCATCTATCATAGATGGAGATTCCACCAAGAATGGAACTCCTTTGTGACACAGGATCATATTGAGGTTCGGGATTCCACATAAAGATATGGTCTTGTGTTGTGAAGAAAAGGTAATTATCGTAAATGCATTTTTCACAAGGTGAAAACGAGCCGTATAAGGTAATAACAATTTTACATTTGGAGAAGTAAATTTATTTAAAATAATTCCCTTTATTTACATGTTTTGCTTTAAAAAATGAAATTAAGTAATACTCCTTGGTACTAGGAAATGTTGTTTGTTCTTTAAACATTTTTTTAAACATTCAATATAAATAACAAAATAGATTGTGTTATCTTATCTGCAGTGGCATAGCTAGGGTCATCTGCGCCCGGGGGACATGACACAAAGTCTGCGCCCCTTCTCGGACCGACATATTCTTGGGACTCAATGAGCCTCAAAGAAAATTTTGAAATTTTACGGTTGATATGGTTCATTTTCGAAGCATCTGGTCTCTAATGAAACAGAATAAAGATTAACAATCCTCTATACGATTGTAATCGATTTATTTGAAAAAAATATTTATACTCTACTAATTATACATGACTGGAATAGACATAGTCTACAAAAATTGATCCTCATTCATTGGACTTCACAAACTCGTCAATCATTTTGTCAAAATTAATATTCTCAAGTGTTTCTCTTTCAATGCTAAGGAGTGCAAGATCACTCAGACGATCTGGTCCCATTGAAGCATGTAAATAAGACTAAATAAGCCTTTGTTTACTGGACAACTCACAGCTTGCAATTGAAATAGCATTGTTAGAAGTATTTGCAGTGAAATTCGCATATTCGAAAATAAGTCACCACCATATGAAACAATAAAACCAAGAAGATCCAAAGGAGTTTGCTGTAGAACTTCAGTCCGGGTACTGAGCAGCATTTTGAAGTCTCCGATTTCTGTGCATAATTCGTGTCGTAGAAATTTCCAAAATGTAAGCAATTTTAACGAAATGTATCGACATTTGTCTCAGCGAGAAGATTATTGAGTTCTAAAAATCCAAATTTGGTGTTTAGGTATTTTTGACGTAAAAACAGTATTGATATCTCCTGTTGGAGTCTATCAGTTACGCTGTTTATAACACATGCAGTTTATTCTTCTGCAGAGAGTCCTGCATCTCTTGCTAATTCTATAGGCATCCTCCGATGTCGTCTAATCCTTCTGTCAACCTCGATTCCACAAGTTGTGCATCTTGTTTTTCCATGGTCTACCGCAGCCTGGCTCAAATTATCACGAACGTTGACAAGTTTCTGCTCCAGCGATTCAAGATCAGATGCTGCATCCTCAAATTTCACATTAGGATCCCACAACCGTTTCTGGACACGATTAATTTTCCCAAGTATGATGCTCCAGACATGTTACAAAACTAGGAAGTTATAGTTTAACATACCTGCCAGCAAAGTTTCTGTATCACTTTAGGTGTCAGATGTCATAGTTGCATCTTCTGATAATTTTTCCAACAACCCTACTAGTTCATGTAGTCCTTCATACATAGCTTTAACAGATTCTGATCGTGCAATCCAGCGTGTTTCAGACTCCCTTTTCACTGTGATTGGAACAACTATTTTTAATTCTTCCCACAGAGTTTTTGAACGAGAGAAAAACAAATATATACTGTCGAATGCGCACAATACGTGATTAAAAATTAATAAGTTAAAGTATAAACCAGTGGCCGAATTTTAATGGTTCGAAACGACAGTTATCCTCATTCAGTATGAGGTTGCTTTTAATGTCGCCTCTGTCTGTTTTATTAATAGAATCGCCTTTGTCTCCTACTGCTCCCCTAGTCTCACTCCCAGCAACTCAGAGTTTAAAAAAACACCGCCATCAGCAATCCTATATTGCTAATGCGCAATTTGTCTATGAGTAGAATGGCGTCCCTTAATGCTCAATAGTGGCACCAAAATCAAGCTTGCCAACTGGTTTGTAATGAAGATATTTGTGGAGCACCAAAATTTAATCTTGTAAACGTATTTAGGATATATTAGTTTGCATCAAAATAAAATTAAATAACACTCATTTTGGCGCCCCCTAAAGAGGCGCCTGGAGACATATCCCCCCTTCCCCCTCGATAAGCCACTGCTTATCTGTTACAGACGCTCGTTTGCAAAAGATCATTGCGGAACGAAAAAGAATTTGTATTCCTTTGTGTGTCTGTATGTGTAAGGATTTAGAAGAGTGTTTTTTTTAAACCCTATAACTAGCTGTGGATTTTAATTTAATATTTTTGTTTTGTATATCTGAATTTGAATTAGTTGCCTTATGTAATATTAGACACGACCCGTGGCGTAGCATACACTGCAAACTTGCTCATAGAAAGTGCAAAGAAAGGGGGAAAGCGGACACAAACTACTGCACGAAGAAATCAGAACAACGTGAATGAACCACTGCATGGGGGGCCATCAATGACGTATTAATGGTCTCGAGATATGCACACAGCTGTTAGCTACATGCCGCCACCCTGCACCAACCTAGCTTGACAACCATAAACTGTGATTGGCTGACCCCAGCGAGGGTCAGCTACGTTTGCAAATAAAGGTGGAAAAGAATGAGCACAAACATTTTTAAAAATTTAAACAATGTTTCCGCTGAGGCTTGAACCCAGTACCTTTCGCGTGTAAGGCGGATGTGATAACCACTACACTACAAACAACATGTTATTATGTGAAGGAACATTGTAAGTGAACGCAAGAGGCAAAGTTGGTCTCGAAACATGCCTATCCCAACTTTGAACCCACTTCGCTTGATTGTCGACCCCAGCGAGGGTCATTCGTTATGCTTATTTGCACATACTCGCTCTTGATCTTGTTCTGGTGAATTATATATAGAGATAGAATGCTAGGGTTTTCTTTTTTCTTCTATCCACTACTGTTTCTAGGTTTAATGATTTAACTATTAGTGATATTCTTATTAATTAAAAAATAAATATCCATCTGGCAGCTGTTTTAAAAAATTTTTTCTAAATGTATCTATCCTTCATTGGGGGATAGGTACCATATAGAAGATGTACATTCTAGTACAGTTCTCAAATAAGTAAAGTAGCATTTTAGCTTTATATTCTTATTACATCTGTAAACGTTTATCTTTAAGACTTTATGAAGTATTGAGGTTTTCTTTAATTTTTAATCAGTTAACTGTCGTAGGGATTTCATGATACTCTCTCATTTATTATTTTACCTAAATATTTGCATCTTTAGTTTGAATATCTTGTCTATGAATGAAATAGTTTGCATTTATTTGTTTCTTTTTCTTTTATACTTTTAAAACTTTTATCGACTACAATTTTATTAATTAAACTAGATATTCTTTTCAGATTTTGCTTTCTTGTTCTGATTTATTTGTTCTTTAGTTTATACATCTATCATCAAATAACCTATCTTTTGTTCCTGATGACATGGTATTGGCTAAATTATTTATATAAATTAGGAAGAGTAAGAGGCCTAGGAGAGTTTGTTGTGGAACTCCTGATTTAACTGTGATCGGTTAGATTTACATCTATTAATTATTACAATTTCATCTCCTCACAAAATGAAATCTTGGAGCCAATGATTTTAGAGCACACGAAATTCCAAAAGAAATAAAATTTTGGAGTAAAATAGAGTGGTGAATTTTATCAAATGCTTTTGAGAAGTGTAGAAGTATCGTATAAATTTTAATATAACTTTGAGAATTTTGTATTGTATCAACTATCATATCCTAGATAAATTAATGTCAAATTTTTACTGAAAGACGGTTGCTCTTCATTGAATTTTTTTGTTTAATTCGGAGTAAATAAATTTTTATAAATAAAATACCATTAAGTTATGTAATGTAATTTAAATATTTTGAAAAAAAATATGGAAGAACAACAGGGTTTAATATAGCAATAAGAATATTTTTATTTTAAAAAAAATAAACGGAAAATAAAAAAAAGGTCATGAATTTTTATGATATTCTTCACTGAACATACATTTTTTTTGTAATGTCACCCTTTAAAATTCATATTTAAATTTTCTAATACAAACTTTTCATAATTTGATCAAACAAAAATCATATACACCCTACTGTCTTAATGATTGCACATGTACAAAAAATAAGAGATTTAATTTTCATTTGATCAAATGTCAATAATTGCATACTAAAACAATCATACATAATTCTGAGAACAACAATTGCCAAAGTTAAATTATAAAATGTTCACCATATCAATATTAAGCAACAGAGAACAACATTTTCAAAATGGATTTCTTTTAAATTTAAAATAAAATTAAAACAGCTCAAATAACAAATATGTAATGTAAATGTCTAAGTTTATTTCCTTTATTTATATCTTTGTCTGTGGGGCAATGATTTGAAAACTAGTGTAATGTTTAAAAACATTAACTGTCGCCATTACTTAATAAGTAAAGTAATATTGTTATTAGAACAACTAGAAAGTAGAAAATAAAGTTAATCTTAAAATTATAAATGATTATGATCAGAGACTTCTAAAAATCTTTTCTTTTAGAATAGTATAATACAATTTGCCATTGCAGAATTTAATTTAATTTGTAATAAAAAGAATAAACTGTAGCTAGGAAATTCGAACATGAAATTTGGGTCAATTTAGTATACTTTACCAGGAAAGGGGATACCATAAGTTTTTATTTCCTTCCGAGACAGGGATTATAGTGTAAAATGTAATATAGGCACCATTACTTAAAGTACAATCCAGGACTATGCTGGGTATAATTCGGATTGTAAGCTACGGTTTTAATATAATTTTTAAAAAGATATTTCATGGGTTGATGTATTTTGACTAAATATAGTAAATAAGCATTTGATTATTATTTGTTTTAATTAAGGTAACTGGGATATATCAATCACTAATTTAAAGCCAAGTGCTTCAAGTGAAGCTGCCTTAATTTAATTGTATAAAATAAATTATGTGATCAGTTCAAAATTACTTTGCTTTATGTCTACTATATATATGGATAATCAATGGTAGAATAACTTTGGCATGGCATCTTTCCGTCTGCTAGAAACGATAGATTTATTTTTGTTTATTGCAGCACAAAATATCAGAATTTACTTTTATATCTCTTGTATTTATTTTTATAGTCACACTAGTTGAATTAAGAAAAAAATAAATACAACATTTAGGTTAAAAAAAAGTAAAGGTCTTGTTATATCCAAAATTTAATTCCCTAATTATTATAATAATTTTTTTTTGTTGAAAATTCAAGACAAAAAAGAAAACTAAAAATTATTTTTTTTAAATGCCTCCCTCCAATAAGATCCCTTGCTCCAAAAAGATTCAATATTCTGATTGAATCATGTAACAAATAGATGCAACATTTTTTGGAAAGGGATCCCATTACTTAAAAAACCATTCCCAAATATGATCCCATTTCCAAGCAAAGTTTAGTTCACAGGTAAGGTAACGATCTTTGAATTAATTAATTTAATTGGATCCAGGTACATAAAAGGTCGTGTTCCCAGTGACATCATGTTTTGACCTCTTTCATGTTTTCTTCCTAGATACAGTTCCAGTTTGAAAATATCCATGCATTATGGCTAAGTTTCTTTAACACGCAAGGTCGCTGTTGCTTTACATCACTATATTATTCCGGTAGCTAAGTAAACCTATTAAAACATTACATTTAAGAAAAACTCAGTTTAGACAAGAAAAGAATAACGAAAGAATAGGGACAATTATATAATTCTAAACATTTTTATAATAAAATATAATATTGACGTTTCTTTATGCAAAGAAATGATGTGATAAAAATGATATACAAATTAAAATTTCATAGCATTTTATAGAACTTTTTAGATTAGCATCAAATGAGGTGAACAATAAGATTTCAATTAAAATTCATAACTGACAAATTATGAGATAAGACCTTGGAAAGTTGTCCAAAAAATTCATATAAACAATAAAGGAGTGAAAAAAAAACAACAACAAAAAAACAACAACAAACAACCAAAATCTAGAAAACGGGACCAATTAATATGCGTGGTACAGAATAACCTCCAATGTGGGCCACCAAGAGACCATTATAGCGACATTTAAGAGACGCAAGCTGGCATGGTTCGATCACATGCTGCGACATATGACCAAAAATCATCATTAAATTAAGGCACTGTAGAAGGGGGCCGGCGAAGAGATCGACAACGGAAAAGTTGGCTTGAGCACATAAAAGAATGGACACGGCTGAGGTTGAATGCATTACTTTAAGCTGCTCGAGATCGTGGTCTGTTGATGGTTCCATGCGCTCCAGCCCCCCTCCCGGAGAGCGCTACGGTAACAGGACTGATGATGATGATGACGTTTTAGTATTAATGACCATTAATTTTTAAAAATATCATCTAGATTCATCCATCCACACATCAGCCAATGTGTAAAATATTATTGATAAAGCTCATAAATAAATAAAATATGGGTCCCTGGTCCTGAATTAGTGGGTACTTGGATTTCAAGTTACCTGTTGCAATTTGATACGAAGCATTTACACTTGTCAGCCAATCGCGAATTGGCCTGCAAACTCGCGTACTGGCTGCACGTGTTCAAATTTTATCGAGATCTAGTGATGTATTTCAATAATTAAGCGAAAAAACTCATATACAATCCCAAAAATTTTATCCAATATTCACAATAATTCTTTACTTAAACCCAGTTGATTTCTTATGATTTCATGCGCGTGCATATACTGAAAAATCAAACTTGCTTTCATTGCTTAACGCATGTATCTTGAATAGAATTTTTAAAAAAGTATTTAATTCAACGTGATATGCTCAAAATTGTTTTATATAATTGAACTTGAGCTATTTTAAATGTAGACTATTTATTTATATGTATAAATTTATAAATCCCACCCCCCTTTTTGTACAGCAAAACTTGAATGTTGTATTAAATAGAATGTACACTTATATATACACAAAGTAAGCCCCGCTTATGATTAATTTTAACATTATAATGTTTAGTGAAATTTAAGTTACTAAACTAAGAATGGTATTTTTTTTATTAGGCTAGCCTACTTCTCTTTTATATCATTACATTTTGAACACGGGTTCTCTCCGATTGCCTCGGTGGTTTTTTGGTGCACGAGGTACCTCACGAATCTTGTTCAGTTGTGGAATATCTAATTGAATTCCATTGTTAGCTTCATTTACACTGCTTGGGTCGTTCTTCTCGTAAACCAGTTCTTGAAGTTTACTCTCATTTGATTCCGTGTCGGATGAATCAATCCGATGGTTAAGGGAGATTTCAATGATTTCAATTGTGTGTCCTTGAAGACTCCCTGGGCTCAAGGGGTTTGTGTGACACATGTCAATAACGTCATATGCGCTGGATGCTTCAGTGTGTGAAATCAACTGGCTGTTGGATACAAAAGAGGAAACATTCTATGAATGCCACACCGATACTAAATGTTTGTGACATTTAAAATCAGCAAGAAATATAAATAACATAATAACTTAAATCCCATCAATACTCAAATGAAAAATAATTTTATTAGTTTTTAAAAGTAAATGTTTTAAATAAAGTAATCAAAATAATAATTGTTTTTAAAAAATATTACCTGTCGTTATTTTCGAATGGGGGAGTACCTGTGGAAAAGAAATAATATTAATTTAAATTTACAATCATTAATAACAGAAAAATGGTAGATTTGTTAAACTTAACTTTTCAGAAAAATACATTTATAAGGGGAAAACATAAGATCTATGAACCAAAAATTGTAGACAATAGTCATCATTGCATTGGAGAGGCATCGCATGGATACATGAACAGGCACTGATCTCAACATTCGCTAATCTTGAATGGCGGCCAGCAATTCATTCAACCTCAGCTCTGTCCAATCTTGTATGTTGTCAAGTCAACTTTTCCGGTTTCCAACTCTTCTACATTGACTTGGAGGATGATTTGTTCAGGCTATTATGTCACAGCACATTATTGAACCATACCAGCTCGCGTCTCTTAATTGTCGCTATAATGGTTTCTTAATGACCCGCAATGGAGGTTACTCTATCCAATACCTACTCATCGGTCTAGTGTTCAAGATAATTGATCCGAGAATTGTTTTCATACATTTGTTTTCAAATGCCTGCAGCTTGCAATCAGTAGCTTCTAGTATTGTCCAAGTGTCACATCCATATAAGACAATAGTTTCAACGAGAGCTCTCTATAGACTGAGCTTTGTTGGAAGGCCAATGGTTTTGCTGGTCCATATTTTGATTAATTTCCGAATTGCTGCAATTATAGACCTACTTCTACAGCTCGAATGTCAGCGTCACAGCTATAATCTTTAGATATAATGGTTCCAATGTATTTCAAGCTCTGTACCTCTTCCAGCTTTTGATGGTTCATTAAACTTCACTATGAAGTGTGCCATGCTGGCAACTGCGGTGGGTCAACCAATAAACACAAGTAATAACCATTATAAACAAGATATAAAGTTGATGGAAACATGTTACAATGCAAAAGGTGTTTTAAAGTATCTTGAAATAGTGGTTTTACTCTCTCATAGTTTACGATTCTAAAATACACCTTTTTTGTACACTAGATGATATTCGTGCTTTTTGCGACTAGTTAGGGAATTATCGATATACTAGAAATGGTTTCATGACAAAACGACCAGTGACAAAACGACAAGGTGACAAAACGACATTGTGACAAAACGACATTGTGACAAAATGACCAGTGATAAAACGAAAGGTGACAAAACGACATTGTGACAAAACGACATTGTGACAAAACGACATTGTGAAAAAACGACATTGTGACAAAACGACATTGTGACAAAACAACATTGTGACAAAACGACCAGTGATAAAACGACCAGTGACAAAACAATCAGTGACAAAACGACCAGTGGCAAAACGATCAGTGACAAAACGACAAGGTGACAAAACAACATTGTGATAAAACGACAACATGTGCACCATCATTAATGCCTTATATATGTTACAGGCAATGTGTGAAATCAGGCATTCTATAGGCAATGTATAGAATGCCTGATGGTTTGAGGCAAAGTATGAAATTTGTAAAACTTGTGCATACTTTTCCTAGGCATTGTATAGAATGCCGGATTTCGTTTAGGCAAAGTGTAGAAAGAGCACAACTTAATACTTTATTGATAATTACGTATTTTAAAGTGGAAGTAATACAAAATAAAGCACATGATGTACGCTCTGTATTTTTTTTTCGAGGTTTTCCTCTGTTTCCACACCTTGTATCTCATCATCATGTAGGACGACATTGTGAGGCCTACTTTAGCTCTGCAGCCAAAGAGAGCTTCCTATGGTGATCTTTTATTCCCAGAATGAAAACCCTATTCTTCTTGAGTTTGACGAACCGTAACCCCTCACTCCAGTGGCCAGTTATTTCATCTTGCATCCACGCACACAGCATATTTTCGATGTCATAGTTAGCTCTTTTGACGCTCCCCTGGCTTTGTATGTGGGGCGGCTTCCTTTGAACGATCTTCAAGGTGGGCCAATACTCCTTTAGGCTGCTTAACACATTGTTTGCAAATTCCCTGCCGTTATTGGACTGTAGAATCATTGGAGCACAAAGCAACCTAAATATGTCTACGAGATACTTCTTGTGCCCTCTTTGTCTTCAGGCCCCTTAGAACTACAAACTTGGTGGGATGATCTTGATACACCATTATAAAAGTGCATTCCCCGTGTGATTGAAAGTCAATGAGGTCGACCTGACAATGAGAGTTAAATTCCGAAAAAGCTATTGGCTAGACCACAATGACATTTTTGACGCCTTTTTTCTATCAAGGTTCACTAAGGTTAATATACAGTTCAATATCATGACGGATAGTGTTCTTGTATTTGTATGAAAGTTCTTTCAACATTCTGTGCCGGCCTCCATAAACAATGGCCAAATGGGCTTTATGGAGTACGTCAAATATCTCGGAATCCGCGACGTAAAACAGAATGGCACTCACGCCTTCTTTAAAAGGGTAGATCAACTTACTCTTATTTTCATCCATCATGACATCATAGTGTTTCACCAGCCATTCGCCCTGTTGTTCTTGCTTAATGGTGGTCTGAGCTATTTTCAAATCGTCCACCGATTTTTGGTAACAGTTTCGTTTTTTAAAAAACGCTGTTTTTAGCAGCATTTGCTCTTTTTTTAGATAACTCATCGTAGAACAATCGTTGCATGTCGACATGGTATCATTCCTGTCCTAGTTCTACATTGTCTTCCGACATGGTTACACAGCAATCCAATGGGAAACGTTATGGGATAACGACTGTGGAATCTCAGTCGGATGATATCGTGAGAAGAATTTTGGCAATATTGTCCTTGATTTGGTAGTGGAACCTTGTACCGGCTAAACGCTGTCTTACAATAACTTTCAACACTCACAGGCTTTGATCGCCATCATCAAACAACGACCAAAGTGCCACCACCAACATTAGTGCCTGGAAAAATGGACAGTGTAGGCCAATTATATACTTTGCCGGACGAAAAATAACAATTTTTTCTGTCCTTTTTATGAGAACATCTGCGGACCGGCAGCGGATGGCCCACGGACCGGCACCGGTCCACGGGCCACCACTTTGAGAAGCACTGTTTTAAAGCACTGGTTGCCAGTGGCGTCACTAGGGTTGGTGTCCCCCAGATCGGTAGCTAATGGTGTCACTCCCTCACGAATTACCCTTTATACTTCCTCCCAGTCCGCCGGTGCCTAATAATGGGAATATGCATAATTTTAGATTTTGATGTCACCCTTGTGATGGTGATGGTGTCCCCCGGTGCGATCAGCACCCCACACCCCTCACCCTAGTGGTGTCGCTGCTGGTTGCTGTTTTCTCTAATAGCAGCACGGCAGCACGTATGTAATATATCCATTATAATTAAATACATTTTGTGGTTTTCATGCATCAAGACAATACTTCTTGAACTCAATTAAACACCGACTAATAACAAAACATTATTCCACCAACAACCAATCAGCTCAATTCTACATGAGACCTACACACGAACACGCACAACTGCTAATTTTAACATTTACCCAATAAAATTAACTTACCCGTTATCAGTCGTTTGGATATATTGTGTCTACGTTTGCAAATAGCCAGAGCAATTGCCAAAATAACGAGAGGTGTAATGACTCCAGTCACTATCCATACAGGTGTAAGAGTTTGTGCGGAGTAGGTTGCTTCATCTTAAATATAGAAACAAAAACGGAATAGATATCACATGAGTTACACCAGATTAAAAGCATTGTAAGAATTTAAAATGTGTAGAGAAATTTAAAATAAAATATTTTGAATTTTGCACAGAGAAAACACGATTTACTTTAATTTTTTTATATTAAAATTAATTAGTATAATTTTTTGCAATACTTTTACTGGTTGCATTTAGATATAAAGATAAACTTTGATATACTTTATAGCATTCTTTCTTTTCTAGGAGTAATAATTCTTCTTTCTTTTAAACAAGTTAATTAATAATGCTGAGGAACCTGTCAAAACTTCGTCAAAATTAATATGTCAATATCACCTTTAGTATCTTTAATAACCAATACAGACAGTAGCGTAGCTAGGGTGGTGGAGGGTGGTCCAAATTTGAAAAACCACTTGAGGGGGGCCCCAAAGGAGTATCCGATTTTTTTACATTAAACATTACGCCACCGCCATGTAATCTTGCATTTCACGTTGTTATATAAGTTAGAGACACTGTTGCATGTATTTCACGTTGTTATGTAAGTTAGAAACAATGTTGCGAGTATTTCATGTTGTTATATAAGTTAGTGACACTGTTGCGTGTATTTAATGCAGTTTAAGGATTTCAAAATTACGTATTACTAAAAACTGTCAACAATTAACTCCGATTTTTTAAAAACACGTTATCTTGACGGCATTTTATCATTATCTACTATTTTATGTCCATGCTATAATCCATCAGTGATAGACATAAATAGAAGGGTAATAATTCGTATATTTATGTCTTTTCGTCTGACGAAATTTTACAATCATGGCGAATGAAACAAATATATATACTTTTTTGTATATTTTTTATTTTTGAAATTAAAAGAATGTTATTCTTTATAAGGGAACTTCACCCATGCCGAAAGAACGAGTTTACTCGAGTGGGGCTACCAAAGGGAAAGACAAGATGCTGCAAAATAAAGGAACGTTTTTGAAGGGTTCTTTAAGAAGAAATCTGATAAGAGCACTGAAAACAAAGGAGGCCGTGAACATGACGAAGAAAAGTAGCACCATTCAGATGATTCATACAAAGATACAGCAGTCGATGAGACTTTAGAAGTGGAAATGACTCTTGATGAGAGAAGTAGTGCTAAAGAAACTGCAGGGAGAAGAAACCTTTTACCACAGTCAGAGAAAACATTTGAAGTTAGTGATACAGACGATGAGTCAAGTGGTTATCTTCCAAAATCACTTTCTCCAGAAGCTGAAGAAAAACTACAAAGACTTCGTATATATTCGGCCTGGAAGTTTATCTAACGAACTGCGAGCAAAGATTGTATTAAGGGGTAGCTTGTTTTTCCAAAACAAAGATGAAGAGTAATTGTTTCCAAAAGAGTTTACCCAAAATAAATCACGAAGTTTGACATCATCATGGTTCACCAGAAAGCTCACAACAGGAGAAATTTTCAACCGATCTTGGCTCTTCTTCTCTCACACTTGGAATGTCTGTTTTGTTTTGCATGGGTAGTGTTTTCAGAGGCATCAGAAAAGACATCTAGTGCATTGAGCAAACCTGGAGTTGGTTTCACCAAATGGAAGAAACCTGAGAGACTAAAAGAACAAGAAGGAGTTCACCATGGAAAAGCTTTTTTTGAAGTGGAAGTAAGGCTTTACCCTACCAAGGCGAGTTACCGAATATTAGGTAATTAAATTAATTACTACATAACGAGTTACCGAATTCTAGGTTTTTGGGATATCACTTGAAGAAGCACTAAAATAGCAGCCAATCGTCGTTAAATCTCGCATTTGTTGCATGATTAGTGTTTACAAATGGTTTCTTCTTTGAATAAAGCAGTTAGTGATTACGTTGCTTTTGTTGAAAATAACAATGAAAAGATCGGCGAATGAACCCAGCACTTCCACAGGAAAAAGAGGAAGGCCTACACATTTTACACTGCAGCAGGTAATGGAAGCTTTAGACGATTCAGAAGGGGATGAAGCAGTTTTGCTTCATCAATATGATTATTCTAGTTCTAGTGACGTTGACATGGATCGTGATCTCGATAGTGATAGGTCAAGTGATGATGATGATAGATCCTGAGCTAGACCAACTGTTATGGAAAGGGGGGCGTGTCCATCAAACAGATTTTCGTGGTGACAATGTTCCAGATGATGGCTGGACTGCAACCTTTGCGGCTCCAATAATAGATTTGAACTTCAATGAAGATGGAACGGGGCCAATTAACATTCCTGAATCTTTGACTGAAGAAAGTTTATGTGTTGATTTTCTTTTCTTGTTTGTGGAGGACGATTTTTTGCAGAATTTGATAAACAAGACAAATCTTCGCGTTCAACAGGTACCATGTCCCCAACGCCACACACCAGACAACCACTGGCCTGAAATTCCAGAAGCGAATGCGTTCCAATCATGTCTGTACTGTCTGCTTGGAAAAACACCTTCAATACAACAGAGCACATCCTGGGGTAGCATACAAGGACAACCCACACAAGAAGGTCAAGACCAACGTCAGGTGCTCTATGTGCAAAAAATACCTGTGTGTAAGGCATGGCTCAACCTGCTGGGAAGACTACCACTCCAAGGCGCAATACTGGCGCTAGATGGAACCATGTTCAACTAAATAAACAAATATAATCTTCAGAAAAAATTATTTTATTTTATTTTTATTTTTAAAATAAACAAAATTTTCTGCGCGGTAACTCTAAACTGCTGCGCGGTGTTGGTCGAAAACCTGCGCGGCTAAGCAGCTTAAATGGAACATTGGTGAAAAGGTGTACAGCATCCATTTTTTAAATAAATATTTAAATAAATTTGATGTGCGGTATCTATAAACTGCTGCGTGGCGTTAAATATATGCGTTCCCGCGCAGCCGCTCAGCTAAATTGAACATTGGATGGAAGCTAGACCTATTTCCTGCTATATCTAAAAGTTTGAGCTCATTCTGACCACTGGTTTGCATGATACTAGCAATTTCCTAACCCATGTACATTTTCTTTATTTTTGCTGGGGAGGCCAGGTATAAGGGCAAATTAGCTTGGGGAGCTCGGATTTGGTAGGGTTAAGGCAGAACCCGATGATCTGTAACATATGCTTCATAAGTATTGGAGAGAAATTCTGAAGTTTGTAGCAGCAGCTGTCAAGTTCTTAGCAAAAATCATCTCAAGCTTTCGTGGCTACAAAAAAAACAAAAAACAAAAAAAAACTTGATTCTACCAATCCTGGGAACTTCCTAGCATCTTTGAAATTTTGTTCAGAATTTGATGAAGTTACGAAACACCTCTCACATAGAATTGAATCTGGGAAGACACATTATTTTTCACCAGAAATTCAAAATTAATTCATAAACTTGATGGGCAATAACGTTAGAGAATCAATTGTTGGGAAAGTCAAGCAAGTTTGTTACTTTTCTCTGATGTTTGATGTAAACCCCACAGCCGACGCAGTGCTCCGAATACGCCGCAAAATTTTCGTCCGCCAACGAACGACCTTGAACGACCCATGTTAAAATAACTTTACTGACTGAAGATGTTTTAAAAAAAGTTTCATTAATCTATTTTACGATTCTTAGAAATCAATAAATATTTTAATGAAAATTTCATTTTTTATTTCCTTTTTAGATGTTTGATAGTTTTTTGTTTTTTTGTAAGTGAGAAAATTTCATTTTGCCTCTTGCTGCGACAACCCAGCAAGTAGGGTGCTAGATAAACAAAATTGATGTATCATACTCTACTATGATTATGTAGCGTCAAGGGCCGAAAACAGCCTTATCTCTATACATATAAGACGCATTTGTTGTCTGTCTGTCTGTCGTCTGTCTGTCTGTCTGTTCCCTAATAACTCAAGATCCAGACAACCAAACAACGTGAAATTTGGTACACGTACACAAAATTATACCGGAAAAGTTATTAAACAGGATTCGTTCCATACATATAAGTTACTGGGGGCTAGGGGCCCAAAATGTAGTTTTTCCTAATATGAGCTCTATAAATTTTTTTTAAAAAAATTATCATATTTCCCGTGTAGGTAGAAGCATAAAACTTTCAGTAGGTAGTTGTTAAGTATTATTTGGCGATGGTAACAGGTAAAAAAATTATATAAATTATCACTTACTGGGGGCCAGGGGCCCTATTGTAGTTTTTTTCTTATATTAAAACTGACTCAACACTAATTTTTCAATTTCCCTTGAAGGTAGAAGCATGAAACTATGGGAACTTGCTGAATACACTCTTGTGACGATAATTGGCGAAAAATAATTAAAATATTTTCACTCATGGGTGGCCGGGGGTCCAAATAATTTTTTTTTCATATAAGGGCTATATAAAACTGAATCAACACTGATTCCTCATCTTTCTTTGTAGGTAGAAACATGAACTTTGGAAAGTTGTTGAGTACCCTCCCGCGATGGTAGCAGTCGAAAAAAATGTATCAATCACTGAGTGGGGGCCGGGGCCTAAATTTTATACATGTAAGACGCATTTATTGTGTTTGTCGGTTCTCTAATAACTCAAGATCCAGACAACCAAATAACGTGAAATTTGGTACACATACACACAATGACATGAGAAAGGTTCTTAAACAGGTTTCGTTACATATATATATAAGATGCTGGGGGCCAGGGGCCCAATATGTACTTTTTTCCTTATATGAGCTCTATAAAAATAAAAATATAAAGATTTATAAAAATTATCCTATTTCCCGTGTAGGTAGAAGCATGAAACTTTCGGTGGTTGTTAAGTATCATTTGGCGATGGTAACAGGTAAAAAATTATATAAATTATCACTTACGCGGGGGCCTTAATGTAGTTTTTTTCTTAAATTTAAAACTGACTCAACACTAATTTCTTCAACTTCCCATGAAGATAGAAGCATGACAATTTGGGAACTTCCTGAATACACTCTTATGACGATAATAATTGTCGAAAAATAATTAAAAAATTTTCACTCATGGGTGGGTGGGGGCCCAAAACCTTTTTTTTATTATTATAAGGTGTATATAAAACTGATTCAACACTAATTCCTCATCTTTCTTTGTAGGTAGAAACATGAACTTTGGAAAGTTGTTGAGTACCCTCCCGCGATAGTAGCAGTCGAAAAAAAAATATCACTAACTGGGAGGGCCGGGGCCCAAATTTTATACATATAAGACGCATTTGTTGTGTGTTTGTCTGTTCCTTAATAACTCAAGATCCAGGCAACCAAATACTGTAAAATTTGGAACACATACACAAAATTACATGGGAAAAGTTCTTAAACAGGTTTCGTTCCATATATATAAGATATTGGGGGCCATGTAGGTAGAAGAAAGAAACTTTCGGTGGTTGTTAAGTATCATTTGGCGATGGTAACAGGTAAAAAAATAATTATATAAATTATCACTCAGTCTCTTGGGACTGCTGGTATAGACTTGCAGACCCCACGCCTTTCTCATGGACAGTTGTATGTGGCCTGATCCATAGTTTGTAAAGAGGAAAATCTTTTTTTACATCCTCCAAATGGAACTGCCAAAAATGTTGTCTATCACTTTGCTTTAAGTTAAATGTACCCTTTATTGCATGCAAATAAAACAGTACTGTACGCTTCTACATTTATCCTTATTTTAAACCCGGGTAAGGCCGGGTACTTGCCCCTAGTAAATTAAAAAGCCTTACAAATTAGCGGTATAATAGCTAAAATATAACATATATAAATGCATATAATAAATTAAAAACGAAAGTTCTCAAGAGAAAATTAAAATTAGCAGTGAAATAATATACGTGATAAGACTGCAGGATTACCTTTTTACGTTATACCATTTGTAATGTAACTATTCTTTATGACTATATGATGATTTTAGGTGAACTCAAATGTCAGCAAATGTCATCTAAACCGGGAAGAGAGGCAGTATATTAAAAACCTATAAGTAAAACCTAAGCCGCCTAGCCTACATGGGAATTTTAAAGCACAATCCTAGAAATATTTTGGTGGCCTGTTCTCTGCTGATGGGAGAAATGTAGACGAAGATCGAGTTTATTGTCAGCTGTTTCTCACTGCTCAGCAGTCATTGGGTGACGAGGGACACATTTCAAAAGTAAACAATTTTGACGCAATTACATCAAGTGGCAATATGAATCTTCACTTAAGTGTCAAGCACAATGTGTCAGTACAAAGTCAAGAAAAGTCAAATAAAATTTTGGGATATTTCCATAAGTAAGGAGAAGGCAACAATCAATGCCAGGCAACATCAAGTCATGAACTGACAAGAGATATCGTTATCTGGTTCTGTAGAGACTTGCTCGCCTTTGAAAATGTGGCTAACGATGGTTTTGTTGACTTCTTCAAAATTAATTGCCCATCTCTCAACATACCGGTATCTGTAACACTTGCTGAAACAGCCCTGGATGATGTTTACGAATATTTCGTAATCAGCCGAAAAGCAGCTGCAAATGTCAATTTACGGAGAAATCGGGCTAATCCGGATATCAGCCTAAAAATTATGCCAGTCAGAGATTAAAACCCTTTCATGGTTTCTGCAAAATGATGAGAAGCGGGCGAAACTGTTGAATGATGTTGAATGTTCTGATGTAGAACTGTCTAAAGAAACTGCAATTCAAGCGTGTTGTGACAGAAGTGCTGGACAGACTTAATATGGAGATGAACGACATATTCCAAAGGCTGGAAAACCATTAGGACACTTTCCGGTTTCTTCTTGAACCAAGACACGTATTGGAGTCTATGGATGATGGCAAGCTGCTGAAAACTGTATTTTATCCTGTTTGTATGATGAAATACAGGAAAATCGCTTGTTCAATGATGTCTTTGATGCACGATCACTTTTTATCAACAAACCAGTACCACAATCACCAATTGACATATTGAGGAAGCTGGCTTCATATGGTAATTATGTGTGCTCAAACCTTGCAACCTCCAGCCGAATACTGCTAACTCAGGCCACTTCCATTGGATCATGAGATAGATCATTCAAACCTTGCAACCTCCAGCCGAATACTGCTAACTCAGGCCACTTCCATTGGATCATGAGAGAGATCATTCAAACCTTGCAACCTCCAGCCGAATACTGCTCACTCAGGCCACTTCCATTGGATCATGAGAGAGATCATTCAAACCTTGCAACCTCCAGCCGAATACTACTAACTCAGGCCACTTCCATTGGATCATGAGAGAGATCATACTCAAAACTCAAGTTATTAAAAAAAACTGTCTCAGGAGCACAATGACGCAAGAAAGACTAAGCAGCAAGTCTTTAATGTTAGTGGAGTCAAAATACTAGACAGCATTGATCTAGATGATGTTATAGACGCCTTTGGTGCACAGAAAGCACGACGTGAGACGATATGAGTTGAGATTAGTCACTTGTGCATTATTTCGCTAATAAAAAACGGTATTATTCATTAAGAGTCTTATTGATTATTTTCTGTTAATTTTACTGATATACAAAACCAATTTCAATTTGGAGATGTATATTTATTAACTTCATCATCTCATGTCATGATGTCGAATGTCAAAATGCAAGGGCCCCCAAATCCCTATATGAGCCACTGATTTCAGATAATGCCAATTCTTTATTGAAATTGTCTTTGTTATCTAAAAAGTGACAGGTGTAGAATTCACTTGCAAATAATTTTTTTAAAAAATGTATTTTTCATTTATTTAACTTGAATATTTAAGAGCTTTTATAATAGTACTAGACGCCCCGCGGCGTAGCATACGCCGCAGACTTGCTCATGGAGAGTGCCAAGAAAGTGGAGAAAGAACGGACACAAACTACAGCACGAAGAAATCAAAACAACGCGAGTGAGCGTCGGTTGGGATTGGGGAGGGGGGGAACTGCCAACTCATTGTTGGTTTCGAGAGATTTTCAGGCGAAATTCGCTAAACCCCTAACTTCTATCAGTCAGCTATAAAACGATAATCGATTCAAAATCAGAGCTACATAATCGATAATCGGTTTTCCAAAAAAAAACACGCAATTAACAACCCTAAATATGACTAACCCTCGCTAGGGTCGGCCAATCACAGTTTATGTTTAAGGGATGGTAGTATTAAATGGGAGGTGGGTAACAACAACCTCAGTGTGAATGTCTTCACGTTTACTCGCTATTTATTACTTACTTGGTGCTGTTTTTTGTGTCTGTACTCTCACCCCCGCAACCGTTCTTTGCACTGTCTATGATGAGCAAGTTTGCGGCGTATGCTTTGCAATAAGGGGGTAAAAGAACGGGAACAAACAGACATTTAAATACAAAAACCCCGTAAAAAACCAAGTTATAAATCCTTTATGTACGAGACATAACTAAAAGAATGTTCATTATAATACGCAGCGCAAGACCATCCAAAAATACAAAATTGAAGTTGTGTCGTAAAACATGTTTAATATAATGCGCACCGATCAGGAATATGTTTATAAAAGTGTTGTCAATAAAATACGCACCTTATTGCGCGACAGAAAGGTTGTTCAATGCAATACGCACCGCGACACTCTATCTCAAAAAATAACATGATACATAGAAATAAATAAAATAATCTTTAAAAATCAATAATTTAATTACGTTACATGAGATCGATCTGAAATTTTGATACATTGTTTTCATCATCGGTACAATAATGCCTGCAGAATGTCAGCTCGCTAGCTTACGAGGAAGTGGGTTAAAAATTGATCCAAAGTTTTGGCGACAAGCAAGGGCGCAAGCAAGCAACCAGACACCACGAGTTAATGTAAACGATTTTTAAAAAACCAAAAAAAAACAACAATTTATTCGCTGGGGGTTGAATCCAGTACCTTGCCCGCATGAGGCGGACGTGATAACCAGTACACTACGAATCTCACGTTTTCTGTGAAGGAACAATGCAAGTGAAACGCAAGGACCATTGCATACGCCGCAGACTTGCTTATAGAAAGTGCAAAAGAAAAAAGGTGAGGGGGAGAACGAACACAAACAGTAGCACGAACTAATGGGAACAACGCGAGTGAACGTTGGGAGACCATCGAAGAATTTTTGGTAAGTATTTCGGACATCGCCACAATACATAAACAAATATTACAGCAATGAAGCCAAGTTGGAGAGCAACAACTTCGTCCATGAACGAAATATGCGACCAATAGAAACAGACAGGTACCTGATGAAGGAATTAGTATAACATTGGCCTAAGCTTTTTTCCGTGATATGCGAAGCTTTGTTTATGTTTGCTAAGAAAGGGGGGGGGGAAAGAACAGTCATTAGCATTTTTAAAAATTAAAAAAACATATGTTGCGACTTGGGCTTGAACCTAAGACAGGTCAGGCGGATGTAATAACCATTTTATTATGAAATACACACACACTGTGCAGGAACATCGAAAGTGAATGTAAATAAAATGAACACAATTTTTAAAAAAAAACGATGAGGCCCAGCTGCAGTGAGGAATGTAGAATCTCGCATGAAAAAGCAGAAAATATTTTTTTTAGTCACAAATTAAGTAGTCACACAGGGGGACTCAGAACTTTTGATTTAGTTGATCAAATTATAAATATTAAACTTTCTGAAATGCACGCAAAGTATTTAATAATAGGGGTTGTAGGGCGCCTACAGCGCCCACTTTGTTTTTTGTCAAAAGCCCAAGTAACTTATCCTTGTTTGATAAATACGAAATATTAAACTTCCTGGAATGTACACAAAGTATTTTACAATTAACCACATCAAAGCCTCTTTTTAAATCCTTTATATTAACTCGTGGTGTCTGCGGCGGACCTTGCTTGCTTGCTTGCTTGCTTGCTTGCTTGTCGCCAAAACTTTTGATCGATTTTTAACCCACTTGCTCGCAAGATAGCGAGCTGAAATTTTGCAGGCAGTTTCGTACCGATGATAAAAACAATGTATCAAAATTTCAGATCGATCGCATGTACCGTAATTAAATTATTGATTTTATAGATTATTTTTTTTATTCCTATGTATCATGCTATTTTTTGAGATAGAGCGTCGCGGTGCGTATTATATTGAACAACCTTTCTGTCGCGCAATAAGGTGCGTATTTTACTGACAGCTCTTTTTATAAACATTTTCCTGATCGGTGCGTATTATATTAAACATGTTTTACGACACAACTTCAATTTTGTATTTCTGGATGGTCTGGCGCTGCGTATTATAATGAACATTCTTTTAGTTACTTCTCGTACATAAAGGATTTATAGTCAAAAACTTGGTTTTTTACGGGTTTTTCTTATTACATTGTTTCCTGTTCCAAAATTAAAATATGAGCTAAAACAATGACGTCATATAATATTTTTTACAGTGCATCTTTAATTTATAATCATCTTGCGCACCGATGCACCCATAACAACAATTTTGAATTTTTTTATTGTCTTGCGCTACGTATTAGATCTATAATGAACATTCGTTTAGTTATGTCTCGTACATAAAGGATTTGTAGTACAAAACTTGGTTTTTTAGGTTTTTTTAAAATTCTAAAGTAAGCTTATAATTCTTTAACTTTAATATTAGCATGATATTCTTTCTCTATAATATAGCAGCAAATGCAACATCGCTTTATCAGTATAGACGAATTAGCTAGCCTTTCTGGATTATTTCAACTCCATAAATTTGGGGTTTTATGTATTGGAGTCTCTTCTTGCAGTAAGAGTGTAGTTTAATTTATAATCTTATGAATTAAATTGTTTTTTTATTTTATTATGTTTTCCTGTCTTCCACTCTCAGAAATCTATATATATACTTCAATATAAACTTGTATTTATTTTTGTTTCTTTATTTATCTGATTTAAAAAGTCTCTCACGTCCTCTAAATACGTTTAAATACTCAGTTATATGCCATAAAATATTTTTCCATAATGGGGTCCCAGTATCCAACTGGGGAGTAATGTCTTATGTTTATCATATCAACCAGATTAATCATGGAATTGATCCGGGGCCTGATAATTAATTCGATATAGGAGACTGAGAGTAGTTAGATTTAGCTAGGTCCGACTGTATATATGTATATGTATTAATACACTAGATAATATACCCGCTTACCCGAGCCTATATTATGTATCCCATTTCGTACCGCAACCAGTACGATCCCGTTCTTTTTCGAAAAAATTTCCCCGATAAGACCTCATTCTTCCTTGAGATTACATACCCCATTGTCATCATTTTGTATAATTGTATCCCTTTCGAGCTGTATTCTCTTTTCCCGATGTAATTTAATACTTCGATGCGATCACACATGCCAGTATTTTTCCATTGCCTAATGGTACGTCGTTCTATTTTGAATATTATGCATTTATTTTATTAATTGGATTAATTATAATAGTTTAAAAAGTAAAGAAAATTTTTGCAAATTTAAATTTAGAATTTTCAAAAAAAATAATAAGACATTATATCCCGTGAGGTTTCTCGAACTTAACAAATCAGCCCCCGATCCCCAAAAAATAAAATAAATAAGAAATAATAATAAATAACTATTTTTTTTGTTCTAAACTTTGCTAGACTAAAATACACAGATATCTTGCAAACATTAAAATTTAGAATTTTCAAGTACATTTTATTTAATTCCCATATAAAGTTAATAAAAAGATTACTTTTAAATTCGTAGTCTGATAACTTGTAGGTACAGTTTCGGAAAGTTTTCTCATTATAATCTGTTAAAACAATAACGAAGTTTTGACAGAACATAACTGAAAGAATTTTCTTCAACATCACAGAATAAAGTAAAAAATACAATAACTTTGAAATCAATTTACATTTAGATATATGTTTGCATCATAAAAGCAATGACCACGAAGTTTGACTAAAGTTTAATGCATGTGTAGCCAAATACTGTTGTTACAAGCTATTACATATGGGAGTTGAATTAGGGGCTCTCGGCCCAAAAAGGAGTTAATTTAGGAGTTTAATTCCATATAGCATTTTAATATGGCTATGATGGTGCAGTATACCAAGTTTGGTCTATATCCATGCATAGGACCAGTTACCAATTTATAAAATAATATTTACCTTAAGGAAATAAATGACACAAAGGGTTCCCAGGCTCTAACGGTGCAATATTCAAAGTTTTAAACCATTGAGGATATTAATCTAGATAATGATGGATATAGTTTTCAATATTGGTAAATATATTGCAAAATATAATGGGGAATAAAGTGTTAAACGTTCCGTGCAAAAATTGATTTAGGACCCCCCGGCCCCAGAGAAATGGACATTTGGAATTTAATATACTACAATATTTTAATATGGCTATCAAGTTTGTCTCTATCAAGGATGGTCAAGATCCATCTATTCGCCCATAGGCCAATGTTTATAATATATATTTATTAAGATCATGAAAGGAAAAATGAAACTTTGAGCCCCTGGCGCTCAATAAGTTGGTATCATGAGTTATTTTCCATAAAGTAGCTTAATATGGGTCACGAGATTCATCTAACACAGGGGTCGGCTAACTTTTTTGCCCATTACCCCAAATATAAAATTTGATGTTGACGTTACCCCGAAGGCATGAGGTCCTGCCCATATGACTTGAGGGTTTGGGAGAAGCGTCGTAAGCTCCCCTCCCCGAAGGGATCTAGGCGTACGCCCCAGACGAAAACTCATATTGCGAGTTTTAGAAGCCTGACAAGTGTCTAAAATTAATCAAATGCTCAAAAATATCAGCTAAGTAGGCGAGATATGCAACTCAATCAGTGCATGCTTTTGACCTGCCAGAAATATTTGAAGTTCCGCTTTCAGAGCCAACACTCTGTTCAGCCACCATACCTCGGTGTGATAAAGTAGGTCTGTATATTCAGCCTACCCATCTTTACATAAATAACAAAACAGTTGCATGTCCTTTAATGAAAATTACAATCTGGATATCATTGCAATTCCAGAGGAGCAGAAAACATACCCTCTTTGTTTCAAACAGAAAAACATTGTATTAAAAGAAAGTACCACTTAGTGTGCACATTTAATGAAGTCGTATACTATATTGCCTTGATATTAACACGTTAGCTCAGTTAAAATTAATTTTATATGTCACAGAGAGGACATTGGATACAGTTAAGTCATACAGATTAAGATTATTGTCATTCATGTCAATATAAATGAAAGTGGAGAGGAGTTTGGTGTCTACGTATAGTACGTATATCAGAAATTTTCATAGATATCGAATTTAAAAATGAGTTTTCTTGAAGGATCCGGTTAAATATTGGGCTTATATTAAAAGCGTACAAGTACACATGACGGCTTTTGAATATATCTAGCGGATCTAATATTCCCCAATGAGTGTATTACCCCAACGTATTCCCCTTTTACCCCAAATGGGGTAATTTACCCCTGTTCGCCGACCCCTGATCTAACAGAACGGTAACAAGATCTAAAAATATTTGTTTTCTAATATGAGCTATATTAGAAACTAGATACGACCCGAGGCGTAGCATACGCCGTAAACTTACTCATATATAGTGCAAAGAGAAAAAAGGGGAGGGGGAGAACGGACACAAACAGTAGCACGAACAAATGGGAACAACGCGAGTGAACGTTGGGGGACCACCGAAGCATTTTTGGGAAGTATTTCGGACATCACCACAATTTCTGCTTTGTCACCATATACTCCTGAAGTATTCATGCACTGAGCATATTGTTGAGAGTGTATGACTCCGTTTCCGTCCCTGAGAACAACTGAGACCTCGTCGCCGAAGTTATCCCAATTTTGTGAAACAAATATTACAGCCACGAAGCCACGTTGGAGAGCAACAACTTCGTCCATGAATTTTTCCCAGAAATATGCGACCAATAGAAACAGACAGTTACCTGGTGAAGGAATCGGTATAACATAGATCGAAGCTTTTTTTTCCGTGACATGCGAAGCGGTGTTTATGTTCGCTAAGAAAGGGGGACAGAACGGGCATAAACATTTTTAAAAATTAAAAAAAACAAATGTTGCCGCTTGGGCTTGAACCTAAGACCTTCCGCATGTCATGCGGATGTAATAACAAATACACTACGAAGTAAATGTAAAAACATTGCTGGTCTCAAGACATGCTCCACCCCTCCACTACCTTCGCTTGCCAACCGTTAACTGTGATTAGTTGACTCCAGCGAGGTTCATTCGCTATACTTACTTGCACATGCTCGTTTAGGTGCGTGCGTGGTGTCCCGCATGGTTGGGTGACGTAGAGAATTATATATATAGATAGTTTCAATGCCCCCCAACCCTGAACGGTATAAGCTGTAAACTTTAAAATCCCTCTAGATTTAAATCCCGACAGAGATAATTTTGTAGAATCGAAATTTTAAGTGAACAACGGTGACGTAGAGGTCGTGCGGTAGTGCGGTTAACATCTGGGGAACCTAAATCAATCGTTAGGTAGTCAGCAACCTTATAACAGAAAGGGAATAGTTAAGGCATGTACCATTTGGTTATTATATCATGACGAAAAAACTCATAGCTATGACCAAATTTATTGGCCTCTCACGTCTCATCACCAATTCCGCCCTCATTAGTCCGTAACATAGAAACTGGTGTGAAATCAACATTTGTTAACTCCAATACCTCCCCCAATTTTAGTTTTTTGAGTTCCCGTGAGGGAAACTTCTTGAATATCTTACGTATTGCTGGGGCAGCCGCGGACAATCACGGCTGGCCGAATTAAGCAAATTGAACAGCTGACCAATCAGAGACCATCAAGAAGAAGAATGTAAAACGCACTGCAGCCAAATGATTAGTCTCTTTTGATCAGAAAGACCTATAACACACACAGCGCACATACGTCTTCGCTATAAGATCAACAGACAGCTTCACGAGTCCAAGGTCAGCTATTCAAATCCTACCTCTTGTCTGGCTGCCACCTACCAGTGGCCCATCCTTGTACATTCGCGGTTCACTGCAGGATCAGTAGATTTCTGTAGCACGCTAATCAGCCCTCGCACTGTCAAAGGTCAAGAATTGTCGTACAGGTCTACGTCCCTACAACAGCCGTAGGCAGGACCCCATTACTCTATATAAGGATTCCGCGCGTCACCAGTAAGCCTTTATCAGCAAGGCCGGTGAGTTACGAGAAGAGATCCCTCCAATTTACCCTGCCTACTCAGAATGAGTGGGGCCTTACAAGTGAAATTCGTTACCCACCCGGAGTGTCGCACCCAGGAAATACAATGTGTGTCCAAACTCAGTCCAGAGCTTTCCTGACCACTCTCGTTGGTTATTCGGAAGAGCTCACCTAGCAACCACAAATTTCAGAGGTCAATCCCTACAAATCACATCAGGAGCATCCCCTGACCCCTACGAGAAGAGGCCGGCAGTATAAACACATAATTTGTTTATTGTGCAGGCAATAATGATCATACAGTAGCCGATCAGGAATATATATTTTTGCCACATATTCTTATTATGCAATTTTTATAAATCTTTTATAAATGTAGATAAAAGTTTATCGGTTAATTTTCTTAAAAACTCGTCATTCAATTGAAACATATTGTGTGTGTTGTGTGTTTTGATTGCCACAATATTCATCTACATATAATTAATGTAAAAACTTACTTAGAAAAATCAGCTGCTCATTTGTTTCAAAGGTCACATATTGTTCATTGATTACAACGACCATTCGGCAATAATAATACCCTTTGTCCTCTATTGTCGAATGTGTAATTGTGATAGATGCATTTTGAGAGTAGGGTTCATCTGAGTAGCTATACTGCCATTTGTTGTCTGTTCGTCCCTTCTGAAAAGTAGTACATTTTTCTTAGTATTAAAATTAATCATTCAATTTAAAAAAACAACGTTAAAAAGCTGCAAAAACAACAAGATAAGAATTATTGACCTCCATCCCCATGACGGGGAGGGGACGTGGTGCGGGTGATGACTTGAACAGTCTCCACCCCGCGAAGATTGCCCATTTGGAATCTAAGGCCATAGATGATGATAAATGGGCTTGTTTAAGATGGTTAACTTTTAAAACTCTGAATTGATCACTTAATAAGAAGTTTTAAATTACAAAGGTGGCGTTAGCCATTTTTTTTTAAACGTCAGAATGAAAAGTTAGTTGTGAGAATTCAATTTTTTATATGTTAAACACTTAAACAATATTATTAAACATTTAAAAATATTTCAAGGATATTTGTTACGTACTAATTATTATATTAAAAAAAATAGATGTTAGTTGCTTTCATATTATTTTATTTTGGTATTCTTTTCATTTCTGAGATTAAAGACATGTAACATTTTTGGTGAATATTGGGAAAGAGAGAGTAATATAGGGGGGGGGTCCTATCTCATTTCCCCTCTCTCTCTTTCTCTCACTCTCTCTCTCACTCTCTCTCCGTAGCTGTCTCTCTCTCTTTCTCCGTCCTTTATATTTTATATAGTTTCTTTTGATTTTTACAATCATTCGAATTGAGGGTTAATAAATTATTGTCACTGATATCTTTGGTGAACGCCTTTTTAAAATTAAATGCTTTTTACGTCAAACATTGTCTATTGCGCTTGTGATTAAGGCTGTCAATATTGTATAAAAAAGCTGTCTGGGTACCCGTCTACATGTTGAACGGGTAACTATGATGACAACTGTTGTAATAAAAAAACTTTTCGGGATTTGCCCCTACTGAGTGGACCTAGACCCAATAATTTTGTTGTTGTTTTTATACGGTAAAAATCATTCAACAATTGAAATAAAATTTTAAAAAAATAATAGAAGAGTTGTTATTTTTAAAGTATGGTGGGTATCGGAGTGGAGAAAGGAGTTAGTTGGGGGGATTTAGGTAAACAACACTACAGCTGACAGTGTATTTCAAAGCAAAAGCCAAGACCAGTTTTGTCATTTCCTGCTTTTCCTAAATCTCGTCGATGCGGTCTATTTTCCTAATTTGAAAATTGTAAACAACCAAAACGCTTTTTGTTTTACAGGATTGTGGTTTCATATTTCAAGAGAAAAGGTATATCAAAATACTTTGTAGTTTGACGGGAACGCGTTTTTTCCGGTTGACAGTTCTTTATTTTAAGCGTTTTCATGTAACAAAACATTTTTCACGGCATACATTTTAAAAGAAAAGTTTTATTTTGATAAATTGTATGAGAGCTGAAATGTGAACACAGACGAGCCCGCATTACGACCACCGTTGGTATAGACATTGCAACAAAAGTTTCACGGGTACCTGGACGCAATTTTAGTATCCGGCTAAATGCTCGGCAACGTGTAGCCGGGTTGACAGGCCTAGTTGGGATCTTATTATTAAAAAAAATATTTATTAATTTAGTTTTTCAGTAACTGCACCGTAAACAAATTAATTTGCGATCAAATTAATTTGTATGTATTATTCGACTTTCCACAACCCTTATTAGCTCAACTGTAATATAAGTTTAAAGTTTTGTTATACTATTTTGAAATTAATATATATATATATATATTAAAATTTTACAGAATCCAAAAACAAAATTTCTTGCAATAAAACATTGTCTCCGGATAATCTCTATTCAAATAAAACCGTGTCTATTATAAAACTCAGTGCTTTTTTAAGTACCGCAAATAATATTTAAGTACGTTTTGTAATAAAGAAATAACACAGGAATTCAAGGCGTAATTTTTTATACCATCGTATGACAAGGCTATTATATATGGCTACATTTAATAGTATAATTTACTTTACAGTATAAGCGATATCCCTCTACACAGCGCACATCACAAACAAAGCGGTCCGCAACACAATAAGTACTGCCATTGGCGCATATGAGGACCTACTCACATCAATTAAAAAGAGAAAATTACGATGGTACGGACACGTGACGAGAAATGGAGGTCTCGCAAAAACTATATTGCAAGGCCCAGTCCAGGGAGGAAGGAACTGAGGCAGACAAAAGAAAAGATGGGAGGACGATATCAAAGAGTGGACCGGCCTGTCATTCAGCTACTCTCAAAGGGCAGCACAGGACCGGGACAAATGGCGTGTGTTAGTGAGCAGTTCACGATGGTGCTCCACGACCCAACAACGGTTAAGGGATAGTTCAAGTTCAAGTTCAAAGTTCAAAGTTCAAGATATTGCATTTCGATAAAGCCTGAAATATTCCAGTCATTACAATATATAAAAGTCGGTGATAAATGCTTTACATAAATAGTGTATACATATATTGTTTGCAAAGATAATGATGTGCATAAGCTTATGGTGTAAATTTAATAAATTAATAATGTTTATAAAAAATAAAATGGTCGTAAACAATTGATATACAAATAGAATTCACGTGGGAGCTACCCCATTGGGAAAGAAATAATCTTTAACTGGAAGAAATATAAATATAAATACCTTGATAGCGATTACTTTGTGATGGGCAATACCCATGGCAAACATAAGTGTTTCATTGCCTAGGTCTTTTTGTCGGAACACTTCAATAGTACTTATCTTCATGGGATACATTAAATAAATGTATCCCACATTCTACTTTAAAAGTATCTCCTTTGCGGATTTGTCGGGGACTCAGGATCCCAGTGGCTCCAATCACACAAGCTGAAATCATAGAGAAAACAAAACAAGTCATTTTAAGTCTGTAAATTAGTGCAAGCAAACAAATAGACAAGATATTGACTTTCATAAAAATATTATTTTTATTCTTTTTTTTTAACCAAACAGTTGGTAAGGTTAATATTAGTGGTCTTCAGCTGATGATTGCTTACATACAAGACGACAGACAGTTAAAATGAAAGTTTTCATTTTTCTTTATTTATTTACTTTTATGACTTTATTTTATATTTTTGCCTGCATGACCACAAGTAAGACCCCGAGTTGGAGTGGTGGTGGTAAGCAGAGAAAAATTAAATAATAGGGTAACATCAGTTGTAATGGAAAAAAAAAGGAATCCGGGCGTGGCATGGGTTGCCTGAATAAACCAGGAAAAAAACACACTTTATCAACATTTAAAACCCCAATAAGAATGCAGGACTAGACACAAACCATAGATAAGCGTAGGACGCAATACTATTTTATATAGAAGGAGCGTCTGTAACAGGTAAGATAATATAAGATAACATTAATATAGCATACAGAATAGGACTGCCATAAAGCTTTTTAAAAAAGTACTAGATACGCAAACTAATTGTGTGCTCTTCTTTTTTAAAATTATTATAATTTATTTATTTATTAAATTTTTTTCTTTTTGTTAAGTTTTTTATCCACCTTTCTTCTTTTCATTAGAGTGTTGTTGCCTCTTCATTTTTATATTTTACTAGAAATATACCCGCGTTTATGCAGCTGGTGTGTGCTGTCCTCTAAAGTTTTATTACGTAGTAACGTAACAAAACTATCAATTGTATTCCCACATGTTAAAAATAAATCCCATAGTCCCATACGTTTTGTGACGAATGTAATGAAATATTTTTAACCCATCTGTAATATAAAGAAATTACCAGAAAAAAAGCCAAAACCAAATATGAATGTTAGTATAATAAAATAATACAGCTCAATTTAAGATGCGTACATGCAAATGTGCACACCGTTATTGGACACTAAAAAGATTTGTTAAAGCGCCCCGCTCAAAATAAAGTTTTGGAAAAAATACTGCACTAAAAATAATGCGTTTTGAACGTCCGCCTAAAGTTGTTCAATATGGAAATGAGATTTTATTTTTCTCTTTGTGTCTCTACATTTTCTGACTTTTTAATTTACGGCTTTCGGTCAAAATGGACAATTACAAAAACTATACTAAAACCATATGCAGGTTAAAAGGAACCGCCCTGTCAAATTTGGTCTCCTCCCGCCATTTGGGTTTTCCGTGATTGTGTAAATGAAAGTCAAATAGTGAAACATACCCACATACAAACATACAAACACCAACTGAGCTGTATGTGATATATTTATATATATAATTTGCAATTGTCACGCAAGTTAGTCAGTCTGTCCTGACGCTACTAATTTTAGAAAGCAGGGAAAACCAAATTACTGCACCAAAGAATCAAAAGGTGTGCAAATTAAATATGCGCTGTAAAAAAATATTATAATTATATGACGCCATTGTTTTCGCTCATATTTTAATTTTGGAAAAGGGAACATTGTAAAAAGAGAATTAGATGGGGGTAATTATAAAATAAAAAAAGACCCGGGGCGCCGCAGGCGCCCTGCAACCCCTATTATAAAATACTTTGTGTACATTTCAGAAAGTTTAATATTTCGTATTTATCAAACAAGGACAAGTTAGTTGGGCTTTTGAAAAAGGTCGGCGCAGTAGGCGCCCTAAAAATAAGCGCATTTTAAAAATAAAATAAATAGATTTCAGCTGAAAACTTCCGTCATTTTTGACGGGTGTTCGCTGGTATATATATATATATATATATATATATATATATATATATATATATATATATATATATATATATATGCTAGAAGACCCGTCATGCGTTGCAGCGATCTCAGTAAAAATGAATAAATTTAAAGAAACCAATGAGTTGTATGTTTAAAAACAATTAATACAGAAACCTTCGCGAAGTGTAAAAAAAAATCAAAGTTTCATAGCAAACGGATAAATAGATTAATAATAAAAACCATACAAAAGAAGAAACGATATTAAATGAGTGATAATGTTTTTTTATTGCCATTGTACTCAAGCAATGTTACACTTAAACTAATTTTTATATAGCTAATACAGGGAAAATAACAACATTAAGGAGCCCCCGGGTAGATCGGGTGCAAGATGTCTATTTCAAAACCTGTTCATTCTAATTCAGTTTCATCATGATATATTTCTCAAGATCGTTAAAAAGTGTATGGGAAAAAATCTTAAACATATACGAAAAACATTTTTTTGGGCCCCCAGCACCGAAGAAATTGACATTAGAAGTTCAGTGCCCTTAATTATTTTCTATGGGCTATCAAGTTTTTGTATACAAAGTTTGGTTAAGATCCTCTCATTTACTCAGTAGTTAACGCATAAACTAATTTTTATATACATTGTATAAGGAAAAAACGACATTAAGGGCCCCAGGGCCCATTCAGGGAAAGATATTAAGTTAAAAAAAACCTGTAAATTTCAATATGAATAATAATGGATACATATATTATTATTTGTCAAGATCTTTAATAAATGATAAATTTACCCAGTAGCTATCACCTAAACTGATTAAATCCTTTATATTAACTCGTGGCGTCTGGTTGTTTGTTTGAATCCTTGATGTCTTGCTTGTCGCCAAAATTTTGGATCCATTTTTAACACACTTCCTCGTAAGCTAGCGAGCTGATTTTTTGCAGGCAGTTTTGTACCGATAATAAAAACAATGTATCAAAATTTCAGATCGATCGCATGTACCGTAATTAAATTATTGATTTTTTAGATTATTTTATTTATTCCTATGTATCATGTTACTTTTTGAGATAGAGTGTAAGGGTGCGCATTATATAGAACAACCTTTCTGTCGCGCAATAAGGTGCGTATTTTATTGACAACACTTTTTATAAACATATTCTTGATCGGTGCGCATTATATTATACATGTTTTACGACACAACTTCAATTGTGTATTTTTGGATGTTCTTGCGCTGCGTATTAGAATGAACATTATATTAGTTACTTCTCGTACATAAAGGATTTATAGTCAAAAACTTGTTTTTTTACGAGTTTTTATTATTTTTATATAGCTCATATAAGCAAAAATGACACTATGGGCCCCCGGCGCCCCATATGTGTTCAAATGAGTAAAAAGTTGTCCTATACCATCCCGGGAGCATACTCAACAGTCTCAAAAATTTCATGATGATCGGATGAATTGTTTTGTCAGCTATAAAGAACAAGCAAAAACACACACAGACTTTCTTTCACACATATATAGTAGCTCATCTAGGAGAGGGAAACTCTTATTCTAAACCTCCGCTGCCTTGCGTCTAAACCCTCACGGGAAAGGCTAGGGGAGTAAACCCCAACAGAAAATCAGGAAGTGGAGCTCCTAAGGCGGTCTGCTACTGAAACAAATTGCATTCCGGCAGCTCCTGCGACGTGAATGGTGCCAAGCCGTATCGACATTAGTCGTTCCATTGTATCCACCATTGGCGTGGAGAGGGGGGATCTGCTGTTTAGGCAGCAGCTGGTTCTCCATAGTAACACGCCCAGGCTTTATCTTTACTGGAGAGGACACTCCAGCATCGCCGCAAGGTGTGAACACAACACGGGAAGCATCAGTTTACCGGTTATAAGCCATAGCTCAATTGGCGTAGAGCTAGGCGCCAGGGGTTGCTTCTGACGGTGGGAGAGATCATCATGTCTCAATGGATCGCTACCGCCCGCCTCAAGCTGGGCAGCCCCCAGCCATAAGGTGCTATCCCGCCATGGCCTACCTGCTCCACTGGGTGCGTGGAGCTCAGAGGAACTTCTCAAAAAGTAGGCCAGTAAATCCTGCACCTAGAAATAAAAAAACAAAAGATAAGAAGACTCCAGCTCTTCGCCTAGCAAGCTGGAATGTTAGGACTATGTGTCCATGCATTACTGCCGACCTGCAGCTTATTGATGATGCCAGGAAGACAGCCATCATTGACAGGGAGCTTGCCAGACTAAACATCGACATTTCTTGCCTTCAGGAGACTAGACTCCCAGAAAGTGGTACCATAAAAGAATGCAACTACACTTTCTTCTGGCAGGGTGGACCAATGGACACACCAAGACAACATTGGGTTGGTTTTGCCATAAAAAATGGACTCTGCTCCTCCATAGAACCCCCAGCAAAGGCCACTAACAGAATACTAACAATACGACTATCTACGTCCTCAGGATTAGCCAACATCATCAGTGCTTATGCTCCAACCTTATCCTCGAGCTCAGAAGCGAAAGAACAGTTCTATGATGATCTCAATCAAACACTAGCCAGCATACCCACCAATGAAGCAATCTACCTCCTTGGTGACTTCAATGCAAGAGTTGGAAGTAATCACATGGCCTGGCCAACTTGCCTCGGTTATTTTGGAAGAGGCAGGCTAAATGAAAATGGGCAGATATTACTAGAGATGTGCTGCTTACATGGACTATGTGTCACAAATAATTTCTTCAACTGCAAAGCAATCCACCAAGTGTCATGGAGGCATCCCCGCTCTAAACACTGGCACCAACTAGATCTCATCATCCCAAGACGCACACAACTGGCCAGTGTCCTCCTGACACGCAGTTACCACAGTGCAGACTGCGACACAGATCATTCCTTAGTGGCTAGCAAGGTAAGGTTACTGCCAAAGAAATTGTACCGCAACAAAAACAAGGGAAAACCACGCATAGGCATCTGCTCCACCAAGAATCCAGAGAGAACAGCAGAATACACCTAGAGACTACAAGAAGCTCTCGTACAAATGCCACCAGTAGACACTATTGATTCCAAGTGGTCACATCTGCGGGACACCATATATGGCTCAGCTATTGCGGTATTCGGCAAGAGAGAACGCAAAAGTGCAGACTGGTTTGAGGCCCACTGGGAGGAAATGAAGCATGTCACCGATGCAAAAAGAAAGGCTCTTTTAGCCTATAAAGACAGGCCTTGCCCAGAAACTCTACATTCCCTTAGGAGCGCTAAGAAAAATGCCCAGCAGGCAGCTTGCCACTACGCTAACACGTACTGGCTCAATCTAAGTTCCAGCATACAGTCAGCAGCTGATAGAGGCGATACAAAGGCTATGTACGAGAATATAAAACAAGCAACAGGCCCTCTGACCTCCAAGACAGCACCCTTAATGTCAAAAGCAGGGGAAACTTATCACTGATCGGGACAAGCAACTCAAACGGTGGATCGAGCACTACCTGGAATTGTACGCAACTATAAACCATGTCTCAACTGCTGCCCTGGACGATATCCCAGACCTGCCGGTCATGGAAGAGCTCGATAGCCTACCCACAATGGTCGAGCTAAGTAGAGCCATAGATTGCCTAGCCTGCGGGAAAGCCCCTGGTAATGATAGAATTCCACCAGAAGTTCTCAAATGTGGAAAAGAAATACTTTTACAGCCTTTGCATGACCTCCTCACTCTGTGCTGGGAACAGGGGCAGATACCACAGGAGTTAAAAGATGCCAACATCGTTACACTGTATAAAAATAAAGGAGACAAGAGTGACTGCAACAACTATCGTGGAATCTCTCTCCTCAGTATAGTTGGAAAGGCCTTCGCCCGAGTTGCATTGACACGCCTGCAGACCCTAGCATCGCGTGTACTCCCAGAATCGCAGTGCGGCTTTCGAGCCGGAAGATCAACCATAGACATGATCTTCTCTCTGCGCCAGCTGCAGGAGAAATGCAGGGAGCAACATATGCCTCTATACATCGCGTTCGTCGACCTAACTAAAGCTTTTGATCTTGTCAGCAGAAGCGGCCTTTTCCAGATCTTAGTAAAAATAGGCTGCCCTACACATCTGCTTAACATCATCAAGCAATTCCACGAAAACATGCAGGGCACAGTGTGCTATAACGGTGTCACCTCTGAGGCTTTCCCAGTAAGTAGTGGAGTAAAGCAAGGCTGCGTGTTGGCACCTACTCTATTCGCAATATTCTTTTCCATCTTACTCCAGTATGCCTTCAAGAACAACAGCGAGGGGATATACATACACACCAGAGCTGACGGGAGATTATTCAATATTGCCCGACTTAAAGCCAAGACCAAAATAAGGAAGATTTTGCTGCGCGAGCTCTTATTTGCAGACGATGCCGCCTTAATATCCCACACAGCAGACGGCCTGCAGAACCTTGTATCCAGCTTCTCCGCTGCCTGCAAAGAGTTTTGCCTGACCATAAGTATAAAGAAAACCAACATTATGGCACAGGATGCTGCCTCTCTCCCGACTATCACCATTGACGACTGCAACCTGGATGCTGTTGACAGTTTTACTTATCTGGGATCAAACATCTCGAGCACCCTCTCACTGGAAGATGAGATAAGTAGTAGGATAGGGAAGGCAGCAACTGTTATGGCTAGACTGTACAAAAGAGTCTGGTCCAATGCCAAACTCACAGCAAGGACTAAGCTGCAGGTATACCAGGCCTGCGTACTGAGCACACTCCTCTATGGATGCGAGTCTTGGACCACCTATACCAGGCATGAAAGAAGGCTCAATAGCTTCCACCTCAGATGCCTGCGCCGCATCCTAGACATCAAATGGCAAGAGAAAGTCCCCAACACAGAGGTCCTGGCTCAAGCAAGCATGAGTAGTATTGCAGCAATATTAAGCCAAAGACGCCTCCGTTGGCTTGGACACGTCAAGAGGATGCAAAGTGGTCGCATACCCAAGGATGTGCTTTACAGCGAGCTGGCGACAGGGAAAAGGTCGGTTGGTCGGCCATGTCTCAGATACGTGGACATATGCAAGAGAGACATGAAAGTAGCCAACATTGATATACAAAACTGGGAAAACCTGGCAGAGGATAGGTCCATGTGGCGGGCTATAGTGAAAGAAGGATCACTAAGAGCAGAGAAGCAAACTAGGGCAGAAGCAGTCGGGAAAAGAGCGAGGAGAAAGGCCAGGCAACACTGCCCCACTGCTTTCGTGTGTGTGTCATGCAGAAGAGACTGCCACTCAAGGATTGGTCTCATCAGCCACACCAAGAGCTGCAAATAATAAAGATATATCTATCGTCTTTAGTAGACGGACAGATGCCATATATATAACATATATAAAACATATATATACGGCACAATCTAGTATATATATAATATATAAGGACTGGTAAAGATTAATTTAAATTTAATTGTTCATTTTGGAAAACTTAAAGATTAATTTCATGAATTAATCGTTAATTTAGAAAAAAGGCCAAAATTTTAAATTTATCACGTCATTAAACTGAACATCTCAAGGGAAGTAACAAAAACAGGTTATTGACATTTTAAAATTTTTTATTGAGTTATTTTCCCTGTCTTATCGACTTATTAAATCAACGTCTACATAAATTGATAAATTTTAAAATACGCAGGAGAAGTTTGTACGTAGAAAATATATATAAAATATTGTTAATTATTAATAATTAATTATTTTAGGTACGTTCGATCGATCTGAAATTTTGATACGATGCATTGTTAGGGGACACTGGTCCGTGTGCCAAATTTCAGATGGATCGGATCACGGCAAGTGGGTCATTTTTTACTTTTGTTTTTCCGCCCGCCCAAGACAGACAGACAGAGAGAGAGAGAGAGAGAGAGAGATGACGACAGAGACGGCCGCGAAGTTAATATAAGGGATTTAAAAAGACAATTATTATTTCGAAAGCAACGAAAATAAGAGAGCACTGCAATACAGTATTGCAAAGCACATAAATTGAAGCGACCCAAGAGAGGGGACAGTGCATATAATCAAGAGAACCTCTGCATTTCGGTCGGAGGAAGATTTGTCCCTGGCCCAACAGAACGTTGTTGTGATTTCTTTGACGTGGTGTGTGCATATGACCTCATATTTCGGACCCGTGTCAAAGAGTCAACTAGAACCGTTGACATATCAATTTTGGGCATTGTATTTCTTTTTCGGTTAATGACCTTAATGATAAATTGCTCATTCGTAAAAATATGGTCGAGCTTTTTAGTTGGTTGTGGCCGTCGAAAGGGCGAGGCCTCTACGGGGCTCGGCGGATGAGTAGGGTCGCGGGGCACGGACCTGACCGTGACTCGGCGACCCGAAACTAACAACTCCCGGCAGGCAATGCCAAAGTCCGATATGTTAGGGTTAGGTGCTAGTCACATATGATTACAGTCGCTGTACGGATCTTAGACAAAGCATCTTAAATGCATTGTCGATGATGAAAACCAAAGTACCCGTTGAGGGTCGGGTAAATCCGAAGCGACCGTTTCGTCCCCCTCAATTTTACTAGCAACGCCATTGAGCGGTGCCGGTTTAGGGCCAGGAGCGCCAGTACGGATTAGCAAAAGGAACCGCGAAGAACGCAGCGGACGCCAGCTCTGAGGAAACCTTCCAGTGGGGGTTGCACCCTAGGTAGGTCATTGATGATCCCCCGCATTGCGGCGATCCTAACCATTGAGACTCGTATGCTTTGCCGGGGTGGCGCCGAAGTGGTAGCGGGTCGTAGTAAGGCAATTCCACCCCTCCTTGTGAGGCCAACTTAGTGGGAGGCATCCTCGACTTTCTGTCTTAGATGCCCAGGTGGCCGCTTCAGAAGCGACCGCTCCGGGGGGGGGGTTCCCAGCTGTCAACGTCCTTTTCTGGGGGAGGGGGCCAGATAGCTGGGAGGGTCTTCCAGGAAGACCCATGAAGAGCACTAGGCTCGGGGCTTCTGATTTTCTTCCACATGTAGGATCATTATTTGGTTGTGGCATGTTCTTAAATATATTATTTCATGCTACGTGGAAGTTTAATGGGGTAAGTCAAGAGTCAAGATGTTATCTTCCAATATAGGAAAGATAACAGCGACAACAGTTGTTATATTAAAAGAGAAAAGTGGGTAGGCCTGTCCAAAATATACAAGGAGGAGAGTTAAATCTTAAAGTGAAGAGGGGGTATTGTAAATGGTTAACTTTTATATGTGTTATGTAGGCGTTCTCACAATACAAACTTTCGTGCAATAAATCCTTGAAATACTATTGTCATCAAAATAACTTTAATATGCACAGTATATACAAAAGTATAACTTTGAGGTTTCACAACGTGGAGACATCAGCCACACATACGCCATTACTTTCTATCAACTGCTTTCGCGCCCTTTCTACCCATGTGAAATCTCTGTCACTAATCTCGTGATTCTCACGTGAAATTCACCCCCATCCTTCAAACAAATGTTTATGAAATATAACATTTTTGGTCTTAATAAAATCAAATTAATCTACATGTATATTAAAATTTCAAATATTTTTCATCAATGGACATTCATTTCCTTGCACACAGTACCTAGACATGAAAATCAAGAGAACAAAATATGTAGGATTTCAACAGTCTACGTGCACCGTAATTATTAAGCTATAATTTTAACACAACTATAATTTTGTGTAAGTAAAATACTTTAAACAATTAATATTTGCTTTCAAAATGACCTGGTCTTGATCTTTCCTCTGTCTTCTTTCTTGCAGGGCTGCCATTAGGTGACACCTTATTTAGTTGTCCTTTATTGTGGTAACACTGCCTCGCCATATGTCCTGGCTTGTTACAGTACCAGCAAATAGTTGTCTGCTGCCTTGGTTTGGAAGACTCTGGTTTCTCATTCCTTGTCTTTTTTCTTGGATTTTATTTTGTACTGCTGCAAAGATATCTTGTATTTTTTCCATTTCCACATTTGGATGTGAGTCCTTGAATGTGCGTAGTGCATTTGTTAGCTCTGCTTGATTGCGAAGTTTCTTATCAGTTAAATATTTGAATAGAGCTGGTGTTGCATTTTCTAAGAACTTAACACCATGTCTAGTATGGCCTTTGGATTGCTTGTATCTATCGCTGTAAGCTCCATCCATTTTGTTAATTTAACTTGTGCTTCATGTACTATGATCTGTGGATCTTTGTCCATCTATATTCTCATTTCATGAAATTCTTTTCTATAATCATTTTTTGACTTTCCGAATTGACATAGAAGAGACTTTTTGACATTTTTATATATGTTTTTGTCTTCTTTGGCTATACTGTTGTAAGTTTCGAATGCTTCTCCAGTTAGTTGAGTCATCAGTTGTGCTGGCCAATCTTCTTCATCATAACCTTTCATGGCCATTATGGATTCAAAATAATCCAGATAAACATCCATTTTTTCTTTCTCGCTATCATATTTTCTAAATTTGATACTATCCTTCGGTGCTGACTTTCTATTTGTGTCATTACCAGGATTGTGGCCTCTACTCTCTAGATGAATTTGTAGTTTTAATTTGTCAATTTGAAGTTGTTCAAGTTCTCTTCTTGAAACTCTTTCTTCTCTTTCAATTATTTGTTTTTGCCTCTCTTCTTCTTTGGCTATTTTCGCAACTCTTCTTCTTTGGCTATTTTTAGCTAGTCTTCTTCTTTGGCTATTTTTACCACGTTTTTTATTAACTCACTTTCGTTCCTGATTGTTGGTTTGTCTGTCCACAATTTTTCAAATCTGCCAACGTAAAATTAAACCACTTTTGATGATCCTAGAGATCTCAAAATTTAACCACATATAGATCTTGGATGACAATGCATTGCATTAAAATTTCAGATCGATACAATGTACCGTTATTAAATTATTGAACTTTTTATTTTATCTATATATATGCCTTTGTATTATCCGTCTGCCCTTTTACATTACATTCACGTGCCGAGTTCACACCAACCCCGACCACAAAAACCACGTTTAACATCAAGGGGAGATCAGTCATTTCCAGACTGTAAATGTTTGTCGGGCAGTGCATATTATATTTGAAAATAATCAATTCTTCAAAACTCACCAAATAGCATACACTTAGACTAAAAAGAATAAAATAAATAGAAGTAAAAACGAGTTTTAAAAAACACGTTTTTATAAGTGGACTAAAAAGAAGAAAATAATTTAAAACTTATAAGTTCAAGTACTTTGATTTAATATGAATAAAAACATGGGGCGGGTGTTTGGTATAACAATTAAAGATTTATAATTAAGAAGGCAAAAGAGAGATCTATATGTGAGAGAATGAATGAACTGCATATGTTAAACCTCATAAGCGTCCGTCATAAGTTTGTCCTAAGTCAGGGTGTTGGACAAGTTTGTCCTAAGTGAGGGTGTAGGACAAGTTTGTCCTATGTCTGGGTGTAGGAGAGGTTTGTTCTAAGTGAAGGTGTAGGACAAGTTTGTCCTAAGTGTGGGTGTAGGACAAGTTTGTCCTACGTGTGGGTGTAGGACAAGTTTGTCCTAAGTCTGGGTGTTGGACAGGTTTGACCTGAGTGAGGGAGTAGGAATATTGTGTCCTATTTCGTAATGTAAGTGAAGATTGTCCTAAGTCTGGATGTAGGACAAGTTTGTCCTAAGTGAGGATGTAGCACAAGTTTCCCCTAAGTGTGGGTGTAGGACAAGTTTGTCCTATGTGAGGGTGTAGGATAATTGTGTCCTATTTCTGGATGTAAGTGAAGATTGTCCTAAGTCTGGATGTAGGACAAGTTTGTCCTAAGTGAGGGTGTAGTACAAATTTGTCTTAAAGTTATAGTGAAGGATAAGCTTGTAATATGTCTGGGTGTAGGATAGGTTTGTCTTATGTGAGGGTGTAGGAGGAGTTTGTCCTAAGTGAGGGTGAAGGACAAGTTTGTCCTAAATGAGTTGTAGTTCAAGTTTGTCCTATGTCTTAGTTTGTTTTATTTCTTGGTGTAGTACAAGTTTGTAATATGTCTGGTTGTAGTACAAGGTTGTCCTAAGTGAAGGTATAGGACAAGTTTGTCTTAGAGTTAAGGTGAAGGATAAGTTTGTAATATCTCTGGATTTAGGACAAGTTTGTCCTATGTCTGTGTGTAGGACAGGTTTCTTCTAAGTGAGGGCGTTGGACAAGTTTGTCCTAAGTTTGGGTGTAGGACAAGTTTGTACTAAGTGAGGGCGTAGGACAAGTTTGTCCTATTTCTGGTTGTAGGTGAAGTTTGTCCTAGGTCTGTTTGTATGACAAGTTTGTTGTAATTGCAAGTGTATGAAATAATTGTCGTAAAGGTGGGTGTAAGACAAGTTTGTACTAAGTGAGTGTGTAGGACATTTTTTTCCTAAATGTGGGTGTAGGGCACTTTGTCCTTTGTCTGGGTGTAAGACACCGTTGTCCTATGTCTGGGTGTAGAAGATAGTATTCCTAATTGAAGGTGAAGAACGTTTGTTTTTAAGTTAGGGTGAATGATAAATTTGTAATATGTCTGGGTGAAGGACACGTCTCTTCTAAGTGAGGGCGTTGGACAAGTTTGTCCAATTTGAGTATTTAGGACAAGCTTGTCCTAAGTGAGAGTGTGGGACAATTTGTCCTAAGAGAGAGTGTAGGACAAGTTTGTGCTATGTCTGGGTGTAGTATAAGAAAGTCCTAAGTGATTGTGTAGGACATGTTTGTCCTAATTATGGGTGTAGGACAAGTTTGTCCTTTGTCTTGATGTAGAACAAGTTTGTCCTAAGTGAAGGTGTAGGACAAATTTGTCTTAAAGGTAAAGTGAAGGATAAGCTTGTAATATGTCTGGATGTAGGACAAAGTTGTCCTATGTCTGGGTGTAGGACAAGTTTGTGCTATGTCTGGGTGTAGGACAAGATTGTCTCAGTGAGGATATAGGACAAGTTTGTCCTAAGTGAGGGTGTAGGACAAGTTTGTCTTAACTTAAGGGTGTAGGACAAGTTTGTCCTAAGTGAGAGTGTAGGACAAGTTTGTCCTAAGTAAGTGTGTAGGACCTTTTTGTCCTAATTGTGTGTTTAAGACAAGTTTGTCCTAAGTGAGGGTGTCGGACAAGTTTGTCCTATGTCGGAGTGTAGGTGAAGTTTGTCCTAAATCTGTGTGTAGGACAAGTTTGTCCTAAGTGAGGGTATAAGACAAGTTTGTTCTAAGTGAGGGTGTAGGACAAGTTTGTCCTATTTCTGGTTGTAGGTGACGTTTGTCCTACGTCTGGATGTGGTACAAGCTTGTCTCAAATCTGGATGTAGGACAATTTTGTCCTAAGTAAGGGAGTAGGACAAGTTTGTCCTATTCTGGGTGTAGGTAACGTTTGTCCTTAGTCTCGGTGTAGGACATGTTTGTCCTATGTATGGGTGTAGGAAAAGTTTGTCCTCAATGAGGATGTAGGACAAGTTTGTCCTAAGTGAGAGTGTAGGACAAGTTTGTCCTAAGTGAGGGTGTAGGACAAGTTTGTCCTCAGTGTGGGTGTAGGACAAGTTTTTCCTATGTCTGGGTTTAGGACAATTCTGTCCTAAGTAAGGGAGTAGGACAAGTTTGTCCTATGTGAGGTTGTAGGACAAGTTTGTCCTAAGTGAGTTTGTAGGACAAGTTTGTCCTAAGGGAGGGTGTAGGACAAGTTTTTTCCAATGTCTGGGTGTAGGACAAGTTTGTCCAATGTCTGGGTGTAGGACAAGTTTGTCCAATGTCTGGGTGTAGGACAAGTTTGTCCTAAGTGAGGGTGTAGGACAAGTTTTTCCTAAGTGATGGTGTAGGAAAAGTTTGTCCTAAGTGAGGGTGTAGGACAAGTTTGTCCTAAGTGAGGATGTAGGACAAGTTTGTCCAAAGTGAAGGTGTAGGAAAAGTTTGTCCTTATTGTGGGATTAGGACAAGTTTGTCGTAAGTGAGGCTGTCGAATAACATTGTCCTATGTCTGGATGTAGGTTAGGTTTGTCCTATATGTGGGTGTAGGAAAGTTTTCCTATGTCTGGGTTTTAGGACAAGTTTATTGTAAGTGAGGGTGTAGGACAAGTTTGTCTTTAAGTGAGGTTGAAGGAAAAGTTAGTCTTATGTCCTGGTGTAGGACAAGTTTGTCCTATGTCTGTGTGTGGGACAAGATTCTTCTAAATGATGGTGTTGGACAAGTTTGTCTTGATGTATGACAAGTTTGTCCTATGTCTCGGTGATGGACAAGTTTTTCCTTAGGGTGGGTGTAGGACAAGTTTGTCCTATGTCTGGATGTAGGATACGTTTGTTCTATGTCTAGGTGTAGGAGACGTATGTCTTAAGTGAGGACGTAGGACAAGTTTGTCCTAAGTCTGGGTGTAGGACAAGTTTTTTAAAAGTTAGAATGTAAGACAAATTTGTTCTTTGTCTCGTTTTAGTACAAGTTTGTCCTATGTGAGGGTCTATGAAAAGTGTGTCCTATGTCTGTGTGCAGGACAAGTTTGTCCTAATTGGGGGGGTGGGTGAAGGACAACTTTTTCCTAAGTGAGGGTATAGGACAAGTTTGTCTTAAGTGGTGGTGTAGGACAAGTTTGTCCTAAGTGAGGGTGTTGGATAAGTTTGTCTTAGGTTTTGGTGTAGGACACGTTTGTCCTAAGTCTTGGTGTAGGACACGTTTGTCCTAAATCTGGGTGCAGGAAAAGTTTGTCCTATGGCTGTAGGAGAATTTCGTCCTAAGTTTTGGCGTAGGACAAGTTTGTCCTAAGTCAGGGTGTAGGGAAAGTTTGTCCTAAGTTTGGATGTAGGACAATGATGTAGGACAAGTTTTCCCTAAGTCTTGGTGTATGACAAGTTTGTCCTAAGTCTTTATGTAGGACAAGTTAGTCCTAAATGTGAGTGTAGGACAAGTTTGTCCTAAGTCTTGATGTAGGACAAGTTAGTCCTAAATGTGAGTGTAGGAAAGTTTGTCCTAAGTCTTGATGTAGGACAAGTTAGTCCTAAATGAGAGTGTAGGACATGTTTGTCGGAAGTCTTGATGTAGGACAAGGTAGTCCTAAATGTGAGTGTAGGACAAGTTTGTCCTAAGTACGAGTGTAGGATGAATTTTGCCTTAAAGTTTATTGTAGTTTAACTTCGTGTCTAGAGATAACAAACTAAATACACGCTTGTTTGCAAACTTAATCTATGAATGACTCTTTGCTCAATAAAAATACAATTAAAATACTTATTTTAAAAATATTTTAAAATCTTAATATTATTAAATGTATCTTAAACTATTTCAACTTACCCAGACTAGTAGTTCCCAGTAAAAGACTTAGTCTTAAATCCATTTTTTGGGTAACCGCAATGACGCGATGCTGCTGCCTTGGGTCTAGTGCAGTGAATGAGGCCGGTCACCTTTTTTTTTATCGAGGACCAGTCTGTGTTAACCTCTACCGGGTCACAATGATGTCACGGCGTTTGATGGTACAACCTCATGGATTGGTTCAAATCGATGCGTAGGTGCGATCCGATCAGGAGGATTAACATCAGCATCTTTGGGGGTGAGGGTGGGGATTGAAAGGGGGGGGGGAGACTTGTTTTTACCAAATGAAAAAAAAACACTATCTACTTCGCAACATATAACCATTATACAAGACTGATTTAAACACACTTGGTTAATTGAAGTTTAAATTCTCCAGTTTTTACATATCAAAATAATTTTAACTCCCTTATTAATTCTTCAATTTTTAATGACTAATATAGTTGATATACGCTTATGTTTCATTAGAATGTCGTTTGGTATGGGACTCTGAAAATAATAGCTGTAGTTCATTTTTCTCATTTTTAATAATATGTACAAGTACAACATACAAAATAGGTAAAGAATTTAATAGATTCCTTGCATCAGAATCAGTTTTATTTTTGTAAACATTAATGATCCAGTTAATATAAGTACACATAAAGACTATTCTGTCATAATACCTTGTGGCAAAACTTTGATCTTGGGTTGATGAAACAAATTTAGGGGGGGGGTGGAGTGTTTACTGATTCTAACACACACAAACGTTGTAAAGAATCAACACTTAAGATTTCACCAAGTTCAAGTTTAGTCTCTGCTAGTTGTCTCATCATAAAACGCCTATGGATCAATTAGCTTTAAGCTGGCCAAATAAACAAGAAAAAAACATACACACATTACACAGAGACCTTAATAAGAATTTTTTTCTGTTTTATAATCGATGGCATGCCGGGTAAGAAATAACACCATAAACATCGTTCACATTCATTCACAAGCACATAAAACACAACTTTAAAACATTAGTTGTAGAATTCAATGTTAGTTCTTAAATTTCGTTTCACTCGATGTATCCACGTTTATTATTATTTTTAAAAAAATTAAATTTATTTATTATGAATCATTAATGAATTCAATAAAGTGCTGATGAAAAACTGTTTCGACGATTACTTGAACTTCTAAAAATAATTGTCTGTATAGGCACTTCTTTAGCAAGTAGCCTATAAATCGATCCTTTTTTAAAGAAGTTTTTTGCTGTGATCCCGATACCCCTTGCCAAGCTGGCAAGGGGTTATATGTGCTCCGATAATCACACGCTTGGAACATCTGGCTCAAATATTAGGTAAAAAAATATTGATACTATTCTTCTTCTTAATGATTTTTATAACATTACTGACGCTCCTTCTGTGCAGAAGATCATTGCGTCCTGCGTTCTTATAAGAACGCACAGACATTGCTGACAAGCGACGCAGCTTTCACAGAACACGGCTACGAGGGGATACTGGTAGTGAGGCACAATGGAGTTTGAAATTTCGTAGAATACTGAGAACACTTTGCATCTAATTTTTTCAACAATTTAAATGTAATTTGCTTACTAATTCGCATCTAAGTTGTTTAACGATTTTTTTAATTGGTAACTAATTTGACCCAAATTTCTTCAATGAAATGTCTAATTTGTTAACGAATTTGCCTCTAACATTTGCTTTGATTACGCTAACATCATAACAGATCCGTGGAATGGCTGCACTAGTGGGAGGCCTTTGTTTGATAAAGGAGCGTTTAACAACATGATTTGTTTTGATTTTTGTACGGGAAACGTCAAGTGAGTGAACTTTGTGGAATGTGGAATGAAAAGTCAAATTGAAACTTCTAAAATAATGACCCACTGATTTGAGATGAACATGTTTGTAATCATTTCATTTCTAAAAGAATGCTAAAACACTCCAACCGCTTTTACCTTTTTCCTAAAGAAAAAATCATTATACAAATGTTGTTATTACCTTTACAAACGTTAAAATTGTGAAAAATTTGCTGGCATCAGCCAGGCAGTCAGTGCTTTTAAAGACTGCTGGAATCAGCGAGGTACTCAGTGCGTTCATACACTGCTGGGATCGGCCAGGCACTCAGTGCGTTCATTAACTGCTAGGATCAGCCAGGCAGTCAGTGCGTTCATAAACTGCTGGGATCAGTCAGGCACTCAGTGCCTTCATACACTGCCGGGATCAGCCAGGCACTCAGTTAGTTAATGCAATCAGAGCTTGACTCAAAGGACCGGTTGGCCTCCCTCAATGGTGAGTTTATAATATAAACCCTCCAAAACGGGGTCGTCTATATTGAGTTGGTATCAAATTTTCTGTCTTTTCATTCCGCTTGAATCAGGGTTGACGTGTTACCACAACCCAAAGTTGACCTCGTTGCGTCAACCAAAACCCAACGTTGACCTCTTTGTGTCAACCACAACCTTCTCATGGTGTCAACAACAACCCAGCATTGTCCCCATGGTGTCAACCACAACCCTTTCATGGTGTCAACGGAACCCAACATTGTTCTTATCATGTCAACCACAACCAACTGTTGTCCTCATTGTGTCAACCACAACCCTCTCATTGTGTCAACCACAACCTAACGTTGACCTCATTGTGTCAACCACAACCCAACGTTGTCCTCATTGTGTCAACCACAACCCTCTCATTGTGTCAACAACAACCCAACGTTGACCTCATTGTGTCAACCACAACCCAACGTTGACCTCATTGTGTCAACCACAACCCAACGTTGTCCTCATTGTGTCAAGCACAACCCTCTCATTGTGTCAACCACAACGCAACGGCAAGCATGCACATTAAACTACAAAGCTTCAACACCCTGTACCAACATCAGTTAGTCATTAAACATAATTATTTCAACGTATTCTTTAAAATCATATTCCCTAGTGGCACTTTTCTGGCAAGGAACTTTATTTATATCACTGTAGTGTAGCGAATTAGCTGTATAAACACACTTATTCTGGTTTAACTCTTCTCTCTTCTGACAGAAGGTCTCTTTCTGAGCCTTTTTTAATCTGCATTTTCGTTAGTTAAGTTCCGCACCCCAACAAGGGTATCTGCTATTTTTTAAAAATAAATTTATATTTCTATTATTAGCTTGGGGCAAAGTGCCATTAAGATGTTTCAATTACATTGTTCCAAGGCCTCCATTATTAGAGTACATTCGGGGGCTACTATAAATAAACTACTTTCAGGGGTTACCAGTCGAAAATATATCTCCTTGTGTAGCCCAACAAAAACTGAGGGGGTATTCATTTATTTTGAGAATCACATCACTGATCTGAAAATGTGTTGTTGTTTTTTTAAATAAAATAAAATATAGTCTTAATACAGTGGATTTTATTTTCCAACAAATATGTTGTGACAACTACACATCGCCTCTACACCTTTACCATCATTGTTAATACATTTGCTTTTCCAAACTTCACCTGCACAATGCTCTCCGTTATCTAACAACACAACACAAAATCAAAATTTAATATTGGACACTTGCTTCACCTAATTAGATCAAGCTAATAAATCAAGGACTTTCTTTACTAAATAAATCTAGGTGGTGAAAGACTTTCTATACTAAATAAATCTAGGTGGTGAAAGACTTTCTCTACTAAATAAATCTAGGTGGTGAAAGACTTTCTATACTAAATAAATCTAGGTGGTGAAAGACTTTCTATACTAAATAAATCTAGGTGGTGAAAGACTTTCTATACTAAATAAATCTAGGTGGTGAAAGACTTTCTATACTAAATAAATCTAGGTGGTGAAAGACTTTCTATACTAAATAAATCTAGGTGGTGAAAGACTTTCTATACTAAATAAATCTAGGTGGTGAAAGACTTTCTATACTAAATAAATCTAGGTGGTGAAAGACTTTCTATACTAAATAAATCTAGGTGGTGAAAGACTTTCTATACTAAATAAATCTAGGTGGTGAAAGACTTTCTATACTAAATAAATCTAGGTGGTGAAAGACTTTCTATACTAAATAAATCTAGGTGGTGAAAGACTTTCTACCTTAAAAGGCGTAGTTTAAATTATAATTTTTAACAACGTTTATGTTCTGTTTAGACTCTTTAGAATTTCAAGAAGTAATATGAACCAAGTTATGGAATTCTGTCTTATCAGCATTTAATTTTGTATTGACATTTGATCATACAACACCATCTACGCTACTCGGCAGAAGGGAGAAATATTTACGTGGGAGTGGAAGCAATAGCTGCTAAACGTTATCGCCTGAAACTGGAATCTCACGGGCGCGTCCTGAAACAGTGCCCCGGTCATCATTGTTCACATTCCAAACTAGTCAATGCTAGTTGAAATGTATATAAACATATCGATCATTCATACGTGAGGCTCAAAATATATGACGGGGCTCAAAACTCAAAACATTTCGGTCGTGACCCACATTGCTCTACAATTTCTCGACCAACAACAAGTGTGAGGTCGTTAATAGGAAATAACAGAAAACAGCACAAATTAAATTAATACCGAAAATAAAATTTAAAATAAAAAGGTAGAACCCAAAAGACAAGAGAGAGAGAGAGAGAGAGAGAGAGAGAGAGAGAGAAACAGAGAGAAAGGGAGGGGGAGAGAGAGGGGGAGAGAGCGAGAGAGAGAGAGAGGGAGAGAGAGAGAGAGGGGGGAGAGAGAGGGGGAGAGAGCGAGAGAGAGAGAGAGGGAGAGAGAGAGAGAGAGAGAGAGAGAGAGAGAGAGAGAGAGAGAGAGAGAGAGAGAGAGAGAAAGAGAGAGAGAGAGAGAGGAGCAGGGTGTTTATATCTTGTTATCCCAACAATGGCAATCAGTGGTGTCAGGGATGGGGGGTAGAGCTTAAAACCGTCGGTGATCACATTTCAATCGGGTCTTTGACTTAGACAATCAACGGGTGTCCATTTTGTAGCAATCAGACTCATCGCATAGGACATGTGACCCAATCAGCTGCAGGGTGACCTGTGATATATGATGTAATAAAATGTTTTAAATGATATTAGCCTGTAGTCTACTTTAGCCAAACCCATTAGGAACATGGCTTTTGGTGGCTAAAGACATTCATGGGATTGCCTCATCTTGGAAGCGTCTTGTTCACACAAAAAAAAATTTAAAAAATGAAAAAACCTCACTGCACACAGGTTAGAAATAACTTCCTTAAAATATCGCAATGCGTGTCACTGTCCAGGCTCTTTAGTATTTTAGATGTTATGCTATTCCAAGAACATTTTTATCTACAGCATTCATCTGATTTAACATGTATTTCAATTATACCATTTAAGACTTCCATATGTTTCTTTCATTGGGATCCCATGGGGAAGTGGGGACGGAATTGGTGGAAGGGGGAGTGGAGTGTTTGAGAGTGACAACTCTGATTAAGTTCAAATATTTTATTTCCCCTTAGACCCCTAACGCTTTTCAACACAGGTTCTAAACTTGTTAGCATTTAAAGACGCCTCTCGACGAATGTGCTGAAATGTCTCATTACAACTTTTCATTTGAAAGAAAGGTGTAATTACGTTACAACTAGGGTTATTACACGTTCATTGGTAATCCGATTATCGGTTTTGAAAGTGATAATCGATTTTAAAATTTCCCAAAGCGATAATCGAACTTAATTTTTAAAAAAGAAATCATTTCCGTATTGAAAACTTCAAAAATTATTCCAAAAAAATTTATTCCCGCATTAGCTGACATTTTCATCCATTATGGCTATCAATGTGTGTGTTTAAAAAAAAAGTTTTGAGCGCTCCGTGAAGTGTGTATGTTAAATTAATATATTTATTTTAAGCTCATTAATGTCCGAACTCGACAAAAATAGACGTAATAAATGAATTCTCTATTGCCGAAATCATGATTTAGGCTATACATAAAATGCAATTTCCCACATTACGTATTGCGTGTGACATCACGTCGTTAATTACACTGTTTCCAAACCATCTTCGCCAGGACTAGAAACAGCTATGCGTGGGACGGCTTTTCTTAATGCAACGAAAACTGTGACGTCATTTCCTTATTCCATGTCATATTCGCCTCATAACAATATATTTCTATGAAGTCAGCGGTACAACGGGAACCGGTTTAAAATCGGATTTACGTAACCGATAATCGGTTTACCAAAAGAAAAATAATAATAATTAACATCCCTAGTTACAACCATCAATAAATCAAGGTTACAATATATTATTAAAAAAAACTTATTTCTGTAAGGCTTGGATAGATAGAATATGAACGCGCTCTACTATTTACCCTCCCAGTCATGGAACCTCGAACAAGAACTCCCCACTGCCCTCACCTCAGTGGCGTAGCTAGAACTTTTGCCGCCCGGGGCGGTCTTCAATTTGCCGCCCTTTTAGTGGCCGTTCATAAATGACATCACGCACCGAGGGGGGGGGGTCACAAAATTGACGTCACACCAAAACGCGCAACTTTGAATAAAAGTTCCACTGAAATATATGATTACTGACACTTCATTTAATGACGTTTTGCATGGCTTAACGTGTGTTACGATATTAGAGTGCAGCCTTACACTAACAAAATATTTAGATGGAAAAAAAAATTATTTGAAACATGCTCATTTTCAAATAGAAAATACGGCTTTTATAGGGGAAGGGGGGAAGCTTTGTGACGTCATATTGAAGAAGGGGTCTAAGCTTTTGTTGCGACTTGGGGGAGGGAGTGAAACATCAACCAAAATCGCGTGACGTTACTTATGGACGGCCCCTTAGATCAATCATATAATGGTTTTTATAAATAAAAAAACACGAATAAATAATTGTAATTGAAACGAAGTAAAGGTGTAGAACATTTTAACCATTGCATGCCCTATTTATGTAAGCAGTAATAAAAGAGGCCGCATAAGAGAATTTACCTATAAGTACACATTTATAAAAATACAAGATACTTTTTTTAAATGCCACAAGAAAGTTATTGAGGTCGCAGGCCCCCCCCCCAAATTAAGGGAGACAAAACATATTCCAAATTTACACCCAAAAACATTACCCAAAATCATTTAATATGCTTTTATTTTTTATTTATAAATATATGAATTTTTTTTTAATAAACAAAGAAATTGTTTACATTAGTATGTAAACATATTTATACATTTACTAACCTAACTTTCATAGTAGAAAAATCGTGTATTATGTTATACAATTTTAATTTATTTGTAATATCTTGTTCTATGGACAATATTGCAAGATTTTGTAGTCTTAAATACCTCATTGTGGAGCGAAGATAATTGTTTATCAACTTCAGTTTCAAGAAGCTACTTTAACAACCAGATACACTGATAGAAATTGTTGAAAAAAGTCTTAGCAAAATTATAATGTTGGGTACCGAATTTTCAATCTATACTGTTGAATATATTTTAATAGATCAAAGGGGTCTTTCCCCCCGTTTTTCTAACATAATGCCTCTTCTTGTAGTGTAGTTACAATCAGGGCTGGTCTTAGGCAACTGCAACACCTGTGGCCGCAGTGGGCCCCGCACTTTCATAGACCCCACCTATCTTAATTTTCACTTATTATCGTTATTAATACCTTGACCCTACCCAAAGTGGTATTGCCCAGCGCAATCCTTTTTGCATACAAAGCCGCATAGGGCCTCGCAATTGCTAAGACCGGCCCCGTGTGCAGCCATACAACCTGGATCCTTTTTCTTTCAATATTGAATCGTTCTTTATCAATGTCAATACAGAAATTTATTTGATGTTCAAACTCTTCATTTAGTAGGTTACATGGCATTATACACGAATATTTTCTTGCAAGGACATGCAAATCATCAACGCTTTCTTTTATTTTCTTTTAAAATTCCATCTATGGATAAAAACATTTCTCGTTGTACTTCTTGTTCTAACGATTTACTATATCATATAGAATAGGACTGCGATAAAGCTTTTGAATAAAATACAAAATACACAAACTAATTGTACATATTTTGTTATTATTGCACTGATGAAGGCATTAGCCGAAACGTTTACTGTTGTGTTAGTTTAAAAATAAAGCTCAAATTTATTGTTCTCATTACACAAGTTGTTTGTGTATTTTGTATTTAAAAAAAAACTTTATTGTAGTCTCATTCTATATGATATATCAAAAGAAAAAGGGCGATTGTTGGAAATGGCTTTACTTTTCAAATTCCACAAATGCCGCCCTCTAAATGAGTGCCGCCCGGGGCGGACCGCCCCCACCACCCCCCTCTAGCTACGCCACTGCCTCACCTCCTATAGGCCCCGTCTCGTCAGTGAAATGCTCGGGAGCAGACAGAATATAAACATTGTCCTACCACGAAAGCCTCCACCAATACCTCCCCCCCTCAACCCAAGTCCTCCAGTAAACAAGTGTCATTGACATCAAAACCTGAATGCTATGACAGCTGAGTTCCTGTGTGTTTTAGTTGACGTGAGCTGTCAATGAAAAAGTATAACTATACAGGATGGAAGGCATTCCACTGCGCCACGCTTCCAAACTGGCGTGCACACACATACCAACATTTCGCCTGAAACAATGACCTTATAGTACTATAGGTTTTCATTGACTACGTTCGTGGGATATGTTTATAGTTTTATACATTTTGTTTATAAGTATGCTGTGTCTCTTTGTCTCTAGGGCACGACTGCCTGTTTACTTTGACCTTCTTGGCTGCCCTGTTTCCTGTGAATTCTATATTTGATTGTTAGGTGATGTTATATAATGTTTTCATATGTAGCATGAAAATGCACTCTTCAACCAAATGGATGTCCGAATTCCGGCCTATGGGCCAAGTACGGCACGAGTTTAAAATTAAACTAGCCCATAAAATAAACATCTTTTTTCTGTAAATTGGTCATGAATTATCAAAGTTTAGTCATTTATAATGTTGGTATAAGATATTTATAAAGTGTTTAAAAATTGCGAAAGAAATCCCCCCCCTCTCAAAATATCACTTTTACAAACAAAATACAAGTATGTATCACAACACAAGTCATATACATTTTATTTTTGTTCATTATCTCAATCTGCACCACACTATACATTTTAATTCATAAAATCTGGCCCTCTTTGACAAAAATGTTTGGACACCCTAGCTCTAGCCAAATTTAGCTAGACTTTATGTAGTGCTCATTTGTTTTATTTGGTAAAATATTATCCAACACAGTACAAAAATGAAGTAAATAACAAAGCACACCAAGGAATGTGTGTTTGTGGGGGGGGGGATCTTTTATTTAATAGGAAGAAAGATAACTGGGTTGGATCAAGACTTTCACTTAACAAGTATCAGTTATTTCCCCTTAATTTTTTATCGTGCCCAAAATATCTTATTCTAATGAGCAATGGCGATTTTAACATGCTTTTATTTAACTTGCTGTTCTGTGTGTCTCTATGTATTTTACAGTCAAAAAATTGAAACGTTCATATAGCGCATTTCTCATTACTCGATTGAGCTAAAATTTGGCAGGCCCCTTATCTTCGGTGACAATAATATATTCCAAAATTTTGTTTACCTTGCACAGTCACTGTCAAGTTATTTTCTTTTTTGTAGTCCAAGGGAAATAATAAATTTAAAAAAAAATATATATATATTTATCTATGAAGAGTGATCTCTCATTAAAAATTGCAATTATTACATCGCGACGAAGACAGGGACATAAAAATTACATTAGAATTCCTAGAGCCTTGCTTTACGGTAAACTGGATACCGGTATGAGAAAAAGAGGTCGCCCCTGCTTGCGCTTCAAGGACGTCTGCAAGATAGACATGTCATTTGCACAGATAGACCATAAAACGTGGGAGACCATTGCCGAGGAGCGCACCTCCTGGCGGGCAAAAGTGCGTGAGGGCATTCATGTCGCTGAAGCATCCCTCATAGCTTTGAGTGAAGAGGGAAGGGCCAGGGGAAAGGGGAGGGGGGACAGAATATTTTGAACTAATTTTTATGACAATGTGTTGATCCTGGATGGGATGTTTCTGCTGAAGGTGGTACGTCGGCGATGTATTTGATCCTTTAAAAGAAAATTGCTTATGGCAGTGATCACAGTAAACTTTTTCACCATCTTCGACTTTGCCATCTGCAGTAAGCTTAAAAACAAATTTTTTGCTCAACTTTCTAGTTATATGTTTAAATTTAACTGCGCGGATGCTGTCAGCCATTTTTTAGTTGACGTCTGCCGGTCTACATAAAGTAATAAAATAAATTATATTACGCGGGAGAAATTTGTACGTAAAAAATGTATATAAATTATTATTAATTATTAATAATTAATTATTTATTAAAAAAAAATATTTAAAAATATTATACATATTTTCTTTAATTTTAATCAAATTTTTATCGAATAAAATAATTTTAATCGATAAAAAAATTTTAACGATTAATCTAGAAATTAATCGTTAATTTCCGCAACCCTAATATATATATATATATATTAGGGCTGCGACGTACCACCTTCAGCACAAACATCCGATCAAGTATCAATACATTGTCATAAAATTTAGTTCAAAATATTCTTAATTTTCAATGTCCGCGAGAAAAGTTCAGTTTAATGGCGTCATAAATTTATATTTTTGGCTTTAATCGAAATTATCGATTAATTAATCGATAATTTTTCAGAAGTAAACGCTTAAATTTAAATTAATCGATAACAGCCCTAATATTTATATTTATATATATATATTATATATATATAATATAATATATAATATATTTACGCTCAATTATCACTGACGCCTAACGCTAAGGGAAATCACTCTGCTTTTTATCATTTTCTGTCTCTGAGTCAGACTCCATTACTGCCATTATATACGCAATTCATAAGTAGGCGAAGTGTTAGAACCATGGTAGGCAAACTTTATCAACATTTTGAACATACAGTCTCAGTTCAAAAACCAAAATGATCGTGTAATAGTAAGGAATGTATTATTTATTGGCCACTATATTTTATTTAGGGCGTTAGAACGTTTGATAAGTGTGACATAATAAATTTTGGCTTTAATCAAAACTGACGATAAATATATCGTTAATTTTCAAAAGTAAAAGATTAAATTTAAATAAATCGTTAACAGCCTTAATTTTATTATAACTTTTAAACGATTAATCGATAAACTAATCGTTAATTTCCGCAGCCCCTATACATATATATATATATATAAATATATATATATATATAAAACTATATAATTTGAAATTGTCACGCAAGTAGTGTCAGTCAGTCAGTCCTAAGAAATGCGAGGAATCTCCTGATTAAAAAAAATAAAAATGTTGCTTTCGAGATTTAAAAAAATGTGTTGCTCACCATAAAATATTGTGACGTGACGTCATTATTTGAGCTTTTATTAATGTGTGAAGGAAACGAAGTAAAAAGAGCAATGTTTTATTTGATGTGATTAATATTATTATTGTTTTTTTTTGGTATTAAATGTCCGTTTTTGTGTACGTGTCCATGTCAATATTACTTACGTAATTATAAATTTAATTTTCAATATTAATCTATACTAATAAAAGGGAAAGCCCTCACTCACTCACTCACTCACTCACTCACTCACTCACTCACTCACTCACTCACTCACTCACTCACTCACTGATTCATCACTAATTCTCCAACTTCCCGTGTAGGTAGAAGCATGAAACTTTGGGAAGTTGTCGAGTAGCCTCTCGCGGCGAAAATTGGAGTAAAAGAATTTTTAAAAATAACACTCATGGGGGCCGGGGTCCCAAAAACGTTTTTTTTCCTAATATGGCCTATATAAAATTTGAAAATCACCAATTCTCCTATTTCCCGAGTAGGCAGAAGCATGAAACTTTGGGAAATTGTTGAGTACAACCCCGCAATGGTAACGGGAGAAAAAATATTTAAATTATCACTTCCTGAGGGCCGGGGGCCCAAATGAAGTTTTTTCCTTATATGAGCTATATAAAAACTAAAAATCACTAATTCTCCTATTTCCCGTGTAGGTAGAAGCATGAAACACCGGGTAGTTGATAAGCACACTTCCGCGATGGTAACAAGCGAAAAAAAATATTTAAAATAACACTTAATGGGGTCCGGGGGCCCAAATGTATTTTTTTTTCTTATATAAAAAACTGACTCATCACTAATTCTCCAACTTCCCGTGTAGGTATTAGCATGAAACTTTGGGAACTTGCTGAGTACACTCTCTCGACGATAATTGACGAATAGGAATTTTAAAATTCACACTGTTGGGGGCCCGGGGCCCAAAAACGCTTTTTTTCCTTATATTGACTATATAGAATATGAAATAACTAATTTTCTGATTTCTCGAGTAGGCAAAAGCATGAAACTTTGGGAAGTTGAGTAAAAACAAGCGATAGCGACGGGAGGAAAAAAAATTAAATTATCACTTCCTTGGGGCCGGGGGCCCAAATGAAGTTTTTTCCTAATATGAGCTATACAAAAACTAAAAATCACAAATTCTCCTATTTCCCGTGTAGGTAGAAGCATGAAACTTGAGGTAGTTGTTAAGTACACTTCCACGATGGTAACAGGTAAAAACAATATTTAAATTATCACTTAATGGGGGCCGGGGGCCCAAATGTAGTTTCTTCTTATATTTAAACAGACTCATCACTAATTCTCGGATTTACCGAGTAGGTAGAATCATGAAATCTTGGGAAATTGTCAATTAGCCTCTTTGGACGACAAATGGCGAAAATCCTTTTTAAAATTCACCTTCATGGGGGCCGGGGGCCCAAAAACGTTTTTTTTTCCTTATATGGCCTATATAAAATTTTTAAATCAACAATTCTCCTATTTCCCGAGTATGCAGAAGCATGAAACTTTGGAAAGTTGTTGAGTACAATCCCGCAATGGTAACGGGAAATTTTTTTTTAAATTATCACTTCCTGGGGGTCGGGGGCCCAAATGAAGTTTTTTCCTTATATGAGCTATTTAAAAACTAAAAATCCCTAATTCTCATATTTGCCGTGTAGGTAGAAGCATGAAACACTAGGTAGTTGATAAGCACACTTCCGCAATGGTAACAAGCGAAAAAAATATTTAAAATAACACTTAATGGGGTCCGGGGGCCCAAATGAAGTTTTTTCCTAATATGAGCTTTATAAAAACTAAAAATCACTAATTCTCCTATTTCCCGTGTAGGTAGAAGCATAAAACACTAGGTAGTTGATAAGCACACTTCCGCGATGGTAACAAGCGAAAAAAATATTTAAAATAACACTTAATGGGGTCCGGGGGCCCAAATGTAGTTTTTTTCTTATATAAAAAACTGACTCATCACTAATTCTCCAATGTCTCGTGTTGGTAGCAGCATGAAACTTTGGAGAGTTGTTAAGTACACTTCCGCAATGGTCACAATCAAAACAAATGTAAAACTATCATTCACTAGGGGGCCGGGGGCCAAAATGTAGTTTTTTTCTGATATGAGCTATATAAAACAGACTCATCATTACATATATAACTTCCCGTGTAGGTAGGAGCATGAAACTTTGTGAAGTTGTTGCGTACCCTCCCGCAATGGTAGCAGACAAAAAAAATATTAAATTATCAGCTCGAGAAGGATCGCGGGAAGTGTGTCATTTTTTACTTTTAGCTTTTGTTTTTCTGTGGGACTAGGACAGACAGACAGACAAGACGGTGAAGTTAATATATGTATTATATCCATCATGATTCAGATTGAAATCAATTGGTGTTTTGAATTTGTGTTTCGCGGATTCTCAACGTAACTGAGATACTAATTTCCGCAGCGAAGCGGGGGTATTTTGCTAGTCTATACTAATAAAAGGCAAAGCCCTCACTCACTCACTCACTCACTCACTCACTCACTCACTCACTCACTGATTCATCACTAATTCTCCAACTTCCCGTGTAGTTAGAAGCATGAAACTTTGGGAAGTTGTTGAGTAGCCTCTCGCGACAAAAATTGGAGCAAAAGAATTTTAAAAATAACACTCATGGGGGCTGGGGGCCCAAAAACGTTTTTTTTCCTTATATGGCCTATATAAAATTTGAAAATCACCAATTCTCCTATTTCCCGAGTAGGCAGAAGCATGAAACTTTGGGAAGTTGTTGAGTACAATCCCGCGATGGTAACGGATGAAAAGATATTTAAATTATCACTTCCTGGGGGCCGGGGGCCCAAAATAAGTTTTTTCCTAATATGAGCTATATAAAAACTAAAGGTCACCAATTCTCCTATTTCCCGTGTAGGTAGAAGCATGAAACACTGTGTAGTTGATAAGTACACTTCCACAATGGTAGCAAGTAAAAAAAATATTTAAATTATCACCTAATGGGGGCCGGGGGCCGAAATTTACTTTTTTTCTTATATAAAAAACTGACTCATCACTAATTCTCCAACTTCCTGTGTAGGTAGAAGCATGAAACCTTGGGGAGTTTTTATGTAGCCTCTCACGACGAAAACTGGCATAAAAGAATTTTTAGATTCACACTCATGGGGGCCGGGGGCCCAAACCCGTTATTTTTCCATATATGGGCTATATTAAAATTAAAATCACTAATTCTCATATTTCACGAGTACATAGAAGAATGAAACTTTGGGAAGTTGTTGAGTACATTTCAGCGATATCAACAGGCAAAAAAAAATAATTAAATTATGACCTAACGGGGGCCGGGGGCCCAAATAAAGTTTTTTCCTTATATGAGATATATAAAAATTAAAAATCACTAATTCTCCTATTTCCCGTGTAGGTATAAACATCAAACTTGGGGTAGTTTTTAAGTACACTTCCACAATGGTAACAGGTAAAAACAATATTTAAATTATCACTACTGGGGGCTTGGGGCCCAAATGTATTTTTTTCTTATATTTAAATCTGAATCATCACTAATTTTCCAACGTCCCATGTAGGTAGAAGCATGACACTTTGGGAAGTTGTTGAGTACAATCCCGCGATGGTAAGGGAGAAAAAATATTTAATTTATCTCTTCCTGGGGGCCGGGGGCCCAAATAAAGTTTTTTCTTTATATGAGCTATATAAAAACTAAAAATCACTAATTCTCCTATTTCCCGTGTAGGTAGAAACGTGAAACTTGGGGTAGTTGTTAAGTACAATCCCGCGATGGTAACGGGAGAAAAAATATTTAAATTATCAATTCATGGGGGCCGGGGGCCCAATAGCGTTTTTTTTCCTTATACTGAAAATCGCCTTATTCTCCACTTTCACGTATAGGTAGAAACATGAAACTTTGGGAATTTGTTGAGTCCACTCTCTCGATGGTAGCATGCAAAAAAAATATTTAAATTATCACTCACTGGGGGCCGGGGGGCCCAAATGTACTTTTACGTATATACCTTATTCTCCACTTTCCCGTATAGGTAGAAACATGAAACTGTGGGAATTTGTTGAGTCCACTCTCTCGATGGTAGCATGCAAAAAAAAATATTTAAATTATCACTCACTGGGGGCCGGGGGCCCAAATGTACTTTTTCTTATATAAAAACTGACTCAAATCTAATTCTCTGATTTCCCGTGTAGGGAAAAGCATGAAACTTTTGGAAATTATTGAGTACACTCCCGCGATGGTAACATGCCAACAAATATTTAAATTTTCACTCATTGGGGGCCGGGGGCCCAATTTTTTTCTTATGTAAAAAGTTAATCATCACAGATTCTCCATTTTCCCGTATAGTTAGAAGCATGAAATTTGGGAAGTTGTTGAGTACACTCCCGGAATGGTAACAGGCGAATTTTTTTTTGGTTTAATTATCACTCACTAGGGGCCCGGGACACAAAAGTAATATTTTTAACTTATATGATCTAAATTATAAAAAAAAACTTTGGATTCTGTGTAAATGTATTTTTACAAAACTTGGAAGATAAAAAATTGATAACCGTTATTAAAATTCGTTAGGGCATTAAAATTATATTTTTTCAATATTTTGTAGCTGAGGGCCCCTAATTTTTTTAATTATTTTTTTGTAAACGTTTAAGACATTTTAACAATTCGATTTCACTCAATTTTTTAAAACAAATGTTGACTAACACTATATATTCATCATAATCCAAATTGAAATAAGCTGTAGTTCTGAACTATACATATTACACAGATAGGGCCCCCGGCCCTTATTTTAGTTTTTTTAAAGACGTATTAATTGTAAATGTATTTTATTCATCCCACGGCCATTAAACTTTAGGAAGTTTTTGGGTGCATTCCAGCGAAGGTTTCTGGCATTAAAAGTAAAAGTTTTAAAAACACCACTTTTTTCCGGGCTGGGGGCCCGAATGCCATATTTTAACATTAGTTATATTAAAGGTAATTTAAAATGTGGCTACTAGGTAAATGGATGAACTATGGCCAAATTTGATTTTAAAAATATAAAAAAATTATGTAGGGTAATGAACTTCTAACGTCTGTTCCTTTGGAGCCGGGACCCAAAATATTTGTTTTCGTAAACATTTAAAGCTTTGTTACCTTACAAAATAATTTAAATAAATATAGTCACATTTCTCTATCATGACCTAGATTGAAATCCTCAGACCTTATGAGATATGCACATCCTGCATCCATTTTGCACGGGGGCCCGTAATGACATTTTAGTACCCATTTTATTTTACACGACTTTGACAAATATTGACAAACAAGTATATCAATCATGATTCAGACTGAAATATATTGGTGTTTTGAATTGGTGTGAAACGGGTCTTCAACGCTTACTAAAATTCTAACTTCCGCAGCGGAGCGCGGGCATTTTGCTAGTATACTAATAAAAGGGAAAGCCTTGACTCACTGACTGACTCACTCATTCATCACTAATTCTCCAAATTCTCGTGTAGGTAGAAGCACGAAAATTTGGGAATTTGTTGAGCAGCCTCTCGCGACGAAAATTGTAGTAAAAGAATTTTAAAATTAACACTCATGTGGGCCGGGGGCCCAAAAACGCTTTTTATCCTAATATGGGCTATATAAAATATGAAAGTCACTAATTCTCCTATCTTCCGAGTAGGCAGAAGCATGAAACTTTGGGCAGTTGTTGAGTACAACCCCGCGATGGTAACGGGCGAATAAAAAATTAAATTAACCATTCCTGGGGGCTGGGGGCACAAATGAAGTTTTTTCTTTAATGAGTTATATAAAAACTAAAAACCACAGATGTTCCTATTTTCCGTGTGGGTATTTGCATGAATCTTTGGGAAGTTGCTGAATACACTTTCGCGAGGTTAACAGGCGTAAAAAATATTTAAATTAACACTTACTGGGGGCCGGGGGCCCAAAAGTACTTTTTTTTATAATATTAAAAACTGACTCATCACTAATTCTCCATCTTCCCGTGCAGGTAGAAACATGAAACTTTTGGAAGTTGTTGAGTACCCTGTCACGACTAAAAATGGATAAAAAGAATTTTAAAATTCACGCTCACGTGGGGCCAGGGGCCCAAAAGATGTTTTTTCCTTATATGAGCTATATAAAAATTGAAAATCACTAATTCTCCTATTTTCCGAGTAGGTAGAAGCATGAAACTTTGGGAAATTGTTGAGTACAATCTCGCGATGGTAACAGGCGAAAATGATGTAAAACTATCACATTCTGTGCGCCCGGGGGCCCAAATGAATTTTTTCCTTAAATGAGCTATATAAAATATGAAAATCGTGAATTCTCTTATTTCCCATGTAGGTAGAAGCATGTTTTTTTCGGTTGTTGTTAAGTACACTTACACGGTGTTGATAGGCGGAAAAAATATTTAAATTATCACTTACTGGGGGCTTGGGGCCCAAGTGCAGTTTTTTTCAAATATTAAAAACTGACTCATCACTAATTCTCCAACTTCCCGTGTAGGTAGAAGCATGAAACTTTGTGAAGTTGTTGAGTACCCTCTCACGACGAAAAATGAAGAAAAAGAATTTTGAAATTCATAATTTTGGAAGCCGGAGGCCCAAAAATGTTTTTTTCCCTTATTCTGAAAATCGCTTTATTCTCCACTTTCCCGTCTAGGTAGAAACATAAAACTCTGGGAAGTTGTTGAGTACACTTCCGCGATGGTACCATGCAAAAAATATTTAAATTATCCCTCACCGGGGGCCCGGGGGCCCAAATGTATTTTGTCTTTATAAAAACTGACTCATCCCTAATTCTTCAATTTCCTGCGTAGGTAAAAGCATGAAACTTTTGGAAATGGTTAAGTACACTCCCGCGATAGTAACAGGCTAAAATAAAATATTTAAATTGTCACTCTTTGGGGCCGGGGTCCGAAATGTATTTTTTCTTATATAAAAAGTTAATCATCAAAAATTCTCCATCTTCCTGTGTAGGTAGAAGTATGAAATTTTGGGAAGTTGTTGAGTACACTCCCAGGATAGTAGCAGGCGAATTTTTGTGTTTAATTATCACTCACTTGGGGGCTCGGCACACAAATGTAGTTTTTTCACCTTATATGAGCTAAATTACAAATTTAAAAAAACTTTGGATACTGGGTAACTGTATTTTTTTAAAACTTGGAAGATAAAAAACTTGACGGACTATTTGAAATTTCGTTAGGGCATTAAAAAAATTTTGTTTCAATCTTTTGTAGCCGAGGACCGCTAATCTCTTTTTCGTAAATGTTTAAGACATTTTAACCATTCGATTTCACTCAATTTTTTTAAACAAATGTTGCGTAACAAATATATTCATCATAATCCAAATTAAAATAAGCTGTTGTTTTGAACTATACATATTACACCGATAGGGCCCCCGGCCTTTATTTTAGTTTTTTTTAAGACGTATTAATAGTAAATGTATTTTATTTATCCCACGTACATTAAACTTTAGGAAGTTTTTGTGTACGCTCCAGTGAATGTTTCTGGCATTAAAGGTAAAATTTTAAAACACCACTTATTAGGGGCCCGTATACCATTTTTTATCATTAGTTATATAAAAGTTAATTTTAAAAGTGGTTACTGGGTAAATGGGTGAATTATTCACAAAATTTGATTTTAAAAAATTCTGTAGGTTTATGAACTTCTAAAGTCTTTTCCTTCGGGACCGGGACCCAAAATATTTCTTCGTAAATATTTAAAGCTTTTTTCCCTTTAGATTTTAAATAATCTAAATAAATATAGACACGTATCTCTATCACATGAACATCCTGCATCTATTTGCACGGGGCCCGTAATAACATTTTAGTATCCATTTTATTATACACCATCTTGAAAAAAATTGACAAACAAATATATCCATCATGATCTAGAATGAAATAAATTGGTGTTTTGAATTTGTGTATAATGGGTTTTCAACGCTTACTAAAATCTTTACTTACGCAGCGAAGTGCGGGTATTTTGCTAGTGTATATATAAAACAGTTAAATAAGGAATGAGTAAAACAAGGACTTTTTAAAAACAAGCTTTTATTTCAATGCACTCAAAAGGACTAAATATGGGCTCTTATGCCTACAACAGTGGTAGCGTGGGAGCCAAGCATGGGAAATCAATGATATGGGTACTAGTCATGAAACATCACGTGATCTCATAATCATTAAAGCCATCTATTAATCTACGTCGACATAAAACCATGCGTCAAAAATATTCAGTGTGCTCTAAATTCTACACTCACAAAACAGCGGGGTTATTTCTCCACAATTGAGACAAAGTCGTCCTACATGCACGAGACAGAGGTGTTCTATACCAACAATTGAGACAAAGTCGCCCTACATGCACGAGACAGAGGTGTTCTACGCCAACAATTGAGACAAAGTCGCCCTACATGCACGAGACAGAGGTGTTCTACACCAACAATTGAGACAAAGTCGTCCTACATGCACAAGACAGAGGTGTTCTACACCAACAATTGAGACAAAGTCGCCCTACATGCACGAGACAGAGGTGTTCTACACCAACAATTGAGACAAAGTCGTCCTACATGCACGAGACAGAGGTGTTCTATTCCAACAATTGAGACAAAGTCGCCTTACATGCACGAGACAGAGGTGTTTTACAATTACCTGGGCAGTAAAATTGCGCTCGGGTACCCGTAAAAATGTGGCTGAAACTTCTGTACCCGTTGGGCAAACTGCAACTCTTATGTGTGCACATTACGGCTCGCGAAATGTTATCAAATACAATTTTTTCGTTTGAAATATTCCCTTTGAAGTACTTTTAACACCAGAATGCTTGATAAGTATCTGTTAAAGGGAAACAAAAAAAAGTTCTGACAAACTACAAGGCATTTTGATACAACTTTTTCCTCTGAACATGAAACAAAAATCATAAAACTCAAAAAAAAATAGTTTGGTACTTTGAATGAATCAATGACAGGAAGTTAAAGAGTCTTTGGAAAACGTCGACAATACATAGTTACCAGTTGAGATGAGCCAATGTTTAACTTTAAAAAAATACAACTACCACCTTCCCTCTTATTCCTTCCTCCACTCATATGCGACAATGTTAAAAAAGTACCTACTTTATAAAAAAAAATCTAAAGTTTATATTAGTCTTTCAAATATATTTACTGTAATAACCGAAAATAAATGAAATTTTATTATTATTTATTTTTTTAATCTAGACGAAACAATGGGTTCATTTTAATTTGGGCTTGATTTCAATTTTAAAAGTTAAAGGTTTGGTTTGTAAATGGTTGGTTATGTAATAACCAGGGCCGTCTTAAAGCATAGGCCCTTTAGGCATTTGCTCGGGGGCCCACGAGCATAGGGGCCCCATGCGAATATGTTTTAGGGTTTGAACAACAATTTTGTTGAAATTAGTATAGTGACAATAAAATAAATAATGTATTATTTTTAATATAATTAATATTATTTTTTTTATACCTGCGAGGGGCAAAGGGGGGGGGGCAGCATTTTTTCTTTGCCCAGGGCCCAACACTATTTCTTTGCCCGGGGGGCCCAAAATTGTGTAAAGACGGCTCTGGTAATAAGTGTTACCACCCGCCCACAGGTGTTGACACCAATTGCTGAAAAAAATTAACAAACTCGCGTCTGTTCCCTATTTTTTGTGTAGGCCTAGCAGAAACACTGATTTTAATTAGACGTAAAAAATTCTCATTATGTAAAGTTTATCAATTAAAAGGTTACTACCACCGCCAATGTTCCCTTTAAGCTGTGTGGTTGCGCGGCCGCGCAGTTCTCTGGCCGACGACGCGAAGTGGTTTAGAATAACCACGCATCAAATTGTGTAGTATTGCCCAAGAAATGGATGCTGTGCAACTTTGCTCAAGACGTTTTTTACTTTGAAACGAACCAACGAACCTGAGAGATAACATTGACCACTGCCTAGCGGACATTAACATTTAAGCTGCTGGGCCTGTGACCTGACTGAACGTTACGTCATTGTTGTTTACATTTTGTTTGAATGTTTGGTTTACTGTAGTTTTAGGTTATGATTAGGACAAATGCATTAACAGCAGGAATAAAAGTTTGTAGAGTACAATAGTATGTTTTTGGAAGTATGCTGTTAGCTACTGTGTGAAATGAGGTGCATGGATGGTGGCTAGTTTGCATTCTATAGCCGCCATGACCGCGAAAATGATGCGGCATTTTATACGAGTAACCGCGCAGCTTTTTTCAACAATATTGACAGCACTAATTACGATTAGAGATATACCGGATTTCAGCTGCGGCAAATCCGGAATCCGGCCATCTTTACAAATTTGACTCCGGCTTCGGATCCGGACATATTGCACTCAAAAATCTGTCCAAACCCGGCTCCGGTCGGATTTTAAAAATTCGAAAATTCGTACACCCCTAATTACGATTTAAAATACATTGCAGACTTACACTAAATACATACTTAAATGTATTTTTTTAAACATGCGTATTTTCAATTACAAAATACGGCTTTTAGGGGGGGTTGGGGGTCAAAGCTTTGTTACGTAATATTTGAAGGGGAGGGGTCTAAGTTTTTGTGACGAAATATGACGGGGGGGGGGTAACAAATCGGCTAAAATCGCATGACGTCATTTATGGACGGCCCCTTACATACATTCATTAGTGAGTCAATGTGCGCCTAAAACCACACGTTAGAAAAAATCATCCTATAAAAAAAATGGAGACTAAGTCATATTACTGTTGGTGCGTCGTACAAAGTCTTCAAATACTCGCACTTAGGGGAAACTTTGCCTAACACAAACTTGTGAGACACAGTCGTAATATACATGAACGTGGAAAAGAGTTGTCCTAAAATCACATTTGGTACAGAGTCATACTACAATCACATTTGGTAAACAGTCATACTACAATCACATTTAGTACACAGTCATACTACAATCACATTTGTTACAGAGTTGCACTACACTCACATTTGGCACAGAGTTGTCCTACAATCACGTTTGGCACAGAGTTGTCCTACACTCACATTTGGTAAGAGTCATACTACACTCACATTTGGTACAGACTTGTCCTACACTCACATTTGGTACAGAGTCATACTCCACTCACATTTGGTACAGAATTGTCCTACACACACATTTGGTACAGACTTGTCCTACACTCACATTTGGTACAGAGTTATCCTACACACACATTTGGTACAGAGTCATTCTACATTCACATTTGGTGCAGTCATACCATCGCGGAATGTTACTTAACAACAAACCACATTTTCATGCTTCTACCTACAAGGGAAATAAGAGAATTAGTGATTTTCAATTTTTATAAAGCTCATATAAGAAAAAAACTTCATTTGGGCCCGCGCCCCCAGTACGTGATAGTTTAAATATTTTTTCACCCCTGTTACCATTGCGGAAATTTACTCGACATCTACCCAAAGTTTCATGCTTCTACATACCCGCAAATAGGAGAATTAGTGATTTTCAATTTTTATATAGCTCATTTAAGGGAAAAAAAAATCTTTTGGGCCCCCGGCCCCACGTGAGCGTGAATTTTAAAATTAGTTTTTCGCCAATTTTCGTCGTTGAGGGTACTTGACAACTTCCCAAAGATTCATGCTTCTACCTCACGGGAAGTTAGAGAATTAGTGATGAGTCAGTCAGTCAGTCTTTGAGTCAGGGCTTTGACTTTTATTAGTATAGAATAGTTATGAATCGTTTATTAATTAAAAGGATAATTGTATACTCTATGCAATTAAAAAAATATTTTATAGCTTCAATTTTGGTACTCGTTTTTTTTAATTCATTTTTTTGGATCGGACCTCCGCATTCCCATAAAATGAATTTTTCGTCCCACGCCATTTTGAATCCGTGCATATGCATGGAAAGACGGAGAGTAAGTCCGGCCCTGATGTTTGCTTTTTGGTGTGTGAGTGTCATCTTGATTTCGGACCAGTAAGAGTGTATCTGTTAAAAGTGTAAGAGACTTATGAATTTTTTGCAAATTCTGAAGGTTTTCGTTACATTTTTAAAAAAAATTTAACTTTCAGCTCAACGTTACTTTTGATGTTATGGATTGAATACCTTTTTTTTTAAATTTCATATTTAGAGTAAAATAGTTAAGTTTCGGGTTACGTTTAGTTTTCAGGTTAGGTAGGGCTAGGTTTAGGGTTAGGTTTAGGTCAGGACAAAAAGTTGGAAAATTATGAAAACTAGAGACCCGTTAAGCGTACATTTACCCGAAACTCAATAGTAAGTGCTAGTGAGGCTGTTCTCTTCTGTTTCTTTTTTTTAAAACTGAACACCACAGCAAAAATTCGGTACTTACTTATAACTGTGAGCTACCATTTAATTTAATTTATCTCCAAGCTTTTAGCGTAAAGCATAAATAATGACGTCATTTACCATGAGATTGAGGAACTAATATTTTAACAATGGGCGATATATTTTTCCTATATGATATTCTAAACTATAACCCTCAAGAAAATAATTTATGTGTATCTTTTGGTTTCACTTAATAGTCATACCGTTAAGTATCTCTTTCATGTACATATCAATATTTCCCCCCTGGGTGCAGTTGTTCTCAGGATCTAACTCTCCAAGCCACACGTATATTTATTGAGATGACGTCATTTCTGCGATATAAAAATGTGAGAAAAGATAAGTACACACATAAGTTCTTCAACAAAATAAGAGGAAGAATAAACAGTTTTGAAAAGAAAAATGAAATTCCTTTTAATTCTTCATTTTTTATTTTGCTGGAGATACGGTAAGCAACCGATGAGCGGTTTTCTCTTGTGTTAATGCCATTTAGCTCAATTGTATCACACTAAATGAGCTAGTTATCTGTATTTTGTCCTCGCCTTTCATCGATTCGCCGTCTGTCTGGAATATTGAACATAATGGGGGTGAGACTGCAATCAAGCCTATAGATTAGTAAAGTAACTAATACCCTGTTTTTATATTATACATTTACCTATAGATTAGTAAATGGATAACATGTTAACAGGGTATGAGTTAGCCTGACAGGACGTAACGTTACGTCCTGTCAGGCTAACTCATACCCCGTTTACTTGCTATCCACTTACTTGTCTTGAATATTGTGAGTTAAGCTCACTTCCTTATTAATTTATTACTAGAGTGACGAGAGTTGACAACTGCCTATACCAGGGGTTCCCAACCTATTCGCACTCTAGAGCACATTCTAAAATATCGGTAGGGTGGCGGGCACCACCTATTTTTAATCGACAAAATCCTTCCATAACTTCTAATTTTCCCATAATTTATTTTCTTATATTCATAATTTATTAATAAATTAATTAAATAATAAACAAACATGGGGACGCGGTGGTCGAGTGGCAGCGCACTGGACTGTCGTACCGATGGTCACGGGTTCGAATCCGTGTGAAGGCAAGGGTTTGTTCCCGGGGCCTAGGGCGTCCCTGAGTCACCCCGCTCCTAATGGGTACCTAACACTACATGTAGTTAGGCGGCTGGGTAATGCGTGGAACCCACAAAGCCGTGGCTTGTGAATGCTGCATCACTTGCCAACAGATCATCTGTCATGGTCTGTGGACGCAACTATCTTCTGCATAGAAGGAGCGTCTGTATAGATAAGATGTTTTAAAATAATAAAATTATTTTTCAAATTGCATACATAGAGAGAAATGTATTTACAATACGTAAACAAAGTTTAAAAAAAATACAAAGCAAACATTTTATAAAAAAATATAATATTAATAAGTCAATGTAATCTTTGGCATTGCATATCATTGGCCATAATTAGGAGAGTAAGAGGATAATCCTGTTAGCAAACAATCATAAAGATGATAATCGGTGAGTCGAGATCTATATCTTGATTTTATTAAGTTCATATATGAAAACAATGATTCGCATAAATATGTCGAACCATAAAATGGTTCAATATTATTTGTCGTTTTTTTTAACAAATCGGAACTTTTCTCTGTCCACTGTATTTCAAAAGTCCCCTGATATTAAGGATTTTAGCAAAATATCATTCTTAAGTTCCAACATTTCTAACTCTTGTTCTTCTGTCTTACCTTGAACAAAATCTGCAATACATGCGGCCATTTCCATTACATTTATTTGGCAAGTAAAAGGATTGATACAGAAGGAAACAATTGGCTCAATATGTGTAAAATGCAAAAATCTCTCTACAAACTGTTTTTTTAACTCTTGAAGATGCTTAACTAATAATGACCTGTTTAGTTCATTGTTACCTAGCATTTTCTTCACATGTAAGAAATGCACGAGAGAATCGATCTGCAGATGTGATATCAACAAATCCAATTTAGCTTTAAATGATTTTACAGAGCTTGTCATTTCAGCTATGTTTTTGTCTTTCCCCTGCAATTCCAAATTTAAAGAATTAAATTTTTCCATGATGTCTGTGAAAAATCCCAAGGCAATCAGCCAGCGAGAGTCAGCTAGTTCATCATAATTTTCTTTTTTATCGTATAAAAATGTTTTTTATTTCTTCAATTAAACTCAAAAATCTTGTAAGAACCTTTCCTTTACTGAGCCAAGGTACTTCAGTATGGAGAATAAGATAATGTTCTTTTATCTTCAGTATCTTCTAACAGAGCCTTGAAAAGTCGATGTTGCAAAGGAGCTACTCGAATAGAATTGATTATTTTTGTAACTATTTTCATAACGTGTTCAAATGGCAATATTTTACAACACAGATATTCCTGGTGGATAATACAGTGGTAGGACATAAAATTTGAAAAATGATTCATCATTCTTGCAGAGTGCAATTAATCCTTTGTTTTTACCTACCATTGCTGGTGCCCCATTGGTGGTTATTACTGACAACTTGTGAAAAGGCATATTTATTGACTTGTCGTATGTTCTGAATGTATTATAAATATCCTCATCCCTTGTCTATCCTTTCATGGATAATATTTGTAACATATCCTATTTTACTGTGAACTTACAAAATACCATTCTCACCATAACTGCTAACTGTGTAGTGTCTGATATATCTGTTGACTCGTCAAATTGTAGCGAGAACCAGTCACATATTTCCAAGTCAGTCTTTAACTGAGTTTGTATGTCTGTTGAAATTGCTAGTTTTCTTCTTGTGACGGTGTTATTTGACAACTGTAAGTCTTCTATGGCTGAGACAATCTCACGTTTCTTAGAAAATCCATCAAACAAGCAATCGGTACCAGTCAAAAATAAGTCCTGAAAAAACTCACCATCAATGAAAGGTTTTCATCTTTTGTGCAAGCATGTGAGAAATTTCGAAAGAAGCTTTTTAGAATTTTCCGCATGTCTAGTGAAAAACGTAGGTTTTGCAGTTAGACTTGATTTTAGTTGACATATTTTTTCTTTCTTAACTCAGATTTAAGTGGATAATTAACATCAAAAGTGGGATGGATTGTCTGAATGTGTCGTTAAACATTATGTTTCTTTGGCACTGCAATGCTACTACCAAACAACATACAAACCCATTTATTTTTTTCAAATTAACGAAGCAATATGATTCCTCCCAGTCAAAGTTAAAATTATAGGTCCGTTGTCTTATACTCGGTCCACTCATTTTAGGGCTAAAAATAAATAATAAATAGTGTTTGAACTACATTATAATATCAATGATATAGCAAGAGTATGTCCTACATTAAATGCATAAATGTATTATAACAAGGACTATAACTATCCCCCACAAAGATTATCGTTTATTAATATAATAGATTATGCACCTCACTTTTACCCCGTCATAAATTTACAGAAGGAATATCAAAACTCTTAATTTGTTTTTCGTCAGACGAAGATGTCTCTTAGCTAACTGTCGCGACCCGAACGGGGCAGAAATCACAATCACAATGAAAACAACGCGGTTCCAGGCAGGGAATGCTATTTGCACATCACTCCTTGTTCCAGGAGTGTTCCAGGCTAGCGTCAAGAGTGCAGTCTTGCTCGCCGTTAGACAAGTCGCGACAAGTGCTGTCAGCAAAGGAACAACTCATACATACAAATTCGCAAACATACAAACGTATCTTATAAACCTAGGCAATAAAAAAAGTCTAATAAATAAATAAATATAATTCACATTTTTAATCAATGTTTATGAAAAAAATATGTCTCTGTGGCGGGCACATACGAATCGTTCCGTGGGCGCCATGGCGCCCGCGGGCATAGGGTAGGGAACATCTGGCCTATACCCATCTCTAATGACAACAGATTTTAGTGTAAATTTTAGAGGAGGAGGGGGAGATTGGTAAAAGCAAAGAGAGCGTTGCACCTTATTTATGTTGTTGTTGTTTTTTTTGGCCACGCGCTGACAACAAAGATTGCGGCAAAAAATGTAGTGCAAAACAATTGTTTATAGAAAAAGGGGGTACTGTCAGGGGAGAAAAATTAAAAATCTATTAACAAATATTTAAAACTTTACAAAAGAATATTGGAACTTATTTGGATAACGTAACCATCAACAGAATGAAAGCCCAACCGCAAATTTTCAAAAAGCGATCTTTTCTATGTTATCTCAACTCATGGGTACCCGTCTTTTTTTTCAAAATTAATGCAAACCCATTTCATGGAACAAAGAGATGTGCTAATAAAAAAATGCTGTTATATCAGCCAAAACAATTTGTGAAGAGCTGGAGATATCAACTGAACGCCGAGTTAGAAGGAGAAAAAATATAAGTTGTGAAAATTCAGAAGACTTGTTCTATTTTTAGAACGAGAAGTGGAACGAGAATTGTTTTTCCCCTTGATAAAATTATAAAAGAAAATGTAATAACGCTTTGATCAGGTGAATATCCTTGAAAGAAAATATTCTTGTATAATTCCATATAATACATGTAACCTACTAACTAAATGAAGAATTTGAACGTCAAATAAATTACTGTTTTGACATTGATAAAGAAAATTCCAATATTAAAAGAAAAAGGATCTAAGTTTTTATGGCTGTACCTACACTACAAGAAGTGGCATTACGTTAGAAAATTTGGGGAAAGACCCCTTGATATATTAAAATTTATTCAACCGTATAGATTGTGAAATTCTGTACCCGACCTTGTAATTTTGCTAAGATTTTTTTCAAAAATTGCTATCAGTGTCACCGTCCCCTTGTCACAAATGTGTGAATCCCTCCCCCCCCCCTTTCCAGGTACGTTAAGTCATTTATGGACGGCCCTTAAAAAGGGTGGTAAATTGGAGACCACTCCGGGCGGCAAAAGTTCTAGCTACGCCACTGCCTAAACTTAACCATAAATCTAATCCTATCTCTAAAAAAAACCTCTAAACCTAACCCTAAACCCATCCCAAACCTAAACGTAAAACTATATCCAAATCTAACATCAAATTTGAAAATGGTTACGATTTCCGGTTTGTGAACGGTCACTATTTCTACTAGAGGTAAGTTTTCATATATTTGCTTAAATTCATAATACTAAATTAAATCCTTTTCAAACCCTCAAATAATCTTTAATTAACCAAATAATAACAATTTTGGCTGTTTAATAATATTATTTTGTATATTCTATGATATTTTATACTAAAACTACTAAAATCCTATGTAGTTATGTAGGCGACCATTTTTATTGTTATTAATTTTGAACTCTCCTAATCGTAACTGTTTACATAACATAAAAGAACCAATAAACCTTCCAAATAACTTAGATTACTAGGTGTAGAATTCATATTTAAATTTAATTGAACTTAATTAAATTATAACAAATAAATACACTTTAACAAAATTATACATAACTTATAGTATCATAATAATAATAGTAATTAGTAATAGTCTTAAGCCTTAAACTTAAACTTAAACCTAGTCTAACGCTAACCCGCAAATGAGAATTTTCATCTTCTTAGTCTTAGTAATAATCACAATACTTTTAATGGCATTAACTTCAACCAACAAACATCCTAAAAATCAGAGTAATATATCAATAATTATAAACAACCACAACACAAAGCACACTTACTACACCTCTATCTTAAGCATAATAAAGGAAATCAGCTTCAAACAATGGAAACATAAAATATGTAGATATAGGCAAAAACACTTAATCTTAATTTTGCTCCTCTCAGGCGAAAAGAACTTAACCCAGGCCCAGTATCATCTAAATGTCAAATTTGTATTAAGGCATGCACTAGCAAACAAGGAACCATTCATTGTTACACCTGCAATGAATGGTACCACACAGCAAGCCTGCATACTAACACACCAAAGCACATCGCAATAGGCCTAAGAAATAAATATGCATCTTGGCACTGCATACATTGTGGGTTGCCCCAAATCAGTTCAGATTTGTTTAACTATAGGGACCTTATCACCACAAACTCTTACAGTGTTTTGGCTAATCCCTTTATAAATAAACCACTAGATAAAATGAAACCTACCACACAAACCCATAAAATTAACCATAAAACATCTAATAATAATAACAATCAAAACATTCTCAAGACACTAATAATTAATTTCCAAAGTATAAAAAATAAAATTCCAGATTTAGAGCTACTTATAAAAACAGAAGAACCAGACATAATTGCTGCTTCTGAAACTTGGTTGAACCCCAACATATATAACTCGGAAATTTATATATTAAATTATAATATTTTTAGGAAAGACAGACCAGACAATTATGGAGGAGTGCTACTCCCAATTAAATCAAATATCATAGCTGAAGAAATTACTACACAACCAAATTTTAATTGAGAGTCTATTTTTTGTAAAATAATTACACCAAACTCATCCCCACTTATTGTAGGCAGTATATATAGGCCACCGAATACAAACCTAGGATACACGAACAATCTTTGTAGTCAATTATCTTTCATAAAAGAGAATACTAAAAATGCAGTTCTATGGATTATGAGGGACTTTAATCTTCCAGATATAAATTGGAAAAATTATACAATTGATAAAAACCAAACTAACAAAGAATTTAATGAACACTTTTTAGACACTATCAACAACAAAAACCTAGAACAGATAGTAAAAACAGCAACAAGGAAAAATGAAACATTAGATTTATTCTTAACAAATAGACCAGGACTAGTGATAGACTGCAAAATAATTCCAGGACTGTCCGACCATCATATTGTTAGGGTCACCAATACAATAAAATCTAAAATTAATAAAATACCTAGAAGAATAATCTATCTTTGGAATAAATGTAATTCAATAAAACTACACCAATCAGCGGCTAACTTCCAACAAAATTTCCAAAGTAAATTTAACACAAATAGCCCAGTAGAAGAAATTTGGAAAGATATAAAAACAAATCTAAAAACTATAATGGATGAGAATGTTCCAACAAAACTAACATCAAATAAAATTAACAAATGCTGGTTCAATTCTAAATTAAAAAAAGCTATGCAAGCAAAAAGAGAACTTATTTAAGAAATTTAAGGCTACCTTTTCATATAGCATACACAAAAAAATACTTAAAGATTAAACACTTGACACAAAAACTTAGTGGAAATCTCGAAAATGAATATATAAACAATGTAATTAACAAAGATAACAATAAAAACTTATGGTCCTTTATCAAATCTGAAAAGTGGAACCTACAGGAATAGCCACACTAAAAGGCTCAAGTAATAAAACCTATAATACTATAATGATAATGAGACTAAAGCTAATATCCTTAACACATATTTTGTATAACCTTTTTCTGCCTCAGGCGACAAGGAAGTTTTAATAAATTTAAATAAAATGGAGGAAATAGATAACATAAAGGTAGATGAGATAGGTATACATTGACTCCTAAAAAAATTTAAAATAAACAAAGCTACTGGCCAAGATGATTTGACTGCACGGTTATTAAAAGAACTAAGCAATGAACTGTCCCCAATCCTTGTAGTTATCTTTCAATCCTCTCTAAAACAGGGTAAAATGCCCCAGGATTGGAAACTAGCTAACGTAACTCCACTCTTTAAGAAAGGGGGATAAATGAGACCCTGGTAATTACAGGCCTGTATCACTCACTAGTATCGCCTGTAAATTACTAGAACACATAATATATAGTAGAATAGTTAACCACCTTGACAAATATAATGCCCTATGCCCACATCAACACGGCTTTAGAAAAAACAGATCATGTGAAACACAATTAATATGTTTAATAGATGAACTATCAAAAGGCTTAGACAAAAATGATCAAATAGATACAATATTACTAGACTTCTCAAAAGCATTTGACAAAGTTCACCACCTAAGTTTACTTAAAAAACTTAACTACTTTGGAATATCGGGTTTCTTACATCACTGGATCCAAGACATCCTTTCGGGCAGGGAGCAAACTGTAATAATTAATGGATCTAAATCTGCACCAATAAAGGTCAATTCAGGAGTTCCACAAGGAACCTTACTCTTTTTAATATATATAAATGATTTACCCAACAACATCTCAACAGGAACAAAAGTTAGGTTATTTGCTGATGATTGTATAATCTATAGAACAATTAAATCAGAACAAGATAGCAAAATTTTACAAAAAGACCTAGATGAATTGATAAAATGGGAAACTAACTGGAGTATGAGTTTCCTTCCAGAAAAGTGTCAACTGTTAAGAGTAACAAAGAAAAGAAACACATAAATTCAAAATATTTCATTCATGGAAAAGAACTAACCCAAACTAAAGATGCAAAATACTTAGGAGTCATAATAAATGAGAAATTATCATTGAAGCCCCATGTCAATGAAGTTATTAAAAAATCAAACAAAACCGTAGGCTTTATAAAAAGAAACCTTTACAAATGTAATTAAGATATAAAACTAAAATGCTATCTCACTTTGGTGAGACCTGAACTAGAATATGCATCTCTGGGGACCCATCCACCAAATAAAACATTGATAAACTAGAACAAATCCAAAAAAGAGCTGCCAGATTCATTACTGGAGAATATTCAAATCTGACTAGAATAACACCATTAGTTAAATCATTAAACCTTGAAACACTAGAGGATAGAAGAACCAAGAGTAAAGTAGTAATCATACATAAAGCAATTAACTCTAATTTAGAAATACAACACAAAGATAACTTAATACAACCCTCAAATAGACATAAGGATAAAAACACCTTTCTTATTCCGTATGCAAGAAGAAACTCATACAAATTTTCGTTCTTCCCGTCCGGAATTCGGGCGTGGAATGGGTTGCCTGAAGAAACCAGGAAAGCCAACACTTTATCAACATTTAAAACTCAAATAAAAATGCAGGGCTAAACACAAACCATAGATAAGCGTAGGACGAAATAATCTTCTGTATAGAAGAAACATCTGAAACATATAAGATAAGATAAGATAGAGACCTAAACCTAACCCTAATATTAAGCCTACACCTATTCCTAAACCTAACCCTAAAGCTATCGCTAAACCTAACCCTTAACCTAACTCTAGACCTATTCCTGAACCTAAACCTATTCCTTAACCTAACGCCGAACCTAAACCTCAACTTAACCCTAAACCTACACCTATCTCTAATTCTAACATTCAATCTACTCATAAAACTAATCCTAAACTTATCTTTAAATCTAACCTAAACCTACACCTATTCCTAATACTAAACCTATCCCGAACCCTAACCATACTACTAAATCTAACCCTAAAACCAAATTTTATTATTAAACCTATCCCAAACCTAGCCTTAAGCTGAACACTAAACCTTGCCTTAACCCAAAACCTAAATCTAAACCCAACCCTTAATACTAAAACAGACACCTCAACCTATCGCCAAACGTGAAACCACCACCTAAAATAAAATCTATAAAATAATTGCACCATTTTTCAAAACCACCGAATAAAAACCATTATTACCTCTAAATAATATATAGTCGTATGGAAACAATATTCCATTTCCGGAAGTACGCCTCGCTCTGTTACAACTTATTACAAGGATGTGAACAGATTAGCGAACCACTAACTTTGAGCCCTACGCAGAGGTACGCGCGAGGCCTGGTGCAACAATGACCCCGCGGGGCCAGAGTACTGGTAACGATAGCGAACTACCAATATGCCCAAAAGGTCATAATATCTCGTGTGGAGAGAGAGAGAGGGCCTGCTGCCTGGGAAACAGCTGGTCTTCTTTAAAGCTCTGCCTAGGCTATCGTAGCCTCCTTTTTTTCTCTACCTCCCCAAACCAATCCTGGAGAGGTCACTCAAGCTTCGCTGCAAGGCGTAGACACAACCCGTGAAACGGCAGTTACCGGTTATAAGCCATTGCTCAATTGGCGTAGAGCTAGGCGCCAGGGGTCGTTCCAGACGGTGGGAGGGATCACCATGTCTCACTGAGCATCTACCGCCCGCCTTAAGCTGGGCAGCCCCGAGCCAGTAAGATGATGTTCCGTCATGGCTCGCCTGCTCCATTGGGTGAATGGGGCTCAGAGTGATCAACTCAACAAGCGAGCCATAACCCAAGCACCAACTGGAAAAATAAGAAAGAAGTTACCAGCATTTCGTTTAGCAAGTGGGAATGTCAGAACCCTCTGCACTGATTTTAACTCTGACCCCTCATGTGCGGAAGATATAAGGAAGACAGCGGTCATTGACAGGGAACTTTCCCGTCTTGGCATCGACATTGCATGCCTACAGGAGACGCGGCTGGAAGACAACGGCAAAGTGGTTGAGGCCAACTACACATTTGTCTGGCAAGGACTACCATCAGACAGACCAAGGCAGCATGGCGTTGGTTTTGCCAAAAAAACCAACTCTCTTATGTCATATGTAGAACTGGCGGCACTTGGCACTGAGAGGATACTCGGCATTAAACTTTCAACATCATCAGGCGCAGCCCATATCATCAGCCTGTATGCACAAACTCTCTGCTCTGAAGAAGAGTTAAAAGACAACTTCTATGAGGCTCTAGACACCGTAGTAGCAAATATTCCCACACATGAGAGTCTATACCTCCTCGGGGACTTCAACGCCAGGGTAGGTGCATATCACAAAGCCTGGTCCACCAGCATTGGCTTACATGGCATTGGTAAAATTAATAACAACGGCCAGCGACTGCTCAAGCTATGCGGTACTCACAATCTGTGTGTAACTAACACATTCTTCAAATGCAAGAACATCCACAAAGTGTCTTGGAGACACCACCGCTCCAAGCACTAGCATCAGCTTGATCTCGTTGTCACCAGGCGATCTGATCTGGCCAGTGTGCTCCAAACACGCAGTTACCACAGTGCGGACTGTGACACAGACAACTCTTCTGTCGCAAGTAGAATCATATTAATACCAAAGAAATTGTGTCACTCTAAGAGCAAGGGTAAAACTCGCATCAACACGCAGAATATCAACTGCCCTGAGATAAGGGATCAGCTTAACACCAAGCTTGAGAAAGCTCTTAAAGCCAACACCTCGCAGAAATCAATTCCAATCCTCATGATGCTATAGGGACAGAACAAATCGATGCGAATCGGCTCCATCTCCGAGACACTATTTACAACAACTCTCTTGCTGTCCTTGGGAGGAAGGAAAGAACAAATGCAGATTGGTTTGAGGCCCACTGGGTTACAATGAATCCCGTGACGGAGACAAAAAGAAAATCTCTATTGGCCAACAAAGCTTCTCCAGGACGTGACACAATGCAGAGTCTCAGAAATGCCAGAAACACAACCGGAAGACTGCACGTTTTTGCGCTAACACTTATTGGGTGGAACTATGCAAAAGCATTCAATCTGCTGCTGATCAGGGAGATAATAAAAAAATGTACAAAGGCATAAAAAAAGGTCACTGGGCTCACAACATCAAAGTCAGCTCCAATCAAGAAAAAAACAGGTGAGATGATCACAGAACGAGACAAGCAGATGCGGCGCTATGCTGAGCACTATCTAGAACTCTATGCGACACAGAATTTAGTATCTGACTCTGCCATAGAAAGAATCCCAAATCTACCAGTTGTAGATCAGCTTGATGCTCCACCGCCACTAGAGGAGCTTAGTAGGGCTATCGATCATCTGAGCAATGGGAAGGCCAAAGGCAACGATGGCATTCCTGCAGAAGTCGTTAAGCACGGCCAGCCAGCATTGCTGAAGCCTCTGCACGAACTCATATGCGATTGCTGGGAACACGGTCACATCCCAAGGATATGCGTGACGCCAAAATAGTCACGCTTTATAAAAACAAAGATGATCGCAGAGATTGCAATAACTATCGTGGCATCTCCTTACTGAGTATTATGGGAAAGGCTTTTGCCAGAGTGATACTTGCACGCCTGCAAATTCTGTCACATAATGTTTACTCGGAATCACAATGCGGTTTTCGGGCTGGCCGGTCAACCTTGGACATGATCTTCTTACTCCGTCAGCTACAAGAGAAATGTCGGGAGCAACAGATAGCCCTCTTTGTTGCCTTCATAGATCTAACAAAGGCATTTGACCTGGTCAGCAGCAAGGGTCTGCTGCGTATATTGGAAAAAATAGGATGTCCGCCGCGGCTTCTATCCATCATCGAGTCCTTCCACACCAATATGCACAGCCCAGTGCCACCTCAGAAGCCTTAACGTGTACTGTGTACTGGCTCCAACACTCTTCGGTATCTTTTTCTCGATGCTACTGCGTCATGGTTTCTAGGACTGCTTCGAGGGTGTAAACATCCATTCCAGGACGGATGGAAATCTAATACAACATCAGCCGTGCGAAGAGAAAAGTGGAAACTGTTTTAATTAGAGAGTTGCTCTTCGCGGATGATGCATCCCTTACCTCACATTCAGAGATAAGTTTCCAACTTTAGGTCAATAAGTTCTCAGAGGTATACAAGGATTTTGGTCTAACGGTAAGCCTAAAAAATACCAACATTATGAGACAAGGAACAGACTGCTTCCAAGCAATCTCCATTGAGGGAAACACCTTGGATGTCGTCGAGGATTTTACCTACCTTGGCAGTAACATCAAAAGCACACTCTCCCTGGAAAAGGAAATTGAAACCAGAATCGACCAGGCTGCATCATTAATGGCTAGGCTGAATCAAATAATGTGGAACAATGCACAGCTCACTGATAGGACGAAAATCACTGTGTACACGGCTTGTGTGCTCTGCACACTCCTCTATGGCAGCGAGTGCTGGACGACCTATGCCAAACAAACAAAGAAACTCAACAGCTTCCACTTACGATGTTTGCGCTGGATTCTGCACATCAAGTGGCAGGACAAGATCATGAATGTCGAGGTACTCAGAAGGAGTCATATGCTGAGCATGCACTCAATCATGAGTGAGAGGCGCCTGCGGTAGTTGGGACATGTCCGCAGGATGAGCTCGGAGCGCATTCCAAGAGCCTTGCTTTACGGTGAGCTGGCAACCGGTATGCGGAAGAGAGGACGCCCCTGCATGCGCTTCAAGGATGTCTGCAAGAAAGACATGACTCTGGCGCAGATTGACCATAAAACGTGAGAGACCATTGCTGAGGAGCGCACCTCCTGGCGGGAAAAAGTGCGAGAGGGCATTCAAGTCGCGGAAGCTCCCCTTACAGCAGGAGGAAACACCATAATCACATGAGGATGGACGGATGTCATATACATAATACATTGATTAGATCAATTCTTGCTTAAACTCAGTAGTGCAATATCTGCCAGCTCTATTGTTACTAAAATATATTTATGTACGCGTTTATTGAACAATGCTTTCTTTTAGAAAAATATCGTAACGACTTACGTTAAAATGCAATTTATTGTACAAGGGAATATTTCAAAAGAATTTTTCTAATCGCAAGTGCATTGTTTACATGACTACATGCATTGTACTTCGACATGTAGGAAGTCATTCTCAAATATCTTGGTCCATCACATCAGCGAATCACTTTATAATTACATACGCTAATTAATGACAGGCATGCAGCTTGTTTTCCACTGTCCATTTCAATGGTGTTGTTTTATGTCGGCTGCAGTTATACAAAGTCCCTTATCATTCTCATAAACGAAAATCCACTTTTTTTCGCCTTCGTTGTGGAAAATTCATTGATGAGGTCTTTGTAGTACAAATTGGCAGCAATGTCCTTTTCTATTGAGAGAACTGCCATTACTTTAAAATGCCGTTATTGAATTTCAATTCTAAAGTCCTAAGTACTTGTACTTTCATTTTAAGTATGTCAGCATTTTTGTCACTTTATAAATATTGTTGTATTCAAACGGATTTTTGAGTTAAATATTTAGAGTAAAAAGCTAGTAAATAAAAAGCTAGCGAATAAAAAAAAAGTGTACCTTAATTTTTAATTTTCTAGTGCTTTGATTTTTCCAGACATAAACATTTCAACGGTTTATAAAATGACAATCACACAAAGAGTTGTAGATAAATGAAGCATTGAAGGATGTTTTATTGGGGTATTCCCGGGCGTTGGGGATTTGATGGTGTTACGTTACATATACATACATATACATACATGTATACAGATAGCGAATTGTTATACTCAACCTCAACTTATCTTTTTTTATGTACAATCCCAACCAATGTCTATTACAGCTTAAATATGAAAATAAAATTGGCACGCTTTTTAATTATTTTTATTTATTTATTAAAGTATTGCATCCATTGGAGAGATATAAAAAATGTTAGAAAATTATAACTTAAATTAATAATTATATCATTGATAATTGAAAATTTTGAAAAGCTATAATAAATATTTAAAAATTTAAAAGTCCCCTTTCAAATGATAATATTGCTTTCCTTTGAAATGTCCTAATAAAGCTACACTATTGAAAGACACATTTCCTGTCAATACAAATAATAATTCTAAAAATAAATTTAAACCAATTTGCAAATTTTAACAGTTGTTTTCATTTCTCCGCAGTTCAAAGTGCGCTTCCCATTTTGGACAAGTCAGAGGTGTTGGTGCGTGAGCCGTTTACTATTGTCTGCGATCACCTTCGCTTCGATTGTCTTTCAGCTGACGTAACAATGGTGGTATCTATAAAGTTATCTAAGTATGTGCCTGCTGATAATCCACCAGATAAAACAATTGGCTCCATTTTTATTGATAGCAAACAACCAGAAAATTCGGTAAGAATAGTTATTCTTAAGTAACGCTTTCAGTCATAAAAAATCATTGAAAAAAAATCCTTTATTAAATGAGTTTTAAAATATCTGAATTAAGACAACTGAGGTAAGGGGATTAGTTCTTTGCAGTAGATCAGCTTTTGCGAAAACATCACTCCCCACGCCTAAGGTGTATAGAACTAGGGACATTATTAGTGGATAATAAATTGAAGATATTCAAAGGAATTGTGTAAATATAAATAGGGGTAAAAAAATATATTTTTAAAAACAACGTTTTTATAGGTTGACTAAAAAGAAGAAAATAATTTAAAAGTTATAAGATCAAGTACGTTGATTTAATATGACTAAAAACGTGAGGCAGGCGCTTATGAGGTTTTACATATGCAGTTCACTCATTCTCTCGCTTATAGATCTCTCTTTTGCCTTCTCAATTATAAATCTTTAATTTTTATACCAAACACCCGCCCAACGTTTATAGTCATATTAAATCAAAGTACTTGAACTTATAACTTTTAAATTATTTTCTTCTTTTTGGTCCACTTATAAAAACGATGTTTTTAAAAATCTTTTTTTTACCTCTATTTATTTAATTATTTTTAGTTTAAGTGTAAAATCATAAAGTATATTAAAAATTGTATTTCTTTAAACGCATCGCGTGTTTACACAGTCTGAAACTGACTGAACTCCTCCCGATGTAAACACGGGGAGTGGTCATCGATGGCTGGAGTGAACTGGCACGTGCTGTCAACAATGGCAATCGGATACAGATGCTATATTAAGATAAACTAAAAAAATCAATAATTTAATTACGGTACATTCGATCGATCTGAAATTGTGATACAATGCATTGTCAGGCAAGATCTATCTGTGGTAAAATTTTAAGATCTCTAGGACCATCAAAAGTGGTATAATTTTACGTTGGCAAATTTGAAAAATTGCGGACAGACAAGAACGAAAGCAAGTTAATAAAAACGTTGTAATAATAATAATATTATACAATAAATAGAAGTAAAATAAAGATTTTTAAAAACCACGTTTTTACAAGTGGACTAAAAAGAAGAAAATAATTTAAAACTGATTTAATATGGCTAAAAACGTGGGGCGGTCGCTTATGATGTTTAACATATGCGGTTCACTCATTCTCTCACTTATAGATCTCTCTGTTGCCTTCTAAATTAGAAATCTTAAATTTTTATACCAAACACCCGCCCCACGTTTTTGGTCATATTAAATCAGTTTTAAATTATTTTCTTCTTTTTAGTCCACTTGTAAAAACGTGGTTTTTTAAAATCTTTTTTTACTTCTATTTATTTTATTCTTTTTAGTCCACTTATAACAACCTGGTTTTTAAAAATCTTTTTTACCGCTATTTATTTTACCAAACACCTCACAAGCGCCCGCCCAACGTTTTTATTCTAGTACAGGTCTCACCAAAGTGAGATAGCATTTTAGTTTTATATCTTTATTACATTTGTAAAGGTTTCTTTTTTATAAAGCCTAAGGTTTTGTTTGATTTTTTAATAACTTCATTGACATGGATATTCCATGATAATTTCTCATTTATTATGACTCCTAAGTATTTTGCATCTTTAGTTTGGGTTAATTCCTTTCCATGAATGAAATATTTTGAATTTATTTGTTTCTTTTTCTTTGTTACTCTTAACAGTTGACACTTTTCTGGGTGGAAACTCATACTACAGTTGGTTTCCCAATTTATCAATTCATCTAGGTCTTTTTGTAAAATTTTGCTATCTTGTTCTGATTTAATTGTTCTATAGATTATAGAATCATCAGCAAATAACCTAACTTTTGTTACTGTTGAGATGTTGTTGGGTAAATCATTTATATATATTATAAAAGAGTAAGGGGCCTAGCACAGTTCCTTGTGGAACTCCTGAATTGACCTTTATTGGTGCAGATTTAGATCCATTAATTATTACAGTTTGCTCCCTGCCCAAAAGGAAGTCTTGGATACAGTGATGTAAGGAACCTGAGATTCCAAAGAAGTTAAGTTTTTTAAGTAAACTAAGGTGGTGAACTTTGTCAAATGCTTTTGAGAAGTCTAGTAATATTGTATCTATTTGATCATTTTTGTCTAAGCCTTTTGATAGTTCATCTATTAAACATATTAATTGTGTTTCACATGATCTGTTTTTTTCTAAAGCCGTGTTGATGTGGGCATAGGGCATTATATTTGTCAAGGTGGTTAACTATTCTACTTTATAATATGTGTTCTAATAATTTACAGGTGATACTAGTGAGTGATACAGGCCTGTAATTACCAGGGTCTGAGTTATCCCCTTTATTAAAGATTGGAGTTACGTTAGCTAATTTCCAATTCTGGGGACACTTTACCCTGGTTTAGAGAGGCTTGAAAGAGAACTACAAGGATTGGGGACAGTTCATTGGTTCTTTAAATAACCTTGCAGGCAAATCATCTGGGCCAGTAGCTTTGTTTATTTTTATTTTTTAAGGATTGAATGTATACCTATCTCATCTGCAGTTATGTTACCTATTTCCACCATTTTATTTAAATTTATTAAAACTTCCTCTTCTGCAGGGCACGGGTTCAAAATAGCGAGTGTTGAAACAGCGACCGTCGTAATAGCGACTTCAAAATAGCGACTGTATCAAAACAGCGACTGTCATAATAGCGACTTCAATAAGCGACTGTGTGAAAACAGCTACTGTCATAACAGCGACTTCACAGCATAGCTATTCTTGTTCAACCGTTCACCTAACACAGTGGTTCCAAACTTTTTGACAAATAGACCACTTTTCATTGTCTAAACTTACCCAAGGACCCCAAATGAAAAAACTACATAAATGAATTGTATAAAAATAAAAACTCCAAAAAGTAGCAACATTTTGATGAAGTATTTATTGAAATTATAAATTTCGATTAAAATAAAATTTAAAAACAATAAATGACTTGCATTAACTTATGCTACAATAACACGCACTCATTCATATACAAACAGTTGCCCAGTAAAATAAAATTATATCAACAAAGAATTAAAAATAACATTTAATTTGTCTTAACTACATAATACATAAATGAATTAAACGGAAGATTTAAAACAGAATAGAAAAGACCAAGGTTACTTAAATTATGTGACGTTATCTCATTTTGATGAAGTATTTATTGAAATTAAAAATTGTGTTTAAAATAAAATTTAAAACTATTAACTTATGCTACATATACACGCATTCATTCAAATACAAACAACTGCTGAGTAAAAATAAAATCATATCAACAAAGAATTAATAAAATGTAAAAAAAAATTTTTTTTTAAAAAGGACTCGCTTATAACATAATCACTACTTTTAGTTATGTCTCATATATAAGGGATTTATAGTCAAAAACTTTGTTTTTACAGCTATTTTTTAAAACTTATAATAAAAACTCTTTAAATTTCACGTCTGAAGTCCACACACCTTTTTTCCACTATTTGTTTTATACCAAACACCTCATGAGCGGCCGCCCAACGTTTTTATACCACATCAACTCATGGATGTCAATAAAGCAGACAGGTACCGAGGCTTATATATAGACTATAGATAAACTAAAAATGCAATAATTTCAATACGGTACATTCGATCGATCTGAAATTTTGCTACAATGCATTGTCATCCAAGATCTATCTGTGATAAAAATTTTAGATCTTTAGGACCATCAGAAGTGGTTTAATTTTACGTTTCAAGATTTGAAGGATGGGTGGATGGATACAACATACAAACATTGTGACTTAAATATAAGCGTGTAAAATCTTTTTTTAAAAAGGACACGCTTTTATTTACAAACATTTACAGACTGAAACGCGCTGATCTCCCCTGCCCTTGATGTAAACACGGGATTTGGGCTGGAGTTAAACTAGTGAGCCGTGGAGGTTAACTCTAGCAGACGACTAAACATTCTATAAGTAAAATGTAAAAAAAATATTTTTTTTTAAAAGGACAAGCTTTTATTTACAAACATTTACAGACTGAAACGCGCTGATCTCCCCTGACCTTGATGTAAACACGGGAATTTGGGCTGGAGTAAAACCAGTGAGCCATGGAGGTCAACTCTAGCAGACGACTATACATTCTAACGTGTCCTTTTTTAAAAAAAATATTTTTTACATTATTTTATTAAAGTTATAATATTTGTATCCCTCTAGGTCGAATTGAGGCATGGTTCATTGACGCGAGTGATAATATTTTATATAGACAAAAACTAAAAACTAAAAGTGCATTTATTTAATTACGGTACATTCGATCGATCTGAAATTTTGATAAAATGTATTGTCATCCAAGATCTATCCGTGGTAAAATTGTGAAATCTCTAGGACCATCAAAAGTGGTTTAATTTTACGTTTCAAGATTTGAAGGATGCATGGATACAACATACATACTTAATTAAAAGCGTGTAATAATATTTAATTTTTCTTAGCTACATAATAATAATAATAATAAATTAATAACTTTTATAGCGCTGTATCACAGCAAGGAGCCGGGCTCACAGCACTTTACATGGAGATATTAACATACATATAAAAATTAAATAAAAATTCTTATCATAATAACCACATAAAGGACAGTACGTTGAACATAAGCTACGTTAATCATTAAAAGAAAAGTTGTTTCTTTAATTTTGAAAATACATTTTGAAAAGATGCGTCTTAAGTGCAGTCTTGAAGGACTTGGTAGATGAAATACTCCGGATGTGTAATGGTTGAGAATTCCATTGTTTGGCTGCACAAAAAGAGAATGACCTTTCACCAAATGTTTTACTTCGTATCTTAGGAACACAGAGAATGCGTAAATGATTTAAAAAGAACATTTAAAACAGAATAGAAAAAATCAAGGTTACTTAAATAATGTGACATTTATCTCTAAATTGTGAGCAACTTGCTCGAAGGGATTGTAGCAGATCGTACTGATCGCGATGTTGCTGTACAGCAGTGATTCGTATGTTCATTGTCACGTATTTCTTCATTCTCTGAGTCAGGTCTCTGCCTTGTAGCAGCTGGGTAAGATGTGTGCTTTGAAGGGTTTTACTCCCGCCTTAGAGCTGCGATAAATCTGAAAGATGGATGGGTGATGAATTTCAGCTGATCGCTGAAAAGCTTTGTGCCAACTTTCGAGCTGATTGTTAGTTCGTGGCAGTCTTGCATCTTGTCGAGCTTTCACACTCCACATGTGTATTGGAAATAACGGCTGTTGTCTTTCTTCACGTCTGTTTCTCCGCCCTACATAGTTATCCTCTAAATAATTCACAAAAGGCATTAATTCTGGAAGGTAGTCTGCCACCAGTTCATCCCAGGGATCGCTTACTTCATCCACAGGTAGAAAGGCGAGAGCACGGAGCATTTTTAATGTCATCCGAACATTTTCCTCTTGCACATACAACTGTTGTAATCCTTTTTAAATCCCTTGTATTAACTTCGCGGCCGTCTCTGTCTGTCGTCATCTCATCATCTCATGGGCGGGCGGAAAAACAAAAGTCAAAAATGACCCACTTCCCGTGATTCGATCGAGCTGAAATTTGGCACACTGACCCGCCTGTCCTAACAATGCATCGTATAAAATGTCAGATCGATCGAACGTACCGTAATTAAATTAATGCATTTTTAGTTTATCCTTATATGAGGTATGTAATTCAAATTCACGGTTTGTTATTGTTTTTTTTCCCACGTGAAAGTTTGAGCTGACGCATTGAGGCGATCCAACGAAGCGACGGGGTGCTTTTGTTTACATTTTACGTGTCACGCTGAGCTCGGTCAAGCGAATCGGTGACCAGACTTTTCCCCTCTCCCCCTTCCACCCACCCCTCCCCCCTAGGGTTATGAAGCAAACTTGAGTTAAGACAGATTCAGTCTGTAAATGTTTGAAAATAATCAATACTGTTAGTTATGTCTCATATATAAGGGATTTATAGTCACAAACTTTGTTTTTACGGGTTTGTATTATTAAATCCCTTATATTAACTTCACCGCCGTCTCTCTCTGTCGTCATCTCATCATCTCATGGGCGGGCGGGCGGAAAAACAAAAGTCGAAAATGACCAACTTGCAGTGATTCGATCGAGCTGAAATTGGGCACACGGACCCGTCTAACCTAACAATGCATCGTATTAAAATTTCAGATCGATTGAACGTACCGTAATTAAATTAATGCATTTTTAGTTTATCCTTATATGAGGTATGTAAATCAAATTCACGGTTTGTTATTGTTTTTTTCCACGTGATTTTGAGTTGACGCTTAGACTTCGACCGTCGTGCCAACACCCCCTCACGTCCCATCCCCCGTTAAAAGACAGGGGACATCACTCGGTGTCAGTCTGTAAATATTTGTGGCGTTGGAAAATAATCAATAGTTATAATTATGACTCAAATATAAGGGATTTATAGTAGAAAACTTTGTTTTTACGGGTTTGTTTTTTAAATACTTTATATTAACTTCGCGGCCGTCTCTGCCTGTCTGTCTGTCGTCATCTCATGGGCGGGCGGGCGGAAAAACAAAAGTCGAAAATGACCCACTTCCCGTGATTTGATCGAGCTGAAATTTGGCACACTGACCCGTCTGACCTAGCAATGCATCGTATCAAAATTTCAGATCGATCAAAGGTACAATAATTAAATTAATGCATTTATAGTTTATCCTTATATGAGGTATGTAATTCAAATTCACGGTTTGTTATTGTTTTTTTCCCACGCGAAAGTTTGAGTTGACGCATTGAGGCGACCCATCGAAGCGACGGGGTGCTTTTGTTTACATTTTACGTGTCACGCTGAGCTGGGTCAAGCGAATCGGTGACCAGTTTTTCCCCTCTCCCCCTCCCCCCCCACCCCTCCCCCCCTAGGGTTATAAAGCAAACTTGAGTTAAGACAGATTCAGTCTGTAAATGTTTGAAAATAATCAATACTGTTAGTTATGTCTCATATATAAGGGATTTATAGTCACAAACTTTGTTTTTACGGGTTTGTTTTTTACCAGGATTTGGAATAGCCCGTTTTGACTGACGAAATCACAGGCTTTCGTTAGGTCCACAAAGGATATGTAAAGTGGCGTCTTCTGCTCTCTGCATTTTTCCTGGAGCTGCCTTATGGAGAACACCATGTCTATGGTAGACCGACCAGCCCGGAAACCGCACTGAGATTCTGGATAGACACGGGATGCTAGACTCTGTAACCGTGTTAGTATTACACGGGCGAAGGCCTTTCCTAAAATACAAAGAAGTGAGATGCCGCGATAGTTATTGCAGTCACTTCTATCGCGCTGTTTTTATATAGAGTCACTATATTTGCATCCTGTAGGTCTTGGGGGATGTAGCCCTGTTCCCAGCAGAGGGACAGAAGCTCGTGCTATGGTTGGAGTAAAGCTGTCTTGCCACTTTATAGAGCTTCTCGTGGTATGCCATCATTCCCAGGGGCTTTTCCACAAGCTAGGCTGTCAATTGCTTTGCTCAGCTCTTCATGTGTGGGCACGGCATCAAGTTCTTCCATGAGTGGCATATCGGGGATGTCATCTAAAGCTTTGGTCTCCAAAGATGTGTCTTGTGGTTCGCGAGCATAGGAACATTAAATTATTTACATTTTTTTTTACTGTGGTGTATTTCTCTAGGCATTGTGCGTCTTTCAACTCTTTCCATACACAAGATGGAAAAGCTTGTTACCCGTTTTGGCGGCACCACGTCAAAAGAACATCAATGACAAAATTCGCAGAGCGGACAACCACCCTGGATTAAAAGATAAACCCATGGAGTATTTTGAAAGGACAAAACTGGAACATGAAGAACAGAAGAAATTTTTCAGGGCTACCACATTAGTAAATAGAACGCACTGAGAGCTTCATATTTGGTGGCTAACTGCATTTTTAAGGCTAAAAAGCCTTTCACTATCAGTGAAGAATTAATCTTGCCCTCTGCTAAAGACATTTGCCATGAACTTTTAGGAGAGGCTGCTGTTGAAAAGATAGCACATGTGCCCCTGTCGGCTATCACTGTAATTAGGCGCATTGAGGAAATATCCGAAGACATTGAGACACAATTGTTGGAGAGTATTAATTCATCACCGTGGTGTGCAGTGCGCACTCCAGGTTGACGAATCTACAGACATTGACGAAAAGGGAATATTACTTGTTTATGTGATATATATTTATCATTAGGATGTACATGAGGATTTGTTATGTGCTCTATCTTTGTCAACCATTACCACGGGAGCTGAACTGTTCAAGTCATTGGATGGTTCTATGTCAGGACACCTAAAATGGTCATGTGGTGTCGGCATCTGCATAGATGGAGCTGATGCCATGACCAGACGACTGTCTGGTTTAACAGCTTGGATTAAGGAGGTTGCACCTGAGTGTGAATCTACGCATTTTGTCATTGACAGGGAAATGTTGACAAGACGAAAACTGTCACAATGTATTGATTGAAGGCGTTAAAATTATTAACCTAATAACCACATCACGGCACACGCCCTTAACTCATGCCTGCTTGAGCAGTTTTGTGAGGAGATGGACGCAGAGCACAGATGCCTTATTTTGTACACAGAAATAAGATGGTTGTACAGAGTAAAATCGCTAAACAGAGTATATGAATTACGAGAGTTATTACAAAGATTTCTTTCAGAAAAGAAGTCACCGCTGGCTGCACATTTCAGTGACAAGGTATGAGTCGCAAAACTTGCTTACCTGTGTGAATAAAATAATGGTGGTGAGACTGCAACCAGGCTTTAAAATTAGTAAGTGTATAACATATATGTAGGGTATTAGTTAGCCTGACAGGACGTAACAAAACATCGAACGTTTTGGCAAAGAGCTTTCCTCAACGATCAAATAGTACACAAATAAAACGAATATAACGAAAGAATTAAAAAACTTAGCTGCGGTGAAATCCAATTAGTCCAGTAGAAATAATGGCTAACTAATACCCTATTTATATGTTATACACTTACCGGTGTGACACATTCAGCGAGCTCAATAAACTCAATCTGTCTCTTCAGGGAAAAATGACAACAGTTTTCAAGTTGGCTTACAAAGTAGCTGCATTTAAAGCCAAACTGGAGTTGTGGGAAAGGCGAGTGAACAAAGGCATTTTGGATATGTTTCAAACATCAGCTGGGATTCTAGGCGAGACTGAGCCTGAACAGTCTTTGTCACAGTTGGTGCACGATCACCTGTCTGCTTTTAAAATAGTTTGAGTGCTACTTCCCAACCACAAAAGACTCAAGAACTGGTAGGGACTGGATTCGTGACCAATTTGTCAACAAACCAGGGGAATCTAGCATAAATGTGCAAGAAAAAGCCAAACTACTCGAGATTGCAAATGACGATGGCCTTAAAGCTACGTTCAAGAAAAAAACTCTTTCAGTCTTCTGGATTAAAGTCATGGTGGACTATCCTGAGATTGCCACTAATGCAATTAAATTCCTATTGCCATTTCCGACATCCTATCTGTGTGAAGCGGGGTTTTCCGCAGTGACAGCAACGAAGAAAACGGAATAAAATGGACATAAGCAGCACACTTCGGGTCTCATTGTCTCCCATTAACCCCAGATGGAACTGTCTCGTAGCTGAAAAACAAGCTAAGGTTTCTCATTGATTTAACATTCTAGTAAATTAAAATATTAAATAATGTTTAATTTACTTTTTGTGTAACCGTATTTTATTTTGAAGGCATGTTTAAGTACAATTAAATTAAAACTATAAACTGAAAACAATCTTAAATACCTGCATAAACAGTCAACGCAGCCATAAACCCTACCCCCCCCCACATCCCCCACCCACCCATAACCCCCCCCCAGTTTAGTGGGCCACGGTACAATTATCAAACTTTTAGTGGTCAGCAGCGTTTAAAAGGTTGGGGACCACTGATCTAGAGCGATGCTGGAGAATGTGGTAACTGTTGAATACAGTTTTAGATAAGGCTCAACCATCCGTTTTAGCTGTCTAGTCATGGAATATTTTCCCACTTTTGGACTTCAAGGGGGGGGGGCAACTTTGAGGTCAAAGGGCCAGTTGTTTTGTTGATATTTTCGTAGATGGCTTAGGCATTGCCCGTGTATGCAGCTGATTGTATGCTGGAGCAGAGTTGTTTTTTTTTGGGCATGCGACTTAGCTGTTTTTAAGGCATGCAGCCTGTCGGGTGTGGGCTTTTCCTTGTAGGCCATACGAGCTTTCCTTTTGGCTTCAGTGACAGGTTTCATGTCGTCCCAATGTTCATCAAACCAGTCCGTGTTTTTGTGAGATTTCTTGCCAAAGGCATGTTTTGCTGATGTATAGATTGTGTCTCTGAGATGCGTCCATTTGGAGTCAAAGGTGACGCATTTGGACGTCTTTGAGATACTTTCCTTCACTTTGTCAGTGAACAGCTCCGTTTTTACAAGATCTTTCATGCAGAATTTGTTTATATGTGGATATCCCTTCTTCTTGGTGTGGTAAGAATCTTTCCTCATTATTTGTACCTTGCTGGCCACAAGGGAGTGATCCGTGTCGCAGTCGACGCTGTGATAGCTGCGTGTGAGTAGAACGCTAGCTAGTTGTGCACGCCTGGTGATGATGAGGTCCAGTCTGTGCCATTGGCGCGATTGAGGGTGTCTCCAAGATACTTGGTGTATATCCTTGCACTTGAAGAAAGTGTTGTTCACACAAAAGCCTCGTGAGCAGCACAGTTCCTGACACCTCTTCCATTCTCAATTATCTTTCCTCTAACAAAGAGGACAAGGCATGTGGGCCAGGCTTCGTGGTCGCGCCCCACTCTAGCATTGAAATCTCCTAGGAGATAGATTGCCTCGTTTTTGTGGATGCTGGCTATTGCCTGGTCTAAAGCTCCATAGAACTGGTCCTTCTTTTCCGGGGTTGAACAGAGAGTTGGGGCATACACACTAAGAATGATTGCTGGGCCTACAGCTGTTCTTAGAGTGATGATTTTCTCCGTGCCTGATGATGGGGGTTCGATGGATGGTAGGAGGATGTTCTTAAGAGCGATACCTACACCTATAATTATAGTTCTTTTTATATGGAAATGATATTATTTTTTTTAAATAAATTTATTTTTATACTTACAATTTAAATTACGGCCTATATGCAATTGGTATACTTTAAAAAAAAAGGAAAGTCAACAAATAGAGGAATTAGTAAGCAAAATTAAATTTGGAAAAAGGCTTCATTGGTAATTTCGTTGTTTGACTTTTTTGGTCTAGGAGAAATTGAAGTAATCAAATAAAATTAAAAGATAAAATTAAATATTAAAGAGATATCCAACATTATATGAACATGAATCACTATCGATTTAATACGACCACAGGAATAGCATTTAATTATATATATATATTATAATTATATATATATATATAAATATATATATATACATATATATATGTTAATAATTAACTGTTTATTAGGAATATATGACTTGGGTCGTCGCCAATGATCCCGTTACGCAGTTATCTTCCCGATTCCGTGCAGCTGTTGAGAATTGTCCCGCAGTAAATTTGGTAAAATTCTGAACTAAAATTGTTTACTCTGCAACTTTGCACACAAGTTTTTGTGTTTTTTTTATTAAAAAAACCCTTATATTAACTTCGAAATCTTGTCGTTCGTCATCGGGCAGGTGTTCGGAAAAAACAAAAGTAAAAAATGACACACTTCCTGTGATGCAATCGAGCTGAAAATATGCACATAGACCCATGTCACCTAACAAAGCATCGTATCAAAATTTCAGATCGATCGAATGTACCGTAATAAAATTAATGCACTTTTAGTTTATTTTACGGGTCACTTGAATTCACAGTAGCCATCGATAACCACATCTCGTGTTTAAAACCGGGAGTTGAGTTACCGCGTTGACGCCACCCGTCGATGTCCACTCCCCCTCCTTCTTTCCCCCGGGTTTTTAAAGCCAGGGAGATAATTCGGTTTCAGTCTGTAAATGTTTGTCGCGTTTGAACTTAATCAATACTTTTAGTTATGTCTCATAAATAAGGGATTTATATTCAAAAACTTTGTTTTTGCGAGGTTGTTTATTACAGGGTTGTTAATTAAATTTGCGCACGGACCAACGAGTCTTAAAGGAAACATTGGACTCGTCCCTTTCCACAGAACATTCACACACTTCTTACAGAATTAGGTTTCTATTAAATGTAAAGTTATGTATCACAACATAATTTAACCAAATTCACAATTTCATTTACACGTGTAAAAAACAAAACAAAAAATCTCTGACATCGTGTGACAATTGTAATAAAATGTGCGCATCGTAATTTGACAATACATAAATCAAACGATTCTTGAAAATGTACTGCTGTAAATAAAGTCTTGGAAAAAAAAACTAAAACAAAAATAACTCGTCTTGAACGTCCACCAAATGTTCTTCAATGTGGAAATGAGATAACATTTGTAAATCACTTATATTAACTTCGAAATCTTGTCATGATCTCTGTCGTCATCTCTGTCTGTTTGTCGTTCGTGGGTGGGCGGAAAACAAAATTAAAAATTGGCACACTTCCGGTGAAGCCATCGAGCTAAAATTTTGCACATAGACTTGTGTCACCTAACAATGCATCGTATCAGAATTTCAGATCGATCGAACGAACCGTAATTAAATTAATGCATTTTTTGTGTATCTCTATACAACATATCTAATTCAATTTCACAGTTTGTTATTATTTTTCTTCCATGTGCCAGTTGAGTAAACGCGTTCACGCCACCCGTCGATGTCCACACCTCCTCCCACCCTTCTCCCGGTTTTAAAGCCTGGGGAGATATAGTCAAGAACATAATCAATACTTTTAGTTATGTCTCATATATAAAGGATTTATAGTCAAAAACTTTGTTTTTGCGGGGTTGTTTAATTAAATCCCTTATATTAACTTCTAAATCTTGTCGTTAGTCGTCGGGCAGGCGGGCGGAAAAACAAAAGTAATAAAATGACACACTTCCCGTGATGCGACCGAGCTGAAATTTTGCACATAGACTCGTATCAACTAACAATTTCAGATCGATTGAATGTGCCGTAATTAAATTAATGCACTTTTAGTTTATCTCTATTTAACTATAGGTAATTCAATTTCAGAGTTTATCATTGTTCGGCGTGGCGTGCCATTTGAGTCATTCACGAATGCCATCGGAGACCACCCCTCCCCTCCCCTCGGGTTTTATAGCAAAGGGGACTCAACTCAGTTATAGTCTGTAAATTTCTGTCTCATTTATAAGGGATTTATAGTCATAAACTTTGATTTTACCTGGTTGTTTCTATTCGCTATTTGGCTCTATCTTTTTCTGATTTTTAAAATTTGTTGCTTTCCCACAAAAGGAACTATTACAACAACTATACTAAAGCCATCTGCAGGTTAAAAGCAACCGTTGTGTCAAATTTGGCCCCGTCCATTATTTGGTTTTTCCATGATTGTGTAACTTAGCGTTGAAAAGTGAATAAATAAAGGTAAAAAAGGTTTTTTAAAAACCACGTTTTTATAAGTGGACTAAAAGAAGAAAATAATTTAAAACTTATACGTTCAAGTACTTTAAATTAATATGACTTAAAAACATTTGGCGGGTGTTTGGTATAAAAAATTAAAGATTTAAAATTTAGAAGGCAAAAGAGAGATCTATAAGTGAGGGAAAGAGTGAACTGCAAATGTAAAACCTTGTAAGCGCCCGCCTCACGTTTTTAGTAATATTAAATCAAAGTACTTGAACGTACAAGTTTAAAATTATTTTATTCTTTTTAGTCTACTAATAAAAACTTCCTACAAGATGGAGTCATCCAAGTAAAAATCCATAACCTTGAACAAGTAAACAACTTTGTATACCTTGGGAGTGTGGTCAGTGTATCAGGGGGAACAGATGAGGACATCGAACGAAGAATAAATTTGGCGCGACAGGCTTTTGCCAATCTGAAACAGGTCTGGAGATCTACACACATCTCTGTCAAAACAAAAGTAAGGATCTTTAACACCAATGTTTAAACGGTCCTACTTTATGGATCCGAAACATGGCGGACGACAGAGACAACAAAATATAGACTCCAGACCTTTGTTAACAGATGCCTTAGAAATATTCTGAAAATAAAATGGTTCGATAAGGTCGAAAACTCCAAGCTGTGGGAGAGGTGTGGACAAAGAACAGTAGAACAACAAATCATGGAAATAAAGTGGAGATAGATTGGACACACCATCAGGAAAGATAACAGCAGGGCTAGGAAGGCCTTAGATTGGAACCCCCAGGGCAAAAGACAACGAGGAAGACCCAAGCGTACATGGAGACGGAGCATGTTGGACGAGGCTGGAAGGACTGGGAAGAGCTGGGAAGAACTGAAGCGACTGGCAAGGGACCGTGTAGAGTGGCGAGCTTTGACAGAGGCCCTATGTTCCACAAGGAACTCAAAGGACAAATGATGATGATGAATAAAAACGTGGTTTTTAAAAATCTTTTTTTACCTCTATTTATTTTAACAAACACCCCATCAGCGCCACCCAACGTTTTAATACCACGGCGACGAGGTCATGGGGTGAACTCGGCACATGAAATCTAACAATGGCAGACGGATACAGATGCATATATAGAGATAAACTAAAAATGCATTAATTTAATCACGGTACATTTGATCGATCTGAAATTTTGATACAATGTATTGTCATCCAAGATCTATCTGTGGACAAATTTTGAGCTCTCTAGGACTATCAAAAGTGGTTTAATTTTACGATGGCAAATTTGAAAAGTTGCTGACAGACAGACACCAAGCCAGCCAATAAAACGTGTTTAAAACGAGGTCAAAATACCCACTTACAAGCACCAAAGTCGATTTATATATATATATATATCGAAAGTGAAACATACCTATATTCAAACACCGACTTAGCTTTATTATTGCTTGTATTAGTTTGATTCCATTGCTCAATTGGCGTAGAGCTAGGTGCCAGGGTTCGTTCCAAACGGCGGGAGGGATCACCATGTCTCACTGAGCATTTACAACCCGCCTTAAACTGGGCAGCCCCCAGCCATTAAGGTGATGTTCCGTCATGGCTCGCCTGCCCCGTAGGGCTCAGAGTGATCAACTCAACAAGCGAGCCATAACCCAAGCACCGACTGAAAAAATAAGAAAGAAGTTACCAGCACTTCGTTTAGCAAGCTGGAATGTCAGAACTCTCTGCAATGGTTTTAACTCTGACCCCTCATGTGCGGAAGATATAAGGAAGACAACGGTCATTGACAGGGAACTTTCCCGTCTCGACATCGACATTGCATGCCTACAGGAGACGCGGCTGGCTAACAACGGCAAAGTGGTTGAGGCCAACTACACATTTGTCTGGCAAGGACTACCATCCGACAGACCAAGGCAGCATGGCGTTGGTTTTGTAATAAAAAACCCTCTTATGTCATATGTTGAACTTTCGACACTTGGCACTGAGAGGATACTCGGCATTAAACTTTCAACATCATCAGGCGCAGCCCATATCCTCATCCTGTATGCACCAACTCTCTGCTCTGAAGGAGAGTTAAAAAACATCTTCTATAAGGCTCTAGACTCCACAGTAGCAAATATTCACTCATATGAGAGTCTATACCACCTCGATTGACTTCAACGCCAGTGTAGGTGCAGATCACAAAGCCTGGTCCACCAGCATTGGCTTACATGGCATTGGTAAAATTAATAACAACGGCCAGTGACTGCTTGAGCTATGTAGTACTCACAATCTGTGTGTAACTAACACATTCTTCAAATGCAAGAACATCCACAAAGTGTCTTGGAGACACCCCCGCTCCAAGCACTAGCAACAGCTTGATCTCGATCTCACCAGGCGATCTGACCTGGCCAGTGTGCTCCAAACACGCAGTTACCACATTGCTGACTGTGACACAGACCACTCTTTGGTCGTAAGTAGAATTACAATTAATAGTAATTAATACCAAAGAAATTGTGTCACTCAAAGAGCAAGGGTAAAACTCGCATCAACACGCAGAATATCAACTGCCCTGAGATAAGGGACCAGATTAACACCAAGCTTGAGAAAGCTCTTAAGGCCAACATCTCGCAGATAGCAATCCCTAAACCTCATGATGGTATAGGGACAGAACAAATCGATGCCAATCGGCTCCATCGTTGATGCAATATTTACAACACCTCTCTTGCCGTGCTCGGGAGGAAGGAAAGAAAAAAATGCAGATTGGTTTGAGGCCCACTGGGTTACAATGAATCCCGTGACGGAGAAAAAAAGAAAAGCTCTATTGGCCTACGAAGCTTCCCCAGGACCTGACACCCTGCAATGTCTCAGAAATGCCAGAAACACAACCGGAAGACTGCACGTTTTTGCACTAACACTTATTGGGTGGAACTATGCAAAAGCATTCAATCTGCTGCTGATCAGGGAGATATTAAAAAAGTGTGCGAAGGCATAAAAAAGGCCACTGGGCCCACAACATCAAAGTCAGCTCCAATCAAGACAAAATCAGGTGAGATGATCACAGAACGAGACAAGCAGATGCGGAGCTGGACTGAGCACTATCTAGAACTCTATGCGACACAGAATGTAGTATCTGACTCTGTCATAGAAAGAATTCCAAATCTACCAGTTCTAGATCAGCTTGATGCTCAAACGTCACTAGAGAAGCTTATTAGGGCTATGGATCATCTGAGCAATGGGAAAGCCCCAGGCGACGATGGCATTCCTTCAGAAGTCCTTAAGCACGGCCAGCCAGCACTACTGAAGCCTCTGTACGAACTTATATGTGATTGCTGGGAACACGATCACATCCCACAGGATATGTGTGATGCCAAAATAGTCACGATTTATATAAAACAAAGGTGATCGCAGAGATTGCAATAACTATCGTGGCATCTTCTTACTAAGTATTGTGGAAAAGGCTTTTGCCAGAGGGATCCTTGCACGCCTGCAAACTCTGACACATAATGTCTACCCGTAAACACAATGCGGTTTTCGGGCTGGCCGGTCAACCATGGACATGATCTTCTCACTCCGTCAGCTACAAGAGAAATGTCGGGAGCAACAGAAAGCCCTCTTCGTTGCCTTCATAGATCTAACAAAGGCATTTGACCTGGTCAGCCGCAACGGTCTGCTACGTATATCGGAAAAATAGGATGTCCGCTGCGGCTTCTCTCCATCATCGAGTCCTACCACACCAATATGCACAGCAGAGTGCTCTTCGATGGTGCCACCTCAGAGCACTTCGCAGTTTTTAGCGGAGTCAAACAGGACTGTGTACTGGCTCAAACATTCTTCGTTATCTTTTTCTCGATGCTACTGCGTCATGCCTTCGAGGACTGCTTCGAGGGTGTAAACATCCATAGCAGGACAGATGGAAATCTATACAAAATCAGCCGTTTCCATGCGAAGAGAAAAATGGAAACTGTTTTAATTAGAGAGTTGCTCTTCGCGGATGACGCAGCCCTTACCTCAAATTCAGAGATAGGTCTCCAACTTTTGGCGAATAAATTCTTAAGGGCATGCAAGGATTTTGGTCTAACGATAAGCCTCAAAAAGACCAACATTTTGAGACAAGGAACAGACTGCTTCCCAGCGATCTCCATTGAATGAAACACCTTGGATGTGGTCGAGGATTTTACCTACCTTGACAGTGTTAGATACTCGTGTCTATATACTTGTACTAGACACCACTATGAGATAATGGTGGGTAAATACTAGTACCAATACTTGTATTTGACTCTTGTTGTCTAGGGTTACAGATTACGGGATGCTAATTGTGCTCCCAGACTACTTACAAACGTTATCTTTCTATTATCTAAATCTAATCGGCTCTAGCCCCCAGTATTAAGTATTAGTATAGATTACACAATATAATGGATAGACTATAGCTCAATAACTCAAATAGTAAATTTTAATACAATCAGATTACAACTTAACTTAACAAATACATTCTATGACTCTTAATCGGCCAGCGCCCGTTGTATGTCTGCCGACCTAACATCACACACGGTCTCAGGTCACGGGGTCAGTCCGTGTTCCGCCTCAGTGGTCAGCGATGCTATTAACCCATTCATCGTCTGGGAGGCTGGTAACACCACGTCCCTCTACGACTCCAGTGACTGACAGCGTCACAGCTGGCTGAACTGTTTACTAACAGTAGTCTTCTGTCCGGCTCAGGGTCGTCTTGCCCCCTTTTGCCAGTGGCACATCTGGTGCTCAACTCTGCTCTACTATCTGCGTTCTACTTGGCTATATTAGCCCTACACTTACTTGCTCCACTGTAGGTAATACTACCCTACATTTACTTGCGGAAATAACATACATATATAACTGATTAGCCAATAATGAATATACAGTATATACAAGAATACTACAATCTACTTCAACATAACAATTATACATTTGACTAAATCCTAAGTATAATCTAAGTCCAACCTGCACACCAGCAAAGCTCCCTTCACAAGACCCGTCCTACAAGGGTTTGGAATGCAGAGGACGAATGTGTCTTATGTCCCAGTATATAAGGACCGCTCACCAATGACTGCCCTAAATTCCTAACAATTCTATTGGGTGAACCTTTCGTCCCATGGATGGTACATGTGACAAACTTAATTCTTATTGGTTAAGCCCTACGTTCCAATAACTTTTGGGTGACCCCCGACACAAATAAAAAGTCAGCATCCCTACTAAAATTGGCCTAGCCGAAGTGTCGATTTCGACCTGATAACTTTAGTTGGCCTCTCACCCGCATTCCTACATCTTTTTCTTTGTCCCTCCAAGGTTAGTGTCCCCTCACCAGCGTTTACAAAACTTTGTCTTTGTCCCTCTAAGGTTAGTGTCCTACCCAATGTTTGAACCCCTATCTCCCTACGGTTCTAAATTAAAAGCGATTCTCAAACAGATATTTAGGTACTCAACAGGCAGTAACATAACAAGCACACTCTAACTGGAAAAGGAAATTGAAACCAGAATCGGCAAGGCTGCATCATTAATTTCTAGTTTGAATCAAAGAGTGTGGAACAATGCACATCTCACTGATAGGACGAAAATCACTGTGCACCAGTCCAGCGTGCTCTGCGCACTTCTCTATGGCAGCGAGTGCTGGACGACATATGCCAAACAAACAAAGCAACTCAACAGCTTCCAATTACGATACTTGTGCAGGATTCTGCACATCAAGTGGCAGAAAAGATCACGAATGTCGAGGTATTCAGAAGAAGTCTTATGCTGAGCATGCACTCAATCCTGAGTGAGAGGCGCCTACGGTAGTTGGGACATGTCCGCAGGATGAGCTCGGAGCGCAGTCCAAGAGCCTTGATTTACGGCGAGCTGGCAACTGGTATGCGGAAGAGAGGACGCCCCTGCTTGCGCTTTACGGATGTCTCCAAAAATACATGACTCTGGCGCAGATTTACCATAAAACGTGGGAGACCATAGCTGAGGAGCGCACCTCCTGGCGGGCAAAAGTGCGCGAGGGCGTTCAAGTCGCGGAAGCTTCCCTTACAGCCAAGCGTGAGGAGAAAAGGGCCAGGAGAAAGGGGAAGGGGGTAGAGGAGCAGGAGGATACGCCATCATCCCATGAGGATGGACGGATGCCATAGAGATTAGTATGACTATTTATCTTATCTTATCTTATCTTATCGTATCTGTTTACAGACGCTCCTTCTATACAGAAGATTATTGCGTCCTACGCTTATCTATGTACTATTTAATACATATACATATATTTCTATGTATACATACACCCACATGCACACGCACATAGACACATAAACACATAAATACATACGTGGTAAGTTTTGATGTCTATATACTAGTAGAAACCTACAAATATAGATTGACTCTAGTTGTCTAGGGTTAGCTTATACTTTTATCAATTGTTTATTTTGCCTCTAGCACCAATGCTAAGTATTAGTATTAGTCTTTCTCTAAATTACAATACTTAATTAAGACGTATAAAAATCAGACATAACACCTCTGCGTACACAACAGAGAGAAAGGTTTATTACATAATATATTTATAGATAAAATACATATAAAATATAAATATGTTGACACTAATATTGTAATTCAGGTGCAAAATATAAAGGTACTTTGATTGAACATAACTTCCCTTAATTAGGCAAGATATGTCTAGCGCTCCTACACGCTGTCTCAGGTCACGGGGTCAGTCATGTTCCACCTCACTGGTCAGATATGCCTCCCCCACGCATCATCTGCTGGGCCACGCTCCCTCAGATACACCAAGTGGCCAACAGTGCTCTTCGTTCTCACAGGTTCTCAAATCTCGTCGACTCAGAGTGACTTTTCCCACTTTTGCCTAAAGCACATCTGGTGTTCAACTGCTTCTCTACATAAGTTATACTTTGCTATACTAGCTCTACGTTACTCTACATTACTAGCAGTACCTATCTCTATCTTTACTAGTTGAAAAAACAATAGAAACATACACATATTACTAACAATCAATAATCAATATATAACAGAATAACATGCTCGTGCATATGCTGGCTGCTTTTATGTCACTTTGGCGGACATCTATAAATCGAAGACGTGGGTGACCTGCCTTCCTCTTTTCCGATGCAAGTTCTCTATATAGGAGGTCCATTGAATTGCGACCTGGACTCATTTTATTTAGAAATCCTAGCCATCTTAGGCGTCTTTAACTAAGGATGAGAACAAGCTAGGTGATTGACACGTATCAGGACTTCACTATTTGACACTATGTCCTGCCATCTAATGCCAAGGATGCGAAGCAGGAACATCAAGTGGAAGTTATTAAGCTTGCGTTCATAGAATGTATAAGGGATTCATGTTTCGATCCCGTATAACCGCGTACTGATGACGCAGGCTCGATAGACACACATTTTAGTTTTCTACTTTAGCTTGGCGTTTTGCCAAACCCGTTTATTTAGTTAAGCCATTGTGGCAGCTGCCTTGCAAATTCTACTGTTTATTTCGTCCTCGATGGACAGTGTATTGGAGATCTTGGACCCCAAGTAGGTGAAGCTGTCCACAACCTCAAATTTGTCATTGTCAATATTGATGGTAGGAGAAAAACATGTCTTGGGCCATGATGATTGTCTTTTTCATGCTGATTTGCAGACCAACTTTTTTGCAGGCGAAGGAGAAGCTGGACACGAGTTGCTGCAAACCATGTTATGTATGTGCTATCAGTGCCGCTTCATCCGCAAAGAGTAGCTCACGCATTAGAACATCAGTCGTTTTGGCTTTTGCTCGAAAGTGAGCAGTGTTGAAAAGTCCTCCATCAGCTCGGTTGTGTAAACAGATTCCATCAATACTATCCTTGAATGCATAATAAAGCAATACAGAGAAGAATATTGCGTACAGTGTTTGTGCGAGTACACAACCTTGTTCAACTCCGCTGCTGACTGGAAAGGCTTCTGATGTAGCTCCATCGAACGGCACTGTGTCCTGCATATTTTCATGGAACTGTCTGTGGTGATGGCGAGTAGGTGTGGGGGACAGCCCATTATTTCCAGGATTTGGAATAGCCTGTTGCGAATGATTAAATCAAAGGCTTTCGTAAGATCCACAAAGGCAATGTATAGTGACACCTGCTGCTCTCTGCATTTTTCCTGAAGCTGCCGTATGGAGAACACCATGTCTAGTGTAGACCGACCAGCCCGGAAACCACACTGAGATTCTGGATAAACTCGGGAGGGTGTAACTCTGTAATCGTGTTGGTATGACACAAGCAAAAGCCTTTCCTACGATACAAGGTAGTGAGATGCCACGATAGTTATTGCAGTCACTTCTATCGCCCTTGTTCCTATGTAGTTTCACAATATTTGTATCGCTTAGGTCCTGGGGGATGTAGCTCTGTTCCCAGAATAGTGACAGAAGCTCGTGCAAAGGTTGGATTAAAGTTGTCTTTCCAATCTTTAGAGCTTCTGTTGGTATGCCACCATTCCCAGGTGCTTTTCCACAAGCTAGGCTTTCAATTTCTTTGCTCATGCAGCTCTTCCTGTGAGGGCATGACATCAAGTTCTTCCATGAGCGGCATAACGGTAATGTAATCTGGAGCGATGCTGGAGTATGTGTAACTGTTGCATACAGTTCTAGATAATGCTAAACCCACAGTTTTAGCAGCGAAGCCTGGTCTTGGATAATTTCTCCACTTTTGGACTTTAGGGGGCAACCTTGGACGTAGGAGGTGCAGTTGCTTTTTAAATATTTTCGTACATGGCTTTGGCATTGCCCATGTCTGCAACTGACTGTTTGCTGGAGCAGAGGTTAAGCCAGTAGGTATGGGCTCATTGACGTGCGACTTTTTGGGCATGCAACTTGGCTTTTTTTAAGGCATGTAGCCTTTCGGGTTTAGGCTTTTCCTAGGAGATCTTATGAGCTTTTATTTTAGCTTCAATGACGGATTTCATCTCGTCCCAATGTGCATCAAACCACTCCGTGTTTTGTGAGATTTTTTGGCAAACGCATTTAATGCTGATAAATATATCGTGTCTCTGAGATGCGTCCATTTGGAGTCAATAATGACATATGGGGACATCTGTGAGAGACCTTAATGCACTTTGTCTATGAACAGCTGCGTTTTCACAGGGTCTTTCAAGCAGAAGGTATTGATGCGTGGAAATCACACACATACACACATACTAACTTATACACATACACAAATAAACACATACACTCAAACACACATTCACAAAAACGCACATTAAAATACACACATACGCACATACATAAATATAAATACATACACATAAACATGCATACAATATACAGACACACATATACTTTTTCTAAATTCAAACCATAACTAATACATGTATTAAAATGAAGTATTATAAATATTTTGTATATTAGTTTTAAAAAAATTGAGATAACTGAACTGTTTAACTCAGTGTTTTTAAATTATTGTCATAAAAATAATAACATTCGTAAATATTTCAGCATATTCCCGAAGGAAGGGACTGGAAGGTATCTTTTCACAACCCAAAGGAAGAAAACAACAGGGGAACAATTAATTTGACGTTGACAGTGTTGGACACAATTATGGAAGACAGTGGCCAATATTTCTGCAATCTTACATATTACGAAGTCGGAATTATCAAACTTGTCCATTGTACCACATTCGGTTGGCTCAAAGTCAGTCTGGGTGAGAACTTTTTTAACACAAATATGCTTGGCTAAAAAGTTAAGATTATGTCACATGTATCAAATGATTCAAGGAACAGTTTTTTTTTGTTAAAGTTTATATTTAATCGCCAATTCTCTGTCCATGACAGGCGATGTATACATTTGCGCTGATGAGGTTTTACATAAGCAGTTCACTCATTCGCTCACTTATAGATCTCTCTTTTGCCTTCTAAAGTATGAATCTTTAATTTTTTTACCAAACACCTATCTTTGTGTTGTATCTCTAAAATAGAATGAGAGTGTGAAGCACCAGCCCCACGTTTTTAGTCATATTAAATGAAAGTACTTGAACTTTTAAGTTTTAAATTGTTTTTTTCTTTATTGTCCACTTATAAAAACTTGGTTTTTATAAATCTTTTTTTTACTTCTATTTATTTTATTCTTTTTAGTCTAAGTGTATGCTATGGTGAGTTTTGAAGTATTGATTATGTTCAAATATAATACGCATTGCCCGACAAACATTTACTGACTGGAAATGACTGATCTCCCCTTGATGTTAAACATGGTTTATTTGGTCGGCGTTGGTGTGAAATCCGCACGTGAATGTAATGTAAACGAGGGCAGACGGATAATACATAGGTTATATATAGATAAACTAAAAAGTTCAATAATTTAATAACGATACATTCGATCGATCTGAAATTTTGATACAATGCATTGTCATCAAAAATCTATATGTGGTAAAATTGTGTGATCTGTAGGACCATCAGAATTGGCTTCATTTTTCGTTGGCAGATTTGAAAGATGTATTATTTTCTCAAATGTGTTTGGGAAATGACGACGACTATAATCGTCTATTAATTTACACAGAAATACGATGGTTATCTCAAAGTGCATGTTTAAATAGCTTTCAGGTTCTCTTTGATTCATTGTTGAAATTCCTAGAAAACAAAGACAAATTTGATAAAATAAAAAATTGACAGCCTATATCATTGATTTGCTGTACGAAATTAATTTGAGCTAGAAGGTTACCAATTAAGATTAATAAAAACTAGAAGCGTACAATCTGGGTTCGTTGCAAAACATTTTCTGTATAAACAAAACTTGGGTAGAGGACAATGTTTTCAGTTTTCAAATCTTTTGAAATTGCAAGTTAGAGATAAAGATTTGCTTACCTAATGTCAAAAATTATCGGCTCACACCTCAACCAAAGATTTGAAGACACGCTTTACTTGGATATTCCCGACTGTTGAACCCGTTTGCGGTTGTACAAACTCAGATCCCAAACAAAGATGAATACATACTAATACCAGAATAGCTTATTGAAATATCCATAAATAAGTAACTTAAACCAATGTTTTAACCAGGATACCACAAATTCTGGTTACAAAAACAGCTCCCCATTTTATATCCCGCATTAATGTTAATATTATACAGAAGTGTTGACAGCCTTCAGGTCTACCTATTTGGTCTAACAAAAATTCAGTGCCGTTATGAACCATGACAAAACAAAAAAAGACTAAATATTAGTGCGCGTGGGGATTTGGGGCTGCTACTCATAAACATTGAGCAGGACATAAATACACTCACAAAATCTCATCACGTTCATCCAAGTTATTAATTCTTTTAAGTTTTATTTTAAACAAAAGTTATAATTTCAATAAGTAATTCTTTATCAAATAAATGTTGTTTTTTTGGATTTGTAATTTTTGTACTATGTATTTATGTAACGTTTTCACTTGGTGGTCCGTGGGCAAGTTTCGACTATAAAAATGGGTCCCTAGATCAAAAAAGTTTGGGAACCACTGCTCTAGATGAAGAATAAGCCATGCGAAAGCGTAACCTATATTTCCATTAGTAAACGTATACTAAAACCATTCGTGTGTTAGCCGTCTCAAATATCCTCATAGTCACATAGTGCAAGGTCCGTGCCTAACTAGGGGAATTTAAGGTTCATATGTTAGGGGCCGTCCATAAATGACGTCACGCGCCTGGGGGGGGGTCAAGCATTTGTGACGATGTGTGACAATGGGGAGGGGTGGGTGTTAAAGAAATGTGACGTCACATCAACAAAAAACCGCGCATCTTTAAATAAAATTTCCACTTAACTACCGTAATTCATTGCTTGCAATTTATTTAATAACGTTCTCAATGGCTTCTCGCGTGTTATCTGTCAAAGTTCTGACAAACTACAAGGTATTTTGATACAACTTTTCCCTCTGAACATGTAAAAAAAAATCATAAAACACAAAAAAAGACTCTAAAAAGAGTTTGGTTCTTTGAATGAATCGATGACAGGAAGATAACGAGTCTTTCAAATACGCCGACATTATTAACCGTATGTACTCGTTCTAAAGCCGAACCATTTTTGGACAAAATCTAGGAGGAAAGATTGGGGTAGGAGTGGTTGGCTTACGAGCAGGTCATGGGTTATTTTAGTATGTAAATTGAATATCAGTGTTGTTATTGTAGATCAGGGGTCTCCTGAGGGCCGCATGAACTGTCAAACAGCTGTTTTGGGGCAGACTAGAAACAGTTTTGTGGTAAATTAAAAGGTAATAAGAAAAACCCGTAAAAAACCAAGTTTTTGACTATAAATCCTTTATGTACGAGAAGTAATTAAAAGAATGTTCATTATAATACGCAGCGCCAGACCATCCAGAAATACAAAATTGAAGTTGTGTCGTAAAACATGTTTAATATAATGCGCACCGATCAGGAATATGTTTATAAAAAGAGCTGTCAATAAAATACGCACCTTATTGCACGACAGAAAGGTTGTTCAATATAATACGCACCGCGACGCTCTATCTCAAAAAATAGCATGATACATAGGAATAAATAAAATAATCTAAAAAATCAATAATTTAATTACGGTACATGCGATCGATCTGAAATTTTGATACATTGTTTTTATTATCGGTACAAAACTGCCTGCAAAATTTCAGCTCACTGGCTTACGAGCAAATGGGTTAAAAATCTTTCAAACGTTTTGGCGACAAGGGCGGGCGGTCGGTTGGTCGGGCGGCCGCAGACACTACGAGTTAATATAAAGGATTTAAAAAACAAACCCGTAAAAACAAAGTTTTTGACTATAAATCCCTTATATATGAGACATAACTAACAGTATTGATTATTTTCAAACATTTACAGACTGAATCTGTCTTAACTCAAGTTTGCTTCATAACCCTAGGGGGGGAGGGTGGGTGGGAGGGGGAGAGGGGAAAAGTCTGGTCACCGATTCGCTTGACCGAGCTCAGAGTGACACGTAAAATGTAAACAAAAGCGCCCCGTCGCTTCGTTGGGTCGCCTCAATGCGTCAGCTCAAACTTTCACGTGGCAAAAAAACAATAACAAACCGTGAATTTAAATTACATACCTCATATAAGGATAAACTAAAAATGCATTAATTTAATTACGGTACGTTCGATCGATCTGAAATTTTGATACGATGCATTGTTAGGTTAGACGGGTCCGTGTGCCAAATTTCAGTTCGATCGGATCATGGGAAGTGGGTCATTTTTGACTTCTGTTTTTCCGCCCGCCCAAGACAGAGAGAGAGAGAGACGCCGGTGAAGTTAATATAAGGGATTTAATAAAAAAACAAACCCGTAAAAACAAAGTTTTTGACTATAAATCCCTTATATATGAGACATAACTAACAGTATTGATTATTTTCAAACATTTACAGACTGAATCTGTCTTAACACAAGTTTGCTTCATAACCCTAGGGGGGAGGGGTGGGTGGGAGGGGGAGAGGGGAAAAGTCTGGTCACCGATTCGCTTGACCGAGCTCAGAGTGACACGTAAAATGTAAACAAAAGCGCACCGTCGTTTCGTTGGGTCGCCTCAATGCTCAGCTTTCACGTGGCAAAAAAACAATAACAAATCGTGAATTTAAATTACATACCTCATATAAGGATAAACTAAAAATGCATTAATTTAATTACGGTACGTTCGATCGATCTGAAATTTTGATACGATGCATTGTTAGGTTAGACGGGTCCGTGTGCCAAATTTCAGTTCGATCGGATCATGGGAAGTGGGTCATTTTTGACTTCTGTTTTTCCGCCCGCCGAGCCCAAGACAGAGAGAGAGACGGCTGCGAAGTTAATATAAGGGATTTAATAAAACAAACCCGTAATAAAACAAACCCGTAAAAACAAAGTTTTTGACTATAAATCCCTTATATATGAGACATAACTAACAGTAGTGATTATTTTTAAACATTTACAGACTGACACTGAGTGATGTCCCTTGTCTTTAATAAATGGGGGTGGGATGTGAGGGGGTGTCGGCACGACGGTCGTCGTCAACACGACGGTCGGCGTCAACTCAAACTCACGTGGAACTAGAAATTTAAAAAAAAATAACAAACAGTGAATTTTGAATTACATACCTCATATAAGGATAAACTAAAAATGCATTAATTTAATTATGGTACGTTCGATCGATCTGAAATTTTGATACGATGCATTGTTAGGTTCGACGGGTCCGTGTGCCAAATTTCAGTTTGATCGGATCATGGGAAAGTGGGTCATTTTTGACTTCTGTTTTTCCGCCCGCCGAGCCCAAGACAGACAGACAGAGAGAGGAGAGAGAGAGAGAGAGACGGCGGTGAAGTTAATATAAGGGATTTAATAAAACAAACCCGTAAAAACAAAGTTTTTGACTATAAATCCCTTATATATGAGACATAACTAACAGTATTGATTATTTTCAAACATTTACAGACTGACACCGAGTGATGTCCCTTGTCTTTAATAAATGGGGGTGGGATGTGAGGGGGTGTCGGCACGACGGTCGGCGTCAACACGACGGTCGGCGTCAACTCAAACTCACGTGAAACTGGCAGAAAAAAACAATAACAAACAGTGAATTTTGAATTACATACCTCATATAAGGATAAACTAAAAATGCATTAATTTAATTACGGTACGTTCGATCGATCTGAAATTTTGATACGATGCATTGTTAGGTCAGACGGGTCCGTGTGCCAAATTTCAGTTCGATCGGATCATGGGAAGTGGGTCATTTTTTGACTTCTGTTTTTCCGCCCGCCCGCCGAGCCCAAGACAGAGTGAGAGAGAGAGAGAGACGGCCGCGAAGTTAATATAAGGGATTTAATAAAACAAACCCGTAAAAACAAAGTTTTTGACTATAAATCCCTTATATATGAGACATAACTAACAGTATTGATCATTTTCAAACATTTACAGACTGAATCTGTCTTAACTCAACTTTGCATCATAACCCTAGTGGGGGGGGAGGGGGTGGGTGGGGGAGGGGTGGGTGGGGGGGAGAGGGGAAAAGTCTGGTCACCGATTCGCTTGACCGAGCTCAGAGTGACACGTAAAATGTAAACAAAAGCGCCCGTCGTTTCGTTGGGTCGCCTCAATGCGTCAGCTCAAAATTTCACGTGGCAAAAAAACAATAACAAATGTGAATTTAAATTACATACCTCATATAAGGATAAACTAAAAATGCATTAATTTAATTACGGTACGTGCGATCGATCTGAAATTTTGATACGATGCATTGTTAGGTTAGACGGGTCCGTGTGCCAAATTTCAGTTCGATCGGATCATGGGAAGTGGGTCATTTTTGACTTCTGTTTTTCCGCCCGCCCGCCGAGCCCAAGACAGAGAGAGAGACAGAGACGGCGGTGAAGTTAATATAAGGGATTTAATAAAACAAACCCGTAAAAACAAAGTTTTTGACTATAAATCCCTTATATATGAGACATAACTAACAGTATTGATTATTTTCAAACATTTACAGACTGAATCTGTCTTAACACAAGTTTGCTTCATAACCCTAGGGGGGGAGGGGTGGGTGGGAGTGGGGAGAGGGGAAAAGTCTGGTCACCGATTCGCTTGACCGAGCTCAGAGTGACACGTAAAATGTAAACAAAAGCGCACCGTCGTTTCGTTGGGTCGCCTCAATGCTCAAACTTTCACGTGGCAAAAAAACAATAACAAATCGTGATTTTAAATTACATACCTCATATAAGGATAAACTAAAAATGCATTAATTTAATTACGGTACGTTCGATCGATCTGAAATTTTGATACGATGCATTGTTAGGTAAGACGGGTCCGTGTGCCAAATTTCAGTTCGATCGGATCATTGGAAGTGGGTCATTTTTGACTTTGTTTTTCCGCCCGCCGAGCCCATGAGATGATGAGAGAGAGACAGACAGAGAGAGACGGCCGCGAAGTTAATATAAGGGATTTAATAAAACAAACCCGTAAAAACAAAGTTTTTGACTATAAATCCCTTATATATGAGACATAACTAACAGTATTGATTATTTTCAAACATTTACAGACTGAATCTGTCTTAACACAAGTTTGCTTCATAACCCTAGGGGGGGAGGGGTGGGGGGGAGGGGTGGGTGGGAGGGGGAGAGGGGAAAAGTCTGGTCACCGATTCGCTTGACCGAGCTCAGAGTGACACGTAAAATGTAAACAAAAGCGCACCGTCGTTTCGTTGGGTCGCCTCAATGCTCAAACTTTCACGTGGCAAAAAAACAATAACAAATCGTGATTTTAAATTACATACCTCATATAAGGATAAACTAAAAATGCATTAATTTAATTACGGTACGTTCGATCGATCTGAAATTTTGATACGATGCATTGTTAGGTAAGACGGGTCCGTGTGCCAAATTTCAGTTCGATCGGATCATTGGAAGTGGGTCATTTTTGACTTCTGTTTTTCCGCCCGCCGAGCCCATGAGATGATGAGAGAGAGAGACGCCGGTGAAGTTAATATAAGGGATTTAAAAATAGTATATTTTTTGGAGTTTGAGGTGTCTCCAGGGGCCGGATGAGGGGGCATTGAGAGCCGCATCTGGCCCGCGGGACGCAGTTTGGAGACCCCTGTTGTAGATCATCAAGGTCCTTTACTACATTCTACAAGAATAGGCTACCCTACCAAAAGCTATAAAATAGCTATAAAATAATATTAAACATCTACACTTACCTTATTTACTCATTTTTTTTATTTTTGTGAATGTTTTATTAATAAATTGATTTTACAAATTTTGTGTTAAGCAAAGAATTTTAATGTACGCGCTTTCGTCACTTTTTACACACCACTCATAATAAAAAAAAATATTAAAAAAACTGTTAAACTGTTAGAATAACCGCGCAGCAAATGGTGTAGTATTGCACAAAAAATGGATGCTGTGCAGCTTTGCTCACGACATTTTTTATTTTGCAATTGCACAATAACCGTAGAGAGATCATTGACCGCCTCATAGCAGACATAAACATTCAAGCTGCTGTGCCCCAAGACCTGACTGTACGCTACGTCATTGTTGTTGACAATTTGTTTGAATGTTCAGTTTATTGTAGTTCTAATTTATGAGTATGGCGATTTCATTTACAGCAGGGATAAAAGTTTGTAGAGCACAATAGTATGTTTTTGGAAGTATGTTGTTAGCTACTGTGTGAAATGAGGTGCATGGATGGTGTCTAGGTTGCATTCAATAGCCGCCATGACCGCGAAAATTATGCGGCGTTTTGGGCGAGTACCCGGGCAGCTTTTTTCAAAAATATTGAGAGCCCTAGTTATGATTAGGGATGTACCAAATTTCTGCTCCGGCAAATCCGGAATCCGGCCATTTTTATTATACGCTTTTATTAAGTCACACTGTTTGTATCCGTCAAATCTGGTATCGTAAAATTAAAACACTTCTGATGATCCTAGAGATCTAAAATTTTTACCACAGATAGATCTTGGATGACAATGCGTTGTGTCAAAGTTTTATATCGATCAAATGTACCGTAAATAAATTAATGCATTTTGTAGGTTATCTCTATATATTTTTATGTTTTTATCACTCTCATCAATTAACCTCAATTCGTCCTAGAGGGATACAAGTAATTTCAATGTGTTGACGTCAGAAGTCGATTGCAGATAGTTTTTTACTATAAGTTTAAAAAGAACGAAATTTGTCCAGCCTTCCTTTGCGAATGCTTAGTGTGATAGATTTGCTGACATGGAGGTACTGGGTTCAATTTTCAGTTGGGAAAAAGTTTTTTTTTAAATACATAAATTTGTAATTAATAATCTAATCGGCGCTCATCACAACTCTCTATCATGTAAGATTAATATATCATTTAGAATGGGACTGCAATAAAGCTTTTAAATAAAATACAAAATACAAAAACAGTTGTGCAATGAAAACAATAAATTTGAGCTTTATTTTTAGACTGACACGACAGTAAACGTTTCGGCTAATGCCTTCATCAGTACAACATAAAATACATTCTTACAATACTTACATAAGTAATAATAACATTCTTAAAACATATTGTATTTGAAAATATTTATGTTAAATAAAAAGAAAGGAAAAACAAAAACAAACATGGACACAGGATATAGGGAAAAAGGGGGAAGTATCCAAAGTTACAGTAAAAACCACAACGGGAACAAGATTCTGCAGTTAAGTAAAATTATGAATTTGGTTAATTCCATATGGAGCCAAAGTACCAAATCTTTTTATGAGTCTATTTTCCATGTGGATTCTATCATGGGTATTGCTTGCATATAAAATACCAGTTACTGCAATATCTGATATGCCGTTATGGTCAACACTGTTAAAATGTTTAGACACATAACATTTACTGTTGTGTCAGTCTAACAATAAAGCACACAATTATTGTTTTCATTGCACAATCTGTTTGTGTATTTTGTATTTTATTTTCTATATCATGTACAAGCCTGCGAAACATAAATGCACATTTGTATGAATATTAATAAACATTAAAATTTTCAAAACGTTGATCATATGCATGATACTATCATATTAATTAGAAATATTTAACTATATGCCAAAGAATAGTAGCAAGGAGAAATGAGTTGTGATGCCCCACGCTTTTATGTGCAGTGGATAGATTCACGGATTTTAACCTGAAATCTTTAAAATCTTTATTTTCTTCTTTTTAGTTCACTTTAAATATGTAAATAAAAGCGTGTCCTTTAAAAAAAAAGTTTTAAAAAATATTTTATTACAAATCAACCTGGCTTCGGCTCCGGTCGGATTTCACCTCATAAATCTGTCCGAATCCCGCTCCTTCTGGATTTTAAAAATGTGAATCCGGTACACCCCTAGTTACGATATTAATTAGATTACAGACCTTCACTAATACATATTTAAATGTAGAAAAAGATATTTGAAACAGGCTTGTTTTCAATTAGGAAATACGGCTTTGGGGGAGGGGGGGGTTAAAGCTATGTGACGTAATATTGGAGGGTTGGGGTCTAAGTTGTTGTGACGAAGTGTTACGAGGGGGCAGTGGGGATAAAAAATTGGCCAAAATTGCGTGACGTCATTTATGGATGGTCCCTTAAACATCTCGAAACATTTCCTGCGCTCATTGAAATCGCTTTTTTTTTCGTTTATGCCCTTAACATTGGTGCTACTCACACATTAAGAGGGAGATGTGTGCTCCAAGACATCGGTGTCACCTTCTCGCATGACTTGATGATCCGTGCTTTTTATTTCAGCTGTTTGTCACTTTAATCTAAAGCCGGACATTAAGCCACCATTAAAATTGTGTATCTCGGGGCATGCACCCCTTTGCCCCCGACTTGTCACGCCGCTCACTAAGCTAATGATTGTTGAATTTCCAATAATCATACACAAATGCCAATAGCACACATTAAAAATATATACTGTTAGTCATACAAGTTAATAAAACATTAATTGATAATTTAATACAATTTAGGGGAGCTGTATTTTTAGACGAGGAGACTTGATTTCTAAAACAGTCTCCCCCAGATAATTTTTTAAAAAAAAACTCTTCGTGAAGAGACTGTGGCGGAGTCGTTGTCTAAGGGTTGAGGTCCCCCTTGGCCACAGATAATTACCCCATTGGACGGGTAAAATGAATCAGCATCGCTGGGGCTTTAGTTCAAAGTACGTTTAATGACATGAAATCTCCAACATGTATGGTCAAGTACAATTGGTAATGTTATAGTTGATCTTCATGCCATCCAGAGTCCACACAGCCTTTTACTCTTAACAGTCAATCATCCTCGACCCAGCTTGACCGTATCGGACTACGTTAAAAAAAAACAACTTCCCTCTCTACCGTCACACTCTCGTTCAGTCTTTAGCCTGCCTGTAACTCGGCAACTCAGCTCTCTCTCTCCCGACACACAATGTGACTCTTAATATATAGCTCCCGTCTTGCCGGGCTGGTTTGTACTGGCCCTTGGGTCATTCACCATGTATCCTTTTTGACCGCTGTCATGTTCACTGATTACAGCTCCCACGTACCCTGAGATCACCTCCCCTCCCCCGTCCCACGTGAACAAGCTTTCACAGCCCGTTGACCTACGCTCGCCCCATTTATGCTCAGTCATCCCCACACCACAACATCTGATCGTGACAGAGACTGTATTTTTGGTGAGACTTTACTTCGTGACCCCGGCTACGAAAGTGGCTCTTTTGTGACAAGCTCAATTATGGATGGCAATCGACGTAGTTTAAAAAAGATCTACAAGAATACGCTCAAAACTACAATCAATGCGTTAAATAGCTTTATTTACAATTAAAAACAACACATATTATTTTTTTTAAGTAAATAATAAAAAACCAGCATAAGATTATCTAAGCTGTTCATAACTCGCTTCAGTTGCAGGAATAGCACATTTCATTTACATATCTGCAGGCTTGCCAGATGCCACCTCTACAAGTTCAAATGTCAAAGTCACTTCAAGTGGTAAGTGTTTTCTTAGAAATGCTGCAGATATTGTCGCCATAATCTTTTGTTGTGACACTGATTTATTTATAAAACGCACAGCAAAATAAAGTGTATATCATATTTAACAAGATAAATAATGAAAATAGGATGAATATTACAAGTTAAAACTGAGTAACAAATGCTTACATTGCCTTTAAATAGGACAAATGAAAAGATATAAAATTTTAAGCAACTTCTAAGGCGAAAGATGTAAGCCAATTTAAAATTAATATAGAAACCTTTTGGACTAGATCAACTGGAATAAATACGTCTGTGGCTGATTACGGATTTTGAGCATTGTTATGCTTTAAACACTGAATGATCTTAACAAGGGAAAGTGGAAACTGAAATTTTAAAATCAAAACGTTTTAAAAACATGTTTAATGAGATACCAGCCAATTTGTGCATCACATAAAAAGATTTTTTAATCATAAAAAGCCCTTTGATAAATTGCCAGATCATTACAATCCAACAAAAAAAATCATGATAGCCCAAATTTTAGTTAAAAATTTATATTCTGAAGATGTCAATAGTCATGATCAATACACAACTATTTCTTTTTTTTTGTGTGTGCTTATAGCGAGAAAGTCTCTGAAGGTTTCCTATCAGTTTTCTTTTCTGTCAAGCTTCAAAAAGTTGTGAATTTCCCTATGTCATGTGATGTTACATTTTCACTGCCGTATTAGCCAGAATGAAGCGTATGTTAAGAAATTTAAAGAATTTACGTTATCCTTTTACGCACGCTTCCTGTTGTTGAAGACTGATACTATCAGTGATACTTTTTATTCGTCGACCGCATCCATAAAAGAGGGCATTCTCAATATTTCCATTTCAATTTTTAGGGGCTCTAGTTTTGACAAAAAATTTAAAGAGGCATTGTTGTTTTACGCTACGCTCCCCATACAAAATTAAAAGCTTATGTTTGTAGTCTGTCCTGTCCCCGACAGCTGTTTTTCTTGAAAAGGGTTGGAAAGGAAGGCTGTTGTTATTGTGAAGAAACGCTTACCCTAACGTGCCTAAAGAAAACCAATGAGAAACATTCATAGTAATTTATTAACTCACGGTGTACTTGTCTCGAGCCATCCAGGAATGCGAGGGTTTAGCCAGCGGGGATACAGGCAGGACGATATAAGGACATGGAAATTTTAGATTAATAATAATAATAATAAATTGATTATTTATATAGCGTTGTATCCCAGTAAGATTAAGAAAGTTATGCTACGAGGTACCAAGGGTTGGGCTCCAAAGTGCCACTAGGAACGCTAGACAGAATAGCGACTAAGCGCAAAGTAATGATATGACGGCCAGAGTGAGAAAGTGTTGTACTAAAAAAAATAATAACTGACATTGCTCAGTGGCGTGTTGTTCACTGATTTTAAAAAGAGGAGCACGTGCTAAATAACACATAAGGGACACGAGACCTCTACATAATAGTCTTATCATACACTACTGAAATAGAGAGCCATCAGAAGTCTTGCGTATTACTCGCCAATTAATTAACCTTTGTGTCAAGGCTGCAATCACAGCCTCATAGTTTAGAGTATTCCTTTCATTCATGAAAATGGAGGCTCAACACTGGATGAGGAAGGACTTCTCCGATGTTGTCCTTACTGCAAATCTGCTTGCATCTCCGGCCCTCGACCTCACCAAGTCAATTTCTGACAACCCCAGGTCTACTTAGTTACCAGGAAACTGAGGCAAAGACCACCCGAGTAGTTGGAAGGGTCATGCCAGCCCAGTGTATAGCAAGCGTCACTGCAACGGGACGCTCCATAAAGCGTCCCGCGTTTCAATGCTGAGAAGACAGAGTCATGACGACTAGTTAGTGCTAGGACACCTTAAATATTGGTTTAATCTTCAGTTTGAATGTTTAGTTTGTGAGTGTAAGGGGCCGTCCATAAATGACGTCACGCGATTTTTGCCGATTTTTTACCCACTCCCCCCCTCGTCACGCGTCGTCACAAAAACTTAGACCCCCCCTCTAAAAATACGTCACAAATCTTTGACCCCCCCCCCTAAAAAAACCCTTATTTTCTATTTGAAAATAAGTATGTTTCAAATCACTTTTATTGTCATTTAAGTATTTATTATCTATTTAGTGAAGATCTACATTGTAATATCGTAACCCGCTTGAAGCATTTTTAAAAAACGTTTAACCGGCCTTCAGAAAACGAACTTTGTTAACATCCTTAGATTATATTTTATTTTAATGCATACAAATTAAACATTGACTGTTAATCATCACGGTTAACGTCTTTGTTTAGACAAAAAAATATTTAAAAATAACATTTTTAAAATGTATTTTAAAAGAATCCCTCAATTGAATGACGGGCATCCCGTAAGAAAGAGGTCGGCGAACAGAGGTAAATAACTTCATCTGGGGTCAAAAAGGGAATTCTTGGGGGTAATGCAGACTCATTTGGGACATATAATATCCACTACAATCCACTAGATATATTAAAATACGTCATGTGTACGTGTACGCTTGGAACATATGCCAATTATTGAACCGGTTCCTTACAGAAAATGGATTTTAAAAAAAATTTGACAACTATGTAGATTTCTTATTTAAGTACTATACGAAGGCACCTAAATCTACCCTAATTTCATTTATATTGACGCGAGTGACAATAATCTTAATCCACATAACTTGTCTGTATCACGTATCCTTTCTGTGATATTTAAAATTAATTCCTTAAAAACTGAGCTAAGAAGAAAAGTTGTTTTTTGCTTCTCTCGAATTGCAATTTCAAGAATTTGATGCATACTTAATGAATACTTGACTAATTTTAAATGGGCTCATTTACCATTATATCTAGAACAGTGCTTCTCAAACATTTTAGTATGGCGGACCGGCAGGAATTTTTTCCATTGCACCAGGGACCGGTGCACTATTTTCCCTGCACTGACAATTTTTTCTGTCCTTTTTTTTAGAACATCTGCGGACCGGCAGCGGATGGCCCACGGATTGGCACCGGTCCGCGGACCACCACTTTGAGAAGCACTGATCTAGAAGACTAGAATGGCCAGGGGCGTTTGAACAAAAACCAATGGAACAATTATATCAAACTTAAAACGTTTTTAATTCTATCAAATAGATTCCCTCCCCCCCAACCCTTTTAAAGAAAAAAAGGATATTCCGTGTCGTTTTGACTGAAAATATCTACACATAATCCTATTTAGATAATTTTTAGACACTTTTCATGCTTGTAAAACTCACCAGTAGCATTTTTTTTTGTCGGCTAACGACGTTCCCCCACATCCCCGAGTCATGTGAGCAGGACCTAGAGTCTGCGGTTTGGGAGGGGGGGGGGTAACGCACACATAAACTTGTATATTTTGGGGTAACGGGCAAACAATTTCGACGATTTCTGCCATGAGAGAACCAAACGGAGCTGCTGTTACATCACAAATGCTTTGATGTCAACATCAAACGACGCAGTGTAACAATTTCATATGTTATCTTGTGGATTCTCAAACTTAAGTATTATAATTAGATTAATTTTCGTTTCATACGCCAACCAGCGTCTGATGGCCTACCGAGCGGCACATTGAGAAGCACCGATTTATTAAAAAATCATCAAATAAATTGTAAGCCACCAAATATTTCAGTGGAAGTTTTATTAAAAGTTACCTTTTTGATGTGACGTCACATTTCTTCAACCCCCCTCCCTCCCCCTCGTCACGCATCGTCACAAAAGTGTGACCCCCTCCCCCCCTAGGTGCGTGACGTCATTTATGGACGGCCCCTAAATGAAATAAACAATGTTTTTCTTCTGTGGTAATTTTTCATGTCGTTTTTAAAAGAAATACCTAAGCAATCCATTTATTCAGACAGCCGAGTTAAATAAAGTCCCTAATTTAGAGCAATCGTTTAAATGTCAAACTTTTTTTTTCGTTAGGATCGAAAACTACAAAATCAGTGCCCAGAAACCAAGGACATTACACTTTCACCAGAGAAATTCGAGACACCGTTGGACGTTTCGTCGTTTGTCTCGCTGCTTGGCTAATTAAGGCCATATGTTAAGAGGGTTTAAGGACTGAGAAAGAACCTGAGTAATATGTGTTGAGAAATTTAGTTGTTCCATTTCTTCTTTTTTTTCAGAGTTACATTTCTAAATTACTTTAAAAAGATACTGATATTTAATAATGAAATGAAGTCGAATATTACTTATAACGTATTTTGGATAACACATTTGTCAATGGTGATTTAGAACTGGCTCATCTAATAAACTTGTTTTGCTTTTATTTAAATTTGTATTACAGAATAAACACATTACTATGTTATTATTTTAAAAAATACTTTGAATGATGTTTTATATATGTTTAGTTTTTATTAAATACCGTTTAGAACAAAATATTATAGAATTATAATAATTATTCTCTCTTTAAAAAAAATAATAAAAATATGTCTATTATCATTTATAAAATTTTGGACTAAAAATATTTAAAATCTTTTTTTGCACTCCATACATTTAAACGTTATTATTTATTACTAAGCGATTCATTAACATAGTTTGAAATTAACTGTTAATTAAAGATATTGCAATTGACAATATTATTATTTTTTAAAACTTTGAACTTAAAAAAATATCGAATTTAAATAAGACCCATTGTATTATTAGATTTTATTTTATTTCATTTTTTTCACTATCATTTTGAATTAAAGATGAATAAAGTATAGTTACATATAATTTTTTTTTCCTTTTCATTTCAATTCAAGTCTCACACCATCGACTGCTCAATAAAAAAAATCGTCATTTTTAGATTGTTAAACGAAACGCAATGTGGATTAATGAAGACTTTAACACAATCTTTAAAATCAGTATTATATCGTTTGATATATGTATACATTATGCATTTAAAAAGTATAACAAAAACAAAATTACTTACTTAACGCACCTCTCATTCTTATTTTTAAGATCTATAATAATGTAAACAAACTCATAAAATTAGTATATGCCATAGCAAACAACCTACATCAGAGACATATACAGATAACTATTATTAACCATCGACAGTCAAATGTTTTTCTTAGAATTTTATAATTACAAAATGTTTTAAACAAAACAGAACTAAGGATTAAGGATGATAAAAATTTGTAAATATAGATTGTATTTAACGTTTTGCCGTTCGGGGTAGGGGCCTATAATGTGATTTTGTTTTTTTGGGTATATAAAATCATTTTAAAGAAATTGGCTACATTATAGATGTACAGATGTACAGTATAGATGTACAGATGTACAGTATAGATGTACAGATGTACAGTATGGATGTACAGATTCACAAAAAAAATTCAGAAAATCTTGATTACAAGTAGTTAAGTACTTTAGTTAATATGAATTGAAGTACTGTAAAATATTTTAAAAACAAACTTTCAATTTACTTCATTGCTCAAAATAAAATTGTTCAAGATTTTGTGGCTTTTAAGAAACCTTGGTACACACATGCTTCATTATTTTTAAAAAAAAACAACTTTATTGTTCATTTAATTTACAAAAATAAACTTTATTTAATATTTGAAACAAGAATCCTACTTCAATTTAAGTAAAAAATTTGATTAATTGTAATCGCCACTTTGTGTGTTAAAAACCATTACAAATTTTTTATAGATAAAATCAAAACCCCACTGTAATAAAATAATAATAATAACAAACGGTATTCTTCCGTCTCACAAGACGATGGTGCATCAATGTTGAGTTGGGTTGCATTTCCTCGAGTGGCTGTGCAGTCCTATCTTTGAGTGACAGTCTTTACCACAGCTTTTACACACGAATTCTGTGCTACCAAATGTTTTGGCCTTTCTCCTACCTTTTTTGCTGTAGCCTCCTCCATCCTACGCTCCTCGGCTGCTATGACGCCCTCTTTGACAACTGTGCGCCAGTAGATCGGTCTTCTGCCTTACACTCCCAGTCGCTTGTGCGTATTCTGGCTGCTTTCATGTACCTTTGGCAGACATCTTTAAATCGCAGACATGGGTTACCTGTCTTCCTCTTTCCTAATGCCAGTTCTCCATATAGCAGATCCTTGGGATTCGGCCAGGGCTCATTCTTTTAACATGTCCTAGCCATCTCAGGCGTCTTTCACTAAGGATTGAGAACATGCTTTGGGTATTGGCACGCATTAGGACCTCAGTATTAGGCACCTTGTCTTGCCATTTAATGCCTAGGATGCGTCGCAGGCATCTCAAGTGGAAGCTATTAAGCTTGCTCTCTTGGGATGTATAAGTGGCCCATGTCTCACTCCCGTATAGCAGTGTGCTAATGACGCAGGCTCTATAGACACACAGTTTGGTTTTCTCTGTTAACTTGGTGTTTTGCCAGACCCGTTTGCTTAATTTAGCCATTGTGGCAGATGCCTTGCCAATTCTACTGTTTATTTCCTCTTCAATGGACAATGTATTGGAGACCTTGGAACCCAAGTACGTGAAGCTGTCCACAACCTCCAAGTTTTCATTTTCAATATTAATGGTAGGAGGAGGTTGTGTGTCTTGGGCCATGATGTTTGTCTTTTTCAAGCTGATTTGCAGACCAAATTCTTTGCAGGCATTGGAGAAGCTTGACACGAGTTGTTGCAAACCAGTTTCTGTGTGTGCTGTTAATGCCGTATCATCCGCAAAGAGTAGCTCACGAATTAGGATGTCTGTCGTTTTGGTCTTGGCTCGGAGGCGGGCAGTGTTGAAAAGTCCTCAATTAGCTCTGGTGTGTAACCAGATTCCATCACTGCTATCCTTGAATGCGTATCGAAGCAGTACAGAGAAGAATATTGCGTACAGTGTAGGAGCAAGTACACAATCTTGTTTAACTCCGCTGCTTACAGGAAAGGCCTCTGACGTAGCTCTATCGAACTGCACTGTGCTCTGCATATTATAATGGAACTGTCTGATGATGGCGAGTAGGTGTGGGGGACAGCCGATTTTTACCAGAATTTGGAATTTCCCGTTGCGACTGAAGAAATCACAGGCTTTCGTAAGGTCCACAAAGGCAATGTATAGTGGCATCTGTTGCTCTCTGCATTTTTCCTGGAGCTGCCGTATGGAGAACACCATGTCTATGGTAGACCGACCAGCCCGGAAACCGCACTGAGATTCTGGATAGACACGGGATGCTAGACTCTGTAAACGTGTTAGTATGACACGGGCGAAGGCCTTTCCTACAATACTAAGGAGTGAGATGCCGCGATAGTTATTGCAGTCACTTATATCACCCTTGTTTTTATATAGTGTCACTATATTTGCATCTTTTAGGTCTTGGGGGATATAGCCCTGTTCCCAGCAGAGGGACAGAAGCTCGTGCAATGGCTGTATTAAAGCTGTCTTGCCACTCTTTAGAGCTTCCGGTGGTATGCCATCATTCCCAGAGGCATTTCCACAAGCTAGGCTGTCAATTTCTTTGCTCAGCTCTTCTTGTGTGGGCATGCCATCAAGTTCAAGTGGCATATCTAGAGCAGTGCTGGAGACTGTGGTAACTGTTGAGTACAGTTCCAGATAATGCTCAACCCACCGTTTTAGCTGTCATGCCTGGTCTTGGATAATTTCTCTACTTTTGGACTTTAGGGGCAACTTTGGACGTCAAAGGGCCAGTTGCGCTTTTGATATTTTCGTACATGGCTTTAACATTGCCCATGTCTGCAGCTGATTGTATGCTGGAGCAGAGATTAAGCCAGTAGGTATTGGCACATTGACGGACAACTTTTTGGGCATGCGACTTTGCTGATTTTAAGGCATACAGCCTGTCGGGTGTGGGCTTTTCCTTGTAGGCCATAAGAGCTTTCCTTTTGGCTTCAGTGACGGGTTTCATCTCGTCCCAATATTCATCAAACCAATCCGTATTTTTGTGAGATTTCTTGCAAAAGGCATCTATTGCTGATGTATAGATTGTGTCTCTGAGATGCGTCCATTAGGAGTCAATGGTGACGCTTGGGGACGTCTTTGAGAGACCTTCCTGCACTTTGTCAGTGAACAGTTGCGTTTTCACAGGGTCTTTCATGCAGAAGGTGTTGATGCGTGGACATCCCTTTTTCTTGGAGTGGTACGAGTTTTTCCTCATAATTCGTACCTTGCTGGCCACAAGGGAGTGATCCGTGTCGCAGTCGGCGCTGTGATAGCTGCGGGTGAGTAGGACGCCAGCCAGTTGTGCACGCCTGGTGATGATGAGGTCCAGCTGGTGCTATTGGCGCGATCGAGGGTGTCTCCACGATACTTGGTGTATATCCTTGCATTTGAAGAAACCCCACTGTAACAGATTCGTATAAACCGTAACGGGAAAGCACGTGAAACTAAAGCCAAACTGGAATATCATCCCATTTAGACATTTGATTCTTAAACGATCCATTGGTACACACCTAGGAAATATCAGTAGGAAATGGCATCTATCAGGCATCGGGATTCCACCAAGAATGGAACTCCTTTGTGACACAGGATCATATTGAGGTTCGGGATTCCATATAAGGATATGGTCTTGTGTTGTAAAGAAAAGTTAATTATCGTAAATGCATTTTTCACAAAGTGAAAACGAGCTGTAGAAAAAAGGTAATAACATTTTACATTTGGAGAAGTAAATTTTTTTAAATAATTCCCTTTATTTACATGTTGTGCTTTAAAAAATGCAATTAAGTATTACTCCTTGGTACTAGGAAATGTTGTTTGTTCTTTAAATATTTTTTTAAACGTTCAATATAAATAACAAAAATAGATTGTGTTATCTTATCTGCAGTGGCGTAGCTAGGGTCATCTGCGCCCGGGGACATGACACAAAGTCTGCGCCCCTTCTCGGACCGACATATTCTTGGGGCTCAATGAGCCCCAAAGAAAATTTTGAAATTTTACGGTTGATATGGTTCATTTTCGAAGCATCTGGTCTCTAATGAAATAGAATAGTGACTAACAATCCTCTATACAATTGTAAACGATTTATTTGAAAAAAATATTTATACTCTACTAATTATACATGACTGGAATAGACATAGTCTACAAAAAATTGATCATCCTTGATTGGACTTCACAAACTCGTCAATCATTTTGTCATAATTAATATTCTCTAGTGTTTCTCTTTCAATGTTAAGGAGTGCAAGATCACTCAGACGATCTGGTCCCATTGAAGCATGTAAATAAGACTAAATAAGCCTTTGTTTACTGGACAACTCGCAGCTTGCAATTGAAATAGCATTGTTAGTAGTATTTGCAGTGAAATTCGCATATTCGAAAATAAGTCACCACCATATGAAACAATAAAACCAAGAAGATCCAAAGGAGTTTGCTGTAGAACTTCCGTCCGGGTACTGAGCAGCATTTTGAAGTCTCCGATTCCTGTGCATAATTCGTGTCGTAGAAATTTCCAAAATCTAAGCAATTTTGACGAAGTGTATCGACATTTGTCTCAGCGAGAAGATTATTGAGGTCTAAAAATCCAAATTTGGTGTTTAGGTATTTTAGACGTAAAAACAGTATTGATATCTCCTGTTGGAGTCTATCAGTTACGCTGTTTATAACACATGCAGTTTATTCTTCTGCAGAGAGTCCTACATCTCTTGCTAATGCTATAGGCATCCTCCGATGTCGTCTAATCCTTCTGTCAACCGCGATTCCACAAGTTGTGCATCTTGTTTTTCCATGGTCTACCGCAGCCTGGATAAAATTATCACGAACGTTGACAAGTTCCTGCTCCAGCGATTCAAGATCAGATGCCTCTTCCTTGAAATTCAATTTAGGATCCCGCAACCGTTTCTGGAAACGATTAATTTTCGCAGACATGTAACACAACTAGCAAGTTATAGTTAGACATACCTGCCAGCAAAGTTTCTGCATCACTTTAGGTGTCAGGTGTCATAGTAGCATCTTCTAATAATTTTTCCAACAACCCTACTAGTTCATGTAGTCCTTCATACATAGCTTTAACAGATTCTGATCGTGCAATCCAGCGTGTTTCAGACTCCCTTTTCACTGTGATTGGAACAACTATTTTTAATTCTTCCCACAGAGTTTTTGAACGAGAGAAAAACAAATATATACTTTCAAATGCACCACAATACGTGATTAAAAATTAATAAGTTAAAGTATAAACCAGTGGCCGGATTTTAATGGTTCGAAACGACAGTTATCCTCATTCAGTATGAGGTTGCTTTTAATGTCGCCTCTGTCTGTTTTATTATTAGAATCGCCTTTGTCTCCTACTGCTCCCCTAGTCTCACTAAAACAAACGCAGAGTTTAAAAAAACACCGCTATCAGCAATCCTATATTGCTGATGAGCAATTTGTCTATGAGTAGAATGGCGTCCCTTAATGCTCAATAGTGGCTCCAAAATCAAGCTTGCCAACTGGTTTGTAATGAAGATATTTGTGGAGCACCAAAATTTAATCTTGTAAACGTATTTAGGATATATTAGTTTGCATCAAAATAAAATTAAATAACACTCATTTTGGCTCCCCCTAAAGAGGCGCCTGAAGACATATCCCCCCTTCCCCCTCGATAAGCCACTGCTTATCTGTTACAGACGCTCGTTTGCAAAAGATCATTGCGGAACGAAAAAGAATTTGTATTCCTTTGTGTGTCAGCTACGTTTGCAAATAAAGGCGGAAAAGAAAGAGCACAAACATTTTTAAAAATTTAAAAAAAAACAATGTTTCCGCTGAGGCTTGAACCCAGTACCTTTCACGTGTAAGGCGGATGTGTTAACCACTACACTACAAACAACATGTTATTATATGAAGGAACATTTTAAGTGAACGCAAGAAGCAATGTTGGTCTCGAAGCATGCCTAACCCAACTTTGAACACACTTCGCTTTATTGGTCGACCCCAGCGAGGGTCATTCTTTATGCTTATTTGCACATACTCGCTCTTGATCTTGTTCTGGTGAATTATATATAGAGATAGAATACTGGGTTTTTCTTTTTTCTTCTATCCACTACTGTTTCTAGGTTTAATGATTAAACTATTAGTGATATTCTTATTAATTAAAAAATAAATATCCATCTGGCAGCTCTTTTTAAAATTTGTTCTAAATGTATATATCTTTCATTGGTGGATAGGTACCATATAGAAGATGTACATTCTAGTACAGTTCTCAAATAAGTAAAGTGGCATTTTAGCGTTATATTCTTATTACATCTGTAAACGTTTTTCTTTAAGACTTTATGAAGTATTGAGGTTTTCTTTAATTTTTAATCAGTAACCTGACGTAGGGATTTCATGATACTCTCTCATTTATTATTATTCCTAAATATTTGCATCTTTAGTTTGAATATCTTGTCTATGAATGAAATAGTTTGCATTTATTTGTTTCTTTTTCTTTTATACTTTAAAAACTTTTATCGACTTCAATTTTATTAATAAAACTAGATATTCTTTTAAGATTTTGCTATCTTGTTCTTATTTATTTGTTCTTTAGTTTATACATCTATAATCAAATAACCTATCTTTTGTTCCTGATGACATGGTGTTGGTTAAATTATTTATATAAATTAGGAAGAGTAAGAGGCATAGGAAATTTTGTTGTGAAACTCCTGATTTAACTGTGATCGGTTAGATTTACATCTATTAATTATTACAATTTCATCTCCTCCCAAAATGAAATCTTTGAGCCAATGATTGTAGAGCACACGAAATTCAAAAAGAAATAAAATTTTGGAGTAAAATAGAGTGGTGAATTTTATCAAATGCTTTTGAGAAGTGTAGAAGTATCGTATAAATTTTAATGTTATCTTGTAGATATTTTAACGTATCAACTATCATCTCCTAGACAAATTAATGTCAAATTTTTACTGAAAGACGGTTGCTCTTTATTGAATTTTTTTGTTTAATTCGGAGTAAATAAGTTGTTATAAATAAAATTCCATAAAGTTATGTAATGTAATTTAAATATTTTGAAAAAAAAATATGGAAGAACAACAGGGTTTAATATAGCAATAAGAATATTTTTATTTTAAAAAAAATAAATGGAAAATAAAAAAAAAGGTCATGAATTTTTATGATATTCTTCACTGAACATACATTTTTGTAATGTCACCCTGAAAATTCAAATTTCAATTTTCTAATACAAACTTTTCATAATTTGCTCAAACAAAAATCATACACACCCTACTGTCTTAATGATTGCACATGTACAAAATATAAGATATGTAATTTTCATTTGATCAAATGTCAATAATTGCATACTAAAACAATCATACATAATTCTGAGAACAACAATTGCCAAAGTTAAATTATAAAAAAAAATTCTTAAAATGTTCACCATATCAATATTAAGCAACAGAGAACAACATTTTCAAAATGGATTTCTTTTAAATTTAAAATAAAATTAAAACAGCACAAATAACAAATATGTAATGTAAATGTCTAAGTTTATTTCCTTTATTTGTATCTTTGTCTGTGGGGCAATGATTTGAAAACTAGTGTAATGTTTAAAAACATTAACTGTCGCCATTACTTAATAAGTAAAGTAATATTGTTATTAGAACAACTAGAAAGTAGAAAATAAAGTTAATCTTAAATTATAAATTATAATGATTAGAGACTTCTAAAAATCTTTTCTTTTAGAATAGCATAATACAATTTGCCATTGCAGAATTTAATTTAATTTGTTAAAAAAAAAGAATAAACTGTAGCTAGGAAATGCGAACATGAAATTTGGGTCAATTTAGTTACTTTACCAGGAAAGGGTATTGAGGGGTCTAACTTTTTGTGACCTGTGACGAGGGAGGAGGGGGCTGAAAATCGGCTGAATCGCGTGACTTCATTTATGGAAGGCCCCCATAAATCATACGGACATATTTTAGGTACTGATTTTAGTAATATGAGAACATTTGGTCTGAATCAAATTTTAATTACTTCCAAGTAATTAAAATTTAAGGATTTCGTTTGCATTAAATTATAAAACATAATTGCATATCAGTATTGATTCAGTCGGTCTCGAATGCGGTTAGAAGCCTGCGCGTTTTACCTTACGTTACAAGGCTTAATATTATACAAATTAAATTTTTTGTGGGAACGTACACATTCAGTCGAGACCCCCCTCCCCGTACGCATCCGTACTCAAAATCCCGTTAAATAAACACCCCCTTACCTCGTTGCGTACGTCATATATAGATAGCCCGTTGGGACAAAGGTTTTAGACTTACACTTGAGGCAAAGTCATCAGACTAAAACGTCAGACAAAGCCACTCGTGGTAAAAAAATGTTTTCAACTCACACAAAAGACAAAGTCATGAAAGAGTCTATTTGTGACAAATTAATCCTAGATTCGTCCTAAAGTCATAAGTCAGGCATATACGTTCTACATTCACAAGTATGACTTCCTCGTCATGAGTCTTAAGTATATCATTATGATTCATCATGTTTAAAAGTCGTCTTAGACACTCACAAGAGAAAATGTCGTCCTTTACTTATACATGAGACGAAGTCATAGTACAGTGACACGTGGTTCAAAACCGTAAGACAACTTCATCCTAGAATTATAAGTGAGACAAAGTTTTCCTAGACGCCCATTGTGAGGTGAAGTTTTCCTACACACACACATCGTGAGGAGAAGTTTTCCTACACACACACATCGTGAGGAGAAGTTTTCCTACACACACACATCGTGAGGAGAAGTTTTCCTACACACACACATCGTGAGGTGAAGTTTTCCTACACTCACACATCGTGAGGAGAAGTTTTCCTACACACACACATCGTGAGGAGAAGTTTTCCTACACACACACATCGTGAGGTGAAGTTTTCCTACACTCACACATCGTGAGGTGAAGTTTTCCTACACACACACATCGTGAGATGAAGTTTTCCTACACTCACACATCGTGAGGTGAAGTTTTCCTACACTCACACATCGTGAGGTGAAGTTTTCCAACACTCACATCGTAAGGTGAAGTTTTCCTACACACACATCGTGAGGTGAAGTTTTCCTACACACACTTCGTGAGGTAAAGCTTTCTTAACACACACACATCGTGAGGTGAAGTTTTCCTACACACACACATCGTGAGGTGAAGTTTTCCTACACACACACACACATCTTGAGGTAAAGTTTTCCTACACTCACACATCGTGAGGTGAAGTTTTCCTACACACACACATCGTGAGGTGAAGTTTTCCTACACTTAAACATCGTGAGGTGAAGTTTTCCTACACACACACATCGTGAGGTGAAGTTTTCCTACACTCACACATCGTGAGGTGAAGTTTTCCTACACACACATCGTGAGGTGAAGTTTTCCTACACACACATCGTGAGATGAAGATTTCCGACACACACATCGTGAGGTGAAGTTTTCCTACACTCACATCGTCAGGTGAAGTTTTCCTACACTCACACATCGTGAGGTGAAGTTTTCCTACAATCACACATCGTGGGGTGAAGTTTTCCTACACACACACATCGTGAGGTGAAGTTTTCCTACGATCACACATCGTGAGGTGAAGTTTTCCTACACACACATCGTGACGTGGTTTTCCTACACACACATCGTGAGATGAAGATTTCCTACACACACACCGTGAGGTGAAGTTTTCCTACACACACATCGTGAGGTGAAGTTTTCCTACACACACACATCGTGAGGTGAAGTTTTCCTACACACACATCGTGAGGTGAAGTTTTCCTACACTCACATCGTGATGTGAAGTTTTCATACACTCACATCGTGAGGTGAAGTTTTCCTACACTCACATCGTGATGTGAAGTTTTCATACACACACATCGTGAGGTGAAGTTTTCCTACACACACATCGTGAGGTGAAGTTTTCTTAAGATACACACATCGTGAGGTGAAGTTTTCTTAACACACACATATCGTGAGGTGAAGTTTTCCTACACTCACATCTTGAGGTGAAGTTTTCCTACACTCACATCTTGAGGGGAAGTTTTCCTACACACACATTGTGAGGTGAAGTTTTCCTACACACACATCGTGAGGTGAAGTTTTCCTACACACACATCTGGAGGTGAAGTTTTCCTACACACACATCTGGAGGTGAAGTTTTCCTACACACACATCTGGAGGTGAAGTTTTCCTACACACACATCTTGAGGTGAAGTTTTACTACACACACATCGTGATGTGAAGTTTTCCTACACTCACATCGTGAGGTGAAGTTTTCCTACACTCACATCGTGAGGTGAAGTTTTCCTACACTCACACATCGTGAGGTGAAGTTTTCCTACACTCACATCGTGAGGTGAAGTTTTCCTACACACACATCGTGAGGTGAAGTTTTCCTACACTCACACATTGTGAGGTGAAGCTTTCCTACACACACATCGTGAGGTGAAGTTTTCCTACACACACATCGTGAGGTGAAGTTTTCCTACACACACATCGTGAGGTGAAGTTTTCCTACACTAACATCGTGAGGTGAAGTTTTCCTACACACACACACACATCTTGAGGTAAAGTTTTCCTACACTCACATATCGTGAGGTGAAGTTTTCCTACACACACACATCGTGAGGTGAAGTTTTCCTACACTTAAACATCGTTAGGTGAAGTTTTCCTACACACACACATCGTGAGGTGAAGTTTTCCTACACACACATCGTGAGGTGAAGTTTTCCTACACACACATCGTGAGGTGAAGTTTTCCTACACTCACATCGTGAGGTGAAGTTTTCCTACACACACACATCGTGAGGTGAAGTTTTCCTACACACACACATATCGTGAGGTGAAGTTTTCCTACACTCACACATCGTGACGTGAAGTTTTCCTACAATCACACATCGTGAGATGAAGTTTTCCTACACTCACACATCGTGGGGTGAAGTTTTCCTACACTCACAATGTCAGGTGAAGTTTTCCTACACTCACATCGTCAGGTGAAGTTTTCCTACACTCACATCGTGAGGTGAAGTTTTCCTACACACACACATCGTGAGGTAAAGTTTTCCTACACACACACATCGTGGGGTGAAGTTTTCCTACACTCACACATCGTGAGGTGAAGTTTTCCTACACTCACACATCGTGGGGTGAAGTTTTCCTACACACACACATCGTGAGGTGAAGTTTTCCTACACACACACATCGTGAGGTGAAGTTTTCCTACACTCACACATCGTGAGGTGAAGTTTTCCTACACACACATCGTGAGGTAAAGTTTTCCTACACACACATCGTGAGATGAAGATTTCCGACACACACATCGTTAGGTGAAGTTTTCCTACACTCACATCGTCAGGTGAAGTTTTCCTACACTCACACATCGTGAGGTGAAGTTTTCCTACAATCACACATCGTGGGGTGAAGTTTTCCTACACACACACATCGTGAGGTGAAGTTTTCCAACAATCACACATCGTGAGGTGAAGTTTTCCTACACACACATCGTGACGTGGTTTTCCTACACACACATCGTGAGATGAAGATTTCCTACACACACACCGTGAGGTGAAGTTTTCCTACACACACATCGTGAGGTGAAGTTTTCCTACACACACACATCGTGAGGTGAAGTTTTCCTACACACACATCGTGAGGTGAAGTTTTCCTACACTCACATCGTGATGTGAAGTTTTCATACACTCACATCGTGAGGTGATGTTTTCCTACACTCACATCGTGATGTGAAGTTTTCATACATACACATCGTGAGGTGAAGTTTTCCTACACACACATCGTGAGGTGAAGTTTTCTTAAGACACACACATCGTGAGGTGAAGTTTTCTTAACACACACACATCGTGAGGTGAAGTTTTCCTACACTCACATCGTGAGGTAAAGTTTTCCTACACTCACATCTTGAGGGGAAGTTTTCCTACACACACATTGTGAGGTGAAGTTTTCCTACACACACATCGTGAGGTGAAGTTTTCCTACACACACATCTGGAGGTGAAGTTTTCCTACACACACATCTGTAGGTGAAGCTTTCCTACACACACATCTGGAGGTGAAGTTTTCCTATACACACATCGTGAGGTGAAGTTTTACTACACACACATCGTGATGTGAAGTTTTCCTACACTCACATCGTGAGGTGGAGTTTTCCTACACTCACATCGTGAGGTGAAGTTTTCCTACACTCACATATCGTGAGGTGAAGTTTTCCTACACTCACATCGTGAGGTGAAGTTTTCCTACACACACATCGTGAGGTGAAGTTTTCCTACACTCACACATCGTGAGGTGAAGCTTTCCTACACAACACATCGTGAGGTGAAGTTTTCCTACACACACATCGTGAGGTGAAGTTTTCCTACACACACATCGTGAGGTGAAGTTTTCCTACACTAACATCGTGATGTGAAGTTTTCATACACTCACATCGTGAGGTGAAGTTTTTCTACACTCACATCGTGAGGTGAAGTTTTCCTACACTCACACATCGTGAGGTGAAGTTTTCCTACACTCACATCGTGAGGTGAAGTTTTCCTACACACACATCGTGAGGTGAAGTTTCACTACACTAACACATCGTGAGGTGACGTTTTCCTACACACACATCGTGAGGTGAAGTTTTCCTACACACACATCGTGAGGTGAAGTTTTCCTACACTCACACATCGTGAGGTGAAGTTTTCCTACACACACAACGTGAGGTGAAGTTTTCCTACACTCACACATCGTGAGGTGAAGTTTTCCTACACACACACATCGTGAGGTGAAGTTTTCCAACACTCACATCAAAAGGTGAATTTTTCCTACACTCCCACATCGTGAGGTGAAGTTTTCCTACACTCACATCGTGAGGTGAAATTTTCCTACACACACATCGTGAGGTGAAGTTTTCCTACACACACATCGTAAGGTGAAGTTTTCCTACACACACATCGTGAGGTGAAGTTTTCCTACACTCACACATCGTCAGGTGAAGTTTTCCTACACTCACACATCGTGAAGTGAAGTTTTCCTACACAAACATCGTGAGGTGAAGTTGTCCTACACTCACATCGTCAGGTGAAGTTTTCCTACACACACATCGTGAGATGAAGTTTTCCTACACTCACACATCGTCAGGTGAAGTTTTGTTACACTCACATCATGAGGTGAAGTTTTCCTACACACACACATCGTGAGGTGAAGTTTTCCAACACTCACATCGTGAGGTGAAGTTTTACTACACTCACGCATCGTGAGGTGAAGTTTTCCTACACTCAAATCGTGAGGTGAAGTTTTCCTACACACACACATCGTGCGGTGAAGTTTTCTTACACTCACACTTCGTGAGGTGAAGTTTTCCTACACACACATCGTAAGGTGAAGTTTTCTTAACACACACACATCGTGAGGTGAAGTTTTCCTACACACACATCATGAGGTGATGTTTTCCTACACTCACACATCGTGAGATGAAGTTTTCCTACACTCACACATAGTGACGTGAAGTTTTCCTACACTCACACATCGTGACGTGAAGTTTTCCTACACACACACATCGTGAGATGAAGTTTTCCTACACTCACACATCGTGAGATGAAGTTTTTCTACACTCACATCGTGAGGTGAAGTTTTCCTACACTCACACATCGTGGGGTGAAGTTTTCCTACACACACATCGTGAGGTGAAGTTTTCCTACACACACACATCGTGAGGTGAAGTTTTCCAACACTCACACATCGTGAGGTGAAGTTTTCCTACACTCACATCGTCAGGTGAAGTTTTCCTACACACACATCGTGAGGTGAAGTTTTCCTACAATCACACATCGTGGGGTGAAGTTTTCCTACACACACACATCGTGAGGTGAAGTTTTCCTACAATCACACATCGTGAGGTGAAGTTTTCCTACACACACATCGTGAGGTGAAGTTTTCCTACACACACATCGTGAGATGAAGATTTTCCTACACACACACCGTGAGGTGAAGTTTTCCTACACACACATCGTGAGGTGAAGTTTTCCTACACACACACATCGTGAGGTGAAGTTTTCCTACACACACATCGTGAGGTGAAGTTTTCCTACACTCACATCGTGAGGTGAAGTTTTCCTACACACACATCGTGAGGTGAAGTTTTCCTACACTCACATCGTGATGTGAAGTTTTCCTACACACACATCGTGAGGTGAAGTTTTCCTACACACACATCGTGAGGTGAAGTTTTCCTACACACACACATCGTGAGGTGAAGTTTTCCTACACACACACATCGTGAGGTGAAGTTTTCCTACACTCACATCGTGAGGTGAAGTTTTCCTACACTCACATCGTGAGGTGAAGTTTTCCTACACACACATCGTGAGGTGAAGTTTTCCTACACACACATCGTGAGGTGAAGTTTTCCTACACACACATCTGGAGGTGAAGTTTTCCTACACACACATCGTGAGGTGAAGTTTTCCTACACACACATCTGGAGGTGAAGTTTTCCTACACACACATCGTGAGGTGAAGTTTTACTACACACACATCGTGATGTGAAGTTTTCCTACACTCACATCGTGAGGTGAAGTTTTCCTACACTCACATCGTGAGGTGAAGTTTTCCTACACTCACACATCGTGAGGTGAAGTTTTCCTACACTCACATCGTGAGGTGAAGTTTTCCTACACACACATCGTGAGGTGAAGTTTTCCTACACTCACACATCGTGAGGTGAAGCTTTCCTACACACACATCGTGAGGTGAAGTTTTCCTACACACACATCGTGAGGTGAAGTTTTCCTACACACACATCGTGAGGTGAAGTTTTCCTACACTACACATCGTGAGGTGAAGTTTTCCTACACACACACACATCGTGAGGTGAAGTTTTCCTACACTCACACATCGTGAGGTGAAGTTTTCCTACACACACACATCGTGAGGTGAAGTTTTCCTACACTAAACATCGTGAGGTGAAGTTTTCCTACACACACACATCGTGAGGTGAAGTTTTCCTACACACACATCGTGAGGTGAAGTTTTCCTACACACACATCGTGAGGTGAAGTTTTCCTACACTCACATCGTGAGGTGAAGTTTTCCTACACACACACATCGTGAGGTGAAGTTTTCCTACACACACACATCGTGAGGTGAAGTTTTCCTACAATCACACATCGTGAGGTGAAGTTTTCCTACACTCACACATCGTGAGGTGAAGTTTTCCTACACTCACATCGTGAGGTGAAGTTTTCCTACACTCACATCGTGAGGTGAAGTTTTCCTACACTCACATCGTGAGGTGAAGTTTTCCTACACACACACATCGTGAGGTGAAGTTTTCCTACACACACACATCGTGGGGTGAAGTTTTCCTACACTCACACATCGTGAGGTGAAGTTTTCCTACACTCACACATCGTGAGGTGAAGTTTTCCTACACACACACATCGTGAGGTGAAGTTTTCCTACACACACACATCGTGAGGTGAAGTTTTCCTACACTCACACATCGTGAGGTGAAGTTTTCCTACACACACATCGTGAGGTGAAGTTTTCCTACACACACATCGTGAGATGAAGATTTTCCTACACACACATCGTGAGGTGAAGTTTTCCTACACTCACATCGTGAGGTGAAGTTTTCCTACACTCACACATCGTGAGGTGAAGTTTTCCTACAATCACACATCGTGAGGGTGAAGTTTTCCTACACACACACATCGTGAGGTGAAGTTTTCCTACAATCACACATCGTGAGGTGAAGTTTTCCTACACACACATCGTGACGTGAAGTTTTCCTACACACACATCGTGAGATGAAGTTTTCCTACACACACATCGTGAGGTGAAGTTTTCCTACACACACATCGTGAGGTGAAGTTTTCCTACACACACACATCGTGAGGTGAAGTTTTCCTACACACACATCGTGAGGTGAAGTTTTCCTACACTCACATCGTGATGTGAAGTTTTCATACACTCACATCGTGAGGTGAAGTTTTCCTACACTCACATCGTGATGTGAAGTTTTCATACACACACATCGTGAGGTGAAGTTTTCCTACACACACATCGTGAGGTGAAGTTTTCTTAAGACACACACATCGTGAGGTGAAGTTTTCCTAACACACACACATCGTGAGGTGAAGTTTTCCTACACTCACATCGTGAGGTGAAGTTTTCCTACACTCACATCTTGAGGTGAAGTTTTCCTACACACACATTGTGAGGTGAAGTTTTCCTACACACACATCGTGAGGTGAAGTTTTCCTACACACACATCTGGAGGTGAAGTTTTCCTACACACACATCGTGAGGTGAAGTTTTCCTACACACACATCTGGAGGTGAAGTTTTCCTACACACACATCGTGAGGTGAAGTTTTACTACACACACATCGTGATGTGAAGTTTTCCTACACTCACATCGTGAGGTGAAGTTTTCCTACACTCACATCGTGAGGTGAAGTTTTCCTACACTCACACATCGTGACGTGAAGTTTTCCTACAATCACACATCGTGAGATGAAGTTTTCCTACACTCACACATCGTGGGGTGAAGTTTTCCTACACTCACAACGTCAGGTGAAGTTTTCCTACACTCAGATCGTCAGGTGAAGTTTTCCTACACTCACATCGTGAGGTGAAGTTTTCCTACACACACACATCGTGAGGTAAAGTTTTCCTACACACACACATCGTGGGGTGAAGTTTTCCTACACTCACACATCGTGAGGTGAAGTTTTCCTACACTCACACATCGTGGGGTGAAGTTTTCCTACACACACACATCGTGAGGTGAAGTTTTCCTACACACACACATCGTGAGGTGAAGTTTTCCTACACTCACACATCGTGAGGTGAAGTTTTCCTACACACACATCGTGAGGTGAAGTTTTCCTACACACACATCGTGAGATGAAGATTTCCGACACACACATCGTTAGGTGAAGTTTTCCTACACTCACATCGTCAGGTGAAGTTTTCCTACACTCACACATCGTGAGGTGAAGTTTTCCTACAATCACACATCGTGGGGTGAAGTTTTCCTACACACACACATCGTGAGGTGAAGTTTTCCTACAATCACACATCGTGAGGTGAAGTTTTCCTACACACACATCGTGACGTGGTTTTCCTACACACACATCGTGAGATGAAGATTTCCTACACACACACCGTGAGGTGAAGTTTTCCTACACACACATCGTGAGGTGAAGTTTTCCTACACACACACATCGTGAGGTGAAGTTTTCCTACACACACATCGTGAGGTGAAGTTTTCCTACACTCACATCGTGATGTGAAGTTTTCATACACTCACATCGTGAGGTGAAGTTTTCCTACACTCACATCGTGATGTGAAGTTTTCATACACACACATCGTGAGGTGAAGTTTTCCTACACACACATCGTGAGGTGAAGTTTTCCTACACACACACATCGTGAGGTGAAGTTTTCTTACACACACACATCGTGAGGTGAAGTTTTCCTACACTCACATCGTGAGGTGAAGTTTTCCTACACTCACATCTTGAGGGTGAAGTTTTCCTACACACACATTGTGAGGTGAAGTTTTCCTACACACACATCGTGAGGTGAAGTTTTCCTACACACACATCTGGAGGTGAAGTTTTCCTACACACACATCTGTAGGTGAAGTATTCCTACACACACATCTGGAGGTGAAGTTTTCCTACACACACATCGTGAGGTGAAGTTTTACTACACACACATCGTGATGTGAAGTTTTCCTACACTCACATCGTGAGGTGAAGTTTTCCTACACTCACACATCGTGAGGTGAAGTTTTCCTACACTCACATCGTGAGGTGAAGTTTTCCTACACACACATCGTGAGGTGAAGTTTTCCTACACTCACACATCGTGAGGTGAAGTTTTCCTACACACACATCGTGAGGTGAAGTTTTCCTACACACACATCGTGAGGTGAAGTTTTCCTACACACACATCGTGAGGTGAAGTTTTCCTACACTAACATCGTGATGTGAAGTTTTCATACACTCACATCGTGAGGTGAAGTTTTTCTACACTCACATCGTGAGGTGAAGTTTTCCTACACTCACACATCGTGAGGTGAAGTTTTCCTACACTCACATCGTGAGGTGAAGTTTTCCTACACACACATCGTGAGGTGAAGTTTCACTACACTACACATCGTGAGGTGAAGTTTTCCTACACACACATCGTGAGGTGAAGTTTTCCTACACTACACATCGTGAGTTGAAGTTTTCCTACACTCACACATCGTGAGGTGAAGTTTTCCTACACACACAACGTGAGGTGAAGTTTTCCTACACTCACACATCGTGAGGTGAAGTTTTCCTACACACACACATCGTGAGGTGAAGTTTTCCAACACTCACATCGTGAGGTGAAATTTTCCTACACACACATCGTGAGGTGAAGTTTTCCTACACACACATCGTAAGGTGAAGTTTTCCTACACACACATCGTGAGGTGAAGTTTTCCTACACTCACACATCGTCAGGTGAAGTTTTCCTACACTCACACATCGTGAAGTGAAGTTTTCCTACACAAACATCGTGAGGTGAAGTTGTCCTACACTCACATCGTCAGGTGAAGTTTTCCTACACACACATCGTGAGATGAAGTTTTCCTACACTCACACATCGTCAGGTGAAGTTTTCTTACACTCACATCATGAGGTGAAGTTTTCCTACACACACACATCGTGAGGTGAAGTTTTCCAACACTCACATCGTGAGGTGAAGTTTTACTACACTCACGCATCGTGAGGTGAAGTTTTCCTACACTCAAATCGTGAGGTGAAGTTTTCCTACACACACACATCGTGCGGTGAAGTTTTCTTACACTCACACTTCGTGAGGTGAAGTTTTCCTACACACACATCGTAAGGTGAAGTTTTCTTAACACACACACATCGTGAGGTGAAGTTTTCCTACACACACATCATGAGGTGATGTTTTCCTACACTCACACATCGTGAGATGAAGTTTTCCTACACTCACACATAGTGACGTGAAGTTTTCCTACACTCACACATCGTGACGTGAAGTTTTCCTACACACACACATCGTGAGATGAAGTTTTCCTACACTCACACATCGTGAGATGAAGTTTTTCTACACTCACATCGTGAGGTGAAGTTTTCCTACACTCACATCTTGAGGTGAAGTTTTCCTACACACACATCGTGAGGTGAAGTTTTCCTACACACACATCGTGAGGTGAAGTTTTCCTACACACACATCTGGAGGTGAAGTTTTCCTACACACACATCTGGAGGTGAAGTTTTCCTACACACACATCTGGAGGTGAAGTTTTCCTACACACACACATCGTGAGGTGAAGTTTTACTACACACACATCGTGATGTGAAGTTTTCCTACACTCACATCGTGAGGTGAAGTTTTCCTACACACACAACGTGAGGTGAAGTTTTCCTACACTCACACATCGTGAGGTGAAGTTTTCCTACACACACACATCGTGAGGTGAAGTTTTCCAACACTCACATCGTGAGGTGAATTTTTCCTACACTCCCACATCGTGAGGTGAAGTTTTCCTACACTCACATCGTGAGGTGAAATTTTCCTACACACACATCGTGAGGTGAAGTTTTCCTACACACACATCGTAAGGTGAAGTTTTCCTACACACACATCGTGAGGTGAAGTTTTCCTACACTCACACATCGTCAGGTGAAGTTTTCCTACACTCACACATCGTGAAGTGAAGTTTTCCTACACAAACATCGTGAGGTGAAGTTGTCCTACACTCACATCGTCAGGTGAAGTTTTCCTACACACACATCGTGAGATGAAGTTTTCCTACACTCACACATCGTCAGGTGAAGTTTTCTTACACTCACATCATGAGGTGAAGTTTTCCTACACACACACATCGTGAGGTGAAGTTTTCCAACACTCACATCGTGAGGTGAAGTTTTACTACACTCACGCATCGTGAGGTGAAGTTTTCCTACACTCAAATCGTGAGGTGAAGTTTTCCTACACACACACATCGTGCGGTGAAGTTTTCTTACACTCACACTTCGTGAGGTGAAGTTTTCCTACACACACATCGTAAGGTGAAGTTTTCTTAACACACACACATCGTGAGGTGAAGTTTTCCTACACACACATCATGAGGTGATGTTTTCCTACACTCACACATCGTGAGATGAAGTTTTCCTACACTCACACATAGTGACGTGAAGTTTTCCTACACTCACACATCGTGACGTGAAGTTTTCCTACACACACACATCGTGAGATGAAGTTTTCCTACACTCACACATCGTGAGATGAAGTTTTCCTACACACACATCTGGAGGTGAAGTTTTCCTACACACACATCTGGAGGTGAAGTTTTCCTACACACACATCTTGAGGTGAAGTTTTCCTACACACACATCGTGAGGTGAAGTTTTCCTACACACACATCGTGAGGTGAAGTTTTCCTACACACACATCTGGAGGTGAAGTTTTCCTACACACACATCTGGAGGTGAAGTTTTCCTACACACACATCTGGAGGTGAAGTTTTCCTACACACACACATCGTGAGGTGAAGTTTTACTACACACACATCGTGATGTGAAGTTTTCCTACACTCACATCGTGAGGTGAAGTTTTCCTACACTCACATCGTGAGGTGAAGTTTTCCTACACTCACACATCGTGAGGTGAAGTTTTCCTACACTCACATCGTGAGGTGAAGTTTTCCTACACACACATCGTGAGGTGAAGTTTTCCTACACTCACACATCGTGAGGTGAAGCTTTCCTACACACACATCGTGAGGTGAAGTTTTCCTACACACACATCGTGAGGTGAAGTTTTCCTACACACACATCGTGAGGTGAAGTTTTCCTACACTAACATCGTGATGTGAAGTTTTCATACACTCACATCGTGAGGTGAAGTTTTTCTACACTCACATCGTGAGGTGAAGTTTTCCTACACTCACACATCGTGAGGTGAAGTTTTCCTACACTCACATCGTGAGGTGAAGTTTCACTACACTAACACATCGTGAGGTGAAGTTTTCCTACACACACATCGTGAGGTGAAGTTTTCCTACATACACATCGTGAGGTGAAGTTTTCCTACACTCACACATCGTGAGGTGAAGTTTTCCTACACACACAACGTGAGGTGAAGTTTTCCTACACTCACACATCGTGAGGTGAAGTTTTCCTACACACACACATCGTGAGGTGAAGTTTTCCAACACTCACATCGTGAAGTGAATTTTTCCTACACTCCCACATCGTGAGGTGAAGTTTTCCTACACTCACATCGTGAGGTGAAATTTTCCTACACACACATCGTGAGTTGAAGTTTTTCTACACACACATCGTAAGGTGAAGTTTTCCTACACACACATCGTGAGGTGAAGTTTTCCTACACTCACACATCGTCAGGTGAAGTTTTCCTACACTCACACATCGTGAAGTGAAGTTTTCCTACACAAACATCGTGAGGTGAAGTTGTCCTACACTCACATCTTCAGGTGAAGTTTTCCTACACACACATCGTGAGATGAAGTTTTCCTACACTCACACATCGTCAGGTGAAGTTTTCTTACACTCACATCATGAGGTGAAGTTTTCCTACACACACACATCGTGAGGTGAAGTTTTCCAACACTCACATCGTGAGGTGAAGTTTTACTACACTCACGCATCGTGAGGTGAAGTTTTCCTACACTCAAATCGTGAGGTGAAGTTTTCCTACACACACACATCGTGCGGTGAAGTTTTCTTACACTCACACTTCGTGAGGTGAAGTTTTCCTACACTCACATCGTAAGGTGAAGTTTTCTTAACACACACACATCGTGAGGTGAAGTTTTCCTACACACACATCATGAGGTGATGTTTTCCTACACTCACACATCGTGAGATGAAGTTTTCCTACACTCACACATAGTGACGTGAAGTTTTCCTACACTCACACATCGTGACGTGAAGTTTTCCTACACACACACATCGTGAGATGAAGTTTTCCTACACTCACACATCGTGAGATGAAGTTTTTCTACACTCACATCGTGAGGTGAAGTTTTCCTACACTCACATCTTGAGGTGAAGTTTTCCTACACACACATCGTGAGGTGAAGTTTTCCTACACACACATCGTGAGGTGAAGTTTTCCTACACACACATCTGGAGGTGAAGTTTTCCTACACACACATCTGGAGGTGAAGTTTTCCTACACACACATCTGGAGGTGAAGTTTTCCTACACACACACATCGTGAGGTGAAGTTTTACTACACACACATCGTGATGTGAAGTTTTCCTACACTCACATCGTGAGGTGAAGTTTTCCTACACTCACATCGTGAGGTGAAGTTTTCCTACACTCACACATCGTGAGGTGAAGTTTTCCTACACTCACATCGTGAGATGAAGTTTTCCTACACACACATCGTGAGGTGAAGTTTTCCTACATTCACACATCGTGAGGTGAAGTTTTCCTACACACACATCGTGAGGTGAAGTTTTCCTACACACACATCGTGAGGTGAAGTTTTCCTACACTCACACATCGTGAGGTGAAGTTTTCCTACACACACATCGTGAGGTGAAGTTTTCCTACACTCACATCGTGATGTGAAGTTTTCCTACACTCACATCGTGAGGTGAAGTTTTCCTACACACACATCGTGAGGTGAAGTTTCACTACACTAACACATCGTGAGGTGAAGTTTTCCTACACACACATAGTGAGGTGAAGTTTTCCTACACACAAATCGTGAGGTGAAGTTTTCCTACACTCACACAGTGTTAGGTGAAGTTTTCCTACACACACAACGTGAAGTGAAGTTTTCCTACACTCGAACATCGTGAGGTGAAGTTTTCCTACACACACACATCGTGAGGTGAAGTTTTCCAACACTCACATCGTGAGGTGAAGTTTTCCTACACTCCCACATCGTGAGGTGAAGTTTTCCTACACTCACATCGTGAGGTGAAGTTTTCCTACACACACATCGTGAGGTGAAGTTTTCCTACACACACATCGTAAGGTGAAGTTTTCCTACACACACATCGTGAGGTGAAGTTTTCCTACACTCACACATCGTCAGGTGAAGTTTTCCTACACTCACACATCGTGAGGTGAAGTTTTCCTACACACACATCGTGAGGTGAAGTTGTCCTACACTCACATCGTCAGGTGAAGTTTTCCTACACACACATCGTGAGGTGAAGTTTTCCTACACTCACACATCGTGAGTTGAAGTTTTCCTAAACTCACACTTCGTGAGGTGAAGTTTTCCTACACTCACACTTCGTGAGGTGAAGTTTTCCTACACACACATCGTAAGGTGAAGTTTTCTTAACACACACACATCGTGAGGTGAAGTTTTCCTACACACACATCATGAGGTGAAGTTTTCCTACACTCATACATCGTGAGATGAAGTTTTCCTACACTCACACATCGTGACGTGAAGTTTTCCTACACACACACATCGTGAGATGAAGTTTTCCTACACTCACACATCGTGAGATGAAGTTTTCCTACACTCACATCGTGAGGTGAAGTTTTCCTACACACACATCGTAAGGTGAAGTTTTCTTAACACACACACATCGTGAGGTGAAGTTTTCCTACACACACATCATGAGGTGATGTTTTCCTACACTCACACATCGTGAGATGAAGTTTTCCTACACTCACACATAGTGACGTGAAGTTTTCCTACACTCACACATCGTGACGTGAAGTTTTCCTACACACACACATCGTGAGATGAAGTTTTCCTACACTCACACATCGTGAGATGAAGTTTTCCTACACACACATCTGGAGGTGAAGTTTTCCTACACACACATCTGGAGGTGAAGTTTTCCTACACACACATCTTGAGGTGAAGTTTTCCTACACACACATCGTGAGGTGAAGTTTTCCTACACACACATCGTGAGGTGAAGTTTTCCTACACACACATCTGGAGGTGAAGTTTTCCTACACACACATCTGGAGGTGAAGTTTTCCTACACACACATCTGGAGGTGAAGTTTTCCTACACACACACATCGTGAGGTGAAGTTTTACTACACACACATCGTGATGTGAAGTTTTCCTACACTCACATCGTGAGGTGAAGTTTTCCTACACTCACATCGTGAGGTGAAGTTTTCCTACACTCACACATCGTGAGGTGAAGTTTTCCTACACTCACATCGTGAGGTGAAGTTTTCCTACACACACATCGTGAGGTGAAGTTTTCCTACACTCACACATCGTGAGGTGAAGCTTTCCTACACACACATCGTGAGGTGAAGTTTTCCTACACACACATCGTGAGGTGAAGTTTTCCTACACACACATCGTGAGGTGAAGTTTTCCTACACTAACATCGTGATGTGAAGTTTTCATACACTCACATCGTGAGGTGAAGTTTTTCTACACTCACATCGTGAGGTGAAGTTTTCCTACACTCACACATCGTGAGGTGAAGTTTTCCTACACTCACATCGTGAGGTGAAGTTTCACTACACTAACACATCGTGAGGTGAAGTTTTCCTACACACACATCGTGAGGTGAAGTTTTCCTACATACACATCGTGAGGTGAAGTTTTCCTACACTCACACATCGTGAGGTGAAGTTTTCCTACACACACAACGTGAGGTGAAGTTTTCCTACACTCACACATCGTGAGGTGAAGTTTTCCTACACACACACATCGTGAGGTGAAGTTTTCCAACACTCACATCGTGAAGTGAATTTTTCCTACACTCCCACATCGTGAGGTGAAGTTTTCCTACACTCACATCGTGAGGTGAAATTTTCCTACACACACATCGTGAGTTGAAGTTTTTCTACACACACATCGTAAGGTGAAGTTTTCCTACACACACATCGTGAGGTGAAGTTTTCCTACACTCACACATCGTCAGGTGAAGTTTTCCTACACTCACACATCGTGAAGTGAAGTTTTCCTACACAAACATCGTGAGGTGAAGTTGTCCTACACTCACATCTTCAGGTGAAGTTTTCCTACACACACATCGTGAGATGAAGTTTTCCTACACTCACACATCGTCAGGTGAAGTTTTCTTACACTCACATCATGAGGTGAAGTTTTCCTACACACACACATCGTGAGGTGAAGTTTTCCAACACTCACATCGTGAGGTGAAGTTTTACTACACTCACGCATCGTGAGGTGAAGTTTTCCTACACTCAAATCGTGAGGTGAAGTTTTCCTACACACACACATCGTGCGGTGAAGTTTTCTTACACTCACACTTCGTGAGGTGAAGTTTTCCTACACTCACATCGTAAGGTGAAGTTTTCTTAACACACACACATCGTGAGGTGAAGTTTTCCTACACACACATCATGAGGTGATGTTTTCCTACACTCACACATCGTGAGATGAAGTTTTCCTACACTCACACATAGTGACGTGAAGTTTTCCTACACTCACACATCGTGACGTGAAGTTTTCCTACACACACACATCGTGAGATGAAGTTTTCCTACACTCACACATCGTGAGATGAAGTTTTTCTACACTCACATCGTGAGGTGAAGTTTTCCTACACTCACATCTTGAGGTGAAGTTTTCCTACACACACATCGTGAGGTGAAGTTTTCCTACACACACATCGTGAGGTGAAGTTTTCCTACACACACATCTGGAGGTGAAGTTTTCCTACACACACATCTGGAGGTGAAGTTTTCCTACACACACATCTGGAGGTGAAGTTTTCCTACACACACACATCGTGAGGTGAAGTTTTACTACACACACATCGTGATGTGAAGTTTTCCTACACTCACATCGTGAGGTGAAGTTTTCCTACACTCACATCGTGAGGTGAAGTTTTCCTACACTCACACATCGTGAGGTGAAGTTTTCCTACACTCACATCGTGAGATGAAGTTTTCCTACACACACATCGTGAGGTGAAGTTTTCCTACATTCACACATCGTGAGGTGAAGTTTTCCTACACACACATCGTGAGGTGAAGTTTTCCTACACACACATCGTGAGGTGAAGTTTTCCTACACTCACACATCGTGAGGTGAAGTTTTCCTACACACACATCGTGAGGTGAAGTTTTCCTACACTCACATCGTGATGTGAAGTTTTCCTACACTCACATCGTGAGGTGAAGTTTTCCTACACACACATCGTGAGGTGAAGTTTCACTACACTAACACATCGTGAGGTGAAGTTTTCCTACACACACATAGTGAGGTGAAGTTTTCCTACACACAAATCGTGAGGTGAAGTTTTCCTACACTCACACAGTGTTAGGTGAAGTTTTCCTACACACACAACGTGAAGTGAAGTTTTCCTACACTCGAACATCGTGAGGTGAAGTTTTCCTACACACACACATCGTGAGGTGAAGTTTTCCAACACTCACATCGTGAGGTGAAGTTTTCCTACACTCCCACATCGTGAGGTGAAGTTTTCCTACACTCACATCGTGAGGTGAAGTTTTCCTACACACACATCGTGAGGTGAAGTTTTCCTACACACACATCGTAAGGTGAAGTTTTCCTACACACACATCGTGAGGTGAAGTTTTCCTACACTCACACATCGTCAGGTGAAGTTTTCCTACACTCACACATCGTGAGGTGAAGTTTTCCTACACACACATCGTGAGGTGAAGTTGTCCTACACTCACATCGTCAGGTGAAGTTTTCCTACACACACATCGTGAGGTGAAGTTTTCCTACACTCACACATCGTGAGTTGAAGTTTTCCTAAACTCACACTTCGTGAGGTGAAGTTTTCCTACACTCACACTTCGTGAGGTGAAGTTTTCCTACACACACATCGTAAGGTGAAGTTTTCTTAACACACACACATCGTGAGGTGAAGTTTTCCTACACACACATCATGAGGTGAAGTTTTCCTACACTCATACATCGTGAGATGAAGTTTTCCTACACTCACACATCGTGACGTGAAGTTTTCCTACACACACACATCGTGAGATGAAGTTTTCCTACACTCACACATCGTGAGATGAAGTTTTCCTACACTCACATCGTGAGGTGAAGTTTTCCTATACTCACACATCATGAGATGAAGTTTTCCTACACACACACATCGTGACGTGAAGTTTTCCTACACACACATCGTGAGGTGAAGTTTTCCTACACACACACATCGTGACGTGAAGTTTTCCTACACACACACATCGTGAGATGAAGTTTTCCTACACTCACACATCGTGAGATGAAGTTTTCCTATACTCACACATCTTGAGATGAAGTTAACCTACACACACACATCGTGACGTGAAGTTTTCCTATACTCACACATCGTGAGATGAAGTTTTCCTACACACACATCGTGAGGTGAAGTTTTCCTACACTCACACATCGTGAGATGAAGTTTTCCTACACACACATCGTGAGGTGAAGTTTTCCTACACTCACATCGTGAGATGAAGTTTTCCTATACACACATCGTGACGTGAAGTTTTCCTACACTCACATCGTAAGGTGAAGTTTTCCTACACACACACATCGTGAGGTGAAGTTTTCCTACACACACATCGTGAGGTGAAGTTTTCTTAAGACACACACATCGTGAGGTGAAGTTTTCTTAACACACACACATCGTGAGGTGAAGTTTTCCTACACTTACATCGTGAGGTGAAGTTTTCCTACACTCACATCGTGAGGTGAAGTTTTCCTACACACACATCGTGAGGTGAAGTTTCCTACACACACATCGTGAGGTGAAGTTTTCCTACACACACATCTGGAGGTGAAGTTTTCCTACACACACATCTGGAGGTGAAGTTTTCTTACACACACATCTGGAGGTGAAGTTTTCCTACACACACAAATCGTGAGGTGAAGTTTTACTACACACACATCTGGAGGTGAAGTTTTCCTACACACACATCGTGAGGTGAAGTTATCCTACACACACATCTGGATGTGAAGTTTTCCTACACACACACATCGTGAGGTGAAGTTTTCCTACACACACATCGTGAGGTGAAGTTTTCCTACACACACATCTGGAGGTGAAGTTTTCCTACACACACACATCGTGAGGTGAAGTTTTCCTACACACACATCGTGAGGTGAAGTTTTCCTACACACACATCGTGAGGTGAAGTTTTCCTACACACACATCGTGAGGTGAAGTTTTCCTACACACACATCGTGAGGTGAAGTTTTCCTACACTCACACGACAGTGAAAGTCGTCTTTCAGTCACAACAAGTGAGACATTAGAATAACAAGGGTCTAAGTCCATTTTTTATTTATGGGGGGGGGGTGAGTTATTACCACAGGGGTATGGTCCCTGTATCAATATATCATGGTAAAAAGATGAAAGCTATATCGTGAGCTAAATTTACTGGAAGTATAGAATAATAATAATAATAATAATAATTTGATTATTTATATTGCGCTGTATCCCAGTAAGGAACTGGGCTCACAGCGCTTTACATAAAAGAAATAACATACCTATAAGTATTAAATTAACTTTCATATCATAACAAACACAAAAATTACAGTACATTATACATAAGCTTCGTTAATCATTTACAAGAAATGTTGTTTCATTAATTTTGAAAATAAATTTTGAAAAGATGTGTCTTTAGTGCAGTCTTTAAGGACTTGGTTGTTTGAATACTACGTATGTGTAATGGTAGAGAATTCCATTGTTTGGCTGCACAAAAAGAGAACGACCTTTCACCAAATGTTTTGGTGCCTGTCGTAGGAACAGAGAGAACGCGTGTGTCTGCAGAAGATCGTAGCTGGCGAGTGGGTGAGTAGACCAACAAACGTTCAGTAACATACGATGGGCATGAGTCCGAAAAGAATTTGTGACAGAGAACGGCCAGTTTGTAATCAATACGGGCTTGTATAGGCAGCCAATGAAGTGAGCGAAGAAGTGGAGTAACATGGTCATGTTTTTTTTTGCCTTGAGCACCAGTCTGGCAGCTGAATTTTGAACTTTCTGTAGTTTTTCAATGCATTGTTTGGCGCACCTGACAGAAGAAAATTGCAGTAATCCATACAAGCTAGTACAAGAGCACATACTAGAGTTTTTGTTGCACTAACTGTTAAGTAATGACGGATTGAGCTGATCTGACGAATGGCAGTGTAGGCAGAGCGACAGATGTGATTGATGAAGTTGTTAATAGACATGTTGTCAGAAATAATGTAGCCAAGATTCCTAGTCGATGTTGTGAACAGAATATCCGAACTGGCTACGTGAATTGACTTCGGAAGAGACAAAGTACTGAGTGATTTATTGTTGCAAAATAGAAGTGCTTCAGTCTTGTCATCATTCAACTTGAGTTTGCTTAACGTCATCCAAGACTTTACCTCACCAATGCACTCTTGCATCAATTGGACAGCGGAGTCCATATTAGAGGGATCAGTGTGAGTATATAGCTGAGTATCATCTGCAAATGATTGGCTTTTAACTGAATGCTTTTTGAGCAGTAGAAGTAGTGGCCTTGTATACAGTACAAAAAGTACCGGACCCAAAACAGAGCCCTGAGGCACACCATAAAGCAAGTCAGCTTTGTGAGAGATACAGCCATCTACTGATACTACCTGTGATCTGTTAGATAAGTATGATTGAAACCAAGCCAGAACTGAGCCAGAAATTCGAAAATAATATTGCAGGGTTTTCAGCAGTGTTTGATGGTCGACAGTGTCAAAGGCTGCACTAAGATCTAAGAGGACCAATATAGAAATTTTCCCACTGTCCAGTGCGAGTAGGAGGTCATTTGTTACCTTCAACAGGGTGGTCTCTGTGCTGTGAGAAGGTCTGTAGGTTAATAAGGTTATAACTCTTTATAGGCCTAAATAACATCAAATTTTCAAACGCTAATATCTCAGTTCAACTAAGTTTCGCATATGATCTTATTCTAATGTGTCCTACACTCACAGTTGTGATAATGTCATCCTAAACTAACTTGTTATATTAATGTCTTCTACTTCAGTGCTTCTCAAACTGTTTAGTATGGTGGACCGGCTTGAATTTTTCCCTGGTGCACTATTTTCCCTGTACTGACGTGTTAGCAAAATGTAATTTATTTCATTTCTTTCATTTTGCGTGCTTATTGTGGAAAAATAATAACATATTCTATATGGTAAGAATTAATGATTGCAAATGGATGATTATAATTAGATTTCTCTGTCATTTCGTAATAACTTCTTTGGACCGGCAGCGGTCCGCGAACCACCACTTTGAGTATCACTGTTCTACTACATTCACACAATGATCTACATTCAAAAGCCACACCAAGTTGCAAAGAATCATAAGATAGACACGAATGTAATGGAATAATACGTATGTGTTTACCTACAAACACACTTCATACAATTTCATCCTAGACTCACAAGTAAAACACAGTCAATCAATCCTCACATATTCTACATAATCGTCTTACGTTCAGTAGTGAGACAATGTGGCCCAACAACCACACTTTAGGAAATAGCATCCGATACTAAAAATTGAGACTAAGTGATATTACTGTTAAATGTGGTGCATAGTCGCCCTTATGAGACAGAGTCGTGATAAAGAGTTGTCACTCACATTTGGTACAATACTTGTCCTACACTCATATTTGGTACAAAGTTGTCCTACACTCACATTTGGTACATACTTGTCCTACACTCATATTTGGTACAAAGTTGTCCTACACTCACATTTGGTACAGAGTTGTCCTACACTCACATTTCGTACAGAGTTGTCCTACACTCATATTTGGTAAAGAGTTGTCCTACACTCACATTTATTACAGAGTTGTCCTACACTCACATTTGGTACATACTTGTCCTACACTCATATTTGGTACAAAGCTGTCCTACACTCACATTTGGTACAGAGTTGTCCTACACTCACATTTCGTACAGAGTTGTCCTACACTCACATTTGGTACATACTTGTCCTACACTCATATTTGGTACTGAGTTGCCCTACACTCACATTTGTTACAGAGTTGCCCTACACTCACATTTGTTATAGAGTTGCCCTACACTCACATTTGTTACATAGTTGCCCTACACTCACATTTGTTACAGAGTTGCCCTACACTCACATTTGGGGTACAGAGTTGCCCTACACTCATATTTGGTACAGAGTTGCCCTACACTCACATTTGTTACAGAGTTGCCCTACACTCACATTTTTTTTACAGATTTGACCTACACTCAAATTTGGTACAAAGTTGCCCTACACTCACATTTGTTACAGAGTTGCTCTACACTCACATTTGTTACAGAGTTGACCTACACTCAAATTTGGTAAAGAGTTGCCCTACACTCACATTTGGTACAGAGTTGACCTACACTCAAATTTGGTACAGAGTTGCCCTACACTCACATTTGGTACAGAGATGCCATACACTCACATTTGTTACAGAGTTGCCATACACTTACATTTGTTAAAGAGTTACCCTACACTCACATTTGGTACAGAGTTGCCCTACACTCACATTTGTTACAGAGTTGCCCTACACTCAAATTTGGCACAGAGTTGCCCTACACTCACATTTGGTACAGAGTTGCCCTACACTCACATTTGGTACAGAGTTGACCTACACTCAAATTTGGCACAGAGTTGCCATACACTCACATTTGGTACAGAGTTGCCCTACACTCGCATTTGTTACAGAGTTGCCCTACACTCACATTTGTTACAGAGTTGCCCTACACTCACATTTGTTACAGAGTTGCCCTACACTCACATTTGGTACAGAATTGCCCTACACTCACATTTGTTACATAGTTGCCCTACACTCACATTTGTTACAGAGTTGCCCTACACTCACATTTGGTACAGAGTTGCCCTACACTCACATTTGGTACATACTTGTCCTACACTCATATTTGTTACAGAGTTGCCCTACACTCACATTTGTTACAGAGTTGACCTACACTCACATTTGTTACAGAGTTGCCCTACACTCACATTTGGTACAGAGTTGGACTACACTCACATTTTTTACAGAATTGGCCTACACTCACATTTGTTACAGAGTTGCCCTACGCCCTACACTCACATTTGTTACAGAGTTGCACTAAACTCACATTTGGTACGAAGCCGTCAGTTTTACACGGGAAAAAATGTCTTCTTATACTAAAATATATGTCAAAGTGATTCCACAATCACACGTAATACAAAGTTAAGACTCTAAAAAAAGCCAGTAGTATTAGACCCAACAATGAGACAAAGTTAAACTCCAACACAAGCCAGTAGTATTAGACCCAACAATGAGACAAAGTTAAGACTCCAACACAAGCCAGTAGTATTAGACCCAACAATGAGACAAAGTTAAGACTCCAACACAAGCCAGTAGTATTAGACCCGAGAGTGAGACAAAGTTAAGACTCCAACACAAGCCAGTAGTATTAGACCCGAGAGTGAGACAAAGTTAAGACTCCAACACAAGCCAGTAGTATTAGACCCGAGAGTGAGACAAAGTTAAGACTCCAACACAAGCCAGTAGTATTAGACCCCACAGTGAGACAAAGTTAAGACTCCAACACAAGCCAGTAGTATTAGACCCGAGAGTGAGACAAAGTTAAGACTCCAACACAAGCCAGTAGTATTAGACCCGAGAGTGAGACAAAGTTAAGACTCCAACACAAGCCAGTAGTATTAGACCCGAGAGTGAGACAAAGTTAAGACTCCAACACAAGCCAGTAGTATTAGACCTGAGAGTGAGACAAAGTTAAGACTCCAACACAAGCCAGTAGTATTAGACCCAACAATGAGACAAAGTTAAGACTCCAACACAAGCCAATAGTATTAGACCCGAGAGTGAGACAAAGTTAAGACTCCAACACAAGCCAGTAGTATTAGACCCGAGAGTGAGACAAAATTAAGACTCCAACACAAGCCAGTAGTATTAGACCCCACAGTGAGACAAAGTTAAGACTCCAACACAAGCCAGTAGTATTAGACCCGAGAGTGAGACAAAGTTAAGACTCCAACACAAGCCAGTAGTATTAGACCCCACAGTGAGACAAAGTTAAGACTCCAACAAAAGACAGTAGTATTAGACCCCAAAGTGAGACAAAGTTAAGACTCCAACAAAAGACAGTAGTATTAGACCCCAAAGTGAGACAAAGTTAAGACTCCAACAAGAGCCAGTAGTATTAGACCCCACAGTGAGACAAAGTTTTGACTCCAACAAAAGCCAGTAGTATTAGACCCCAAAGTGAGACAAAGTTAAGACTCCAACAAGAGCCAGTAGTATTAGACCCCACAGTGAGACAAAGTTAAGACTCCAACAAAAGACAGTAGTATTAGACCCCAAAGTGAGACAAAGTTAAGACTCCAACAAGAGCCTGTAGTATTAGACCCCACAGTGAGACAAAGTTTTGACTCCAACAAAAGCCAGAAGTATTAGACCCCACAGTGAGACCAAGTCGTCCTTCTCTCACGTGTAAGACAAAGTACGCTGTCTTGTAAGATAAAGTTGTCCTAAACTCACTTCTAAAAAAAGTAGTTAAAAAATTACATGTGGTACAAAATCACCCTGCACTGGTATGTGGCACAAAATCATGATCCAACAACGGCACAAAGTCATCAGGCGTACATGCAGTGGCGTAGCTAGAACGTTTGCCGTCCAAAATTGCCGCCCTTTTTAGGGGCCTTCCACAAATGACGTCACGCACCTGGGGAGGGGGGAGTTATACATTTGCTACGATGTGTGACGAGAGGGTGTGTTTAAGAAATGTGACGTCACGACAAAACGCTCAACTTTAAACACAATTTCCACTTAACTATTTGATTGCTGACACTTTATTTAATGACCTTTATTTAAAATCCTTGTTACCATATTAGAGTTAGAGTGCAGCTTTACACTAAAAATTTACTTAAATGACAAAAATTAGATTTTAAACTTGCTCTTTTTCAAATAGAAAATACGGCTGTCATGGTGTGGGAGGGGGGAGGCGGCGGGGTGTCAAAACTTTGTGACGTCATATTGAAGAAGTGGTCTAAGTTTTTTGAGATGACGTGTTAATAGGGGGGAAGGAAGGGGGGGAGTGCAAAATCGGCCAAAATCGCGTGACGTCATTTATTGAGGGCCCCTTAAGTCAACCATTTGATGGTTTTTATAAATTAATAAACATGAAATAATAATTGTAATTGAAACTAAGTAAAGATTGGAAACATATACCTACAAATACACATTTATAGAAATACAAGATACTTTTTTTAAAAGCCAAATGAAAGTTACTGAGGTCGCAGATTCCCTCCCGCCCCGAGAGAGAACAAACATATCCAAATTTACACTTTTACACGAAAAACATTACCAATTACTATTCTTTTATATTTTATTTATAAATAAATAATTTTGTTGTACAAATTACATACAAAGAAATTGTATACATTAATATGTAAACATATTTATACATTTACTTTCTTAACTTTCATAGTAGAAAAATTGTGTATTATGTTATCAAAATGTAAATTATTTATTATATGTTGTTCCATGGACAATATTGCAATATTTTGTTGTCTTAAATCACTCATTGTGTAAAGAAGATAATTTTTTATCAACGTCACTTTAGAGAAGCCCATTTCACAAATAGCGACACTGACAGAATTGTTGAAAAAAAATCATTGCAAAATTACAATGTTGGGTACAGAATTTTCCAATCTGTACTGTTGAATAAATTTTAATTGTTCAAGGGGGCATTTTCCCTCGATTTTCTAACATAATGCCCCTTCTTGTAGTGTAGGTACAGCCATAAAAACCTGGGACATTTTTCTTTCAGTATTGAACTGTTCTTTATTAATGTCAATAAAGTAATTTATTTTATGTTCAATTGCTACATTTAGTAGGTTACATGTTATTATATACGAATATTTTCTTGCAAGGAAATGCAACTCATTAAAGCCTTCTTTTATAATGCCATCTATGGATAAAAACAACCCGTAAAAAACCATGTTTTTGACTATAAATCCTTTACGTATGAGACATAACTAAAAGAATGTTCATTATAACACGCAGCGCAAGACCATCCAAAAATACAAAATTGCAGTTGTGTCGTAAAACGTGTTTAATATAATGCGCACCGATCAGGAATAGGTTTATAAAAAGTGTTGTCAGTAAAATACGCACCTTATTGCGCGACAGAAAGGTTGTTCAATATAATACGCACCGCGACGCTCTATCTCAAAAAATAGCATGATACATAGGAATAAATAAAATAATCTAAAAAATCAATAATTTAATTACGGTACATGCGATCGATCTGAAATTTTGATACATTGTTTTTATCATCAGTACGAAACTGCCTGCAAAATTTCAGCTCGCTATCTTGCGAGCAAGTGGGTTAAAAATAGATCAAAAGTTTTGGCGACAAGCAAGCAAGCAAGGTCGGCCGCAGACACCACGAGTTAATATAAAGGATTTAATAATAAGAAAAACCCGTAAAAAACCAAGTTTTTGACTATAAATCCTTTATGTACGAGAAGTAATTAAAAGAATGTTCATTATAATACGCAGCGCCAGACCATCCAGAAATACAAAATTGAAGTTGTGTCGTAAAACATGTTTAATATAATACGCACCGATCAAGAATATGTTTATAAAAAGAGCTGTCAATAAAATACGCACCTTATTGCGCGACAGAAAGGTTGTTCAATATAATACGCACCGCGACGCTCTATCTCAAAAAATAGCATGATACATAGGAATAAAAAAAATAATCTAAAAAATCAATAATTTAATTACGGTACATGCGATCGATCTAAAATTTTGATACATTGTTTTTATCATCGGTACGAAACTGCCTGCAAAATTTCAGCTCGCTATCTTGCGAGCAAGTGGGTTAAAAATCGATCAAAAGTTTTGGCGACAAGCAAGCAAGCAAGCAAGCAAGCAAGCAAGGTCCGCCGCAGACACCACGAGTTAATATAAAGGATTTAAAAAGACATTTCACGTTGTACTTCTAGTTCTAAAGATAGAACCACGTCTTAGTAATTTTCCCCACTCATATTTTTTTTCCTTCTAACTCCGTGTTCAGTTGATATCTACAACTCATTAAAAATTGTTTGGCTTATATAACAGCTTTTTCTATTAGCACATCTCTTTGTGCCATGCAATGGGTTTGCATTAATTTAAAAATGACGGATTCCCATAAATTGAGATAACATAGAAAAGAAAAAGATTGCATTGAATTGTGTAAAATTCCAGCATCTGATCTCGTTTTACTAGTTACTTCTTCAGATGTCAATTTTTCCAAGACGCTTGAAATTTTAAAGTGTCTCTTTTTCAAAATTATTTATGGCTGTTGGGGTCAGAGGCGTAACAACGAGTTGGCATTGGGGCAGTTGCCACGGGCGCAGAGGGCTAATCCTTCAATTAATTCAAATTTAGTATTTTCCTACAATTTGGATTTTTTAATATCCATTTTCAAGGGCGTCAAAAATAAATTTGCCAAGTGCGGGGAAAACCCAGTTACGCTTCTGATTGTGGTGTTTATTAACGGAAAATTTTGAATATTTTAATATTCTTGTCATAAATCTTAGAAATTTTCCATAAAATAGACGAATTCAAATTATTTACACACTATTTTAAATGCATAGGCGTAACATTTTGTGTGGTCCAAGGTTAGTATTGCCGGGGGTGGGAGTGGGAAATAAGCACCCACTCCTCTCGAAATATCCCCATAGCTTGCGTCTCATAATAGCCTCTGCTAACCAAAGTCCAACTCCTGGCCTTCTCGTATGACTTGTAACCAAGTCTGGCGGATCACGTTTCAACTGACAGGAGAAGGGGTGAAGGCGGGCCGCTGGCGCCTTAAAACCAGCCGCTTCGGGCAGATGGGGCTCGTTAACCTTGATAGGTAGCTCATCTAGGAGAGGGAAACTCCAATCTCAAACCTCCGCTGTCTCGCGGCCACACCTGTTCATGGAGAGACTAAGGGAATAAACCTTAACAGAAAATCAGGAGACGGAGTCCCTTAGGCAGTTTTATAACGATGCGCTATATCTCTGGCAACTCCTGCGAGGTCACTCCAGCTTCACTGCAAGGCGTAGACACAACACGTGGAGCGGCAGTTACCGGTTATAAGTCATTGCTCAATTGGCGTAGAGCTAGGCGCCAGGGGTCGTTCCAGACGGTGGGAGAGATCGCCATGTCTCACTGAGCATCTACCGCCCGCCTTAAGCTGGGCAGCCCCCAGCCAGTAAGGTGATGTTCCGTCATGGTTCGCCTGCCCCATTGGGTGCATGGGGCTCAGAGTGATCAACTCAACAAGCGAGCCATAAACCCAAGCACCAACTGAAAAAATAAGAAAGAAGTTACCAGCACTTCGTTTAGCAAGCTGGAATGTCAGAACCCTCTGCACTGGTATTAACTCTGACCCCTCATGTGTGGAAGATATAAGGAAGACAGCGGTCAGTGACAAGGAACTTTCCCGTCTCGGCATCGACATTGCGTGTCTACAGGAGACGCGGCTGGCTGACAACGGCAAAGTGGTTGAGGCCAACTACACATTTGTCTGGCAAGGACTACCATCAGACAGACCAAGGCAGCATGGCGTTGGTTTTGCCATAAACTTATGTCATATGTTGAACTGGCGGCACTTGGCACTGAGAGGATACTCCGCATTAAACTTTCAACATCATCGGGCGCAGCCCATATCCTCAGCCTGTATGCACCAACTCTCTGCTCCGAAGAAGAGTTAAAAGACAACTTCTATGAGGCTCTAGACTCCGCAGTAGCAAATATTCCCACATATGAGAGTCTATACCTCCTCGGTGACTTCAACGCCAGGGTAGGTGCAGATCACAAAGCCTGGTCAACCAGCATTGGCTTACATGGCATTGGTAAAATTAATAACAACGGCCAGCGACTGCTCGAGCTAGCATTACTCACAATCTGTGTGTAACTAACACATTCTTCAAATGCAAGAACATCCACAAAGTGTCTTGGAGACACCCCCGCTCCAAGCACTGGCACCAGCTTGATCTGGTTCTCACCAGGTGATCTGATCTGGCCAGTGTGCTCCAAACACGCAGTTACCACAGTGCCAACTGTGACACAGACCACTCTTTGGTCGCAAGTAGAATCAAATTAATACAAAAGAACCAAAGAAATTGTGTCACTCTAAGAGCAAGGGTAAAACTCGCATCAACACGCAGAGTATCAACTGCCCTGAGATAAGTGATCAGCTTAACACCAAGCTTGAGCAAGCTCTTAAAGCCAACACCTCGCAAAAAGAAATTCCCAATCCTCATGATGCTATAGGGACAGAACAAACTGATGCGAATTGGCTCCATCTTCGAGACACTATTTACAACTCCTCTCTTGCCGTCCTCGGGAGGTAGGAAAGAAAAAATGCAGATTGGTTTGAGACCCACTGGGTTACAATGAATCCCGTGACGGAGACAAAAAGAAAAGCTCTATTGGCCTACAAAGCTTCCCCAGGACCTGACACCCTGAAATGTCTCAGAAATGCCAGAATCACAGCTCGGAAGACTGCACATTTTTGAGCTAGCACTTATTGGGTGGAATTATGCAAAAGCATTCAATCTGCTGCTGATCAGGGAGATATTAAACAAATGTACGAAGGCATAAAAAAGGCCACTGGGCCCACAACATCAAAGTCAGCTCCAATCAAGACAAAATCAGGTGAGATGATCACAGAACGAGACAAGCAGATGCGGAGCTGGACTGAGCACTATCTAGAATTCCATGCGACACAGAATGTAGTATCTGACTCTGCCATAGAAAGAAAACCAGATCTACCAGTTCTAGATCAGCTTGATGCTCCACCGTCAATAGAGGAGCTTGGTAGGGCTATCGACCATCTGAGAAATGGGAAGGCCCCAGGCAACGATGGCATTCCTGCAAAAGTCCTTAAGCATGGCCAGACAGCACTACTGAAGCCTCTGCACGAACTCATATGCGATTGCTGGGAACGCGGTCACATCCCACAGGACATGCGTGACGCCAAAATAGTCACGCTTTATAAGAGCAAAGGAGATCGCAGTGATTGCAATAACTATCGTGGGATATCCTTACTGAGTATTGTGGGAAAGGCTTTTGCCAGAGTGATCCTTGCACGCCTGCAAATTCTTGCGCATAATGTCTACCCAGAATCACTATGCGGTTTTTGGGCTGGCCGGTCCACCATGGACATGATCTTCTCCCTCCGTCAGCTACAAGAGAAATGTCGGGAGCAACAGAAAGCCCTCTTCCTTGCCTTCATAAATCTAACAAAGGCATTTGACCTGGTCAGCCGCAAGGGTCTGCTACGTATATTGAAAAAAATATGATGCCCGCCGCGGCTTCTCTCCATCATCGAGTCCTTCCACACCAATATGCACAGCATAATGCTCTTCGATGGTGCCACCTCAGAACCCTTCCCAGTTTGTAGCGGAGTCAAACAGGGCTGTGTACTGGCTCCAACACTCTTCGGTATCTTTTTCTCGATGCTACTGCGTCATGCATTCGAGAACTGCTTCGAGGGTGTAAACATCCAATCCAGGGCGGATGGAAATCTGTACAACATCAGCCGTCTCTGTGCAAAGAGAAAAGTGGAAAATGTTTTAACTAGAGAGTTGCTCTTCGCGGATGACGCAGCCCTTACCTCACATTCAGAGATAGGTCTCCAACTTTTGGTCGACAAGTTCTCAGAGGCATGCAAGGATTTTGGTCTAACGATAAGCCTCAAAAAGACCAACATTATGAGACAAGGAACAGACTGCTTCCAAGCAATCTTCATTGAGGAAAACACCTTGGATGTCGTAGAGGATTTTACCTACCTTGGCAGTAACATCACAAGCACACTCTCCCTGGAAAAGGAAATTGAAACCAGAATTGGCAAGGCTGCATCATTAATGGCTAGGCTGAATCAAAGAGTGTGGAACAATGCACAGCTCACTGCTAGGACGAAAATCCCTGTGTACCAGGCCTGCGTGCTCAGCACACTCTTCTATGGCAGCGAGTTTCAAGGATGTCTGCAAGAAAGACATGAGTCTGGCACAGATAGACCATAAAACGTGGGAAACCATTGCTGAGGAGCGCACCTCCTGGCGGGATAAAGTACGAGAGGACATCAAAGTCGCGGAAGCTTCAATTACAGTCAGGAGCGAGGAGAAAAGGGCCAGGAGAAAGGGGAAGGGGGGGGTAGAGGAGCAGGAGGAAACGCCATCATCCCATGAGGATGGACGGATGCCATAGTTAGAACATGTTCAATGAATAACCGTATTTTAATGAAAAATATAAATTATGGTGTTACTTTAATGATTTAATAAAATAAAAACAAAATAAATTTAATTTTTAGTAAGTTACCTTCAAATAATTTTCTGAAAACTGAAAGAGTAATATAAATTACTACTTGAAAGTTAATCACAATATTTGAACCACCATTCTTGTAGTTACTTGTTCACACATCATTCTGCGCATGCGGAAATTCCACACAAAAACTGTTGTGGTGATATTAATAACACATATTATTCGGCCCAGCGATGATGTGTTTTCGCTTAGTTTTCTTATAAAAGCGTCATCTGTGACGTATACCGCTTAAGTTTCCGAACAAAGCGATACCTTTTTTTTTCATTAAAAATTTTTTAACATTTTTTTCGTTAGTTATAACATCCAATATGTAACCAAACAAATGTTTTGCGACCCTTTAATTCACAATAGAAATTACGAATATTTTTGTTTCACCTTGGTTTTCCCCCTTCCAAAGAAAAAGAGTGTTTGTCAGAAATGGTTGTACTTGTCAAATGCCCACAAATGCCGCCCTCTGAATGTTTGCCGCCCGCGGCGGACCGCCCCCTCCGCCCCCTAGCTACGCCACTGCTTACATGTGAATCTAAGTCATCCTACACTTAAGTTGTACAGAGTTATTTTATAATCACATAAATTCATATTAGACTCACAATTAAGACAACGGAATGATACACTCGCACGAGAGACAAAAACATCTTACTCCCAGTAAGCAGATTATCTTTCTGCATTAACATGTTAGGAAAGTAATTTGTTTTAAATTAGTATCAAGGGTATAAGTTCATTTCTAATTGAGATTGTGACTGAGCTTAAATATAAAACAAATTACCATTGCATTATTTGGTGACTTCATTATGTTTAAGCGTACGCTCTCGCCGTGAATTAGAATCTTAAAATGCATGGAGACTGTCTTAAAAACATATAACGATAACTTCTACTGCATCAAAAATTATATTTTTGAAAATTGAAGTAAGCAAATTCGTTTCAAACGATAATTACATTTTTAAACATTTTCTTGTATTTTCCCCACCGAACATTTCTCAGTCCCCTTGTATACTGTTACCTAGTGTTTGTCGAACCCTTATTTCTTAGTGAATTTTTATGATTTATCTGTAAAGTTTTTTTTATTCAGCTAGCATTTCTCTACTATGCAATTGGTAGTAACCTAGTATTTCTTCACTGCATAGTTGTTAATCAACTAGTTTTTGTTTACTTTTACTGTATAGTTTGTGCTCAATTAGTTTTTTGACACGAAACACTCATATAATAACATAGAAATGATGCTGTCCATAAAGTACGTCCCGCTCCAAGGGGGGAGGGGGTGTAAGAAAGTGTGACACTTTGTGACATGTGGGGAGGGGGGTCAGGCCATGTGTGATGTCACACATTTATTTTTTAAATTATTTTTTTTCAAATTTATTTAGATTTTTAAAGTATAACTTAAATAGCTTTAAAAATAATTTTCAAAAATTTTGTGAAAATTAGAATTTAATGTCAAAATAGCATGAAATGCGTTTCTCCAGAATGTGTTCATAAATCTGAATTGGATGCAGCAGGACTGATATCGAAGGATCAGGAATGGTTTGACAATCATCTTCGCACCAGCCAATATTTCACTCAAATTGTGAAATATCAGGACATAAAATGTTGCGACAAAGCACGAAGCTCATATTTCAACGTTTTGCCTTAAAGATTCGTCCCTCCTCAAATCCCAATCTACCAAACAATTGATGGACTCAATGCTTCAGAAAGAGCAGATGTAGATTCTCATAAATTTCCTTCCTTGTTTGTAGCACAAACTTTCAAATTTGATGACATTATGCCAAGATCAATAGGAGTTTTCAAAGTACAACGATATGATTATCAGCTTATTTGATCGACTTTGCAAAGTATGTCACTTATATTTGACCTCACAAAAATTGTTGAAGAAACAACAGGACTACAAAGAGCTCGTGCTCAAGAGAATGTGCCCACCCAAACTATTCAAGTTCAAGAATCGGTAATTTCTTATTTCAGCGCATTTTATTTTTGTAGAGCAAAAAAATAAAGTATCTTACTTTTTTTAATTTAAACACATTCATTAAGTAATAAAAGAAGTATTTAATGGTTAAATATTAGTTTTCCATGTGTTTTGGTGACTTTAAAGGGGGTTTTAACTATAAATACTGGTTTTAAAATCAGACTTCTACGAAAATCGTTTTTTGTTTATATTTTTAACCACATCTGGCCAGATAATTTCATTTCTTTCACGGCCTCAGACCAAACTAAATTTTCATGTTAGTAGTAAGCTAAATACTAATGAGATTCAGAGGCGTCACCTAACGGTAAATTCATTTACGATAAAGTATTCCAGAGTCCCCCCCCCATTAATTACATAAAATTAGTACTTGGGAAATAAGCCTGTTCAAGGTAAGTTTTAAAAAATATTTGATAATAATAGATATATATCTTTTGTAATGTATTTCTCGTAAGTGTTTATTGACAATGTTAATGGTTGTAAAATAATGACACGTAAAACGTCCATACATAGATGACGTCAAGTACCTAGGGGGACGGGGCTCACACATTTGTGAAGAAAAGGCGGGGGGGGTGTGTTTAAGACTATTCAAGGTAAGTTTTTAAAAATGTTTGATGATGACAAACGTATATCTTTTGTAATGTATTTCTTCTAAATGTTTGACAATTTTAATGGTTGTTAAATAATGAAACTTAGGGGCCGAACATAAATGACGTCAAGTACTTAGGGGGAGGGGGTTCACACATTTGTGACGACGGGGGAGGTGTTTAAGAACAGTGACGTCCAGGGCCGGCCTTAGCAATTGCGGGGCTCTTGGCGGCTTAGTATGCGGATTGCGCGGTGCCCAGTCTGGGTAGGGATAAGGAATTAATAAGGATAAAATGAGAAAATTAAGATAAGTGGGGCCTATGAAAGTGTGGGACCCATTGCGGCCGCATAGGTTTGCAGTGGACTAAGACCGGTCGTGGTGACGTCACATATTAACGCTCAACTTTAAATAAAATTTGCACTTGAAAATTTGATTGTTTACAATTCATCAGATGACATTTTATATGGCTTTACGCGTTTTGCCTCGGACGTTCGGGGGACAGGAGTATCGGTTCCGACACTGTAATCAAAGTCCGACGAGGTGGCCTTTTGCGTATTAAGACATAAGAGTGCAGCCTTACTTAAATGGCAATAACGTGAGTATAAACATGCTCAGGAAATTCGACTTTTAGGGGGGGGAGCTTTATAACGTCACATTTTAGGGGGGGGGGTTAACTTTTTGTGACGATGTGTGACGAGGAGGGGACGGTGGGAAATCAGCCTAAATTACGTGACGTCTTTAGGGACGGCCCCCTTATAGTCGTTGGAATTTTATTTTCTCCCCGCTTTCTTCCCATTTGTGTTTTAAATAAACGTTGGTTGCTTTGAAGACTAGTATGGGGTTGGGGAGAGAGAAGGATGTGAAAACGTTCATCGCTGACGCTCACGAGCAAAATATTTGCCATGAACCAGTGCAGTGGTCCCCAACCTTTTTATCGCCACGGACCCCTTTTTGACAATCGGCATGTTTAAATTATAAATACATTATGACTAAATTTTTTTAAAAAACTTCTAAAATATAAAAAAAATATTAAAATACATTTATGCAAAAGAATATAAATAAAAGGAAGTGATTTAACATTTTAACCCGGCTCACCGACAAAACAGCCCGGACAAAACGGATTCGACATAACGGCCCTGGACTTATAGATGGATTAATAATAAAAATTACAATCAAATATTATATTCGTATTTTTACTGACCGATTCAGTGTCAGGTTTAGCTCACAAGAAACAATAATAATTACATCAAAAGAATGAATTTAATAGCCTTTACTTTAATCGATATGGGACAAAGTCACGGTTGTTTGTTGACAAGAAATGGGGATACGGTGGTCGAGTGGCAGCTCGCCCGACTGGCGTACCGATGGATACGGGTTCGAATCCATGGGAAGTCAAGGATCTGTTCCCGGGGCCTAGGGCGTCTGTGACGAAATTTATGAAGATAAAGTCATCTGCGCACGGGAACTGGGTAGAACAAAAGGGAACTCACTATTGTCTGACCCAAAACCGTCCGACCTGATTAGGTATGCACCGGGATCATGTGACAGGTCACGGTTGCATGACCACGCTACGACAATTACAAGCCAATAAGAAAAGGCGTGAATATTTTACCCATCAGGTATAAAGGCCAACGCAACCCAAAAATCACTATCTTTTCCACCCAAGACGTCCGCAGATTGTAGTACCAGTGTGACCATATTTCGTACAACTACATCTGCATCCATCCTTGGATGGGCCGACATTATTCTTGCTAACCAGAATCCATTCTGGCTTCTAGGCACCCGCCAGTACCGGGACAGAAGTGTTGTTAATACTCAGGACCAAGCGACTTGGACTGACACCTTACCTCATCTCTGCACCTATCGACAGGACCATGAGGAGGACAACTCAGCAGTTACGTCTAACGTACACTGCGTATGTCGAAGCCTATACGTGTGCACGCACTACACATATAGAAGCCGGTCATTCACACTTCCGTGATCACCGATGTCACCTGGAACCATAGGTGAGAGAGTCTACCGAGCTCAAGGAATAGAACGATTCAGCTAGACGCAGGGGTTCCTAACCAGTGGTGCATGCAGGGTGCATGAGCAGGTTCCAGGGGGTGCATGAACCATTCAGAGAAAAAAAGAAAAAGAAGAAGAAAAAAAAGAAAGAAAAACTGATAATCTGAAAATTTAAACGATAAGCAAGGATCTTCCTTCCTGTGTCGCTAAGGATTGCTCCATCAAATTAATAGTCTATGATGGTGATGCGTCCATTTCTGAACTTTTATATAAATTTTGTGTGTGTAATTATGTTTAGGAAGATTTAGAGTGCTATGTGTTTTATGTAGTTGTTGAATATGTTTGTAAAGCGCTGTGAGCCCAAGCTGTTGGCTGGGGTACTGTGCTATATAAGTGAACAAATAATAATAATAATAATAATAATAATAATGATGGTAACGTTGGGATTTTTTCCTTCACTTTTATTGCTCGGTTTGCTGCAAAGGTCTTAAAAACATTAATTGTAAGCCATTATTCGTCATTGAAACCTAAAATCTTGAGTTGAGCATCCAATTCCGGTCATTAAAAACATCAACTTCGTCAGTTAAAAAATTGCCTGTGACTGGTACGACTTTCTGATTGTCATCACCCGCTCAAAATCGTTAGTAAATAATAAAAAAAAGAGAGAGAGATGGAACACAAAAGCCACAGCGCTTCCTTGGTGGAAAAATCCTGTGCAATGACAACATGAATCCCGTTAGACTCCGACAGCACTTGGAGAAAGTCCATCCATCCAATTCCTAGGACAGTGTTGAGGTCTTCAAGCCAGAAGAGAGCTCGCTTCTTGGCCTCAGGTACCTTGCCCAAGCTTGGATTTTGTCACAGAAACCTGCACTGGAGGACGCATCATTCAAGGTTGCATATCTTATTGCAAAGAACAAGAAGCCCCACACCATTGGAGAACTTTGGTGAAGCCTTGTGCTCTGGAGATGGTGGAACTGATGTGTGGTCACCAACAGAGGGAGCACGTTGAGAAAATTCCTTTGTCCAATGACACTATTCATTCGAGGATTAGTAACATTGCTGCAGACATTCTGGATCAAGTCTTGTGTGAGATGAGAAGCAGTCCTTTTCCATTTAGCATGCAGCTGGATGAATCCACTGATATAGCACAATGCAGTCAGATTCTTTATTTCTGAGAAATGTTCACAGTGGATTGCTGAAGGAGGAATTTCTCTTTTGTAAGCCACTCCTAGCTACTGCCAAAGCTGCTGATGTGCTGCAGCTAGTCAGGGCATTCTTCACTGAAAACCAGCTTGACTGGACTTCAAGAATTTCTTCAATTTGCACAGATGGTGCTCCCTTCATACTCGGTAATAAGGCAGGATTTTCAGCACTGGTAAAGAAAAAAGTCCCAGATATTGTCACTACACACTATATCCTTCATCGTCAGGCCCTGTCATGCAAAACTCTACCTCCAACCTTCAAGTCAGTTCTTTCTATTGCAGTCCAAGTTGTAAATTTTATCCGCTCATATGCCTTGAACCACTGCCTCTTCAAGTTGTTCTGACAGGAGGTGGTCTCTGAGCATGAAGTTCTGCTCTACTACACTGAGGTGACTAGTTGTCCAGGGGACGGATACTTTCTCGGTTAGTAGAACTGAGAGTGGAGCTTGCAATTTTCTTGCGAGAAAAAGAGAGTGACCTTGCTGACAAGTTTTGACTGTCCCAATTTCATTCATTACTTGGCATACCTGGCTGACATCTTCACCCTCTTGAATGAGTTGAACATATCAAGAAATTGCTAGGAAAGATCTTTGGATTCGCAATCCTTTTCTCTGTGACTTGGACAACATTGATGACAGTGACTTTGCTAAAGATGACCTGATTGATTTGAGAACCAGAGAAGTACTGAGGAGTGCCTTCAGTTGCAATATCTTGATTGAATGTTGGTGCGCCCAGCTAGATTCCTACCCACAACTAGCCAAGAGGGCAGTACTGACTCTCCTTCCATTTGCCACAACCTATCTCTGTGAAGCAGGAGTCTCCACACCTTTGACGATTAAAACCAAGGATAGGAATAAGTTGAATGCAGAGGATGACATGAGAGTTGCTTTGTCCAAAACAGTACCCAGATTTAAATCGCTGATTGATCATAAGAAGCAGCAGATCTCTCACTAAATTTCCTGTTGCCTATTGTCAAAACTGTTGTGTTCCTAAAATAAACATAGTTTATTATGCATTTTCTGCAAGTTTCACGAGGGGGTGCATGAACTTTTTGGGCATCTGAAGGGGTGCAAGGACCCCAAAAGGTTAGGAACCACTGAGCTAGAGGGACCTTGCAGAACCAACTACACACTCAAGCACGGACGGAGCCTTGTGTAGGGCAGCGCTACCCAGCTGAACGCTTCATCGCACACGCTGACCAAGGGAGCGTGCAGAACCAGCCGCCACACGGAGCGGGGCGCGACGACCCCATTGCAACTAAGTACCTGCACTATAAGCATACGGTTACAAGGCATAGCCCTAATGATGATAAGGCTAGGCCAAAGAAAGGACAGTTAACTTGTTGTATCACTATTATCATTTGGAACCAGTTTCCCCTATTGTATAAATTGTATAAATAAATTTATTGTTACATTTTTTACCCCTTTGGTCTGTTGATTATCGAGTGCAAGAGATCACTAAAGTTTATGCGTTGTGAGCGGGAAGGTGTTAATTTAAACTAGGGGTCTACCGATATATCGGCACCGATATCAGGATATCGGCAATATCGGTATCGGTAGCATGTAAAGGTCCCGATATTGACGTCACCGATATTTCATTATAAGTGATATTTTGACACAAAACAACAACTATCATTTAGATTTACAATATCTCGACAAATTATTATATCGATCCCGATACCGGTATTGAAATAGCCAAAAGAGTCCTAGTATTAATGGCCGTTATGTCGGGGCCGTTTTGACGGGTCACCTTTTAACCCACTACAAGGTGTTAATTTGCAAATATACGAAACTTCGCCATGGTTTTAATCCAGATGACTGGCAGAGTTGTCTCGAACATCTGGTATTGTTTGGAAAGCATTTACTAATACTAATCGGCATCCTTCCGTCTCGCTAGACGATGATCATCACCGTTGTGTTGGGTTGCATTTCCTCGTGTGGCTGTGCAGTCCTATCCTTGAGTGACAGTCTTTACCGCAGCTTTCGCACACGAGTTCTGTGCTTCCCAATGCTTTGGCCTTTCTCCTAGCCCTTTTGTCTGTAGCCTCCTCCATCCTTCGCTCCTCGGCTAATATGATGCCTTCTTTTACAACTGTGCGCCACGTAGATCAGTCTGCTGCCTTACACTCCCAGTCACTTGTGCGTATTCTGGCTGCTTTCATGTCCCTTTGACAGACATCTTTAAATCGCATACGTTGGCGACATGTCTTCATCTTTCCCGATGCCAGTTCTACATATAGGGTGTCCTTGGGGATGCGACCTGGGATCGTTCTTTTTAAATGTCCAGCCATCTCAGGCGACTTTCACTAAGGATTGAGAACATGCTTTTGGTATTGGCACGCATCAGGACCTCACTATTTGGCATTTTGTCCTGCCATTTAATGCAAAGGATGCGACGCAGGCACCTCAAGTGGAAGCTTTTAAGCTTGCGCTCAAGGGATGTATAGGTTATCCATGTCTCGCTTCCGTATAGCAGTTATATCGCGTACTGATGACGCAGGCTCGATAGACACACAGTTTGGTTTTCTCCATTTTCTTGGTGTTTTTCCAGACCCGTTTATTTAGTTTAGCCATTGTGGCAGATGCCTTGCCAATTCTACTGTTTATTTCGTCCTCGATGGACAGTGTATTGGACCCCAAGTAGGTGAAGATGTCCAAAGCTCCAATTTTTCATTGTCGAAATTGATGGTAGGAGGAGAACGTGTGTCTTGGGCCATGATGTTTGTCTTTTTCAAGCTGATTTGCAGACCACATTCTTTTCAGGCGTTGGAGAAGCTTGACACGAGTTGTTGCAAACCAGTTTCTGTGTGTGTTATCAGTGTCGCATCATCCGCAAAGAGTAGCTAACGATTTAGGACATTGTTTTGATTTTGGCTCGGAGGCGGACAGTGTTGAAAAGTCCTCCATCAGCTCTGGCGTGTAACCAGATTCCATCACTGCTGTCTTTGAATGCGTATCAAGAGCATTTAGTACCGTATATAATCTCATTCAAGGGCGTTGTAAAACTGCATCCAATATTCGCGGTTATTCGCCATTCGCGGAAAGGGGGGGGGGTAGAGAACATAAATCCCCGCAAAAAGCGAGCGAATAGTGTATTATGAACTTGAATGCACCAAAAAGTTGACGATACTGGGTGGGGCGGCAGTTGGTTTATCATCATCCAGATGGCGCTCGATGACACTGGTGATCCCGCCCTTCGCCAACAAAATGTCATCAGAAAGATTGCATTTTGCCGTGTCTCTCTCAGCTCGCTTGGCGTGATTCCACACGGCCGACGTATTACCCATCTTACACTGTTAGTAACTATTTAATTTATTAAAATCGTTTTTCTGCTAGGCATACACGAGTTCACGAACACAAGAAACAAACAAATAGATAGGATGCGGGTTATAGGAGTGGATAGGGGAGTGAAGGAGGTTTAGATAAACATAACTGGCTCCTCTCAATCGATAACTCAATGTTGTCGGTGTATTTCAACGCAAAGCTAGTGTCCTGTCATATAATTAAAGCAGGGATGTTATAAATATAAAAAAATACCATCTCTTTCATTTCTATGCAGTCAATCCTTATTCTCGGCGGCACGCTCATGTTTTCCTTATTTGATTTATTAAAACATAATTGTGTTAGCGACTTTTGTTTCATGTTCAGAGAAAAAAAGATATACATGTGTATCAACATAAGTTGTACTTTGTCGGGACCGTATTTTATTTCCTCTTGACAGGTATTTTTTTTCTTAAGCGTTTGCGCCCGGGTACCCGTTAAAATTAGGCTGAAATGTTTATACCAACTGTGGCATGCAGTTCTTCGGTGTTCACATTGCAGTTCACGAACAATTTATCAAAGAAAACTTTTGATTTGAAATATATGCTGTTTTATCCGTTTAACTTGAAAACGCTTTGAAAAACTGTAAGGAGTTACTGAGAGCATAAAATAAAGAAGAGAAGATTTAGAAAAATTGATGTAAAAAATTCCAGGGGCGCTGTTTTATATTTTTTATGGAACGGGGTGGTATACCTAAAAAGTTTGGGAACCACTCGAAGGAGATAACGTGTATTAAAAATTGAGACACATGACGTCACGCGGTTTTGGACAATCTCCCTTTCCTACACTAGTTACGTCAGTAGAAGTTAGCCTCTCCGCTCCCCTCCCCCATAAAAGCCGTATTTCCTATTTGAAAATGAGTCTGTTTCAAATTTAAAAAAAAATTGCATGCATTTCAGTATGCATTTAGTGAATGAGCACGTTTCAAAACAATTTCTCGTCATTTTAGTGTATGGATTCACTCTAAAATCGTACGTGAAAACATCTATCAAAACAGAGGCACAGGAAAGCTGAAACATTTAGTTTAAGTGTTGAGCATTTAGATGTGACGTCACAGTTCTTATAAACCACTCCTCCCCCCTCGTAACACATCTAAACAAATATGTGCCCCCTCTTCCCTCACCCTAGGTGCCTGACGTCATTTGTGGACGGCAACTTATATTATCTAATACTAATATTCGGATGAATAAAAATTTGTGTGTAAAAAAAATCATGCCATGCATTATCGTCAAATATTATTAACCAACAAGTACCAAAAAATTTTAGTTTTAAAAAATATTTACTTTTCAATAAATTATTGCTTCATTATTATTTTGAACAAATATCATTGCTTTGTAGTTTTAAGTGGAGTGCCGTCTTCGCAGAAAATTAGCATTGACATATTACCTTGTTCCAGGATATATACCAAAGAAAACATTGATAAACTAGAACAAATTCAAAAAAGAGCTGCCAGATTCATTACTGGAGAATATTCGAAACTGACAAGAATAACACCATTAGTTAAATCATTAAACCTTGAAACACTAGAGGATAGAAGAACCAAGAGCAAAGTAGTAATCATACATAAAGCAATTAATTCTAATTTAGAAATACAACACAAAGATAACTTAATAACAACCCTCAGATAGACATAAGGATAAAAACACCTTTCTTATTCCGAATGCAAGAACAAACACATACAAGTTTTCCTTCTTCCCGTCCGGAATTCGGGCGTGGAATGGGTTGCCTGAAGAATCCAGGAAAACCAACACTTTATCAACATTTAAGTCTCTAATAAAAATGCAGGACTAAACACAAACCATAGATAAGCGTAGGACGCAATAATCTTCTGTATAGAAGGAGCGTCTGTAAACAGATAAGATAAGATAAGATGTCAATGTAACACATCACAAAAATATACCCCCACAGTTTTTTTAAAATTTAAATAAATATCATTTTTTATTATTATCTTTTTTATTATAATTTTATGATAAATATTTTTTAATTTAAATTATTTACCCAGGATAGTGCCGCCTTTGCAGCTCAGCTGGATGAACCAAATTATCCAATGGGGCAACACAAAAAATTATAACTTTTAAGAAGGAAGATTTCTCCATTGGCATGCAACAATGGCGCCGTAAATCACAGAAAAAGCATGAAATATACCATTGTTTATTTCGTATAAAGTATAAAACAGTAGTTTAATTTGAATAAAAATATAATATTTTAATGTTAAAATGTATTTAATAGTAAGTTTAGTTGATTTTTTTGTTTTAAACTACCCGAAAAATAAAATGCGCCGAAATAAGAAATTACCCAAGAATCAACTCAGATAAAACGCATCCGTCCTTTGAGAATCGCTTCTAGAAGGCAAAGAAAAGCCATGGCAGTTATTGCCAGAAGAGAAAATGCACATACAGAGGCTGTTGAGTGACTAGATGAGGACGAGTTGATCTGTCTGCAATTATCCTTCCAGGAAACGATGTTGGTGAAAGATTGATGTCAGTCGTAACTATGGATCAACACCTCACTTCACCGTTGTAAGATGATGTCCAGTGAATATTTTTGAAGGAAACATAATTCATAGGACCATAATAAACAGATTCAATATAGCAGAAGAGTTGGTTACATAATTTGTCAATCTAGTCTTTCTTTAAGTCAAATTGTTTTTTGTTTTTTTTTAAATTATTTAATCACTGGTTGGGGTCAAGTTTCACTAATCTACTTCTTATCCTGCGTCAATAGAATGCATAATCGGAAGATTATCTAAAACTTGACCTCACCTATTGTAAATGAAAAGGTAGCAGATAAATGATGTGTATTATATAATTGTCAAGTCTAATTTTTGCAATGTTTGTTTTCAAATTCGATTTTTGTTTCATTTAATAGCTGTGACACTGTTGACAATTAACTATTCTACTGTAGCTATTAAATTCATTTTAATAACCTGATAGTTCTTTTAAGTAGGGTGTACGGGATTCCGGTAAATCGGCTATTTTTACAAATCCGGCTTCGGCTCCGACAGGATCCCTACTATATAATATATATATATATATTATATAAATATTCATAATGGCTCCGGCAAAGCCGATATCCGGCCATTTTAACAAATCTGATTCTGGCTCCAGCCGGATTTCACTTCATAAATCCGGCCAAATTCAGCTTCGGCCGGATTTCAAATTTTGAATCAGGTAAATCCCCACTTTTTAAGTGGATATTGTATATTTTAATACAGTTTTCTAGTGAAGTGTATTTTAAGTATTAAATGAAATATTTTAATTAGGTGTTAATTAAAAAAAATTCGAAAGAAAGTGTGACGTATTTTAGGGGGGGGGGCGAAATTTTTGACGGTTTATGACTGGGGGGGGGTCAAAAATGGTCAAAAATAGCGTGACGTACTTTATGGACCGCCCCTATCTGTCAACAAACAGTTGGCAGTTCCCTAATATTTTTTCAGTGTAATAATGACAGGTACCTAGTAATTTTTCACTGAGCAGTTGGTAATCCGCTTGAATTGTTGTCACCTTTAATGTTTACCCTATGCAGTTGGTAGTCATTTAGCATGGCTATCACCTAATATTTTTTACTCCAGGTTTGTAATTTCAATCCTTTTTAAATAAGTACGTCACATGTAATAGTTTTTTCTCTGAGTCCCGGAGTGTTAAAATAGTCCCACCTAATAAATTCATGGTTAATTCCTGTTAATAATTTCATTTGTTAATCTCGGTTAATAACTTCATTTGTTAATCTTGGTCAGTTGCGTAGTGGGGGCGGGGGGGGCAGGGGGTGGGGCAAATGCACCGGGCGTCACTGTTTTAGGGGCGACTAATTCCTAGTTGTTAATTAGCTTATATGAAAGACATTTGTGAAAGAAAGTGGAGATTTGTATCAAAATAAAATACAAGTGAAAATTGCTGAACCCTATCAATTTTAAACATTAGCCAATCAAATGCTGAGGGCGGCACTTTGTTAAGGGCGGCACTTTGTTTAGGGCGGCAAATTGTTTAAGGCAAATTTCTCGTTGTTAATTGTTTTATAAAAATGAAAGTTTTAAATTAAGTTCAATAAAAGATCCAAAAAAAAAGCTAAGTTAGAAGTTAATAACATAAATGAAGGATCTGTTAAAATACGTGAACTTTTCTAATGACAAAGCTTTAAACGCCATAATGAATCTAACTAAATTCTGCTGATACAGAAGCTACTGAAAAGAATAACCGAGGGGCTGAAGTAGTATAAGAACATGACACTGATTTGCTGAAACATATAAGCAGTGGCGTCACTAGGGGGGGGGGCGGGCGGGCCGCCCCGGATGACACCCATCAGGGGGTGACACCCGAGTCTAAAATTTTACTGTGTACGATTTTATGTCAGAAAACAAAAGATGACAATTTTTTAATCTAGAAAGAAATTAAGAAATACAATGAAATACGTTAAACACGAAAATTCTAATTAAAAAAATATCAGTTAAATTGCAATAATAAAACAGTCCCAACACACGAACAACATTAAAACAAATTAGGAAAAAAAGAAAAGAAATAGTCGTAGCAGAGAGATCTTTAAAAAAGGCTGGAATGAAAGAGGCAGTATGTTATGTTTTAAAAGATATAAAGCCATTTGGGCTTGGACACACCGACAGCATGAACGAATCCCACCTCACGACTCCCTCCACCACAGTGGGGTGGGGGGGAATACGATTTTTATCACCCCCCCCCCAAAGAAAATAAATCAAAAGACGGGTTTTCTTTGTTGATGTTTTTCTTGAGGAAAATTATGATTTCAATGTCTTTGAGTTAATATTTATATATATATTTATTTATTAAAGGCGTGAAAGCATAGATATGCATGTTTATATACAGGTAGTCCTCCGGTTACGACGGTCCCATCCCGACTTACGTTGTTTAGTGCTTACAAACGCGCACCCTGTAAAGAATATTATTACGCGTTATTCCGTATTTTAAAAAAAAATCATGAGGTAACGAATTCTTTTCTCTATTTGAAAGAAGAAAAATTATTGAAAAATATGTATGATTATTATTTCAACCTACAATTTTCGTTTGCGAATTTTTCAAATGGCGAAGTTTTCAATCAAGTCAATAAAGCTGAGTAAGCTTACAAGTTCCTTTTCAATGCTCATTAGAGAGAGCATATTCAGCCTTTTTCGTCCTATGCAAATTCTAACTCATTATATATTCTTTTCAACTTTGAAAAGGATTGCTCTCAGCTGCAGTTTGATTTCATCATTGAAAGATAGATGCGAAGTGCGATGTGTACATTTGTAAAGGACTGTGTGAAATATAGCTCATTCAAAAGCAACAAACTTTTTAGCTCTGTGCAAGTTTTTTGAGTTTCGCTTTTCCTTTCCTTACCCTGAGCTTGGGGCTGGACAATAACTTTTTTAAGAGTTCTGAAAATTGGACTAATTCTGAAGTTAAGCAGTCTTTGAAATCACTCATGAACCTACATGTGGAAGCTGCCTCCCACTAAGTTGCCCTCACAAGGAGGTGGTGGAATTTCCTACTACGATCCGCTACCACTTTGGCACCATCCCGGCAAAGCACACGGGTCCCCATGGTTAGAACTGCCGCAGACCAGGGGATCATCAAATTACCTACCTAGGATGCAACCCCCACTGGAAGGTTTCCTCAGAGCTGGCGTCCAATGCGTTCTTCGCGGCACTTTTTGCTAATCCGTACTGGCGCTCCTGGCCCTAAACCGGCACGGCTCCATGGCGCTGCTAGTAAATTGAGGGGGACGAAACGGTTGCTTCGGATTTACCCGACCCCTTCTTCAAAATCACTTGAATGTTCTTCCATTTACTTGGCTGCTGCCCATCGGGTGGCGAAAGTGCTGTGCTCAGTTAGGTTTGTAAGAAAGCCAAATTTCTCATGGATGTATTTATATGTAGCTAACCAATGTTTTAGGGCTTAAGAAAGTTTGTCAATGATTACCAGAAATACCTCAAACTTGATTTTTTTTTCTCCAGGAGAACACTGTTTTGTTGATGTCCCTTTATCAAACTGACGCTTTCTTTTTTGTTTGATAGTATTGAAGATGGTTTACACTGTTTTTACCACGGACTTTTCCTTTCCTTTGTCTTCATAGTAATAAAAATAAGAATGCTATTTTTTAAAAACTCAATGAGAGACTTCTTTACTAAAATTGTTCCCCAATTTCAAGTAAAATAGCGACTTCCAGTTCAATTTCCTTTAGAAATCCTTCTTCTTCAAGTCGGCAGTCACGTGGCTGATTTTCATTCGTTGCTAATTCCTCCAGTGCTGCGATATTCTCATGGTATCAGCTATTAACAGACCTTACAGCATAATGTCAGGCTGACCATCTTGTGTCAGACAAGGCTTTGTTAGCATGTATCAATTTCATATGTTTTTGAAGTACCTGTAAACGATTAATAGATGCAACAAGTCGGGTTTAACGATTTTGCAGAAGACAAAAAAATCTGACCGCAGTAGGACAACCTGCTGCTCTTTTCCCAACCAAATTTAAGGAATGAGCTGTGCATGACACATAATCAGCTACAATGCACTTCTCACGAAGAATAGCCTGGTTTCCGTTATACTTCCTACTCATTCGCAGCATTGTCGTATGACTGTCCAAGGCATTTTCAGGGATTCGTACAAACATATTGGCCTGCCTCTTTATTATACACAATAATTCATAAAAAGTTTGGGGGCCCTTAAATTATTTGGGGCTTTAGCCTGTTCAGAACCCCCCCCTCTTTAATCCGCCATAGGGGGGGTCTACGCATCTGTGACGATGTGGTACGAGGAGGGGGTGTTTAAGAAATGTGACTTCACATCAAAAAGCGAAACTTTAAATAAAAGTTCCACTTAAATATTTGATTGTTTACCATTTATTTAATTACGTTTTCAATGACTTCACGCATGTTACGATATTAAAGTGCAGACTTACCCTAAATACATATTTAAATGACTAAAAATAATTTGCAACATGATAATTTTTATTGAGAAAATACAACTTGTGTGAGGGGTGTCAAAGTTTTGTGACATCATATCGTAAAAAAGGGGTGGGGTCTAAGTTTTTGTGACAAAGTATGACACTGCGGGAGGGTGGGGTAAAAATCGGCAACCTCGCGTGACGTTATTAATGGACGGCCCCTTCAGTCGTGAAGGGGTGACACCATGAGCTACCTCCCCGGCTGACACCATCCCTAGTGACGCCTCTGCATATAAGTGATTTAAGTTTGTCAGCCACTCATCTTTTAGAAGCTAAATTTGGTATATCCCTTAAATTTAAACTAATAATAAAATTTTAACAACATGCATGGACTAAATAGATATAAGTAGATTACTAAAAGTGCAGCAAGATTAAAAGAGTAAACAAAATATTGACATTAACTTCTCCAAAATAGTGATGAGACGGGTAACGTGTGAATGATTTTAACATAAGAAAATTACTGGGGGAAAATTGTTAGCCTACTTATATGGCGTATTCTCCTAAAGCATCAAAATTTTAATATTAATGTCTTCTATATTGCATAAATAAAAATAATGAACAAGGTTGCTTGACTAATAGAATAATAGTTGACATAAAATAAATTCAAATATAACAACTCGTAAACAAGTGCTCAACATTGCAAAAGTATGAAAGAACTCAGAAACCAGTTTAAAAAAGAATACACTATTAAAAAAAACAAAGATAAGTTGTTGTAAAAGAAAACAAAACAAATCAAATAGGAAAGAAGTTCGTGTTATAATGTTTGACATTATTCCATCCTTGCAAAATAGTAATTTGGAATTTCGTGGTCACAGAGAGGAATATACCATTTCAAATATAGACAATATTAAACAACTTATGCATCTGCTAGAAAAGTACGATCGAGTGCTTCAATAACAAAATTTGAAAATAATTTGACAACAAAAAAAAACAACTTGTCCACTCGAATTCAAAATGAGACCATTGCAGTTTTATGAGATGCGGTTCGCAAAAAAATAATATTTCATGTACATGAAACCAAATGTTATTCAATATATGTGTTAGCTCTCAATATTTCACATCAGGATCAAACAAATCAAGTTGTGTGATATGTAAAGATTGAAAATCAGACAGTAGACATTGTAGAATCTTTCAAAGGTTTCATTTTTTTTTAAAATAATCTTCTTGCGACATTACTGAAATGATTTTAAATAAGTTTAAAGCTGATGGTCTTAAAATAATGTACTGCAGAGGCCCAACTTGTAAAATTACTGCTGGAAAGTGTACATGAGTTCAACTGATTATAAGACCAGTGGCTTAGCTAGAGAGGGGTGGGGCGGTCCGCCCCGGACGGCACACATTTAGGGGCGGCATTTGTGGGCATTTGAAAAGTACAACCATTTCCGACAAACACCCTTTTTCTTTTGAAAGGGGGAAAACCCGAGTAAAACAAAATATTCGTACTTTCGAGTGTTAAATAACGGATTCGCATAACAGTTGTTTGAATACATAGTGGATGTTGTAACTAACGCAAAAACTGTTCAAAAATTTTTATTCGCTCAAAAAGGTATCGATTTGGTTGAAAAATTTAGCGGTATACGTCACAGATGACGCTTTTATACGAAATCTACACACAAAAACACATCACCGATGGGCCGAAAAATATGTTCTATTAATATCGTCTCGATAGTTTTTGCATAGCATTTTGGCATTCGCAGAATGATGCGCGAACAAGTACAATCAAGGCATGGTGGTTCAAATATTGTGTTTAACTTGCAAGTAGTAATTTATATTACTGTTTCAGTTTTCAGAAAATTATTGTAAGGGGATTATTAAAAATTAAATTTATTTTGTTTTTATGGCATTAAAGCAGCACAAATAATTTGTGTTTTCATTAAAATAGAGTTATTCACTAAAATGTTAAGCCTATCCAATTAAAGTAATGTGTGAATAATTTGAATTCGTCTATTTTATGGAATATTATTAAGATGTATGACAAGAATATGAAAATATTCAAATTTCTCCGTTTATATACACTACAATAGTCATAAATAATTTTGAAACAGACAAACTTTAAAATTTCAAGCGTCTTGGAGAAATTGACATCTGAAGAAGTAACTAAGAAAACTAAATCAGATGCTGGAATTTTACTCAATTCAATGCAATCTTTTTCTCTTCTATGTTATCTCATTTTATGGGAACCCATCTTTTTTTATTAAAAAAATAAATGAAAACTCATTGCATGGAACAAACAGATGTGCTAATTGAAAAATATGTTATATGAGCCAAAAAATGTGTGAAAAGTTGGAGATATCAACTGAGTCCGGAGTAAGAAGGATAAAAAAATATTAGTATGAGAAATTAAGAAGCCCTTCTTTAGAACAAGAAGTACAACGAGAAATGTTTTTATCCATGGATGAAATTATAAAAGGACGCTTTGATCAGTTGCATATCCTTGCAAAAAAATATTCGTATATAATACCATGTAACCTACTAAATGAAAATTTGAACATCAAATAAATTATTTTATTTACTCTGGTAAAGAACAATTCAATATTGAAAGAAAAAGTATCCAGGTTTTTATGGCTGTACTTACACTACAAGAAGATGCATTATGTAGGAAAAACGGGGGAAAAGGCCCCCTTGATCTATTAAAATTTATTCAACAGTATCGATCGGAAAATTATGTACCCATCATTGTAAATTTGCTATGAATTTTTTCAACAATTGCTATCAGTGTCGCTAGTTGTGAAAGGAGCTTCTCCAAAACTGAAGTTGATAAAAAATTTCTCCTCGTTCGACAATGAGCGAATTAAGACAAAAAAATCTTGCAATATTGTTCATAGAACAAAATAGTACAAATAATTTAAATTTTGATAGCATGATACACGATTTTTCTATTAGGAAACAAAGGAAAGTAAATGTATAAATATGTTTACATAATAATGTATTCAATTTCTTCGTTTGATTTTTTGTTGTTTTTTTTTGGAGGGGGGGGGGTGTAAATTTGGAATGTGTTTTGTTTCTTGTGGGGGGGGGGTACCTGTGACCTCAGTATTTTTTTGTGACCCTTTAAAAAAGTATAGTGTTGTTTTTTTATAAATGTGTATTTATAGATATATCATCTTATGCGCCCTATTTTATAACAGCTTACATAAATTTGGCATGCAATGGTAACCATGTTCCCCACCTTTACTTCGTTTAAATTACAATTATTTATATGTGTTTATTAATTTATAAAAATCTTCATATTATCGAATAAGTGGCCGTCCATAAATGACGTCACGCGATTTTGGCTGATTCCCCCCCTTTTTTTCGGCGGCAAAGTGGAGACCACCCTGGGCTGCAAAAGTTCTAGCTACGCCACTTTATAAGACATAAATCTCACTCAGTTTATCAAATCTTTCTTGTTTAAATGCATTCCACCTGAAACAAACTTTCTAACATTTTTAAATCCTTTATATTAACTCGTGGTGTCTGTTTGTTTGAACCCTTGATTGCTTGCTTGATTGTCGGTCGCAAAAAACGTTGGATCGCTTTTTAACCCACTTCATCGTAAGCTAGCGAGCTGAAATTTAGCAGGCAATAATTCATCCATATACCCAGTAGCCACTGCTTAAATTACCGTTTATATAAGTCATGTTTGAAAAATGGCATTACAGGCCCCAGTCCCTATAAAGTGTGGGTTTTTTTTAAATACCGGAAACCTTCGCGTGAGCGTACTCTCAAACTTCTAAAAGTTTAATGGCCATAGGATGAATGAAATACTATTTATACAGCTTAAAAACTACAATAAGAGCCCTGGGACCCTATAGGTGTAAGGTTTAAAGTTGAAAACAACAGTTTATTTCAATCTGGATCATGATAGATAAATTTGTTTGTCAATATTTGTATTAAAAATTCGTGTGAAATCGAAGGGTTAATATTTCTTACACGTTTACGAAAAAAAAGTTAGGGCCATCGGCCCTTTCATCGCGGTAGGGTACTAAACAACTTCCTAAAATTTCATGCTTTTACCTACACGGGAAAATGGGAATTAGTGAGGAGTCAATTTTTATATAAGAAAAAAATTACAATGGACTTCCGGCCCCAAGTGAGTGATAATTCAAATATTGTTTTCACCTGTTACCAATCCGGGAGGGTACTCAAGAACTTTCCCAAAGTTTCATATTCCTATCTACACGGGAGGTTGCAGATTTAATGATGGATCTTTTTTATATAGCTCACATAAGGAAAAATAACGTTCATTTGGGCCCCTGGTCCCCCAGTGAATGATAATTTTAAATTCTTTTCGCCTGTTACCATCACGGGAGGGTACCCAACAACTTCCTAAATTTTTAATGCTTCTACATAAAAAGGAAGTTGGAGAATTAGTGATGAGTCAGTTTATGTATTAAAAAAAACACTACATTTGGGCCTCGGCCCCGCATGAGTGGAGATTTTAAACTTCTTTTCGTCAATTATCGTCGTGAGAGTGTACTAAACAACTTCCCAAAGTTTCATGCTTCTACCTACACGGGAGTTTGCAGATTTCTTGATTAGTTTATTTTATAAAGTTCATATTAGGAAAAAAACTACATTTGGGCCCCCAACACCCAGTGTTGATAATTTTATATTATTTTCGCCTGTTACCATCTTGGGAGGGTACACAACAACATCCTTATGTTTCATGCTTCTAACTACACGGGAAATAGGAGAATTAATGATGAGTAAGTTTTTATATAAGAAAAAAGTATATATGGGGCCCCAACACTCCAGGGGAGTGATAATTATATTTTGTTTCGCCTGTTACCATCGCGGGAGGGTACTCAACAACTTCCCAAAGTTTCATGCTTTTACCGACACGGGAATTCGGAGAATTAGTGTTGATTCTGTTTTATATAGCCCTCAGAAGGAAAACAATTCTTGGGCCCCTGGTCCCAAATGAGTGGTGATTTTAAAATACTTTTTCGCCAATTATCATTGGGAGTGTGTACTCAACAACTTACCAAAGTTTCACGTTTCTACCTGCACGGGATGTTGAAGATTTATTGATTAGTTGTTTTTTTTATAAAGCTCACATTAGGAAAAAAATACCTTTGGGCCCCCAACCCCAGTGTTAATAATTATATATTTTTTCGCCTGTTACCAACTTCCAAAAGTTTTTTTACCGACACGGGAAATCAGAGAATTAGTGTTGATTCTATTTTATATTGCCCACATAAGGAAAAAAATTCTTGGGCCCCCGTTCCCCCATGAGTGGGAATTTTAAAATAATTTTTCGCACATTATCGTTGTACTCAACAACTTACCAAAGTTTCATGATTCTACCTACACGGGAATTTTGGGAATTAGTTATGAATAAGTTTTTAAATCAGAATAAAACGAAATTTGGGCCCCGCCTCCCGGTAGCGATAATTTAAACATATATTTCGCCTGCTACTATCGCGGGAAAGTAGTCAACTTCCTAAAGTTTCATGCTTTTACCTACACGGGACATTTGAGAATTCGTGATGAGTCAGTTTTTATATAGTTCATATAAGGACAAAACTACATTAGGGCCTTCGGACCCCCATGCCTGGGATTTTTAAACTTCTTTTAAGCCATTTATCGTTGTGAGAATGTACTCAGCAAGTTTCCAAAGTTTCATGCTTCTACATACACGGGAAGTTGGAGAATTAGGGATAAGTGAGTGAGTCAGGGCTTTGCCTTTTATTAGTATAGACTAATACGGCATAGAAACTGACACGATGCTATTGCAACATGCTTTCGAGGACTACTCCGAGGGTATGAACATTCATACCAGGACGGATTGAAACCTCTACAACATTAGCCGGCTCCGTGCGAAGAGCAAATTGGGAACTGTATTAATCAGAGAGTTGCTCTTCGCGGATGACGTAGCCTTTACCTCACATACAGAGATAGGACTCCAACAGTTGGTCCAGAAGTTCTCAGAGGCATGCAAGGAGTTTGGTTTAACGATTAGCCTAAAAAAGACCAACATTATGAGACCAGGCACTGACAGCCTTTCAGCAATCTCCTATGAGGGAAACACCTTGGATGTCGTTGAGGATTTCACCTACCTTGGCAGTAACATCACAAGCACACTCTCCATTGATAAGGAAACAGGAACCAGAATTGGCAAGGCCGCATCATTAATGGCTAGGCTGAATCAAAGAGTGTGGAACAATGCGCAGCTCACAGATAGGACGAAAATCACTTTGTACCAGGCCTGCGTGTCAGCACACTCCTCTATGGCAGCGAGTGTTGTAAGACCTACGCCAAGCAAACAAAACAGCTCAACAGCTTCCACTTACGATGCTTGGGTAGGATTCTACACATCAAGTTCCAGGACAAAATCACCAATGTCGAGGTATTCATAAGGAGCCATATGCTGAGTATGCACTCAATTCTGTGTGAGAGGCGCCTGCGGTGGTTGGGTCATGTGCCCAGGATGAGCTCTGAGCGCATTCCTAGAGCCTTGCTTCACGGTGAGCTGACAACTGGTATGAGAAAAAGAGGTCGCCCTTGCTTGCGCTTCAAGGACGTCTGCAAGAAAGACCTGTCATTTGCACAGATATACCATAAAACGTGGGAGACCATTGCTGAGGAGCGCACCTCCTGGCGGGAAAAAGTGCGTGAGGGCATTCATGTCGCGGAAGCTCCCCTCATAGCTTTGAGTGAAGGGAGAAGGGCCAGGAGAAATGAAAGGGGGGCATAGGAGCAGGAGTAAACGCCATCGTCCCATTAGGACGGACGGTTGCCATACCAATACGGCAGTATACGTTTCAGCTAATGCCTCCCGCAGTACAATTAACAAAGAACGTACTTAAATAAAGTAATAAAATTATATTTAAATTCTTATAAATACTTTATTATAAAATAGTTATATAAAATAAACATTAAGGAAAAACAACAACAAACAAGGACACAGGATATAGGAAAAAGGAGAAATATCAAAAAGTACAGTGAAAACCACAATGGGAAAAAGATTCTACAGTTAGGTAGACAATCTTTAGCGGAAAATAAATAATATTCCCCACACCAGCAGTTTGAAAAAAAAGTTTTTGAAATATTTTATCTCTTTAATCTCGTCTGTATTCGTTCGCTTACATTAGTTTGTAGATTTAAAACCTTTTTTTTTATCTTGTTTACAGCTTGCATTATTGGAGCAACTGGTATCCTGAGTCCTTCACACATTCGTTTAGGAGACACATTTCAAGTGAATTGTAACCTAACTGTATTCAACTTATCCTATGAAAGTTTTTTAGTTTATGAAATTGATATTTTCCAAAACGATGACCTAAGCAATGAAACACTTCTGATGTTTTCCATGGATATTGGCAAGAAAATGGCACACAATGCCAAGGTAATTTAACTTCAAACATTAAAAAAAGTTATTTATATTTCAAGCGTGTAACTTCCACTTTGTTCTTCAATTCATTATGTGCGTGATAAATTATTTTTATTTTTTTATACGTCATTTATGGATTTATTTTTTTAAGTACATTATCAGCTTGTATAATCACGAGCGCAATACCTGAGCTTTACCTGAATTTTAATAAAAATGAGACATTATTATTTTTGTCTTTCAGTCTCATATTTTCCTTAAAAATCAGAAAGTACTATAAAGACTTCAGATAAGGGAGATAGTGATACAGCAACTCTCTTCTTAGTTAAATAAAGATATGGTTAGTCGATAAATAAAGAACAAACATGAATTTTAATGATGCCTATTGATTTTGTTGTTTCTTCTTAAATAACACATGATTTGCGATATTTTCTTCAGTCTCTGAAATATTAGTTGTACAGGTTATAGCCAAAATTTAACCTATATTAAAGTTAAGCTACCAATATTGTTAGTAGCCTTTAAGGAAACTTCACGAAGGCATGAATGCCATAGTACACACAAACTAAACTGTTTGCTATGTGGTTGTTTAGAGTATATATGACATATGGATTTTTTAAAGGACGAATATAAAAAATCCAATCGATGATGTTCGATTTAAAAGCATTTAAATTTAACAATGTGTTCACTTGAATATCAGTGACAATAATAAATTGACACCTATTATTTGGTGTAGTTTCACAATTGAAAGAAAGAGTGAGAAGACAGAGAGAGAGACAGACAGAGAGAGAGAGAGAGATAGAGAGAGAGAGAGAGAGAGAGAGAGAGAGAGAGAGAGAGAGAGAGAGAGAGAGAGAGAGAGAGAGAGAGAGAGAGAGGGGGAGGAGATTGGGATATGATCTCTCCCCCTATCCAAACTTCTCTCTCTTCAATATATGTCATTTGTCTAATATGAAGAAAATACCAAAATAAAATTGATTTAATAAAAGAACATTAAAATATAATTTTAAATGAAGTACAGTATTAGGTAATAAAAAAAATAAAATAATTAAATTCGTTGATTTATATTGTTTAAAGGCGAAGGCACCCCTAACATAAAGAAGTTTGAATTCTCACAACTACCTATCTATTCCTGTCGGTTCAAGGCTGACAGACTCACGCCAACATTTTAATTTTGAACTTCTGACAAAGTTGTCAATTATAATTAGTTTCTTGGGCTCACTATCTTACACAAGCCAATTCATCATATCTGGCCATCCATTTCAGTGGGAGATATGATCTAGTTGTTTTTATTGAATAAATAAGTTTATTGATAAGACTTATGTACAACTTTTCAGATGGGACGAACAGGAAACAGATTTCAGTTTGATTACTCAGGTCAACCCTACTCTCAATATGCAGTTATCACAATTCAACATGCGACAATAGAGGACAAGGGTTACTATAATTGCAAAATGGGCATTTACATCAATGGTAAAATTAAGACTTTTGAAGCAAGGGAGGAACTAATTTTCTTAAGTAAGTCTTGACATGAATTTTTAGTAAAAAATGTAACCCTTGCTGAACTAGAGTTTCTTCTTTGGATAAAAATTTCTGTATATATATTTAAACAACTAATAAACGCAAATTCCAACAATAATTTCCGACTTTTTTATACAAGGCAAAGTATTCTAGTTTACATTAAATCATTTCAAATCAATAATTCTGAAAGTAAACAAAACAATTGCTATCTAAAAACTGTCTATAAAATTACCAGAGTCGAACGGAAAGAGATTTTTCAAAAATTCTTTCTCCAACATTATTCTAAATATTATTAGCTATCGTTTTGTGGTTTTTTTAACCCGATAGATGTTATCGGTGGTGAGAAATTGTCAAAATACTGATTTTTTAATATATATTTTGTTTATTTAAAAAGAATTTTGATTTTCCAGGAAATCCAGTAAAACTTTTCGATATTTTGAATAGCGTCTTTGGGACCTCCTTAACATGTTTGCAAAAGACCCGAACCCTCTAGCTGGTATGGTTCAGGAGTAGTTGCAGTTTAAAGCTTGAAAAGACTTGCCGGACATTTCAAATATATAGATGCAATTTTTTTCTATGGAAATTGCGTTAAAAATATGTCATGAGTAAACCTCGTGTTTTAAGCTTATTCTTCATTATTCGATTGGATTATGACTTATTATTTCCAATTTTCTCTAGAAGGCTCCAGATAACATAATTTATAATGCACGTTCCAGATGTTAACCAAACTACAGATCATCCTCTTCCTCATCCGTTGCTGGCTTTAAATGTAAAATTAAAAAATGCCATTCTGGTGTAATAGACCAGATTAAACTACTGTCCAAAATATACACCTTTGGTAAAAGAGGCCTAAGCAAAATTATATACATCATGCAGATTATATTCCTTACTCTCCCAAAAGCCAGAATACATATTTGACATCATTTGTTAACTCCACTTAAAGATGACTTTTTAGAAACACTTAAGGAATGTTCAGCATTGTAAGAAAAGCTCAATTAGAAAGAACATGTATAGGAGTTCAATTTATAATTTGCATCACTCTGAATTTATATTCGAACAAAATAAAATAAAAATTAGTCAAAAAACGTACAATAAAATCAAAGGATGCAGCTTTAACATTGAATTGAAATAATTAAAACAAAATACGATTATTTAATTTATAATTATACTATAATTTATATTATAACTAGCAGACCCGTCGTGCGTTGCAACGATCTCAGTAAAAATGAACAAATTTAAAGAAACCAATGAGTGTTATGTTTAAAAACAATTATGCAGAAACCTTCGCGGAAGATTGGAAAAAATTCTAAGTTTCATAGCAAACGGATAAATAAATAAATAATTAAATAGCGTACAAAAGAAGGAACGATATTAATAACCCCGGCCCCAAAAAGAGTGATAATATACTTTTTTTTATTGCCATTGTACTCAAGCTATATTCCTCAATATCGTGTAAAATTGAATAGGGAATACAATGATTAAAATTCAATAAAAAGACATTTGGGGCCCCCAGCTCCGAGGGAATGGACATTAGGAGTTCAGTGCACTATAGTAATATAGGCTCTTAAGATTTTATGTTCTAAGTTTGGTCAAAATCCAGTTATGTTCTTATTATCTAACGCTTAAACTACTTTTTATATAGCTAATATAGGGGTAAAATGACATTAGGAGGCCCCCTGCCCATTCGGTGCAAGAGTTCAATTTAAAAATCCTGTTCATTTAATTCAGTTTTATTGTGGATATAATTCTCAAAGTCTTTAAAAATTGAATAGGAAAAATATCTTAAATATATACGAAAAAAAGACATTTGGGGCCCCCGGCCCAAAGATATTGACATCAGAAGTTCAGTGCCCTATAGCATTTTAATATGGGCTACCAAGGTTTTGTATACAAAGTTTGGTGAAGATCTATTCATTTACTAAGTAGCTAACGCAAAAACTAATATACACACATACATACTTTGATTTATATATAATAGATATAAGAAAAAAAAGACATTTAGGGCCCCTGGGCCCATTTGGTGATAGATGTTAATTTCAAAAACCTTTTCATTTACTTAAGTTTTCTCATAGATATATTCCTCAAGATCGTGAAAAATTGAATGGGGGAAAAAACATTAAACATACACGAAGAAAAGACATTGGGGGCCCCCGGCCCCGAAATAATAAACATTTGAAGTTATGTGACTTAAAGTATTTCAATATGGGCTACCAAGTTTTTGTATTCAATTTTCGGTTTAGATCCATTCATTTACTCAGTAGCTAACGAATAAACTAATTTTTATATATCATATATAACTTAAAAAAGACATTAAGTGCAAGATATAAAGTTCAAACCCCTGTTCATTTCAATTTGTATAATAATGGATACATGTGTCATTATTTGTCAAGATTGTTAATGACTGAATGGTGAATACAATCTTAAACGTTTAAGAAATGTGAATTTTTGGGCACCCAGCCCCAAAGGAATGACTATTTGCAGTTCAGTCCCATATAGTATTTTAATATTGGATATCAAGTTGTCATAAACAAAGTTTGGTTAAGATCCAACAATTTACACAGTAGCTAGCGCTTAAACTAATTTTTATATAGCTCATATAAGCAAAAAATGACATTATGGGCCCCCGGTGCCATGAGTGTTAAATTTAGAAAACAAAGTTGCCATTCACCATCCCAGGTAGGTACTTAACAGTCTCAAAAGATTTCATGACGATCGGATGAATGGTTATGTCAGCTATAAAGGAAATGCACACACACACACACACACACAGACATACTTTGATTTTTATATATATAGATAGAAGATATAAGAAAAAAGACATTTAGGGCCCCTGGGCCCATTTGGTGATAGATGTAAATATCAAAAACCATTTCATTTAATTAAGTTTCCTCATAGATATATTCCTCAAGATCGTGAAAAATGAAATGGGGGAAAATACATTAAACATACACGAAGAAAAGACATTAGGGGCCCCCGGCCCCGAAAGAATGGACATTTGAAGTTATGTGCCCTATGGTATTTCAATATGGGCTACCAAGTTTTTGTATTCAATTTTTGGTTTAGATCCATTCATTTACTCAGTAGCTAACGCATAAACTAATTTTTATATATCATATATAACCAAAAAAGACATTAAGGGCCCCGGGGCCCATTCAGTGCAAGATATAAAGTTCAAACCCCTGTTCATTTCAATTTGTATAATAATGGATACATGTGTCATTATTTGTCAAGATTGTAAATGACTGAATGGTGAATACAATCTTAAACGTTTAAGAAATGTGAATTGTTGGGCCCCCAGCCCCAAAGGAATGACTATTTGCAGTTCAGTTCCTTATAGTATTTTATTATTGGCTATCAAGTTGTCATATACAAAGTTTGGTTAAGATCCAACAATTTACACAGTAGCTAAAGCTTAAACTAATTTTTATATAGCTCATATAAGCAAAAATTGACATTATGGGCCCCCGGCGCCCCATGAGTGTTAAATTTAGAAAACAAAGTTGCCAGTTACCATCCCAGGTAGGAACTTAACAGTCTCCAAAAATTTCATGACGATCGGATGAATGGTTTAGTCAGCTATAAAGGACATGCACACACACACACAGACATACTTTGATTTTTATATATATAGATAAAGATTAATAATTAAAATGCTTACAAAAGAAGAAACAATATGAAGGGCCCCGGCTTCAAATGAGTGATAATTTTTTTTTAAATTGAAATTGTTCTCAAGCTATAATTCTCAATATCGTGTTAAATTGAATGGGGAATACAATTATTATCGTTCAGTAAAAAATACATTTGGGGCCCCAAGGTCCAAGGGAATGGACATTAGGAGTTCTGTGCCCTCTATTAATTTATTATAGGCTGTTAAGTTTGTATATACTAAGTTTGGTAAAAAAAATCCATTTATTTTTTCATTATCTAACGCTTAAACTAATTTTTATATAGCTAATATAGGGGGAAAAAACGACATTAAGGGGCCCCCGGGCCCATTTGGTGCAAGATATCAATTTCTAAAACCTGTTCATTTTAAGTCAGTTTCATCAGGGAGATATTTCTCAAGATCGTTAAAAATTGAATGAGAAAATATCTTAAACAGATACGAAAAAAAGACATTTGGGGCCCCCAGCCCCGAAAAAAATGACGTTAGAAGTTCAGCGCACTGAATTATATTAATATGGGCTACCAAATTTTTGTATACAAAGTTTGGTTTAGATCCACTCATTTACTCAGTAGCTAGCGCATAAATTAATATTTATATAGCTCATATTAGCTAAAAAACGGTATTTAAGGCCCCAGGGCCCATTCAGGGAAAGGTGTAAAGTTCAATACACCTGTACATTTCAATATGGATAATAATGGATACAGTTGTCATTATTTTTCAAGATCGTTAATAATTGAATGTGGAATAAAATCCTAAGCGTTTAAGAAAAAAGGCATTTTAGGCCCCCAGCCCCGAAAGAATGGTCCTTATGAGTTCATTGCCCTATAGTATTTTAATATCTGCTGTCAAGTTTTTATATACAAAGTTTGGTTAAGATCCATCAATTTACACAGTAGCTAACGCTTAAACTAATTTTTATATAGCTCATATAAGCAAAAAATGACATTATGGGCCCCCGGCGCCCCATGAGTGTTAAATTTAGAAAAAAACGTTGCCAGTTACCATCCCGGGAGCGCACTCAACAGTCTCAAAAAGTTTCATGACGATCGGATGAATGGTTTAGTCTGCTATAAAGGACATGCACACACACACACAGACATACTTTGATTTTTATATATATAGATACTGTTTTTTTCATCCAATTGCTGTGAAACATTGAGAAGTTGTAAAGAACACACCATTGAAGGTTTTTGACATTTTAAATAAAATATTTTAAAAAAAACACTCGTTGGAGGCTGGGGTCCTAAAATGTACTTGGCGGCCCATTTCAAAATACTGTAGGACATTAGACTCCTACCTTTTTTTGTCTTTAGGCTGGGGGCCCAAAATCATTTATTTTTTTAAAAAGTCTTCTATTATGTTAATACCACTTCAATTTTACAAGAACTTAAAAAATATTAACACTCATTTTCATCATGATCCAAGTTTGCAATTTACAGGCGTTGAGAACTTTAAATCTTGTAGCGTTTGGGTTTAGCCCTTGAAGTTATTTATTTATGATTAAAGCTTTATAAAGAATGTTTTATTGGACCGACCGCAGTGATACTTTGCGAAGTTTTTGAGTACAATGCCGTCACGCGATTTTGCCGGATTTCCCCCCCCCCTCATCACACTTAGTCACAAAGACTTATACCCCCCTCCAATATTACGTCCCAAAGTTTTGAACCCCCCCCCAAAGCCGTATTTTGTAATTTAAAATAAGCATGTTTCAAATATATTTTTTGACATTTAATTATGTATTTAGTGTAAGTTCGCAATATATGTAATATCGTAAATAGGGGTGTACCAATTCAAATGTTTAATATCCGGCCGGTACCGGCTTCGGACAGATTTATGAAGAGAAATCCGGCCGGAGCCGAAACCGAATTTGTAAAACTAACCGAATTCCGGATTGCCGAAGCCGGAGCCATTATACATATATAGCCGTTCACATTTATCACTGTGCGCGATTGTCGATGTACGCATTAGTCGGCGTGCGACATTGCCTGTGTGCGCAACTATCGGTGTTCGCGTTTGTCCTGTGTGCATTAGTGTCATTGAGGATTGTCTGTGCGCATTTGTCGTGTGCGCGATGTCTTTTGCGCATATGTCTGGTCACCATAAAATGACCAGATTCCGGATATCCCGGAGCCCAAATCCGGTACATCCCTAATTGTAACTAGGGCTGTCAATATTGTTTAAAAAGGCTGCGCAGGTAGTCGTCCGAAACGCCGCATAATTTTCGCGGTCTTGACGGCTATAGAATTCAACCTAGCCACCATCCATGCACCTTATTTCACACAGAAGCTAACAGCATGCTTCCAAAAACATACTATTGTGCTATACAAACTTTTATTCCTGCTGTAAATGCATTCGTCAAACTCATAAACTAAAACTACAGTAAATTGAACATTCAAACAAAATGTCAACAACAACGACGTAACGTTCAGTCAGGTCACTGGCCCAGCAGCTTGAATGTTAAATGTCCGCTAGGCGGCGGTCAATGTTCACTCTAAGGTTCGTTGGTTCGTGTGGAAATTTTAAAAAAGTCGTGAGCAAAGTTGCACAGCATCAATTTTTTGTATGCAATACTACACAATTTGCTGCGCGGTTTTTCTAAACCACTGCGTGGAGTCGTCCAGATATGTTAAGGAATTCCCAATGATGGTCATGGTCCAAATACATTACCGAAAATGTTTTCTGGATTCCTGCAAAAAAAATATATATATCAGTATTTTGTCAATTTTCCGCCAACAATAACACCTATCGGGTTGAAACAAACGCCAAACGATAGCTAATAATATTTAGAACAATGTTGGAGAAGGAATTTTTGAAAAATCTCTTTCGGTTCGACTCCCGTAATTTTAGCAATTGTTTTGTTTAGTTTCAGAATTATTGATTTGAAATTACTTTGAATGTAATCTAGAATGATAGTTAATGAGGTTTACACACTTTGTGAATGCTAAAGTTAGACTTGCGCGGTGCGTGCGCATTATATTGACACATTCTTGGTGTGACTCTAGAATGATTTTCCTTGATTAAAAAAATTGGAAATTCCTTGTTGGAAATTGCATTTAAATACTCATTTGAGTTTTTATTACTTGTTTTCTATTTAAGCTATTTTTTATATTAATTTAATTATTCAATTCCCTTTAAACTTTGTGAAGTTGTTTTGTAATTGAACCCCCAAAAAATCACTCATTGATGTCTTTGAATTTCCTTTATTTTGAAATCTTTGCTATTCGCGACGGGTCAGCTAGTATGATTATAAAAACTTCTAAAAATTAGATAAGATTCATGAATTATACTTAATAGATTTCCAAGATAATGAAATTAGATTTGCAAGTGAATTCTACCATTACCATTTTTTTATAAGAAAGACTATTTCGATAAAAATTTGAATTGTATAAAATGGATATTAAAAATACTAGATAATAGAGTGAAATATTAATTTTAATATAGTTTTTATAGATTTATCAGAAATATTAATTGTCTTGTTTAACAGAAAGAAGTTGAAGACATGTATACTTTCAATTGAACAAGATAGCAGAGAAATGACAATAACCTTAGTTATACTAGCTTTTTATGAAAAAGAAAGAATGCTTTGAAGGGTATCTATTTTTAAATGCACTTCTTAAATACAATATTTATAATTATATTATTAAAAAATTATCATTGTTAATATACATAATTTATTTTTGAAGTCTCTACATTCTACATATTTCAGATTCTAAAAATGCTTTCAACCTTTAGTATTAACCGTCCTCGTTTCTATTTTTAAGATGAAACAACCAGCCCTGAACAAACTCTTACGACGTCTTGGATTGTGACTAGTGTGATAACAGTGGTTTCAACTCTAATTGTTTTGGCCATTATACTTACTATTGTCAAACAAAGACACAATATATCAAAGCGACTGAATACAAGTAAGTTAACTATTTTTTAACGAGTTAGGATTTGTGTGTTTTTGTATGTAAGTCTGTAAAATCGAGACTGTTTGTTCTAGTGAAATAAGGTTTAGTTACTAGTCTGAGATTAAATGAATCCCAGAGACATTTCATAAAACCACACAAATATTCATTAAATATTATTGAAATGTTCCATGCCTGTACTTACTTGGGTTAATAAATACAGATGTATTGAAACATGTTATTACAGAAGATCCCAAATAATTGGTCTCTTAACATATCACCCTAAGGATAGTGTATATTCACTCGTGTGGTTTGTGTAAGAAACCTTGTTTCTTAAATTGAAGAGTATGAAATCATGTTTCTTAAATTGAAGAGTATGCGATAATATTATAGAGTTTTCATTATAATTTTTAAAAGAACGAAAATTGTCAGGCATTGCTGGTCGAATTGATAGTTCGATTGGGGTTCGATTATAAAAAGTGGCGTTTTTTTCCCTTTTCTTTACATTTTTTAAAAACAATTTGATATGTTTTAGGATTAGGTTTAGTGATTGGTTTTATGGTTAGGGGTAGGTTTAGAGATAGTTACTCCTTTCTTCATTCTTTTTTGCTTCATTTTTTCTCCCTGAGCGTAAAATTACTTTTAAAACATGCCAAAAACCATGAAATTAACAACATAATTTTAATAACCAGCCATACTATTACTACACTGTGACATGCGCTGGGTCAGAATACACTTTTAATCTAACGAAACCCGCCCGGGTCCGAATAACCGCTGCCTTCGAACTATTTGGACATACTTTTAGTTTAAGCTCTTCAATTTAGAAACATGATTTCCACCGAAAGTGCACGAGCGAATATATGCTACCATCACCAAGACGCATTATAGTAAGGCAAGCGTTATTCGCCCAGCCTAGGCAGTGCGAATGGTGACCCGTCAAAACGGCCATGGACAAAACGGCCCCGACAAATCGGACCCGACATAACGGCCCCTGTCAAAACGGCCCCGGTCAAAACGGCCCCTGTCAAAATGGCCCCTGTCAAAACGGCCCCTGACAAAATGGCCCCGGTCAAAACGGCTCCTGTCAAATGGGCCCCGACATAACGGCCCCGAACGGAGATAATTTTTAAGGAGATTGGGGTATTTATGTGCAATTTGTGAGCTTTTGGGGACACATTTTAACAAATTTTATATCTTCTAACCTATTCATGGGACGGTTTTTTATGTTTCTGGTGCTGTAATCAAGTGTAATTCCATCTCTCGTAAAACTTAACAAAGAAACGTTTCTTTGAGTTTTCAACCTGGAGTAAACCATAAAATTTGTCCAATTAGATAAGATCATATTTCTTTTACTGTTATTAATTATTTCTTGTTTTAGTAATTTTATTACATAATAAATTTGTTGTTATTATATGTCCCTAAAACAATGAAATAAAATTTAATTATATAGATAAATTTAATTATAGGGCTGCGGTGGTCTAGCGGTAGCGCTGCACTGCCGAACCGAGACAGACGAGAGTCACGGGTTCTTGTCTCGTTGCTGGCAAGGGCCTCGGGGCATTGTGCTGGCCACACAATCACTGGCTCGTTAGTGGCGGCTAGATAATAGACATGTCAACGCTACGCTGGAAAAGGGGGTTATATTTAAGATAGATTTAATTAACCATTATGTTTTGTTCTTTTGCTAATTGTGCTTAAATATGTGTATACAGTTCATAACACGCATCACTCACAACAAATAAAAAAAATCGGTTATATGGCTATGCATGATCTGGTTATATTAAAATATATATCTGGTTCAAAAGAATCCTGCAAACAGTCCCAATTAAAAAGTTTTTTTTTCCTTATAATAATAAAATAAACTAAAATGCCACCCTCACATTGGTCAGAGTCACACTAGAATAAATAAAGTTAAACAAATTTAAAAAGGAGCAGCAAGTATTCATAATTACACTACTTAATCTAAAACATTTAAGTTAAGGTGTAGAAGAACGAAGAGTGGAGTAGTAATACTAAAACTAACTATACCATTAAATTTTAACTCGGAAATACAATAAAACAATAACCTTATTCAACCCTCATAGACATATAAAAATTCTTGTTCCAATTTCCAAAAAAAAACAGTCCCCTTTCTTCTCTTCTGGAAATCGTGTATGAAATGGGTTGTCTCAACAAAAAGGGGAAACACATAATAAAAATTTAAAACCCTAATAAAAATGGGGCCGTTTTGACAAGGGCCGTTTACACAGGGGCCGTTTTGACCGGGGCCGTTTTGACAGGGGCCATTTTGACCGGGCCGTTTTGACCGGGGCCGTTCTGACAGGGGCCATTTTGAACTGGGCCGTTTTGACCGGGGCCGTTCTGACAGGGGCCATTTTGAACTGGGCCGTTTTGACAGGGGCCGTTTTGACAGGGGCAGTTTTGTCGGGGACAATTTGTCGGGGCCGTTTTGTCCGGGGCCGTTTTGTCGGTGAACCAGGTGATTTCTGCATGTATATTGAATATCGGCATTGTTATTGTAGATCATCTAGGTCCTTTTCTATATTCTACAAGATTCGACTGCTCTACCAGAAGCTATAAAATATTATTAAAAATCTACAAGTACCTTATTTAATCATTTTTTTTATATTCGTGAATGTTTCAATAAATTGTTTTACATATTTTGTTTTCAACAACGAATTTTAATGTACACGCTTTCGCCACTGTTTACCAAAGATTTTTTTAAAAATACCGGTAACTCTTGCCTAACAAAGAGCACAAAGACAACGATAGGCACTACAGTCATAATGATCGATTTAGCTTGTAATTTAAAAAAAAATGTGTACCATTTTGTTTAAGCTGTCCTAGTATTTTTGGGGGGGTCGGCTTGCGAATGGGTTATACACCTTTAATACCTTTCTCTTCCAAAAAGGAGGGGGGGGGGTCGGCTTTTGAACGAACGAGCTATAGAACGAGTATATACGGTATGTAGCATTGCTTATTGACATCTATTGGTTTGGAGGGTATAAAAATAATTCAATTGTGGTTTTAACCGTCTTTCGAGTGACTAGAATCAGTGGCGTCACTAGGGGGGGCGGGGGGGGCGGGGGGGGGGCGGGCCGCCCCGGGTGACACCCATCAGGGGGTGACACCCGAGCCTAAAATTTACTGTGTACGATTTATTGTCAGAAAAAAAGATGACAAATTCTTTAATCTAGAAAGAAACTTAAGAAATACAATGAAATACGTTAAACGCGAAAACTCTTATTAAAAAAAATATCAGTTAACTTGCAATAATAAAACAGTCCAAACACACAAACAATATAGAAACAAAATAGGAAAAAAGAAAAGAAACATTCGCAGCAGAGAGATCTTTAAAAAACGGCTGGTATGAAAGAGGCAGTATGTTATGTTTTAAAAGATATAAAGCCATTTGGGCTTGGACACACCGACAGCATGGACAGTGGGGTGGGGGATACGATTTATATCCCCCCACCCCCCCCCACCTCCCAAAAAAAACACACCAAAAGATGGGTTTTCTTTGTTGATGTTTTTCTTGAGGAAAATTATGATTTCAATATCTTTGAGTTAATATTTTGTTATATATATATTTATTAAAGGCGTGAAAGCATAGATATGCATGTTTATATACAGGTATTCCTCCGGTTACGACGGTCCCATCCCGACTTACGCTGTTTCGTGGCTACGAACGCACCCCCGTAAAGAATAATATTACGCGTTATTCCGTATTTTAAAATATTTTTAAAATATTTTTTTTCACGAGGTAACGAATTGTTTTCTCTGATTGAAATAACAAAAACTATTGAAAAATATGTATGATTATTATTTCAACCTACAACTTTCGTTTGCGAATTTTTCACATGGTGAAGTTTTCAATCAAGTCAATAAAGCCGAGTAAGCTTACAAGTTCCTTTTCAATGCTCATTAGAGAAGAGAGAGCATATTCAGTCTTTTCTTCCCCATGCAAATTCAAACTCATTATATATTATTTTCAATTTTGAAAAGGATCGCTCTCAGCTGCAGTTTGATGTCATCATTGAAAGTTAGATTTGAAGTGCGATGTGTACATTTGTAAAGGACTGTGTGAAATATAGCTCATTCAAAATCAGCAAAATGTTTAGCTCTGTGCACGTTTTTTTAGTTTCGCTTTGTGCTACTTCCTTTTCCTTACCCTGGGCCTGGGGCTGAACAATAACTTTTTTAAGAGTTCTGAAAATTGGACTAATTCTGAAGGTAAGCAGTCTTCGATATCACTTGAATGTTCTTCCCTTAACTTGGCTGCTGCCCATCGGGTGACGAAATTGCTGAGCTCAGTTAAGTCTGTAAGAAAGCCAAATTTCTCATGGATGTCTTTATATGCGCCTAACCAATGTTGTAGGGCTTAAGAAAGTTTGTCAATGATGACCAGAAATACCTCAAACTTGAATTTTTGTCTCGAGGAGAGTACTGTTTTGTTGATGTCCCTTTATCAAACTGACGCTTTCTTTTTTGTTTGATAGTATTGAAGATTGTTTACACTATTTTTACCACGGACTTTTCCTTTCCTTTGTCTTCATAGGAATCACATTAAGAATGCTATCTTTTAACAAACTTAATGAGATAATTCCTTTCTAAAATTGTTTCCCAAATTTCAAGTAAAATAGCGACTTCCCGTTGTTCAATTTCCTTTAGAAATCCTTCTTCTTCAAGTCGAAAGTCACGTGGCTGATTTTCATTTGTTGCTAATTCTTACAGTGCTGCGATATTCTCATGGTATGAGTTATTAATAGTCCTTACAGCATCATGTCAGGCTGACCATCTTGTGTCAGACAAGGCTTTGTAGCATGTATCAATTTCATATGTTTTTGAAGTTATGTCAACGATGAGTAGATGCAACAAGCTGGGTATAAAGATTTTGCAGAAGACAAAAAAACTGACCGCAGCAGGACAACATGCTGCTCTTTTCCCAACCAAATTAAAGGAATGAGCTGTGCACGGCATATAATGAGCTACAATGAACTTCTCACGAAGAATAGCCTGGTTTCCGTTATACTTCCTACTCATTTGCAGCATTGCCGTATGACTGTCCAAGGCATTTTCAGGGAATAGTACAAACATTATGGCCTGAATCTTTATTATACACTATAATTCATAATAAATTTGGGGTCCTTAAATTATTGGGGGCTTTAGCCCGTTCAGCACCCCCCTTTTAATCCGCCATAGGGGGAGTGTTGCGCATCTGTGACGATGTGGTACGAGGAGGGCGGTGCACATCAAAAGCGCGCAACTTTAAATAAAAGTTCCACTTAAATATTTGATTGTTTACCATTTATTTAATTACGTTTTCAATGACTTCACTCGTGTTACGATATTAGAGTGCAGACTTACCCTAAATACATATTTAAATGAATTTTTTTTTAAAACGTAAAAAACCAAGTTTTTTACTATAAATCCTTTATGTACGAGGCGTAACTAAAAGAATGTTCATTATAATACGCAGCGCAAGACCATCCAAAAATACAAAATTGCAGTTGTGTCGTAAAACATGTTTAAATATAATGCGCACCGATCAAAAATATGTTTCAATACGGTACATGTGATCGATCTGAAATTTCGATACATTGTTTTTATCATCGTTACGAAACTGCCTGCAAAATTTCAGCTCGCTAGCTTACGAGGAAATGGGTTAAAAATTGATCCAAAGTTTTGGCGACAAGCAAGGGCGCAAGGGTGCAAGCAAGCAACCAGACACCACGAGTTAATATAAAGGATTTAAAAATAATTTGCAACATGCTAACTTTTATTGAGAAAATACGGCTTGGGGGGGGGGTCAAAGCTTTGTGACGTCATATCGTAAAAAAGGGGCGGGGTCTAAGTTTTTGTGACAAAGTATGACGCTGGGGTAGGGTGGGGTAAAAATCGGCAACCTCGCGTGACGTCATTTATGGACGGTCCCTTCAGTCATGAAGGGGTGACAACATGAGCTACCGCCCCGGGTGACACCAACCCTAGTGACGCCTCTGACTAGAATCTTATATTTTTTATATCCATTTTAGCAATAATCTGAGCGGACCTGCATATCGTTAGTTAATGATTAATCATTAATTAATTGATTTATTAGAAATACTACGGCACGGATTTAGCTGATATAAAACTATTATTAACTGTTCCAGTGCACTCAACTTTGTATTTTCATTATATATATTATTAAGTACCTTTATTAACTTTCAGTCATAAGTGGACGAGACGCTGTAATTAAAAAGGATAATTATTATTTTCCCCAAAACTAGCCTTGTACCATGACCGTCTTTACATCGGTTGGGGCCCCCGGTCAAAGAAATAGTGTTGGGCCCCTTCCCCGCAGGAATAAAAAATAAATATACATAATATATATAAATAAACATATTCCCTTGGGGCCCCTATGCTCGTGGGCCCCCGGGCAAATGCCCAACGGGCCTATGCGTTAAGACGGCCCTGCCTTTTACCTGTGGTCATCATAAACCCATTAAGTTAATTTAATTTAAAGCATGCAAAAACGAAAGACGATATAATGGTATAGCCAGTATAGCATAACAATTTTAAAGTGAGAGTCTGTAACAGTTACTGTTAGTAACAGAATAGATAAGACAGGCATGGGTGGGGGAATAATAAAATGTTTCTGGGAAAGAGCCTGCTTGAGTGTTTGCAAACACCCTCACTGTGCTTAAACAAAAAAAACAAAAACGAACAATCAACAAAAAAAAAGAATAAGAATAATAATAATAAAAATAAGTAAGCCCGTCCTAGAATTCAATCCGCTTACAATTGTGATTAATGGAACTAATCTTAGACTTAGACTAACCACTCACCTGGAGAAGCTTATGAAAAAATATGTTATTTAAAATTATTAGTTATTATCATTAATTGAACACCAATCAATTTTTATGACAGTGCTACTTTAAAATTTTAGTAATCATGAAATTTTAATTAGTATTTGCATATAAATTACACATTTTAGTCTAAATTGAGTGATGTCGGCTACTATTTTATCTACACCGGGCTCGTTTTTTTTTAATTTTCGTGACCAGCCACTAGAATACGCATGCGCTTACGACCCGTGCGGATAATACTCGGCATTATCCCCACGGCCTAAACCGTGCGAATAATCACTTCGTAAGGGCAATACGCCTAAACGTCAGTCACTCAGTCAGTGCTCGCTGTTCGGAATAACTCCCGATAGTAAAAAAAAATAATTGAAAATTAAAACGCAAAATAGCAAACATTTTGGTGTCGAGATTAACAGAGCGTTGATTTTCGCCGTAAAATATTGTGACCTTACTTAATCAAATTAATAGAAATATTGGTGTTATATAGATCTATATCTTTTAAAAGTAAACATTTCATAAAAATTTAATGAAAGATACGAGTCAATATGTAAATGTAGGTATATTGAGAAGGATGTTGTCAAGTCTCGTAGTTAAGGATTTGCCTTGCTCTCCGCTATACACTCAATACACTGAAATGACACAAGTCTTTGTAAACAATCCAATCTTTATTCTGTTGTAGAACTGGCTGTTCTTCATGGCAAAACAGGTATAATCTTTATACAACTCCTGGCTCACTCGTAATATATTCAACAGTCTCCCTGACTATCTCATCACATGTACAGCATACCATTAGGCCTCTCTTCACAACACGCTGTACAACAACTCGACATATTCTCTACACAGCTGGCTGTACAACAACTCGACATACTCTCTACACAAATGGCTGTACAACAACTCGACATACTCTCTACACAACTCGCTGTACAACAACTTGACATACTCTCTACACAACTCGCTGTACAACAACTCGACATACTCTCTACACAACTCGCTGTACAACAACTTGACATACTCTCTACACAACTCGCTGTACAACAACTCGACATACGCTTATTTCACAATCATAGCCCTCGGTCCGACGCGGGGCCCTGCTCAAGTCTCACTTGGTGACCCGTCAAAACGGCCCCTGACAAAACGGCCCCGGTCATAACGGCCCCGGTCAAAACGGCCCCGGTCAAAACGGCCCGTCAAAACGGCCCCTGACAAAACGGCCCCTGACAAAACGGCCCCTGACAAAACGGCCCCGACAAAACGGCCCGTCAAAACGGCCCTGGTCAAAACGGCCCCTGTCAAAACGGCCCTGGTCAAAACGGCCTCTGTCAAAACGGCCCCGGTCAAATCGGCCCCGGACAAGACGGCCCTGGTCAAAACGGCCCGGGCCAAACGGCCCCGGCCAAAACGACCGTAAGTAAATTGTTTACATTTTTTAACACAATTTTGCATTTTAACCTTTTGTCAACTTTTTCACCCTAAAGAAAGTGTTTAAATTGTAAAATTATTTCTTGTGATGTTATTATATTATTTCTTCTTAACAAACAATAGTGACTTTGTGCCGTATTGAGTAAAGTTTATAAAATTGTTTCTTGTGATGTAATTATTATTGTTTCTTGTGAACTAAACCTCCCACTGAATCGGTGATTAAAAATAGTAATATAATATTTGATTGTATATTTTACTTATAGTCGATCTATTACTCAAGGGCGTTTTGACAGGGCCGTTTTGACGGGGGCCGTTTTGACCGGGAGGGGGGAGGGGGTTTGACCGGGGCCGTTTTGAACGGAGCCGTTTTGGCACGGGCCGTTTTGACAGGGGCCGTTTTGTCAGGGGCCGTTTTGACCGGGGCCGCTTTGTCTGGGGCCTTTTTATCGGTGAACCGTCTCACTCCACTGACTGCCCGACCCAACTGGTCTCTCTCGCCACAACTGGTCTCCTCTGACCTCTCGCATGCCCTCTGACCACACACTCACGTGATCAGAGGTCACCACAATCATACCAGTGAACTCGTGTTCACTCCAGGTAACACGCAAGTCCCCCCCCCCTCTTCATTAGATTCTACTACCTTGTAGAATCTATTATTTACACACAAAAAGTCAGGGTATCGAATCACTGTCATTAACAACTTCACACAAAAAAGCATATTAATAATCATGAACATTGTAATCATTGAACAACATAATTCATCATGATCATCATAATATTACACATTGTGTAATAAAACCAATAATATCACATTAAACCACATTTTCACCACAGGCCATGTTCATAATAATCAATACGCAGCAAAAAAATTATTTAAAAGTCATAGCCATTGTTTTTACGTTGGTATAAGCCCTATGGGACTGCCCTAACACGTAACTCCCCATAGTCCTTGGTTGCAAAATTAGCATCATCATAATCATAATTAATAGCATAGTAATCATCATTTTCATACAAACATCATCAAGAAATTCCACAATCATGACATTTTTATATGGTAGCGTGTATCATCTCGTCTTGTTTGTGTAAGAAATCGTGTTTCTAGCATTAAAGAGCTACAAGTATGTCGAAATAGTTCGAATGCACAGAAGAGTGCCGCCGCAATCATTATTTAACTTTAATTAATTTTTGTTGTTATTTTTGGCCTGTTTTAAAAGTAATTTTACGCTCAAGGAGAAAAAATGAAGAAAGGAATAACTATCACTAAACCTACCCCTAACCCTAAAACCTATCACTAAACCTACCCCTAAAACCTATCACTAAACCTATCCCTAACCCTAAAACCTATTCCTAAACTTAAAATGTGATAGTGATTCTATCAGAGACAAACCCATGGAAAAAAAAATATTACATGTAATTATGTTTTAAAAAAATGTAAAGTAAAGAAAGAAAAAAAAAGCCCCAACTAAAAATCGAACCCCAGACCTATATTTCAGCAGGCGGTCGCTCTAATAATTAGACCAACGAAGCTGCTGACAAAATTCGTTCTTTTTAAAATTATAATAAAAAGGCTATAAATATAACGCTAACTCTTTTAATTTAAGAAACATGATTTGTCACTCTTCAATTTTAAGAAACAAGATTTATTACAAAGCATACGAGATAATACACACTACCTTTTTATATACATTTATATACAGAATGAAAATAAATAAATAAATATATATATATATATATATATATATATATATATATATAATATATATATATATATATATATATATAAAAAAATCATATCATAGCCATTATAAGACTGATCTCCTCTACGCAAGCCTAGGCACTAGGCGGAGCCTCCCACTTGGCTATATCTAATCGGTGTCTGGTGTCAACATCACCCTGACCTGCCAAGCTCACTTTTGTGTCTATAATAAATTCCCGCGACTTCGCCATCTTTGCCCACACGAATCAATAGTGGGTCCACGCGGACCCCTGTCCTGTGATTTGTCTGTCATGGTCTGCTTATTCCGGGGCAGTCGTGAGGAGTCGTGACTGAACAGTTTCTATGTCCATGCCAATGTCTCTGTGCGGCGTGACGCAGGTTTGGTCACGAGGGGTGTCTGCTTTGTCGTGTTTTGGGAGGTCATAACACACTAATTAACATAGCGGCGTTTCTCATGATTTCGTTGTTCATTCCCCTGAGTACCGTTCTCATCCAGTGTTTCTTTTGTGTTCTGCCTTTACTTTACTCCCACCCCTCAAGTCTAGACAAACAATCCGCTATAGCGTTCTGTTCGCCCTTGATGTACAGAACTTCGCAATTAAACTCCTGGAGTATTAATGACCATCTTATTATGCTTGAGGTTGTGTATGTGGTTGTATTCAAATATTTTAATGCTTGTTGGTCGCCTTGTGGAATAAACCGTGACCCTAGTAAATTATGTGACAATTTTTACAAAGCCCATATTATTGCTAAACATTCTCTCTCGATAGTGGAATATCTTCTTTCTCTTTCCATCAATTTTCTACTTATGAATTTGACTGGATGTGGAGTGTTGTACCTAGATTGCAAGAAGCACGCCCTTATACCTTTCATAGACGCGTGAGTTCTCGCTATAAATGTTGTCTTATTGTCAGGTAGGATTAATATGGGTTCACTACTCAGCCATTTCTGAATTCTCTCTAGTGACTGTTGGCATTCACTCGTCCAGCGGATATTATTTGGTTGACCTTTTTTTGTAAGGTCTGTTAGGGGTGCCGTTAGCGTTGAAAAGTTTGGTATGAATTTGTTGCAGTAGGATATGAGACCCACTAAACTTCTAACCTATTTTTTTCGTTGTAGACCTCTCTTTTTTCAACACTTTCTGTACGAAAGCCCTCTCGGGTTTCAGTAGTCCTCCTTCTATTCTGTGTCGCAAAAAATTAATAGACTTTTTCCCTTATCTACATTTTACCTGGCTCTACTGTACCCAGCCTCTTTCAGGATTTCAAAAACTTGCCTAAGTGTCTTAATATGTGTCTCCCAGTCTTCAGTATGCACACATATGTCATCAAAATACGTCTCTACATTATCTAACTGACCGAAGAGTTTTCTCATTATTCTATTAAATCTTGCTGGGGCAGTTGATGATCCGAGGGGCATGTATTTAAATTGAAATAACGCATCTGGCCCTTGAAACGCTGTATATTCCTGACTCTTTTGTGCAGTGGTATTTTCAAGTAACCTTTTGTTAAATCTAACTTACTGAAATAACGTGATTGTGTCATGAGGTTTAGTATATCCTCTGGGTTTGGGATGACTTCAGCTACGGTTCTAGTAATCTCATTCAGTTTTCTGTAGTTGACCTACGTGCGTACTGAGCCATCTTTCTTTTTTATCAGAACTAATGGATTCTTCTATGATACCCAACTTTAGCATCAGATTGATTTCTTCCTTTAGTTTCGCTGTCATGTGTGATGGGATTGTGTACGGTTATAATTCTATCGGTTTCTTATCGACGAGTTCGATTATATATTCGCCTACTGTTGTTTGATTATATATTCGCCTACTGTTGTTTGATTATATATTCGCCTACTGTTGTTTGATTATATATTCGCCTACTGTTGTTTGATTATATGTTCGCCTACTGTTGTTTGATTATATGTTCGCCTACTGTTGTTTGATTATATGTTCGCCAACTGTTGTTTGATTATATGTTCGCCTACTGTTGTTTGATTATATGTTCGCCTACTGTTGTTTGATTATATGTTCGCCTACTGTTGTTTGATTATATGTTCGCACACTGTTGTTTGATTATATGTTCGCCAACTGTTGTTTGATTATATGTTCGCCTACTGTTGTTTGATTATATATTCGCCTACTGTTGTTTGATTATATGTTCGCCTACTGTTGTTTGATTATATGTTCGCCTACTGTTGTTTGATTATATATTCGCCTACTGTTGTTTGATTATATGTTCGCCTACTGTTGTTTGATTATATGTTCGCCTACTGTTGTTTGATTATATGTTCGCCTACTGTTGTTTGATTATATTTTCGCCTACTGTTGTTTGATTATATGTTCGCCTACTGTTGTTTGATTATATGTTCGCATACTGTTGTTTGATTATATATTCGCCTACTGTTGTTTTTTCCCGGGATCTCGTGAATCACCTCTTTGAATTCCTCTATTATCTTCTTTATTTCTTATTTGTGTGTACTATCTAAGTCAATATTAATATCTAGCTCGGAGTGCTTGTCTTTTACATCTATGTGAGTACAGCAATTCTTCCCCGTCTTCGTTGTTCTCCGTTATTACTACTGCTGCCAAACCGTGCGTAATTTGATTTATGTTATCATCAACGAGTCTCTGACTATTCCTCTCCATATACCTGGTTATTCTATTATGATGGTAAAAAAAATTCGATGTCCCTTTTTTATCTCAACATTATATTTTGACAGTACTTTGGTTACTTCATATGGTCCCTATGAATATAATGATAATTTTTTTCCTCTTTTCGGTTTTAGGAGTAATACTTTGTCTCCTACTTGAATGTCTTTCTTTACTGTATGTCGGTAATAGTGCATTTTATTCTTGACCGTCTGTTCTACTGTGTTCGCTCGTGCCTTTTCTAACCCTTTTTTAAATTTATTTCTCAATTCAATAATGTAATCATACGTCGTTTTTATTTCATCTGCTGTGTTTTCGTGTGTGAATATCATTGTCAATATTGCCATCGGCCACTCACCTTCCTGCCGAACATTAACTCCTAAGGTGATATGCATTTTCAAATAAATATGTTAAAAATTAATGAATAATGATTATTTATCAATCCTGGAGCCATAAAATCTATTTAATATCCCTAGATTCGAATTAAATACTCACAATATTTTTTTTTCAAAATATCGATAATTCTAAACAAAAATAATTAACATCAACTTAAGATCGCAATATTTATATGTCTTCGCATCTCAGAGATAAGATCTATAATACATCAGCATTACATGCCTTTGGCACAAAATCTCACAAAAACATTTACTGGTTTGATGCACATTGGGAGCAAAATGAAACCTCTCACTGAAGCTCTTATGTTCTACAAGGAAAAGCCTGCATCCGACAGGCTTAAAAACAGCAAAGTTGCATGCCCAAAACAAGTCAATGTGCCAATGCCTACTGGCTTAACCTCTGCTCCAGCATACAGTCAGCTGCAGACATAGGCAATGCCAAAGCCATGTACAAACATATTAAAAAAGCAACTGGCCCATTGCCGTCCAAGGTTTCCCCCTTAAGTCCAAAAGTGGAGAAATTATCGATGACCAGGAATCGCAGCTAAAACTGTGGGTTGAGCATTATCTGGAACTGTATTCAACAGTTACCACAGTCTTCATCACCACTCTAGATGGCATCCCCGTTATGCCGCTCATGGAAGAACTTAATGTCGTGCCCACATATGAAGAGCTGAGCAAAGCAATTGACTGCCAAGCTTGTGGAAAAGCCCCTGGGAATGATGGTATACCACCAGAAGCTCTAAAGAGAGGCGAGACAGCTTTAATGTACTCCAACCTTTGCACGAGCTTCTGTCCCTCTGCTGGGAACATTGCTACATCCCCCAGGACTTGAGGGATGCTAATATAGTGACACTATATATAACAACAGGGTGATAGAAGTGACTGCAATAACTATCGCGGCATTTGAATACTTAGTATTGTAGGAAAGACTTTTGCCTGTGTTATACTAACACGATTACAGAGTTTAGCCTCCCGAATTTATCTAGAAGCTCATTGTGGTTTCCGGGCTGGTCGGTCTACATAAGAAATGGTGTTCTCCATACGGCAGCTTCAGGGAAAATGCAGAGAGCAGAAGATGCCACTTTACATTTCCTTTGTAGGTCTTACGAAAGCCTTTGATTTAGTCAGTCGCAACGGGCTATTCCAAATCCTGGAAGTAAAATTGGCTGTCCCCCACACTTACTCACCATCATCAAACAGTACTATGAAAATATGGAGGGCACAGTGCAGTTCGATGGACCAACGTCAGAAGCCTTTCCTGTCAGCAGCAGAGTTAAGGCTGTGTACTCGCACAAACACAGTTCGTAATATTCTTCTCTGTACTGCTTCGATTCGCATTCAAGGATACCAGTTATTGAATCTGGTTACACACTAGAGCTGATTGAGGACTTTTCAACACTGCCCGCGTCCGGGCCAAAACCAAAACGACAGATGTCTTAATTTGTCAGCTAATCTTTGCGGATGACGCGGCATTGATAGCACACACAGAAACTGGTTTGCAACAACTCGTGTCAAGTTTCTCCAATGCCTGAAAAGTACGGCTGCGGAAATTAACGATTAATTTCTCGAGTAATGTTAAAAAAAAATTAACGATTAATTTTTTTAACGATTAATTGACCCACCACTTATAAATGTACTTGAAGTCAAAAGTAAAATATTTTGCCCGATAAATATAATATAAACTAATTTCCGAACGATTACACGAACATTTTTGTTTTAATATATTGACTGACGTGAATGTTTAAAATGTTGATAAAGGTGATTGTGTCCATTGAGAGAAATAGTTTGCCTACCATGCAATGTTCCCTCTAAGTCTAAGCTTCGTTGGTCCGTGTGCAATGTTAAAAAAGCTCGTGTGCAAAGTTGCACAACGTCCATTTTTGTGCAATATTTAACAAAATTTGCTGCGCGGTGATTCTAAACGCCTGCGTGACGTCGGTCAAACATCTGCGCAGCCGTGCTGAAACATTGGGAACATTGCTACCATGGTTTTAACACTTCGCTTACATATCACCTGCAAACCAAACATCCACTACAGTATCGGAAAATTCAGCTGAGACAATTTAAAGCTATGTGAACGATTGTTCAGCTTGACTGGTTATATTGTCAATAAGACCCGCTCATCACTTGAAACAAAAAATGTCAATACCCTTGTCTGTTTGTGTTGTTTGTTAAAAGATGTCATAGGGGCCATTGATAAATGACGTAACGCGCCTTGGGGGGAGGGGGGTCAAGAATTTGTGAGGATGTGTGACGATGGGGAGGGTTAAGAAATATGACGTCACATAAAAAGTCGCGAAATTGTAAATAAAATTTCCACCTAACTAATTCATTGCTTGCAATTTATTTAATGACGTTTTAAATAGCTTCACGCGTGTTACAATTAGGCCTGTCAACCGGTACCCGTTGCTGTGCAATTATCCGGGTAGTAAAATTGCGCTCGGGTACCCGTGAAAATGTGGCTGCAACGTCTATACTCTATAACAACAGTGGCGTAGCTGCGCCTCTTATGTGTTCACATTACGGCTCGCGAAAATTTATCAAATAAAAAAAAATTCCTTTGAAATATTCCCTGTGAAACACTTTAACACGAAAATGCTTAAGAAGTTTCTGTCAAAGGGAAATCAAATAAAGTTCTCACAAACTACGTGGTATTTTGATACAACTTTTTCTCTCTGATCATGGAAAGAAAATCATAAAACACAAAAAAGATTTAGGTTCTTTGAATGAATCAATGACAGGAAGTTAACGAGTCTTTGAAACACGGCAGCATTATTTATTTACCAGTTGAGCCATTTTTAACCCTCCCCCCTCCCTCTCTAATTCCTTGCTCCACTCCTATAGCGACCATGTTTAAAAAGTACTCATCGAAAACAATTGTAAAGTATATTTTATTTGTTTAAAGATATTTGCTGCAATAGCAAAAAAATAATTGAATTTTTTTTTAAAATCTGGACAACACAAAGGGTTGAAAATATTTTGGGCTTGATTTAAATTTTAAAAGTTAAAAGTTTTGTTTTTAAATGGTTGGTGATGTAATAACTGTTACCACCTGCTCACACGTGTTGGCGCGCCTTGATGAAAAAGTTTAACAAACTCGCGCCATTTCCACTCCCTTGTGTTTCCTTTGTAGGCCTAGCAGAAAAACTGATTTTAATAAGACATACAACGTTGTCAGCAATGCAAAGTTTTTCAATTTAAAAGTTACTACCGCCGCCAATGTTCCCTTTAAGCTGCATGGTTGCGCGGCCGCTCAGTTCTCTGACCGACGCCGCGATGGGGTTTAGAATAACCACGCAGCAAATTATGTAGTATTGCACACACAAAAATGGATGCTGTGCAACTTTGCTTACGACTATTTTATTTTAATTTGCACTAGAAACTTAGAGACTTAGAGGTAACTGTAACGATGTTACTTTGTAACTCTTTTTATGTAGGCGTTCTCACAGTAATTAATCTTGTGCACAATAATTCACTGACGAATTCATTTATCCAAAACAACTTTAATATATATATATATTGTACACATAAGAATCATTTGAGGTAATATGACGTGGAAATCTTAAGTATACACGATACAACCTTCCCTCGTCGGAAGTCTACACACAACTGTTCGCCCAACACTTTAAACCAATAGAAATGCTCCTTTCTTCCCGCGTCCACCATACATGTGACCTTACGTCACAAAATTATGTTAATCAGATGTGACATTCACCCCCATCCTTCAAAAAAAATGTTTATGAAATACAACATTTTTGGTCTTCATAAAATCAAATCAATCTATATCTATATTCAAATTTCAAATATTTATCATCAATGAACATTCATTTTCTTACATACAACTTCTGGATATAGAATCAATGAGAAAAAATCTGTAGGACTGTAACAGTCTAAACATAAGAAATAATGAGAAAAAATCTGTAGAACTGCAACAGTCTACCTGTACTGCAAAAATGGAAACTGAAAATTTTAACACATCTGTAATTTTGTGTAACTAAAATATTTAAACACTCAATATTATTAAAATTAACTAATAATCCAATGGAATTCAAACACTGTTCCTTGTCCATTGTTCAATAAATAAAAATATTAATATAATTACAGTCTCTGTTTGTATCCTTTAGGAATTCACAGACTAATGTTAAAACAGTCTCTTATTTTATCATTTAGTAATTCACAGAATGTCTTTTTAATAGTCTCTGGTTTTATCAGTTAGGAGTTCACAGAGTGTCTTTATTTATTGTCATTCTACTTAATATGTCTGCAACCACATTGTCCTTTCCCTTCACAGGTTTAATGTCAAATTTGTAGTCGGCTAATAGCATAGCCCAACGATTCACTTTTGCGTTGCTGATCTTCTTCTTGTTGAATGCCACAAGTGGTTTGTGGTCTGTTAGAAGAGTGAATGTTCTACCTAGAAGGTATTTTTGAAGTTTTTGTAGAGCCCACACTATGGCTAGACATTCTCTCTCTATGGTGCTGTAGTTACACTCTGTTTTGGTCAAATTTCTGCTAAGATACTGTATAGGATGTAGGATACCATCATGTTCTTGCATGAGGCACGCTCCTAATGCAATGGACGATGCATCGGTAGAAACAATGAAATGTTTGTCCCATTGAGGTGTAACTAAGATGGGTTTCTTCCTGAATGCCTCCTGAATGTTCTCTAATGCGTTGAGGCAATCTCCTGGAAATTGAAATTTTCTAATATCTTTGGTTTTTGTAACTTGTGTTAGTGGATGAACTATTTCTGCATAATTTGCAATAAAAGGTCTGTAAAAGTTACATAGTCCCAGCAGGGCTTGCACTTGTTTTTTAGATTTTGGGACAGACAGATTAAATATCTTGTTTTCATTTTCTGCAGTGGGAGTGACTGCACCGCCTCCTATTCTGTATCCCAAAAAATCTATATACTTCTTTCCAATGTTGATCTTTTCTGGTGAGATTGTCACATTATGTTTCTTGAGTCTATCCAGTACAGCTTCAAGTGTATGGATATGTGATTCCCAATCTTTAGTGTGGATGCATATATCGTCGACATAATGTACCACATTTGGAATTCCTTTTAGCATCACTTTCATAAATCTGCTAAAAGTGGCCGTACTGTTGACCAGTCCAAATGGCATTACTAACCATTCATACACCTCATCCATGGCTATGAATGCAGTGTATTTTATAGAATCAGGATCCATGTTAATCTGCCAAAAACCTCTGTTTAAGTCAAATGTAGTGAATATTCTGGAAGTACCAATTATGTCTATAATGTCTCTTGGGTCTCCAATAGGTTCATGGTCCAATTTTGTAATATTATTCAACTGTCTGTAGTCACAGCACAGTCGAATCTTTCCATTCTTCTTTTTTACTATGACAGTTGGTGAGGTATAGTTAGCTTCAACTGCTTTTCTTATTTTGTTTTCTTTAAGTAGGTAGTCAATTTCTTGCCTTACTGTGTCTCTATGTGCCATTGGAATAGGGTATACTTTGGTCTTGAAGGGTTCATGTTCCAAAACTTGTATCTTGTGAGTCACAGTTTTTGTGTTGCCTGTTTCTTTTGTTATGACACCTTTGTATTTTTGAAAAATTTTGATCACTCTGTGTTTCATATTATCTGGTATGTCAGATGATATTTTTTCACTGTCAAGACTGTTCATTTTCATTGCATTGTCATTTTCATCATTTACCTTGATGATGACATTAACAGTTTGCTTTCCTTCTTTATTGTCATCATATGTTCTTAGTTTGTCAATATGTAATTTTTTCACATGTCCTTTGATATTGACACTATATGTGACATCACTAAGTTTCTCTTCAATTTTGTATGGACCTTCCCATGTGATTTCATTCTTTGTGTTTGGTAAGCATACTAGGACTTGTTGTTCAGGCTCAAATGTTCTCAAATGTCTGTGTCTATTTTTGATTTCTCTATGTCTTGTACTTTGCTTGATTAGTCTTTGCTTTGCTGCTTCAATACTGTACAGTATTTTATCTCTAGTGTCTGACATCAGCTGATATCTGTCCTGTATGGCATCTTGTTTACTTATAAGCCTTTCTTTGAAATTCTTTAAGGGACTTGCAGGGTTTTGGCCAAACATTAACTCAAAAGGACTAAAGCCAGTGCTTTCATGTTTGCTGCTGTTGTATGCAAACAGTACAAAGGGTAAATATTCATGCCATCTGTCCTCATGGTCCACTGTCACCTTTAATAGCATATTCTTGATGGTTTTGTTTAGTCTTTCAATCACTCCATTTGACTGTGGATGGTACACTGTGCTGTGTACTTGTGTAATGTTTAACATTTTCATAATGGCTTGTGTCATCTGACCCTTGAATTGGCTGCCATTGTCCGACAGAAGTGTTTGAGGGAAACCATATCTGCTAAAAACATTGAGTAATGCGTTGCATATATTTTCTGCATCTATTCGCTTCAGTGGGATAGCTTCACCCCATCTGGTGGCTATGTCCACTATGGTTAGAGCATACATATGTTTCTTCTTTGACATCTTTTTGAATGGTCCTATCAGGTCTATAGCGATTTTCTCGAATAAAAAGTTTGCCTTGTCAGATGATTGTATGGGTGCTGTGTGCCTCCCATCTTTGGGATTATGTCGTAGACACACTGTACATGCCTTGATGTATTCTTTTATCTGCCTTGCCATTTTAGGCCAGTAAAAGTTTTCTGCTATTGTAGTAATTGTTTTCTTGGCGCCCATATGTCCACCTAAAGGACTGTCATGTGTCATTTTGATAATGGTTTCCTGTAACTTTTTGGGAAGAACCACTCTTTTGCACGTACCTTCCTGTGTAATGTTTATTAATATGCCTTTATCTAGTTTGTAATTTTTGTTGTGGCCTGTTTCATTGTCTTTGATAAGTTTCATTTTTATTTCTCTGATTGTGTTATCTTCTTCTTGTAGTTGTTTGAACTCTTGTTTGGACATCAGTTGGCTTCCTATTTCAAGTTTCTCATCAACTTCAATGTCTGTGATCTCTTTTCTTTTTTTAGTGGCTCTTGTTTGTACAGTAGCACATACTTGATGGTTGTTATCATGCCAGGCCTTGTATACTTCATCAGTATTGTCCACCACACCTTCAATGTTCCCTATAATAAGATCACAAATGGCGTCTTGTAAGACTCTGGCTCTAACTTTACCATGAAACCAGGGTGAGTTGATGGTGAAAATTGCAGTTGGACACTCTCTCTTTGTGCCATCAGCCATTATCAGTGTGTCTTTTTTCCCATCATACTCTTCTTCTTTCACCATCTTATCACGGACTACAATTGTTGTGCATCCAGTGTCACGAAGACACATACACTTTCGATCATTGATGTACACTGGGTAACATTTCAGTGTGCCATGATCCTTGATAGTGGCCACAGTACTACTAGATTGTGATTCTTCTTGTTTCATTTTTCCTTTATTATCTCCCTCTTGGTAGTCATTCCTTCTCCAGGGCTGATCATGATTTCTGTATCTGGAGTCATGATTGTATCTGCCTCTCCATGATCTTCTACCTTTGCTTTCAAAATGACCTTGTCTTGACCTTTCTTCTGTTTTCTTTCTTATAGGGCTGCCATTAGGTGACACCCTATTTGGTTGTCCTTTATTGTGGTAACACTGCTTCGCCATATGTCCTGGCTTGTTACAGTACCAACAAATAGTTTGTCTGTTGCCTTGGTTTGGCAGACTCTGGTTTCTCATACCTTGCCTTTTTTCTTGGCTTTTAATTTGTATAGCTGCAAATATGTCTTGTCTCTTATCCATTTCCACATTCGGATGAGAGTCTTTGAATGTTCGTAATGCATTTGTTAGCTCTGCTTGAGTACGAACTTTCTTGTCAGTCAAATATGTGAATAGGGTTGGTGTTGCATTTTCTAAAAACTTGTCAATTAACACCATGTCTATTATGGCCTTTGGGTTGCTCGTATCTATCGCTGTCAGTTCCAGCCATTTTGTTAGTTTGACTTGTGCTTCATGTACTATGATCTGTGGATCTTTGTCCATCTTGATTCTCATTTCATGAAATTCTCTTCTATAATCATTTTCTGACTTTCCAAAATGACACAGAAGTGCCTTTTTGACATTCTTATATATGCTTTTGTCTTCTTTGGCTATACTGTTATAAGCTTCAAATGCTTCTCCAGTTAATTGAGTCATCAGTTGTGCTGGCCAATCTTCTTCATTATAGCCTTTCATAGCCATTATGGATTCGAAATAATCCAGATAAACATCCATTTTTTCTTTTTGGCTATCATATTTTCTTACTTTGATAGTATCCCTTGGTGCTGACCTTCTATTTGTTTCATCACCAGGATTGTGGCCACTACTGTCTCGCTCCTTTTGTAATTTTAACTTATCGACTGCAAGTTGTTCAATTTCTCTTTTTACTATGAGTCTTTGCATCTCTTTTTCTTCAGCAATTCTTGCTTTTTCTTCAGCAATTCTTGCTTTTTCTTCTTCTTCAGCTTTTCTTCGCTGCTCTTTTTCTTCAGCTATTCTTTGATTTTCTTTTTCTTCAGCTTTTCTTCGCTGCTCTTTTTCTTCAGCTATTCTTTGATTTTCTTTTTCTTCAGCAACTTTTTCTTCAATGAAATCTCTCATTTCTTTTCCTTTTAGTCCGATCTCTTTAGCTATAGCAGTGAATTCCTTGTAGTGATCCATGTTTTGTTTGATTGAATAATATGAATTTAGCAATTCGGTAAGGAATGTATGTATTTATATTGATAAAGTTATAAATCGTCCAAATGAAATATCTTGAATTCAAAATGTTAAGTTCAAATAAGTGACACGTCTAAACCATGAAATCTAGTTTGGACAAGATGAGACAACAAAAGAATCCTCACACGGATCTTTAGTATACTTTATATATACGCTCCCTCAGATTGACAAAATATATTAAATGGTCCGATCGTTTTTGAATAAAGTCACGTGGTTAAAATTTCAATGTTTGAGTAGTTTTTAAACAATTTAGTCACTCCATTAATCCATAATGCGATAAACTCTTCACACAATGATGGATAAGAAATTCCGTTTCTTTATTTATAATTCACACCAACACATTGAATAGTCCATGTCCATAGCTTCTCGGTCGATGTTATGTTTACTATTACTATATTCCTGGAATCAACTAGCATTAAGCCTGTGACGTCACGACCTATATATGTTCACCGTGTGTCACCATTCAGTAAGCCTACACGACACCAGATTCCAGTACTGGTAGTATGCTTGTACTGTTTGTCGAAGGTGACTAGAACCAACTAGTCTGATCCATGTTTATACATACACTGCGGATACGTGCGATTAGGCCCAGCCATTTTGAAATCTCTGTATTTTCATTGAACCATAAAAGTTATCACAGCTGTTTACGAACTTGAATATTCAAAATACTATAGCTGGTATTATTTCTTATTTTAAAGAATACGTTCCTTTTTTGGAAATAGCCATACTTATTTCCACGAAACCTCTTCAAGTCTTTCTTGAAATCTCTGTACATGTCACATGGAACTTTTACTTCGACACCAATGTAACGATGTACTTAGAACTCTTTTAGTAGGCGTTCTCACAGTAATTAATCTGTGCACAATAATTCACTGACGAATTCGTTTATCCAATAACAACTTTAATATAATATATAATGGTACACATAAGAATCATTTGAGGTAATATGACGTGGAAATCTTGAGTATACACGATCAGCTTCCCTGGTCGGAAGTCTACACACAACTGTTCGCCCAACACTTTCAACAATAGAAATGCTCCTTTCTTCCCGGTCCACCATACATGTGAC